>JAUMJJ010000156.1:7220908-7851753 GCA_033556795.1 Tapera naevia
AGCATGTGGATTTTAATTATTCATGAACCTGTTTTATTACCCATCTGGGTAAACTATGGTGTGTTATCTCTCCCTCTTGCCTCAATATGGAAACCAGTCCTTGCAAATAAATAGCCCTAAGGCTTGGCACTATTTTTGAATTCATAGCTTGTAGTCAGAAGGCTGGCAGAGTCGTGATGCTTAGTAGAAGAGGAGTCACTATTCATGAAAAATAGGTCAAAGGCAGTATGATTAATACATCTCACAGACAAGTGACACGAATATACAAGTACTTAAATCGTTCACCATGTATGGTCCAAATTAAGGCAGATAGGTCAGTAATTCCTTTGCAATTAATGTTATATGTCAGAAAAAAGGCTGGGTTCAGAAGAGCTTATTTCAGAAGCCATTTGCTCAGAATTTTCTGCAGGAAATAACGATGTTACCTAAAAAAAAATAAATCACAGTTGCTAGTGTTCTACTTAAGAAATTCTGAAGTTTGAGATTTGTGTTGCACAGTTAAGGAAAATGGTATATAGAATCTGAATTATAAAGATGAAGGAAAATAAAGAAAATAAATATCCTGGGAAGTAGCTAAAAAACCCGGATGCTTTAGCCCAGCTAGACAAGTACCTTAATAGCTCTTGGATGCAGGTATGGAACTTGCTCTGGTGCCAGTCTCTAGGTGTGGAGCTGAGATAAAGGACAAATCTCATATCTGTGCTGCACAGGCAGAGACATTTTGCAGCCCATCCAAAATCTACACTGACCCTTCTCTTTTATGTCGGGGTGGGGTTTTACTCCTTTTCCAGTAGTTTACTGAATTATTTTGTTTTGATAGTTTCATAATTCGTTCTTAGGATAATTCCCTTTCCTTATTTTTGTTGTTTTGATTGGATTTTGTTTTAATTCGTACTGTTAGTGACCCCTACTTCCGCTACCCTGTCTAGATTCTATTTGCTTGTTCATAACTACACAGGGAAATATTCGATGATGCAGCAATTCTTTCACACAGTTCAAAGGATGCTCTGTCACTGGTAGCAGTTCAAACTTGTGCTTTAATTAAACCTTATCTCTTTAATGGATTTTAATCTACACACTTTCCTGCTAACATTTGCTTTGTGATCTATTTATTTTTTTTAAAATGACTTGCACTTTGCATAGGTAGAGCTATTCCTAATTCTGTCTCTTAAGTTACTACTCTGAAATCTTCTGATACGTTCAGTTTAGGTCCAATTTTCACATGGGACTATTGGCTATTCCAACTCAAACTTGATGAAAGCCCGGAGATTTGTACCAGACTAGGAACAGAATTTTTAGAAGATAAATATTGTGTCCCTAGTTATTAGCCTTTGCTCAGTGAATGAGTCAATAAATAATTTAATATTAACAATGCACAAATACATTATTTATAAAATGAACATGATGGTGTAATCTATTTATCTTATTTTGTATCACATCCCAGTCAACAAAAGTTTGAAGAAATGTTACATTATTTGTATGGTGAGTAAAGTTAGATCAGACTAGCAGAATGGTGGGTTATTCAGGATGCAGATTTTAAGGGATGAACAGTAATATGTATCTCTGAGCAAAGTCAGCAATTTCCTGTTTACTTTTGAGCACGAAAAAATTGTATTAGATCTGACAAAAAAGAGACCATAAAGAATTGCAAGGGGGTATTAAGCTAGGTTTTTATACGTATATATGTATGAACATATATAAGTATGTGACTTGACCAACGAGCAGCTGAACTTAACTACAAGATGATCTGCTAGTATTCATGGATGTAACATGTTGAAGGATGAACATGTTACATCTGCATAGTCTTTTTTTATTATGCAACAGATTGCAGTGTTGTATTGTTTTACTTAAAGAATATCACTTGTACCATAAACTTGTTGTATGATTGGAGTCCACATTATGAACCATATTGCATAATATAAGATACCAGGTCTTGGCTTTAAGTCTTGCTCGCCAGTGCTAAGCTGGACTGAGTAGATGAGATGGAAGAGATGTAGGCTAAGTGGCAACTTACTGGCTTGGATACAGGAGGCTTTAGTTCCCAGTTTAGGCAAAACCAGACTAAAAGTAGACCAGACACATGAACTCAGGTAGACATTTGGTCAGTTCACTGCTTAGAGAGGTTTAGGGGAGTAATGCTGTCAGGAACCCTGATGACAAGGAAATGGAAGAGCCCTGGCCTTTGGGAAACACTCAAAAATTTACCTGGCATGCAGATTGCCTTCCTTTCACTTGCTCACTGAATAAAAAAAACAAACCCTTGAACTCTTCAGCTTTGTGTGTTTGGTTTTACAGTGGGCTGCTCCAGCCACTACTTTTTCTTTGCATTTATCTTTGAGGCATATTTAGTCTTGAATGTGTACTTTTCTTCCATTTCTGAGATTGGGCTGGATCTAGTAAAACTTCCTGGTTGTAAATTGAAAAAGGAGCCAATGTTTATGACCATATAGTTTAACAACAGTATAGACTGCCTCCTGCAAGAGGAGTGCTTCTAGATCCAGAGAAAATTAGAGTTCAAATGTTGGAAACTTTTTTTCCTGCACCGGTCGTGCACAGACTGGTTGATTTTTCTACACCAGTGAAGAGACTTCTAATTAATATGGCTATAAAATATTTATTCCTTTTAATAACAGAGCATGAGAAATAGTGAAACTCTTCTTAGTCAACCTACTCTCAGTGACTGTATGTTTCTTGAAGTTCCAAGATGGTGATGTCTCATTGACAATATTGTTTTTCAGAAGTTTAAAAAAAACCCCACAATCCAAACTCCACTGAAACACATAATTTTTATAAGTCTGACAGGATAAGGAAAGGTTATTCACCAGAAAAAGATACTTCTGTTTGCAGAGCAACATTTATTCCAGCTTTTATCAGTGTATATTTTCTATGTACTTATTTTCCCATGACTGGTGCTCTACACCTGTTTCTCCTGGATGCCTTTTTGGGTCTCTCTGTGGAAGAATATGAATTTCATACATGATTTACTAATTTTGGGTGTTGCTCTGGTTTCTGGAGAGTTTACTTTGACCTACAGAGTATGAAGTACTTAGAGGAAAGATGCTAGCTTAGAATTAAAAATCAACTACATTATCTCACTATGAAAATGCTTTGCATAGTTATAGTTGATGGTGCTGTTAGATGAACTTATAGATACAAAAGTCACATGTAACTTTTGCATGACAGACTAAACTGCCATTATACAATATGCAATCAGAATTTATGATATCTCTAAAGCTAAAACAGTGGGATAGTGCCCAATAAAATGATATTTTAGGCCATTGTAACTATTATTTTTCAAATGAATATTTGCTTTTTATGAAGGGCACCATTCAGAGCAGATTTGTCCCACTGTCCCAGTGCAGCAATTGGGATTTGTTGCTTTAGTATCTGTTCAGCAGAGGTAAAATAAATTGTATTACAAATGTTCCATTAAAAACTTGAGGGAAATACCCGCTCACCATGGAAAAGTCATGTCCCATGAACCAAGGAGAAAATGAGAAGAAAGGAAGGTGAAAGGACTTTTCTAAACCTGCCTTACTCTTCTGTGAGTAAATCCATGTACAATTATTTTTCTGAGAGGTTTTATGTTTTCATTGAATAAAAAGATTCTGTGAAGTTATTAGAATGTGTGCTATAATGCAAATATAACACTTATTAGAAATAACATACATGCTGCCTGGAAATATAAAATAATTGATATGAATTCAAAGGCTCTCTATATGCATAGTTTTAGAGGAAAAAAAGAATGTAGCTGGTGCCAAATATGATGTACTATGGAAACTGACGTAGGGGAATCTGAGAGCACATTCTTTGCTTTAAAATATATTATCTTTTGTGGGGGAGAGCTTTTATGAGAGTGTGGAATTTCTCCCTAAAAATATAATCTGCTTTAAAGGATAATCATCTGACAGCAAAAATATCAACTAGGTTAGATCATCCTCACCCATTTTACCCACTGAGGGTGAGGAAGAAGATTCAGTTGTTCTACCCGTTGATGTACCCAAGTACAGCAAAGGGAAGAAGAACTCCTGGTATTCCCTTGAGGTAGGCTGTGTAATGTACCCATTAATTTCTGTGTTACACATGAACAGAATCAGAGTGATGAGGTTCACCAATTCCTAATTTTTCAGCCCAGAATAATCATTCTGACTTCTTATTTGACTATCTTTATAAAACAAATTTTACCTTTTGAGGCACCTGAGGCAAGGTTTCTCTTTGTAGTCAAAAGAAAATGTTAACACAGCATCATAAGTATGACTCCTCCAAGTAGCAATCTTTACACGCTACCTTGAATAACTACTTTGAATGCTGTTGGTGGTTGTTGTTATTTTCATATCTTGTGTTCTTTAGACCCCTGTGTATGTTACTTCAAACGTTAATAAATTCTACAGAATACTGCAACACTGGAGGTTCTTAGCATCAGGATATACTATATTTTGATTCTCCTTCTTCTCAACCAAAGGACTAAATGCTTAATCACAAAATTAAAGGTATTTTGTGTATTCATTGTCTTCTTCAGGAATTTGGTTTTCAAAAGCAAACACGTCTATGAAGATATAATTAATGCTACTATTCCTGGAAGCTCTCTGTCTTTATATTGTACTTCATAGTTTACAAAAACACCCACCCACTTTCTCCTGTAGAACTCAAAAATCCTTTATGTTAAGCCAGTAACTGTCCTTTCTATTTTCTTATCCTCAGTATTATGTTCATCTTGCATGTGATAATTTGCTGAACTGTTTGCTGTTTACTTATGCTTTTAACACTTCTGTGAGTATAGATTTGTATTTATCTATGTAGCTAAATATCTTGTGAGTGACCTTCAGCCTATATTAGTTCATGCTTTCTTTCTAGAGCCTGTGCCAGCCCACAGAGACTGGCAGAATGACATGGACAGAAGCCCACAAGAACATCACTCCCTAGGGACCAGTCGACTGCTGTATCACCTTACAGATGGAGACAATCCTCTTTTGTCACCACGCTGCTCTATCTTTAGCCAAAGCCAGAGATTTAATCTAGACACAGAGTCTGCCCCTTCTCCACCAAGTGCTCAACCTTTCATGATGTAAGAAAATATATTTTAATTCTTAGATATTTTAAATAATTTTTGTACAATCCACAACATTTGACTCTTCATGTGTTTCAGTTAGTGTTATGTTATAAACAAGAATTTTTCATATTTTAGCCTGTTTTGACATGGTTAATTTACTATACCAGAAATAGCATCTAGCACTTTTTCAGTAATAACATGGTACAATACTCTTTGAAGCCTTTGTTATTTACAGTTAGCAAGGCCAGGCTGGATGAGGCTTTGAGCAACCTGATCTAGTGGAAAGTATCTCTGCCCATGTCAGGGGGTTGGAACTCGATTATCTTTGAGGTCCTTCCCAGTCCAAAGAATTCCATGATTCTGTGACAGTTTCAAATGTTAGTTAGTAATTAATCTGATAAGGAGACGTAAAATAGAGAGGGCTATCAACGTATAACACTAAAAATTTCAGTTGTAATAGAAATGTAGCTTGAGTCATTCATTGAGATATGAGGGTGTCGTAGAACATATGAACAGTCCATATATGTGATCTCCAGAAAATAAGCTGTGAGTTTCAGATGGAACCCAAACTTTCTTAAAAGCTTATATCATAGAATCATAGAATTATCTGGGTTAGAATAGACCTCCAAGATCATCAAGTCCAACCCTTAATCCAACACTATCATGATTACTAGATCATGGCACTAAGTGCCACATCCAGTCTTATTTTAAAAACCTCCAGGGATGGTGAATCCACCCCCTCTCTGGACAGGCCATTCCACTGCCTGATTACTCACTCTGTGAAGAAGTTTTTTCTGATATCCAGCCTAAACCTTCCCTGGCAGAGTCTAAGCTCGTGCCCTCTTGTTCTGTTGCTGGCTGCCTGGGAGAAGAGACCGATCCCCACCTGTCTATAACCTCCTTTCAGACAGTTGTAGAGAGCAGTGAGGTCACCCCTGAGCCTCCTCTTCTCCAGGCTAAACAACCCCAGCTCCCTCAGCCTCTCTTCACAGGACTTCTGCTCAAGTCCCTTCACCAGTTTTGTTGCTCTTCTCTGGACCCACTCCAGCCCCTCAATATCTTTCTTGAACTAATATATATAGCTTTCAGCTGCAGAAGAATAATAATGAGGTTTATTGATTTGTAATTGTAAAAAATAAGAAACTAAACTGTTTTCAAAATTATATTGTTCATTTTGAGTAACAAAAAAATTCCCGAGCTTACTTGTACAAATCACGTCATTACAGTTTCCCTTTACAGCTGGAAGATTTGAGAAATAAGGTGCAGGTGTTAAATGTAAATACAGGATCAGATTGTGACCTACTAGATTAAACTTTTGAAAAATATTCAGAAATCCTAAAATTAATTAAAAAAATGAAAAAGGAGGGAAAGTGAAAGACAGATGGTGAACTCTGTAGTATACTCTAGGGGTACCCACAAGCAAAAGCGATTACTCCATGCTTACTTTGAAAAATTAAAATATCTATGTTCTGTGAAAGAACCCAGCTACGAGTTCGAAAGTGCTAGGGAAGAATTAATTGTGACTGAAACGAGGCATGGTCCATTATAGCCAGTTCTTTGATTGAGCTACTATGCTTTTTGGCTTTTGCAGGCCAAGAAGTTCTTCTAGATGTAATTGTGAAGACTGCAAAGAACCGCAAAAAGTAGCACAACTGACCAAGCATCTTCAGAGTCTCAAGAGAAAAATTAGGAAGTACGAAGAAAAGTTTGAGCAAGAAAAAAAATACCTGGTAAGATGTTAATTGAAAAGACTAAGGGCAAGCAAGAATCCTGGTCTGTTTAAAGTTATGCAAAACAATAGGAAAAATGGTAATTTTGTTAAAATGAAATAGGAAAATTATCAATGAAGGAATATCCTTTTATAATCTTTCAGCATATGCAATAGTTCTGAGACTAATTTGCATTTTCTTTGGATTACCTTTGTTGCTAAATATCCATACTCTAGATGTGTGAGATGTGTGAATCAGTGAAATGCAGCTGACAGGCTTGTGAACCAAAATGATTCAAAAGATGAAAAGCTACTTATTTGTAGAAGGCATTTGCTTGGTAACTGTTGCTCTACTGTGCAGATTCCTTAATTCAGGCAGACTCCTGTAAACCTCCAAAGCATAGGGCTCAATAGAAACTGATGGCAGAAATCAGAGAACTAATAATTGTGGTGTGTTGTTGTTGGGTCAGTGTGTTCTCTGTGCAGGCTATGCAGGATCATCAAGCTAGTTTGTGTAATGTGAATTGTGCAGAATAAACATATTAAAACATCCATGATGCTAAGGATGCCTACAATATGAAACAGGGAAATTTGTGATATTTTATGAGTACATTAAAATGAAAGTTCAGCAAACTATATTACCCTGTAACCTCATCAATGACTGCAAACTTAAACATACATTTATGAACTGTACTGTCCTATGATGTTTATATATGCTTAGAAGTAAAAGTATTCGCACTCTGATCAGAAAAGATTTTATTTTAGAGGTTTAATTTTGCAAAACTGTGTTGTCTTTTTGAATATCCTGGAAGGGACAGAGTGCTTCAGTTACCATCCTGGAAAACACTTTGGAACTTGACTGACAGTAGGGCTTTGATCAGTCCTTTTGAAGTGACTGAAATTATTTATTCAATTAGTCAAGGATTTAAATTGTTTTTTTTTAGGATCAGAGTCAAAATACCCAGATCCATGCAGCACTATGCATGGGGATATGGGGATATGCAGCACTACGGGGAGAGATAAGGCATGATAAATTAGTGCCACGATCAAGCCAAATGTTCCACATGACACCATGATACAGTGCAATTGGAACTGCAGTCATTCTTCAGCACGCTCTATGTGGATCGATTTTCATCTGTTTGATTATATAATCATCAAACCCTTCTTTATTTTTCTTCCTTTTTTAATTTGCATCAGCCTTCACATGGTGACAAAACTTCCAATCCTGAAGTTCTGAAATGGATGAATGATTTGGCCAGAGGTCGCAAGCAGTTGAAAGGTACATAATGACATGTCATTTCATTTTTTTTACTGAAGCTTTTGGAAGTATGAGCGTACCTGGAATATTTTACGTTAGTTTTCTAACCTCAATGTTTACTTATTTTTCACTAGTATGTGGCAGTAAGTCTCCTAATGACAACAAAGATATTACATGATATCACTTGCCTTGATTCCTGAAAGTGAGGATTAAAGTAAGCCAGTTCAACCTTCATAACAAGGCTAAAGAGTGGAAGGGAAAGAAGATATCTCTGCATAATAACTATAAACATCCATGCAAAAGGAAATGTTAGTCTGGGTATTTTTATGAATGTCTGAAATACAGAATTACAAAGTTAAGTGTCCTTGTATTAGTACAAATGTAGGTGCAAAATTGTTTCTATGACTTAGGTTATACAACCCTAAAGCTTTTTGATCATAAAAACAGATCTGTCACAGACATTAAACGTGGTCTTGAGGGCAACTTTTGCCCTCGACTGTCTGTATACCACTCCATTAACATCTGTGGATGTATCACGTGGTTGCCCTCAAGAGAGCGTGTAGCCAGGACCGATAGATTTTTTTTTTTTAAAGACTTTATTTATAATTCACCTACATCTTTTTTTTTTTTCCCTATTATAAATAGATTCTCAATACTAATTAAATTGTAGTATTACATGTCCACTCCTGTATATAACCTTAACTATAGTCAAGAACATAGATATAGAGGGTGTCATTATGATAAATAAAGAATAAGAAACCCATCTTTCAGTAAATTTCTTCTGGTAGTTTCTCCTGGAAATTTGTCCCTTAAATACTAGGCTGCATAATTTTCCCCCCTCCCCCCTTGAACTCTATGTTACAAATCCAGAAAGGGCACATGAGAAGAACTGGCTGAACTACATACTTACATTTTTGAAAATTATCTCTTTGACTCAAACATTGCTTCAAGTTGTCAGGGGATCTATCTTTCTATCTACGTATCTCCCACAAATACTCTATGATCCTTTTAAGCCCCCTTCCTAAATTCAGTCCCACTGAAATTCTGCACTGATTCCTACCCAGGCCCCACCCAATGCCTCTTCAGTCCTCACCCATGGTAACACCTTTTATGTCAAAGATGGGCTTGAAGGGAAAACTATGTGCTACAAGTTTCTTTGTCCGAACGTATCTTGACCATTGGATTTCAATTCAACCAAGTAAAAGATATTAAATGTTGAACTGCAGAACTGTTACTTTCCTATACAACTGTAGTATGAAAATAATAGTATGCAAGGAGTAGGGGTGGCTTTTTCCTTTAGTATCAGAGGAAACTCCTTTGCAAATATTTCTAATCTATTTACTTGCCTAGTAAATTACCTTTCAGATCTGAAACTCAGAATGTCAGAAGAGCAAAACTGTAGCTCTAGAGCACCCCAAAGAAATAATCATTGTGAAAACACTGGAACCTCTAAAGAGGCTGGGACACAGGAGGCCACAAGCGTGGAACCAGCTCCCTCAGTAGAAGAAACCATGGACAGCGTTTTGAGACGATTAAAGGAGAAAAGACAACACTTTAACCTTCCTGAGGCTATTAAGGTATTTAACAAGCATGGCTGGTTCTTTCAGAGCTTGATCATCTGAGGCAGGTATTAATTAGCGTGTAGCTGGCTCAGGTTATACTAGTGGGTGAGGATCTTGTGTCTTCTGGCACTGCAGTGCATTTTCTCTCTGACAAGACGGGAGCTCTAGTGCAGATTTCTGAAGTGACCTTTCTGTGAACAGTTATACTGAAAAAGAGGCACAGAAGTTTTTTTTCAAACAGAGCAAAGTGCTTTTTCCTCAGAGGTGTGCGTGTAAAACTGTTTGCCAGGCACTGCTGAGATGTACCTATGTGGTGTGCATATTCCAGTGTGCTGAAGACTGTGACCTTGAGTCCACAGAAACTGTGTGACTGAAAAAAATTGAAGTTATTTTGATAAGGAAGATCCCCTTCCACTTGAGAAATGTTGGAAGCCTCTGCCCTGTCAGTAGCACTGTGCTAAGATTACGTGGATATCGCAAACGTCCAGACTACTTTGCCCTTCTGATTTTGTCCTTTAACTTGTGCTTATACTGCCTCTGCTTTTCCAAGTTCTCAATTACTCCTCTAAATGAGGAAGCAATATTCCATGAAACACGGAACATTTCAGACTGGATATTAGGAAGAATTTCTTTATGAAAAGGGTGGTCAGGCACTGGAACAGCTGCCCAGGGAAGTGGTTGAATCACCATCCCTAGAGGTATTTGAAAAAAAGGACAGATGAGTTTTAAAGGACATGGTTTAGTGGGTGATGGGAGCAGTTGGACTCGATCTCAAAGGTCTTTTCCAACCGGAAGATTCTGTGATTCTATGCTTGCTTGCCTGGGCAATTTTTATTTTTTTTTTGTTTTTAAACTAGTAAATACTTTAAAATTCTGCTGTACCTTCACAGTACTGGCACATTATAGGGTCTGTCTGCAATACACATCATCCACAAAAATACATTTTTTTGGCTATTCTTGCAGTCAGATGATTTTGGTATTCCTGTTGCTATACAACCAAGCAAGACAATAAATGCTGTCCTTAAAGGAACCTAAAATCTAAATGTGGACAGTAACATTTAAAGTCTGGCTGATGAATGAAAAAGGAGACGAAGACAAGGAGAAATGAAGAACTAAATACTAAATTATTTGATAGGTAAGAAATTATTCTAGGTGGATTTCAGTAGCAGAAAGTACCCAGTAGAGATAAATTTGAACTTCTTGTTTTGTTTTGATTTGATTTTTGGTTCTTAAACAGTTAGTTACTGCAGAACAGGTTGGTGAAGGTTCCAGAGCCCAGTTCTTATGAGGAATGCCTGAGGGAAATGGGGTTGTTCAGTCTGGAGAAAAGGACACTGAGGGGAGATCTTATTGGTCTTTACAACTACCTGAAAGAAAGTTGTGGTGAGGTGGGTGATGATCTCCCAGGCAACAAGTAATAGAATGAGAGGCAATGGTCTCACGTTGTGCCAGGGAATGTTTAAAGTAGATATTAGGAAATACTACTTCATTGAAAGGATCATCAAGAATTGGAACAAGCTGCCCAGGGAAGTGGTGGAGTCACCATCACTGGAGGTATTTGAAAGATGTGTAGATAGGGTGCTTAGGGACATGGTTTAGTGGTAAACTTGGAAGTATTAAGAGTTGGACTTAATAATCTTAAAAGTCTTTTCTAAAACAATTCTGTGATCCATGTATAAAAACTAGAACTGTGCATAATGATGCTGCACTTCTGAAAACTTGAGCTCTGCTTGCATAACTGAAGTTTTAGTTGTTTCTTTTTATAAATTACTTTTTAAAAAATCTGAAATGAATAAAGTAAGAAAACAAAAGCTGACAACAAAACCATGCTGTTCTGTATATAGTCTAAATATCTCAACAGTACAGACTCTATAATATTTCCAGTTGTTTCATTTTTTTAATTATGTGAGGAGTGAGAGACCATATGACACCAAAACAGAAGTCAGTGAGAAAATAAACTAGACAACTCTTTTATAAGAGTAAGTTGAGTGAGGGTGTCTGTCCCACTCATTTTTCAATTAATTGGACTTCTGACTTTCCAAGAGAAGACCTTCTAAATCTGTGCAATGGCAGCACTGGCTTGAAATATTCTTGCAGAAAATTCTGTAATGTAAATTAAATGTTTGCAGAAGAAAATATTTTCAAACCTTTTTTTTAAAGTTCTTATTTTCTTCTTGTGTTCTTGTAGAGAGAACTTGTGTTAAGAGACCTGTTTGTTAGGAATAATAGTTATAGAAAACTGCTATGGAACAGAGGCTTGAAGAGGAATAACATGAAGTTAAAATATGCCTATTTCAAAATGATTTTTTTTACTAAGTCCTTAAGTATAACATTAAAAACAATTGGGGTTTTTTTTGATTATGAGTCGTTCTGGACTTTTAAGGCAGAATGAGGTTCACAGCACTAATGATGTGAAATGAATTGAGGATGTCTGATGGTTACCGCAAAGATCAAAGGCTTTGTTTCAGCTACATGCAACTTTGATGGCACTGTAGATACTTTTTATGTGCAACTTTATTTTGTAAGGAGATCCAGTACCAGAATCTGAGGTAGATTAATAGTAAACTAATAGCAGCTAAGTGTTTCTTGTTTCAAGATTATTTATTTTGGACAAGGATATTTTTTCCATAAAAGCCTTCTGAGTGGTCCCCTGATGTTCAAATGGAAAGCCAGCTAGGCTCTACTGAAATGCAAATGAGAGAATGAGTGCTTTTAAGAGAGCTGCAGAGTTAAATCCCAAACCAGTATGTCTAAAATGGACAAACGATGAGATCTGAATATGAAATAGCAGAATGTAGTTTTCAGAAAAAAACACACTTCCTGTGAGTAAAATTATTGAATGAGAAGACACAGAATAAATTGGGATTGGCGTGTGAATGATTCAGTAACCCAAAAAGAGATGACTGCCCATTACTATTTGTGTCACTAGTTCTTCGTGCTAGGAACTAATGATTTATTTAACAGTTCACCTCATTTTTAGGTACAAGGCTTCAGGAAAAGAAAAAGGGATTAAGATAATGAATGTAGGAGTCCAGGAGTCAAAAGACAAATAGACATAATTTGAATCAATCATATTATTAAAAAAACCCCACAAAATCCCAAATCCCAACTCCTTTACTTTTAAGCCAATCCAGATGTTTAATGGTTGGGGATGTAATTGCTGCCTCAGTCATGGCAAGGAAGAGCTGCAGGACTGCAGTGCTCAGCTCTTGTTCACCAGCAATTGCAGCCTTTCACACTGAGGCTGCAGTCAGACTTGGCCTGATAATCATCTAGTCATGTCATCTGTTACCTTCCTATAAGATTTTTCTTATTATTTTTGTTTTAAATGCTGCTCTGTAACGAGCCTCCATGCATGCTCAGGTGGCCAGCTTGGTAGGTGCTGGGAACCAGGAGTCGTTGCCTGCAATGAAAGAAAGTGTTGCCTCTGCAAAGGGAAAGCCTCAACCAGGCCCAATCCTTGCTACCTGTCTGTTCTCAGAGACAGTATTTTCTGTCTGGATAAACAACAGAAGCTTAATAACAAAGCATAAACATTCAGGCAAGTGAGAAAAATAACTGTATAAAATATTTTGTGCACATTTGTCCCAAGTGATGACTACAAACAACTACCTTAGCTTTACATGTAGCCTCTTTTTCTTGCTTTATGTGTAAAAAACCAACTTTTTCCTTGTGTTTAGTTTTAAGACTTGCAGTCTGTCCCCCAGGACTTTTGTCAGACTGGTTATCTTTATGTGTCCGTCCTCTCACTATTGATCCACTTCAGTTCATCTTTTCCTTGGCTATGAAGCATTGTTTTTATTTCATTAGCATTGAATTTCATGTTGCTGCGTGAAGCCTATAGCCCTAAGATGTCTTAGGCAATTTGGTAGTTTGTGATCCCATCTGCCTTCTCTGATTTTGAAATTATTAGCCATTTTGAAATTAGTCGAATACAAACTCATCTTGAGATTGCTAATAAAATGAGGTAATGAAATAGGCCCAAATGCTAAACCCTCTTGAGACTGTTTCTCATGTGTAAAATCAATATTAATGATCATTCCCTGTTTCCTCCTAACCATTCAGCTGCTCCAGGCATAATAGTTTTTGAAAGAAATAACCTTGTATTAATTGCAGAACTAGCAATAAGTAAACCAATTAGCTACTTTATATTACTCCTTTTCTCTTAACACAGATGACAGATAACTTTGGAGTGATTAATTTGGGCAGACCTTGAAGGCAAAATGTGATCAGTGGTTCTGCACTGGTTTTGCATTTGAACAGCAAACACCAAAGGTTTTGCTCCTTCTGAAGTTAATAGCGAGGCACTCCTTTGCTATTAGAAAAGCATTACTTCTTCAAGGCTTGATAAGTTTTTAAAAAGTAGAGGCCAATAATTAGAAATAATAATTAAAATTAATAACCGTTCTTCACATTACTTCATCATGGTGGATAAACTCATCTCCAAAGCTCTGAACACTTGGCCCTAATTCATACAGGTCTGTTGTGATCTGGCAGAAACTGTAGAATATTACATTAACTTCACATGCTCCTTGCTGTTCCGACCCACACAAAAATATGCAAATGTCAGGAGCAGATCTTCTTGGAAAGAGAGAGAAAGGGAGAGGAGGAAAGAAATACCAGTTAAAGTGTGCTGCCTGCAGCAGACACCTGTATTAGTGTAACACCAACACTGACAAATCACATTGTTGAAAATTCAACATTCTTCTTCCTGGTACTGGTGATTCCTATTGTGCTTTTTGGACAAAAATGAACTGCTAGCGTTAGGTGTTCAGCCCAGCAGAGCAAGAACTGCAACTGAGGGAGAAACCCCACCTTCCTTCCCATTGTTAGTAAAGGGCTGAATTTTCCACATCTTCCTTATAGTGATTCTACAGGTGCATACTGTCCAGCCATAATTTCCTGCTGGTTGATCAGATTATTCTTCCTATTTCATTTTAGAGATAGTACCCTTTCTAGTATTGGATACTTAGGGATTTCATTGTGACTCTATCATTCTACTCTATAAATGAATTCTGTTTGCATAGCTGAAGCTTTCTGTTCTTCATCCCTTACCAGTCAAGGCATATCTAATTTTCTTGAGGAATAATTAGGAAGATAACAAATATCCTCTCTGCAATTTTGCCAGTTTCCAAGTATTTTGTCTGTAATGGTTATTGTTCTCATTTGTTACAACTAAACTGTGTTTAATATATAATGGGGAATACTACCTGTGAGTTATGAACTGGTTTGGCAAATACAAGTTAATAACATACAGATCTCATTGCTTTTTCACTAGGATGGATAAGAAAAATATTTCTTTAATTTTTCAATTACAATTTCTATTCATAAATGTTACCTAAACATTGGAAAATTTTCTAGAGAAGTGCTTCACTGGTATGTGTAGGACTTGAATGCAAACACATTCTATTCAGATACTGCAGCCATCTTTTATGAGCCCAACTTTCCAAAACCCAGCCCATGGAACCCACCCCATGTCCATGCAATTTGGCTCTGGTATTCAAACAAAACCCTGTGCATGTTTGATTTTCTGTCAACCTGTCTTCCCAGAAAAAAATTTTCAGATGCAGGGTCTGATTGAGCAACACACGAAGATTCTTGCCTTATTGACTAAGACCATATTTTGCATCCTTGGAAACTTTCCAGATAAGGATGTATTGTTATGTCAATATCCTAATACCACTTCCTGACTTTAAGCTTGTTAAATTGATTTCATAGAATAGCAATTCTGAAAGAAATCAAGGCAATCAAGTATTAGGTACTTATATAATGACATTAAGAAAAATAAGATTCCAGCCTTTCAGTACGTTTTCATTCGTGAACCTTTCTTCAGAAGAAAGCACAAGTTCAGGCCACAAAGGCTCCACTTTGGTCAGATAAAGTAAATACAGTGAATTTTCCACTGCTAAAGGCTTAACCTAACACCTGCTCTAATCAGCAGAAGTATCTCCTAGTTCTCATCAGCTTTGCGTTAGGCCTTGAGAGGGTGACATGTACTTTAGTTCATTTAAAGTTTCGGTCACGTTACATTTGGACTCTCGCTAAGTCAATACCAAGTGCCCATTGACCTCAGTGTAGACAGAAACAGAATACATTATTAATGTTTTTCTGGGGAGAAAAGATTATTAAACAGATGCCTATCTGTACCCTTGTCATGAAATTCTGACTCATAGTTTTATAAATAACTTTTTTAAATAGGATATGACAAAAAAGCAAATGGCTTTGGAAAAAATCAATCTTCAGAAATGTCTCCTATGTTTTGAGAGTATTCATGGACGAGCTGTAAGTATACCATGGAAAGATAGGCAAATTAAAAATTATATAACTTGTCTAACAAATATTTTTGGGCTCATATATTAAGCATATTTAGATTAATTTTAATTGATGAACATAATTTTAGTTATTTCAAGATAATCTTTGGTTATAAATCTTATGACCTGATACTGATGAATTTAGTTTATATTTTAAAAAAATAAAATAAAAAGGCAAGTTTCTAGTGGCCCTGAATCTTCATGACTGCGAGTTGCAGGTTTTGATGATAAAAGTGGAGGATTATATATCCATGGCAGACTTGGCTCATGCATACTATAGCTCTGCTACAACACATGAAAGGTTAGAATGCGTGTCACCTGAGAAAGGTTTATGAGGCACTGTCTAAGACATGAAAGACATGTTTGATGTCTATGTCTATAGTCTTATGGCTGTCTATGTTTCTGTCTAGTAATTCCTGTGGTAGAGGAAAAGGAGAATGTCACCAGCATGTGTCCAAAAATGATCTGAATCTCATCTCTCTGCATCTTGGACAAAATCATTTTTATCCATTTTCTTTGGGCCTGGAATGAAAGTTAAGGGATGCAGAGAATATATCAGAAGTGTATGAAGAAATTACGTTTCCTAAGAAAGAGAATAAAAAAGAAATTGAGTAATTAGTGCTATATAGAGGTAAAAGAGACTTGAGAATTCAAAGAGAAAAGATCACAATAGAGCACACTTTGTAACACGGCGCTCAGAGAGGGTGTTTCTTCTGAAGGTTGAATTAGCTGAGAAAGGGGATGATAACTACACAAGGCAGGGGTGTCAAACTCATGGCCCGCAGGCTGAATCCAGCCCTCCACCTTTTCTTATCCAGCCCAGCATCTTGTTTTATCTGTCCTGGCACCTTGTTTCTGCCCGGCGGCAGTGCCGAGCTTCTTGTCCCTGCCCTCCTGCCAGCGCTGGTCACGTGTGCAGCGAGTGACGTGCGTTACGCTGCAGGAGAACAGTGGGAGCATGAGTTTGACACCCCTGGCATAAGGTAAGAGGTAGCAAAGAGTGGTAGCAAACAGCCATGAGGGAATCCTAGGTTTGCTAATCAGCTCTGACTACAGGTCACAGAAAGCTCAGGTACAGTCAAGAACTTAAAGTAGGGAAATAGGAGTTAGGGAAGATTTTTATATCTTTGTTGTTGTTGAGAATAAACAAGCACTCGGGAGATGCTTCATACAGTTACAGCTGCACAGTTACTTACATAATCAATATCTTAGAGAAGCAAATTTTAGTCCTTGTATCTACAGCAATGTATTTTCCTGTGGAAAAGGGGCAAAGAGTCTGCATGGATCCCGGGCACCAAGAAGAGCTGGAGAGTGAGGCCACAAGGCCCATGCTCCGTGGCAAGCACAGACCCTGTGCCTAGTTCAGAGCTGGAGAGGCCCAAGACAGAGAGATCTGCTGGGGAAGTTCATGCAGTTTGTAAAAGATGAGGAATTGATGGCCTGGAGAAGGTAAATTGGTGATTGCCTAGGCAGAGGCACTCTGGTGTCATTAGATAACAGAACAAGTGCCTCTCTGCTAGCAAACAGTTGTTCCAGTGCAGAAAATAGATTTCCACAATATTTGAACGTTGATTGCTGAAGCCTCAAGAGTCCCTGCTTCAGATGTTCAAACAAGCAACCCATGACATGCCTTGTCATTTAACACATATCACACCACTGCATTATCAAAAGGTTAATTTGAATGGAGTGTACTGGGATTCCAAGAAAATAATCAGGAATTTAGCCTATTAACCAAAGCCTTTGATGGCTTGTTGTGGTGTTGCTGTTTTTTTTTTTTTTGTAGTTGTTGTTTGTTTTTTCTTATCTTTTTAAGCAGATAGCAGAATTCAGTCCTAGACAATATTGTAGTTATTGTAGAAACCTCCTTAGGAGTACAAAAAGAGAACCCATCGAAAAAATAATCAAGTTGCTGCATATTAAGAATACTATGAACACAGCAGGCTTGAAATACAGTGGAGAGTACTGGTGACAATATTTGCCCGCTGGTATTGAGTATGGATGAGCATTATATTTATCCACACTTACCTGAGCATAGTCAGACAGAGAGGGCACTGACTAGATTTAAAACAGAAAATTATCTATTCTGGCTTGTTTGGCATTTCCTTGAGCTCTTCTGTGTTGCAAACAAATGGAACATGAAGACTGGGGAAGAGAAGTGGACTAGCCTGGATAGGCAAGCCCTGATATTCTGCAGTGAATCATGCCTCTGGAAATAGCCCCTAACTACTCAAACTGCTAGTTGGTAAAGGGTTTAGGGAGCGAAGACATATGAGGAGCAGCTAAAGTCACTTAGTCTGTTCAGCCTGGAGGAGACTGAGGAGGGACCTCATCTCAGTTTACTGCTCCCTCACAAGGGGAGGAGGAGGAGCAGGCGCTCAGCTCTTTTCCCTGGCAACCAGTGATAGGACTTGAGGGAATGGCAGGAAGATGTACAAGAGGAGGTTTAGGTTGGATATTAGCAAAACATTCTTCACTTAGAGGGTGGTGGAGCACTGGAACAGCTTCCCAGGGAAGCAGTCACAATGCCAAGAATGACAATATTCAAGAAGCATTTGAGCAATGCACTCAGACTCACAGCGTGAATGTTGGGGTTGTCCTATGCAGGGGTAGGAGTTGGACTTGATGAACGCTGTGAGTCCCTTCCAATTCAGGACAATCTATGATTCTGTGATAATAAGCCAAATGTATGCAAGGTCATCATCCTGCATTTGTCTACTGTCACCCTTACTCCTGATGATCAGGTCTTTATTTCTAAGTACCCTTTGACTATCGCCCATACCATCAGCCACCCTGTGTCTCTTCAGACCTGCCCCATGTTCACTCATCTGAGTGTGTGTAGCTGAACTTCAATGCAGCAGCACAACTGCAGTTCTAAAAGACAGCGTGACTGTACCCAGTGGGTGCTGATAGGCATTTAAATTGAGGAGCAGAGGTTGATGGTGGACTGTTTAAATGACTCTTTTTCCAATTCTTCATCACTGAGGAACACGTTATTTTTCTGTTGTGTTTTTTCTTTTTTTTCCCTTGTGGGATTTGCTCTTTTTCTTCCCTGTAAGTTAAGTTGGTCTACTGCACAGCTAGGTTCTGTTAGTTTTTTAATTTATTTACAAATATTTGCAGCTGGATCAAGCTCATAATACCCGATCTGAAAAAAATATTCTTCTCTAAATCAATGCTCCTACTGCTTATAAAAGAGCAAGAGCAAACAAAATGAACAAATGGTTAATCCTAATTGTGGAAGGCATTTCCAGCAAGTGATGCATGCAGTAATTCTGCATGGAGCCAGCTCAGTCACTGAAACTGTAAAGATGTATTCTCAGTGCTCTCCATCCTACTAGGTTGCCAAGTACATTGGCCCAGGCAGACTGTCACGTTACTGTAGCTAGCTTGTTGCCATTATTAGAGTAAAGTGAGATATCAGTGCTATGCATAGTAGATGCATATCTTGCCTCTTACAAATCTATTAGCATCTTCAGAAAGAGAAAGAGAATAGTTTATCCTTTGCCTGGGTAGTGTGGCTCAAGGAGTCTGTACTGGCTATTTTCCATTAGAAAAACAGATTGCCATTTCCCTTTTTAGAAATTGTGAAGATTAAACTACAGTTCTTATGGTATATTCCTGGAAGCAAATACACATTAGGTCATACTCTTCTAATAATTTTCTTAGCTTTACAGGAGGGTTTTTTTCCCAGTTTTAATTTTGGAGGAGTATACTTTGTTATGATTTCTCTTTAGGTAACTAAGCAAGAAAAGAGTCTCATGAAACCTCTTTATGACAGATACAGAATTATTAAGAACCTCCTCTCAACTCCATCTTTGATCACAACAATCGTAAGTTTGAAAGAATTCATACCCATTGTCAAGAAAACATACTTAAATATTTTGTGTGATTTGTATCTGTATGTCAATTTGGCAATCTGATCGTATCGGGGCTGGGTTGAGTTTAAAAATTATGAACTATTGTTGTCTTAGATGGCAGTTGGAGATTTCTTTGAAAAATTTCTTCAAAAAGGTGTATATGCACATGGGTATTTTATTTGAAAATTTAACCGAAGTTCCCCTGTTATGACTTAGGAGCTTTGCTCTGTGGTGTTTTAATGTTTAAGCCTTAGTTTCGAAAGCTCAACTTTTCTTCTGAGGATGAGGGAACAGGAGTAAGACAGCGCATCCCTCTATTTTGGTAGTCAACGCTTGTGGAATCTCTACTTCCAACTCTTGTTACAGTCAGAATTTCTGGATATATTACAAACAGTAGATGGTATATGAGAGGAACACAAGTTCCAGAAAGACTGCAGTGCTTACATAAATACAAAATATTCTTTAGATTTTGTTACCTATAAAGGCTTTTTAGTAAACAGAAGTTAATTGCTGGCTGGAATGGCTTAGAAGTAGAGATAACTTCTGTCCTGTCAAGGTGGACAATATAGAGTAATTCAGGGAGCCCCATGAGCCCTGTCATGAACAACCTCAGGGAAACCTGGATGAAGTTTTCAATACATGTAATCTGTTTCAATGAATGCATCAAGGAAGTTAGACCCTAATTCTTTACATTGTCATCCCATTAATTGTTAGTATTGTATTGTAAACAACTAATTTAGTGCTTTACAATTTACAAGCGGGAGGAGGAAGACTCAGATGAAGACCATTCTCAAAGCAGCCACGAGTTATCATCTGGTCCAATATCTTGCCTCCCTGTTGAGGAGCACCTATGTTATTCTCAGGAGGAGAGTGAGCCTGCCTATGTTTCACCTCTGGATGAGAAAAAGGTTTTCAGGCAAACAGCCTTGTCTATGTCCAATTTGCATGAGGCAACAATGTAAGTTCTGTCTTTTTTTTGTCCCCCTGAATGTTTTAAAATATTTAATGTAGACTTTGTAAATGAAACATGATCCATACTTATTAGATAGGAATATTCTATACCAAAGTGGTGATTCAATGTTTTCCTATGGTAGAAACCAGCCATAAAGACAGTTGTTACTTGGGCAACGTACCTGTGATTAGAGCTATTTATTCAAATAACTTTGTGCCAAGTCCATGAAGAGAAATGTGAAGGAATGTAAGCAGACAGCAGAAATAAATAACTACATATACAGGGTAATAGGTATGACAACGGCACAGTGAAGATATGTGGACCCACGTATAACTGCTGCAAATTTTGTGGATATCTAATTACTGTGATCTTACAAAGCAGTCGTAGAACAAAACCCAGTTCAGACAAGCAGGATAATCTGCTCTTGTGTGTGTGTGCTGGGATTGACTGAGTGATGCAAAAAATACCAGACACATGAGGCATGCAAACAGCAACAGGTGATCCCATTTCAATGGGAAACCATTGAAATGCATGTAAACCCAATTTCTTCTTTGCATAAGAATACTTGTGTCCGGATGCCCAGAAAACTTAATGCCACCTTCCTAACCTCCATTATAAAACCAAAATAAAGCTGTCCTGATTTGTAGCTTAGAATTTCAGGTTGCATGAAACAACAAACCTCAAGATGCACATGGGCTGTTATGACTCAGCCCCATAACTTGTTGAAGAAATACATCTTCTGGGAACAGCTGTGTTCTCATAGCTTATGGGGTGGTATCTTTTCCTTGAATTTTGATTGGGAGCTCTTAGACGCATAAGTGAAGTTGACGAAGACTCTACCAAAGTTGTGAGTAAATGAAAAATGCCTTTGTTTTCTGTGTCACTCAATTTATGTATGCAATAGTTTGCTCACAAAAGCTGTGAATTTATTCCTGTGCATTTTGTTATTATGGAGAAAAAAAAACGAACCTAAACATTAACCCCAAACCCAGCTCCATATGTCATAGCAGAATTCTTTCTCTGCTTAAAAACTTCATTCTCCAAATCCCAGCTAAAATATGGCCTCCAAAAATATTGCTTCTGGGTACCAACAGCATTTCCAGTGCATCACAGTAACGTTTGGTAAGAAACAGCTGCTTAGGAGTAGAGCTTGGATGTTGACTTTATTATTTCAGTTATGGTGATGCAAAGCATTTCCTGTGAGATGCTGAGCCCTGTCAACTCCATACAGAATCAAGACTGCTAGCAAGACTCAATCCTGAAACCTTTTCCTTCCATCCATAGTGTTTTTGCCTTCACTTTAATCAAAGCATATAAGTATTATTAAAAGGGAAGGAGCACAACTGTTTATGATGTGTGATCATACAGCCAGTTATATCCATAGTTCGAGGGATGGGATGGAATGTCCTGGGGAACTGAGATCAGTGGCCGATACCTGCAGGTTGCTTATTAGCCAAAGCCACAGTTTTACCATACTTCCAAGCACATGGAGGTTTCACATTCTTCTCTCTGTTTAACAGGCCTGTCTTGCTTGAACATCTCAGAGAAACAAGAGCAGATAAGAAAAGGCTTCGCAAAGCTCTGAGAGAGTTTGAGGAACAATTCTATAAACAGACAGGAAGGTAAATAACCATCTCAACAAAAGCCCTCTCCTCCTTCCCCCTTGGGCTCTTATAAAGACACGTGGGTTCTGCTGGAGTGGGTACTCAGTGTGCAGGGCAAAGAAGCTGCGGCTGGGGACTGGAATATACCATGGAGGTGTCTGGTCTCTGCGAAGAAGCCCCTTGCTCTGCTTAGTTCATCAGGGATAAAGGCATCCCTAAGGACTGTCTGGATCTGGCGAGCTTCTAGGACATGCCTGAAGTGGGTATAAACACCAGCTCCGTGCAATATCTTTCCTGAGCTGAAGGGAGGCTGCTAAACAATCTTTCTGAGGATGGATATCTGCAGGGGTTACATTTTGCAGTTGGGCCATTTTTAAAAGGTTAGATTTAAAAACAGAAGCCACTTTCACTCACAGATAAATGCTAGCTATTTTATGTTTATCCTCTCCTCCCTTAATTTAGCAAACTTGTTTTGTGAAAACCACGGAGTATATGGGCATGCAGTAGTCTGGTAAAAGTTTTCAAAGCACTGTGTAATTACTTCTCTGCATATTTGAGAATGAAGTGGTTATGCTTGCATAATTGACAAGAAAGAGAATTACCTAGTATATGCAAATTCAATATTTTAAATACTATTATTTCATTTCTGTCTATTAGAGCTTTTTTGTCCTGTCAAATTATATTTAGTCCTATACAGGTAGGAAAAAATAATAATCCAACCCAATTGCCATTAGTTGCTGCAAAATTAATTTTAAAGACTATTTCTCCTCTCACTCATACAAGTGACGGTGCTTTTATTTGCTTTTCATAGGAGTCCTCAAAAAGAAGATCGTGTGCCAATGGCCGAAGAATACTCTGAATACAAACACACAAAAGCCAAAATCAGGCTCTTGGAGGTTCTCATCAGTAAGCATGATATTTCCAAAACGATTTGAAATTAATGCAATGCCATGGTATTGTTTCTTAGAAAAAAACCCAAGCAAACAATCAAGTAATGAAAAAGATGAGTGATTTTACAGGTCTTGGTCTACCGCACAATTATTTGACACACTGAGATTTTTGATGCACTTTACCAATTACACTAGCTGGATGAGAGAGGACAACAATATGCAAGAATATTAAGCACGGGTGAGTGGACTATAGCATATATATTTTTCCTTCTGAGAAAGCCTTGGAGTGCACTGTGAGAATGTTGTTACAAATTCAAAGGGCACTGAAGTATTGCAGATTCTCTGTTTCACCTGCTCTTAGTTTTAGAAAGTGTGAGGAAATACTCTCCAGTTTTTTAATACATCTTAGTAGATGGAAATGTATCACACATTTCTTTCCAGGATTAATATGCACTATAAATAACTATTAATGTTCATTCTCAGTTTGCTGATTCACTAGATTAAAAGAAACATGAGCATAAAACAAATGAAGGGAAAACTCACAAACACACTCTTGTCTTTCAAGTTGTCATTCAATTCCAGTAGCTTCAGAGAAAGGTGCACACAAAGAACCAGTGCCAGGACTTGGTCTAAAATTCTGGGACCAAGCAAAGTGATGCTCCCCGTGCAGAAAACTGTTTGGTGAAACAAAACAGATAGTTTACTGGGAAGAGATAAAAAACCTGCACTGGTTGCTGTCCTTTTCACTATGGCTCACAGGACCTGGCTCACAGTACTTAAAATTCAGTAAATAGATCAACCACATGCTAATTTTTATTTCTGTATTAAACTTTGCACTTTATTTTGCCTGATGCTATAACATTTGCTTTTCTAACTACCAAAGCTTGTTTAGAAGCATGCACTTTGTAAAACGTCAAAGTATTTCTTGTGTGATAAATTGCCACATATATATTAAAAGAAGACTAGAGTATTGCATTATGTTAAGATATTTTGGATAGATGAAGTACATGATATATAACTGAGTGTCACAGTTGTCTAATGAGGAAAGTAAGACTACTTGTTTACTAAAAGTATTATATAAAAAAGATATTTTTCCATTTGAATTATGCATCTTTCTTAACTTTCAGAGCACCACACTTTGTAATATTAAGGAGATTTTCTTTTCACTATTTGTGATGGACCATTTATGTGAAAAGTGGACTATTAACAGAAGGACTATCAGTGGGTTTTGTACTAGAAATGAAAAGCAGGGATTCAGGGAAATACCTAGCCCAGACATAAAGGAAGGAATAATTAAAAAAAAAAATAATAAAAGGGACTTGAATAAATTGAATCATGTTTAGTGTTTTGCTTTAACTGTCATTTTGTATTGACCACATAGTATAAGCAATCTGTTTTCTACCTTGGTAAGAAAATTTTCATTTTATAAAGCCTATTCAGTACAAACCCTGTTTGTATTTGTGTTGTATGTAATGGCTTGGCATGATGTTGAAGATGTACACATTTTCAAATAGTTTGGAGGAAAAATATGAACACTAAAAAAGGAATTTTTTATTTCTCAGAGGTTTGTTGTTCCAGTGTACTGACTCAATAATTTATAACTTAACTTTTATGAATCAGAAATGGTCTCCTTCGTAAATCTGTTTTAATTAAAGTCATCTAGAGCAACAGGAACAGATACAGAGATATTTGAAGTTTACAAACTACATCTTTGATAAGGGAAAATGATTTCATGACATATGTATACAATTGATATTAAAATGTAATCTATATATTCTCTATGATTGTATAATATTTTATACAACAGTACAAATAAAATATTTTTCTATTATATTTATTATGTCAAGACACAGTTTGTTTTCAGTTAGCTAATATAAATAACATAAATAACACTGTCAAACAACACGTTGGAAGTGCTGACATTTCTAGGCTTTGAAATTTAAATCATGCTGCAATTACAACCTTTCATGCTGTTTGGAGTTATCCCAGTATTTGTTCAGTAGTTAAAATGAATGCATATTTAAACACCATTTATAAGCCGTTATTTTTATTTTGCTAAAGCAGTTTATATAGGATTTTGTTATGTTTGGCAAGAAACAGAAAACAATTTTTGCAGCACCTAGGTATAAATGGTTGCCAGAAAGAAATCCAGGACTTCTAATTATTTAAAGCATCAGGGGAACAAAAGGGAAAGAGGGAGAGAAGAAATACTAAAAACGCTATTGGAGAATTCGAAGACTCGTGGTTGCTTTTGGTGACAGCGGCATGTGCATGCTTCTGACAAAAATGTCTGACTATGGAAATGGGCAACAGAGGTTTGAAGGCTCCTAAGTAATGAGGGAAGTTTTAACGTCCAACACTGATATTGCAGGTCTTGCAGCTGGGATCTTTCTTTGCATTTGCAGTAGACAAGCTCATTAGTTGGTGACCAGTAATTTCTGCAACTGTGCCGAGGGAGAGATCCACAGGATCAGTGTAAATTACTTCCAAAATAACATCCTGGGCATGATAGTAAACCATGACACCATCTTCTTCATCGCAGGTCAGAAATTTATTATCTTTTATATTTAGTTGAGGAAGGCGCTGCTTACAGAATTCGTCTCCTGGTGATCCCACAGGGGCGATAACAAGAATGACGTAGTGGTAGGCTGTGTACATGCAGTAGAAGTCTCCAAAGTACAAGTTAGTATTTGGGTTGAAGAGTTTTTCAGCTGCAATCTCAAATCTGTATCTTCCATAAGGAGAATCTTGTGGTGGCTTCCCAGTGTTAAACTCAGTGTTGCAGCTAAAGAAGATGCCTTCCAGCTTCCCACTGATTGGAGAGCCATGGCTGCCACTGTTATCCTTAACAGAGGGCTGCATAGCATTCCCATGATGCTCTCTACAAATGAATGACTAGTATTATTTTGTAATACATGTTAAAGAAAAACTGGCAAGTTAGGATGTTATGCCATTTGGTAACTACTGAAGGGACACAAGGGGGAAAATGGTTAAACTGAAAACTGTGGTTAATGTCATGATCTTAGGACCAAAAAAACCAAGTGAGGCCAGACTCGGAAAGAGCTAGAACAACTCCTGCTCAAGGGAAAAATCTGCTTTTCCAGTCTGACTTCTCTGTCACAGCTGTGAGCTGTGTGGGTATTATAGGCAGTCAAAGAACAGCGCAAACAAAAAAGCCCCCAAACTACCAATATCTTTAATTAGCTGATTTGTTCAGCCTTCCACTACAATTCTAACAATAAGCACATTTTAGTTTAATCAGTTGTTGAAAATTGCAAGTCGCTCTCAATATGCTGAATATACTGTTTGTTAATGTATAATTTTAGCACAGGCAGCATACATTTTATGTAGAAAATGTCAGTGAAAGCTATTTCTGAAAAATGTTTTTTTCCAAAGTGTTTACAGAAAGGAGTGTATTGTCTGCCATAGTTTTCTTCCCCCAAACGATGATTTCAAGTCTAATTTGTCTACTGCTGATTTCAGTCACAGCAGAGCTGGGCACAGAGTACTAGGTAATTTGCTTAGATTCCACTTTGGCTGATATCCAGCTTCTGCAGTCACCAGTCCCAAGAGGAAAAAACATAGATTAACTCTTTCTTTTTGCCAGCTGAGCTTCATTTGGTTCCGGTGAAAAGAAGCATTCGATATAACAAGTAAAATTTTAAAACCCTAAATCCCAAATTGCATTTGGCAGCATTGGGCTGCTTAACTTAGGAGAATGTCCAAACCACCTCATCTAATCCTCCTAAGCACTTGAAATTTTATGTATAGCAGGACATTCCCCAATCCTTTTGTCCCACACCTCTCTGGAAGTGCTGTAAGGACAACTTTGGCACTCTTGGCACCTGTGACCACGTGATATCAGAAAGGGAAACATTCTCTTTTGTAAGTCCTGCAAAACACCAGATTTACTAGGCACCCTTAGAAAATACCTTTATACACACTGACAGATTAAAACTGCTTGAGACTGGGAGACTGGAGAGTCTTACATCCCCCCTCTTGCTTCACTCTTACTCCTTTTTTTTTTTCCTATTTTTTTCCTTCTTTCCTAGCTTTTAAAAAAAATATTTAAAAAAAAAAAAATTTTTTTTTATTTTTCCTGAGGAGAAGGGAAACTAGCCCAGACAGACTGTCTGCTTTTACCTTGTAACAGCTCTGCTTTTACCTTGTAACAGCTCCAGGTAAAATGGTGCTGTATGGAATAAGGTTTTACTTGGTTAAAGCAGGAGACAGCAACGAAAGCAAACAAATTCCATGTATACATACAAAGCAGCTCTAATCAACTCAACTGTGATTTTTCTTTTCTTTTCCTCATTATTTCTAAACTGAACAGTGTATCTTAATTCGAAAGATAAATTTCAGTAGTTTTCTGGGCCATTCAAATGCTACACAGTTATTGTCTCAAGGCCTGTTTCACAAGACACTCATAAGGGTGTGGGGATATAATTGCTATATTATGGCTGAAGCAATTACTAGGGAGAAAAAAAAAAACCGGTTTGAATAAGCACGGCTTTGCAACCTGAAAAGCAGCCTTCTTGCTGTTCCATTTCTGTGGCAAGATACTGACATCCAGTGGCCAATTAGGCTAATTCTAGGTCACTCTTCCCGGGGTTTCAGCTGCTTTATGGTAAGCAGCAGAGTGACAGGAACACACCACTCACAAGCTCACACTTCAAATCCTATATTTAAAGGTTGTTGCTTTAGCCCTGTGACAGCTAGTTATTTGACAATGCTATCAGAGCTACACCATAAACTCTTCCAAGCTTGTTTACTGGTTACAACACCACAGAGGCCACTGGCAGGCATGGTACAACAAGGAAGATTTCCTAAAAGAAAGCATCTATTAGGGTTTTTAATGTAACGTTCAGAAGGGTGCATCGAGGAAGGAGTAACCCTTGTGACTATATTAGTACTTTGTGATCAGAAAAGGAGACCATCAGCCAGTTACAGGCATTCTAGCTTCATATTGACCTGGTAAGCCATAGCTTTTTGTCTCTTCCACTCACTAACAGAAGGGAAAACAAACTTCTCTCTATTTGTATCAAATCAAGAAAGAACCGAATAGGAGGGAGGGGAAAAGATACAGTGCAATCAGAGTCACATTTGGCAGAGCAAGGCCAAACCCACACCTATAAATGGACCTCAGCAGCAATTTTCAAAATGCTAAGAGATGTGCACTGTGATAAAGCTATATGAGAGTCAGAACCACCAGGCATAACCCTTCTGTGATATCTAATCCAGGATGGCAGCAGAGATTTATGAGGTCCTCAAAGAGCCTCAAAACCTGTAGTTTGTTCTCTACCTCCATTGAGTTTTGCAGCTTTGTCACTATGCGCAATAGAATAATTCTTCCAAAACACAGATGGGAAAGAGCAAATCCCATGCTCTGCAATATATGACACTTCTGGAACTGAGCAAATTCTATGACTACAAAGCAGAAACGTTGCTAAAGGTGGTGGAGCCTGCTTCTGGGAGCTGCATTCCCTCGAGTATTTTTTTTCTTCACTCTTCATAAAAAAATTTTACAGACAGATACTGGTGTGACATCCACCTAAAACTGGAATTATGCAGCACAGCAGCAGTCCAGTCTCTCAGAACAAATTAAAGCATAGTCAGTGCTGCCACCCTTCTGACACAGTGCTGAAACAGATGTCAACACATCGCTTACCTCTCATCCATGTTCTTCTAATGGTGGAAGGTTACCTCTGCATGCTGGCTGCTCCTGCTCAGTCAGTACATAAGCTTTGACTCCTTCTATTGAAAAGTCATCTTTTCTATTGTAATGACACAGTTGTGTGTGCAAAGAACACTGGGTCTCCGAACAGGAATAAGGAACTTACCACCAGCTATGCCATTTATTCCTTCCAACTGAAGCACAGCATTGCAAAATTTTTTAAACATCATTCCCTCTCCACATGATCTGTAAATTAACATTTGGATTGCAGAGGCCCATTTACTACATTTGGGCATAAAAATTGGATAGTTGTACATGGAGAGCAAATATTCTAAGTGGAACTCTGATATGCAGGGAAGTGCCTATGTCCACAGTTGTGTACTCCTACTAACAGATATCTCAGTCTGAATTTCTTAATACAATAGAAGTATTTGGCTACCAGACACTCTGTTATGATAACAGACACTTTAATCAGGTTGGATACCCTGTGAATTCTTCGGTTTCTGCTTCTAAACACAAGCTTTAATTGCTTAATGGAAGTGCTGTGTTAAGCAAGGTGGAAGAAATTAGTTGTATTTTATTTTTTCCCTCCTTCTGAAGTGGCAATATAGCACACTGACATTCTGCTCTATCTTTAGCACAGCTGCCTCCATTTACTTATTTTCATTACTCCTTTAATTCGCCAAACGATTTTGCATATGTTTACTTTCTTACCTGATATAATCAAAGTATTCTTTGTGCTGATTCCGATAAAAAACAGACAGTTTAAGCATACGGCCTGCAATCACTTCAGCTTTTTCCAATAGCTGTGTTAGGTGAACTTTTGAATAATCTGGAAATGAAAGACAATCTGCTGATATGGGGGGGCAGGAAAAATAACAATACTCTCCAAATGCTAAACAGATATGCAAACTTAAAACTGGAAAAGAGCCTTGGTAACATCATTGCAGCAGCTACAGAAACTATATAGCCCACCAGCAGTTTCTAACAGTGACAACAGACAAATGGGAGGAATGTAGATTTAATTCTCCCCGCTCCTTTCCTCACGGATACTCTTCAAGCCTATAGCAACTTTCAGCTCAGGATTTCCTATGTTAGAGCTGGTTTCCTTGTATTTGGGACCACAGAGGAGCTGAAAACTGTCTTCTCTAACTTAGGACATTTGATAAATTGCTACAATGTACCCAGGTGAGAGCCAATAACAATTCACCTAATTAAAAAATCTTGCTTAGGACCCAGCCTAAATGGCATCTCAACCAACATGGGATCCATAGAGAGCTCTCTTCAGCTTTTAGCTTTCACACAGGCAAGGACATTGGCACTAGGTGATGAACATCCAAGGGAAGAGACACAGAAATCAAGGACAGGCTAAAACGATACCTGAGACAGGGTGTCAGTGCTGCTCAGACTTTGCAGCATGCAGAGAAGGGAGAGCAGCAGAATGTCTTAAGCAAGCTGTCTGTTACGGAGCTGCCACTCCGTCTTTTCTCCACAGCTGTTAGTAGCCAGCAGCAAGCACACAAGCGACCCTGCTCCACTTCAGTTTGCCAGTCTCCTTTTCTAGCCTGGGACAAGCAATGGTGCCAGACCCAGCACTTCTGGGCAGATAAGCTATTGCAGAACAAAGGGACACCAGAAGCCTCCCACCTCTCATTAACACATCAAACCTGAGCACATACAAAACCTGAAGTTAGAATTCCAGTTTCCAGGCGTGACTATTATAACTCTACTAGCCTGGCTGGTAGATGGCTAACCCACTCATGCAGCAAACCTAGTATTAAACACATATGTCCTGCAGTGCAAGTTTCCTCAGCAATATTACCTGCTGTGCAAAATTCGATGATTTCACTCCACTCAGAAACAACATAATCGCCATCGACTTGCTTTGATGCTGTCTGCACTGCGACTGTGTATTCTGTTCTTGGGCTCAAGAACCAGTGCCCGCGGACTGTCATAGGCAAAGGAACAGCTTTGGCCACCAATTTAGTGGGTACATCCTGATGGAAACAAAAAGATAAAACAGCACATAAGTCAGCAGTGCAACCAAACCAATCCACCACTCCTTCTTTCATTGTTTTTGCAATGTAATCCCCAAGTCCTCGCTCTTCTGTGTAAACTTCAGTTACTTCTCACAGACCATTGGTGCAGCAAAGTTGCCAAGGAAAATGGTCTAAGGTCTGCTCGAAGAGCTACAGTGATAACTAGCATGTATGAGTTTATTATTGGGCCAAGTTACTATAAACTGATACCATTACACATAGCCCAAATATATAATTCAGACTAGGGCCGTTTGTGCTTAACTGTGCAAACAGAGAAAGACATGCTATGGGGCACAAAGATATCTTAAGAGCTTCTTGTGCTCTTCTTGCCATTGTTTTCTTTCAGTCAGTGTAAGCAAACAAAACTACTCCTGCCATCAATCAGTTTGCCTATATTGCTGCTGATATCTTCCAAAACAAACTTCAACAGAGAAAGTTAAATAGGTTGCAGAGTAACTGTGTTACATGTGTCAAATTACCCTTAGGTACAGGAAGGGTCAGAACAAGCCAAACAAAGGTAGAGGGTTTTGTCCTTGCATTGTACCCCTTGCTTCCCACCCTGCCACCATTTCAAGTACTCTGTTTTGCTCTTCCCACCTATTGCATCATAGTGCAACAAAGAAGAATAGCTGCTTCTTGTCATTGTTGAAATACATAATATTTACAGCACAGACTACCACAGGGAAGAAAAATTGAAGAACTAGACAGTTTATGGTAGAACTCTGGGTGGAAGGACTCATGGAGGAGTTGAATAATTTTCTGCATGGTATACCCAAGGAGCTATGCTAGAGTGAGAGAGGGTTTATTCTTGAATATTTATCAGTATTCATAGAATAGGAAGATGGCTGTCATGTAAAAAGTGGGCATTTTAGATAACATCCATAGCTGCCCACAGTCATCTACCCATAAATACTAGCACAGTAGTCCCTTAAAGAAAAAAGAAATAGAAAAGAGACATTTTCTGTTCATGATCTGTAAGAAAGACCTGAAACACTTATTGTTTTTATCTTCTATTATGGAGAAATATATTTCTTTTATTGTTTTTCTGTCAGCAAAAAAAAATATTCTTTGGTTTCTAGATTAAGAAACTATAAAATTAGCAGCTTATAATATTACAATAACTGAAATGTGATTGATCGAGGGTAAGATTTTGTTGCCATGATTTCTTTTTTGTTAATTTTCATTTCATCAAATAACAGCTGGGAGAAAATTTTCTCTGTAAAGGACTCGAAAATAAATAATATATAAAAGACAGAAAAATGGTAAGGAAAAAGAAAAGAAACCTCAAATGACATTTAAAGCTGCCAGCCTGGAACTACACTGCAAAGGCATCCCACTGGACTGAATTTGCTAATGCTAAAGCAATCAGCAGCTGCTACAGTTACAGTCATTAGTCTTCCTGTCCTTTTTCCCTTGGCTATGGTAAAAACTGCCTCTACCTGGGTCAGGTCTCTCTGCCTACAACCTGGTGGTGGGTTTTGCCCTCATTAATTTTGTCAGTTTTCATGTAACATGAAAAGCCCCATTGTCCCCATGCATCAAAACTTTACCTGCCAGCTGTGTACCCAGAAACTCTTCTAACTGTACCAAGAAAAGGCAGACTACCTAACCCCACAGTAAATAAAGGGTTTTATCTCTTGCACAGCTGGGGAGGAGGGGCAAATACAATGCTTTGCATAACTCTTTTGTTCTTTTTCTAAGCAAACATTTATTTTTTTTCCTTTTTTCCTTCTTTACCTTTTTTAAGGTTCCTATACTGACCTCAGGAAAAAATGTTCAAGTGTTCATTTTGAAAGTTCTCTAGGGATTCTCCATTTCTTCTTTTCAAGAATTTTCTGCTCAGTTCTCATTCCCGGCTGAGCCCCCAAGAAAGTGCAAAGGAGGTTATGTGCCAGTCAAGAATCTGACGTGACACATGGCTGCTCCACCACAGGCACTCACCAGACAGCAATTATTTCCAAGAACAACCTCAAAGCACTTAATAACTAAGCGGTGAGGTATATGAGTCACACTACCTTTCTCCTTATTGGGAAGAGCTGCCTACTTTGCAGTGCCTTTTCTTTGCTAAAGAAGTAGCTTTCAATTTTCAGCTTTCTCCTGTTTCATCTTATCCTTCTCTTTTCCAGGTCTGCTTGTAAGACACACTATGGGAAGTCAGCACACTCAGTTTCTAGTCCTAGATTTGCTAAATATCTGACCCTCATTTCCTGTTACATGGAAATAATCATACTGCTATGTCTTAAAAAACACAGGAGGTATGCAAATTGTATTGCGAAAAAGGTAAAGTCTTATTAGAATTCTAGTCTTTCCATACTACTACCAACACAAATCTCCTTCACAGATATGATGGCAATAGTCATAAATACTAAAACTATATACACCCTAAATATACTGAATATATTTTATATATTTGCAAAAAAAAAAAAAGTGTCTTAAGTATGAATCATTCATTCATGATCTCCTGGGTATACAAGGAAACAAGCACCCCCTTTCCTGATGTGCAGCATCAATCAGGTTAAGTCTATCTACCAAGTCGCTCACAGCCAGGTAAGAAAACTGAGTTTAGCACTAACTCTTTACAAGTTAGAAAACAGTTTAAGCTCATCGTCTGGATTTATCACTTGTAAGAGAGTCAGGTACTCGCAGATCAGGATTTACCCTACCCAAAAGCTATGTAAGAATGATTTTTTTTTCCCCTGAAGATGCCTGTCTCCTTCCACAGCCTGACTGCTGGACGACTGCTGAGAGTAAGACCCAATGTTCTTTTTCTATAACTAAGTGGTAGGGCGCACACATTCTTTCTAAAAAGCTCTGCTAGGAGAGGGGGAAGGGATACCCTTCACTTTTATACAACAGCTTGGCTATGAAGGCAATGAATGGGTGTGAGCTGATTCAGTTCCCTCCAGATTTTGGGAGGATTCAGTCCCTGGTGCCACAGCTGCCAGGCAATCAGCTCCCTACCCAGCAGGTCTGCCACTGAGCTTCAGCTGTGAAATTTGTATTACTAATATTATAGGGAGGAAGGATGTTTGTCCATGGACATACTAGGGTTATGGCAAATTTTGAATTTGAGCACTTTTCATTTCTCAACAAAGGCTCATTCTAGAAAGTGTGTTAAAAATTTCTTAGTACTAAAGATGCATGAAAGCAAACACGTATGTGCTCTGGCACAGATAGTTGTTAAGAGTACTCAGTCTGTGCAGTTCTCTCACCCATCCTGTTTGCTGGCTGGATTTCCATCATTCTGGCTGGGGCAAAAAAAAAAACCCAAACAAAAAAAACCCCAAAAAGCTTCATCAAAGTCACTAACACAATCAGTATCAAGAAATTTCAAGTTAATTCTGAAAAGGCATCTGATTTATTCATAATTTGAATTGACAATAGACTTCAGTCTCCTGTTTGTACAAAACCAATTAGCTCTCTCCTTTGACTAAACACTTAACACAGTAAGAAGCTATAGAATTGCTGAGTAAAACAAAACAAATGGTTTATCTTTATTACACTACCAATATCCTTTTTTTTCTCCCTCTCCATTTGACATTATTCTCATCACAGTAATACAGATTTTGAAGTGAATATAGAGTTTGATCTGCTAGCATGGTCCTACCTTTTACAAAAACACATTTTACAACTCAGTTTGCACATCAAAGAAAAAAAAAAACCATACAGATCAAGAAAATTAAATAAATTAAAAAGGATCCATACAAATAAGCATTTCTATTAGAAGGTGTATTACTTCTGCTGTATAAAATGGTGATTCAAAGGCTCCCAATCCAAAAGCAATAGTAGTAAAAAAAGAAACCAAACATATCCTATTTTATTTGCTAGAACAATGGGTCACAATAAATGGCTATTATAAAATTAAATTTGGTAGTACTTTACACACTTGTTCCTAACAACTGCAGCATCTTGGCCAAATATGTAAAATTTTCCATTTCAAACAGTAGTAAGTGATTTTTCATTACGGTTAATGAATATGTTACTTGCAACCACATTAAAAAGAAAAAAGTCAAATAAGGAAATGTGAAAATTATACATATGCCGTCAACAGCAGTCACAGAATAAATACTCTCACAACAAAAAGACTCAGGAAAACGGGTGAAAAAATGTTCTGGTTATCCTGGTGATAACCAATAACAATTTAAGTGCTGATAGAATTAGATCTCCTATATTTGCCAGGATATTATTTTGTGCCTTGGTAAACTTTATCTTTTAGAGATATTGCCAATATTGTTTTTAAATTTGCACACGATTGTGTTGTTTAATCTTCCAGCTTATTCCATGTTTCTATAGACATCTCAGCATTTCAACTATTTGGAGGTTAAAGCAAATTTTGCTGGATTTGATAACTACAGATTCTGCAATACATTCAATATGTCTCTGCATTAGTGGCTTGAGGAAAGAGGCCAGATGAATATTCAGGTCACAGTACTGAATGCTGCAAACTAAAATTGCTGGAAGCCTTCCTAGAAGTGTATCAGAATTTGTGTCTCTTCTGTTGAAATTACATGTGTTGTTTTCATGAATCTGTTGCTGAACAAGGACAGGAATACACAAATTGTTTAAATAATGATTAAGAACTAGACAGGAATAAAAATATCTGTCTTGCAGTAAATTGTACAGGTTCCAAAACTGTTTGAGTTTCAAATTAAATAGAAAAAGTAATGTTCAGTTCTCTATTAAACAAATGTATTTGTGTGCACGCGCGCATAGGCTACAGATGGAGAAGGTATTCCAGCAAAAAACTTGTTGATCAGATTAATCAAAGCCTACCTTTGCTGGATGTCCAATACTTGTTTCCCATTGTCTGGCTTTGAAAGGTTAATAAAACACAGATTCATCTATTTAAAATCAAGTACTTCCACTTTGAGTTTTAAATGAAAATTACCTTGTGTTTAAATTTGTTGGAATTCTTGTTTTCTTTCTTGTTGAGGTCGATAAAGTAATGAGTTATGCGGTCCTTGGATTTAGAATTCATGTCCCAAGAAATCTTGAAGGAATCACATGTGATGTTACTTATTTTGATGTTGTGTGGGACTGGCAGTTCCTCCATCTCTGCAATCCCACTGTCTTGCGATTTATTCCCTGCATAAAAAATAAGCATGAATCATTCAGTTAACGGCCTGTTAGATACCTGATTTGCTCCAATACAACCACATCTCTGAACAGCCCTTCACAAAGCCTCATAGGTGATACTCAGAAGCAACTACAAGGTACAATTATGCAAGTCCCAATTTCAGTGATGGGAAATATTGGAAAGGGATAAAATTCCTCATGTGGATAAGCACCAATAACATATATACAGGATGCACAGACTGGTAAGTATCACAACTGTGAGCCCCTGCAGTTTGAGAATAAGAAATATCTCAAGCTGCCTGGTGCTACAGTGTTTATATAATATGCCACCAACATTCTCAGTTAACATAAAGGTCCTACCCATGCCTGTCAGTGAAAAAGAAAAATAGAAATAATATTCAACCTAAAACTGTTTTTCAGGCACAAAGTAAACCACTCTTTTCCACCACCTATAAAGATGGTGCATGTATACACACATATATATACACATATATAAAGCACTCTCTCCCTCACAATGAAACAGTGAAGACTTTGTTGAGCCACAGTCAAAGGGACATACACACCAATCACATTTTTTTAGTCCTTATTCTCTCTATTCTGTTTGCCCGGTTAAGATGCAATTTTCTCAGGGAAGTTTTTATTTCTCATTTCTCTGAGTGCATATGGTGGATGAACAAATCACCGTTGACCCAAAAAGCATCACAGGCTCCAAGATTAAGTCTTCTCCTAGTCCCCAAGGCAACCTTGTGGTAGAACATTCTGGGAACATTAAAACTCAGAAACATTAGGTGATCTTGAACTACATAAGACACAAGTCAAAAGTGAAAAAATAAAAGTGAAAAACAAAGCAGAAAGACAAGAAATGAGTGACGAATGATGAAAAAGGATAAAATAGAGAAAATTATGTAAGAGGAGGAGTAAAGAAACAGAGTATTTTAAAAAAATCATAGACAAGAATGGAAAGAAAGAATGAGGAAAAAGAAGGATAATGTCTGTGTAAAGAATAGAGAAAAGCTCCTAGATTCAGTCCAGCTGAGGAAGACTGGGAGCCCATGCAGAGATGCCAGGGAACACACTCTTGAAACTTTTAGTCGTATCTAATTATAGAAAAAGATAGTATTTGCATATTTCCATCAGAATTCATAAAAAATAGACATAGAAGGTAAGCCTGGTCTGTATAATAATAAAAATTTGACTTGGAAAATATTAGGGACATTTCAACCTATCAACTTACGTTGTCAAAGAATTACACCAACACCTCAAAGAAGAAATATTAGGGTTGGCTTGATTGTTCAAAATTCTCCTATGGATATGTGAAATTCAATCACAGAGCCTGCAAAATCCACAGATTTCCGGCTAGTGTTCTCAATAAAGTAATTTTACTGATGACTTCAAGAACCAATAATAACACTTTTCTATTTTTTATTCCATTTTATGCACTTACATCCAACAGGTTGTCTATTCTTTAAATATCCTATTGCTCTTTCTTTTTTTTTTTTTTCCCCCTTTTCAACCAAAATCTGAGATGGTGCATAGTCTTGCTCAAAATCCTATCCTTTATGTGCCATCCACAATGACATTTTCAACAGCTGCACTGGCTGCAATAGACTCACAAATAGCAGTCATTACTGAAAGCTTTCTGTTCATATGAAATACACGTAAGTGCTTTTCCCAACATGAGATTTCAGAAAGCCAGCAGGGAGAAAATGGCATTGCTTTCTTTTGTAAGCATTTTGTATTTGAAAAATGACTGAAAGCTCTACCAGGTATGGTGAAAAAGCTACATATGATCACTCTTCCAGGAGTGAGGCTGGAGTAATGCTGCTGAGGTTCACAGACCTCCCAGAGAGCTGGATGGACTTGGATCCCAGCACACTGAATAACTGAATAAAGACCTGAATAGACATGCAGTCAGTAAATCAAAGCCATACATATCCACAATACATTAATGCACAACTTTCTTCAAAAATAAGCATCTATACTCTATAACTATGGGCCCTAGCCATGTACAAACAGCCAAAGTAGTTTAAGCTCAAGGAGATGTACAAAGCAGTAATGACCACTGACAAAAAGTAACAGAGATTAGAAAGATTTTGGAGCAGACTGATGACAGCCAAAGAGCAAAAGTGCTTCTGTAAATGGGCATTTGGAAATAATGTCTAGCATACAACTTTAGATGTTTATGTTCCTGATCCTTTTACTTTCTTTGCTTAAGGACTAAATAAATAGTTTAAGTAAATGTCGAGTAGAAAATCACGTAATTTTTAGCAACATTTTTAATATGTCTGAAGAAGAAAGCACTTGCATTACTAAGTGCTAAGCTATCCTTATTTTTTGGTTATGGAACAAAATCCAAAATAAACACTTTCCTGAGATCTTTAAAGCTCTTTGAAAGTGGAAACCCCCTTAATTTTACAGATTTTGAAAAACAAACAGAACACAAACAGATTATAAAATAAGAAAGTAAAATACCTCACAATCATCATAAGCAAGCAACACTCCACTTTCCCTTCTATTTAGAATACAAAGTATCTGTGGTATTTGTAAAGTGTACTTATATTTTGATACATAATTTTTGTAGTTCTAAATGTCAAAATCCATTGAGTTGACAGGCAGTAACAGGAGCCTGATAAAGATACATAGTATTAACGTGGAGGATGATGATTCAGTGAGTATTGGTAAATGGTGAGTTCTGAACAGCCAGTGGTGTACTGTTGTATGGGAACAAGGGGAAAAAAGGACAGAGTATGAAAAGCATGCTTTTGCTCTCTTAGATTTGACTTACAATAGGAACCAAACATGCATGTATTAGACCACCTCTGTTGCCCTAAAGCACTCCAGACTCCAGCTGAAAGTAATTTACCACCATTATGGATGTGAAAATAGGTGGAGAAGGACTTCAACTGGCTACTTGCACATTTGTCGCTTTGCCATTTCACTGAGGCTAAATTGACCTTTCTTTGATAAATCATCACAATACAGACAAAAACTGAAAATGAAAGTAGCATAGGAAATGTTGCTTTGAATAGTTTCATATCAAACTAAAACAGATCAGCTTCCAATTAAAATGGCTACTTCATTTTCCACATTCATTTTGCTTCAACATTGGAAGCCACTGCAGGACTGGATAAAAACACTGCTTTCAGGTGTCTTTGGGGCAGAAATGTATGGAAGAGTCAGTAGTCAAAAAAACCCTGGGATCCTCTGCCAAAAAAACCTAGGCATGTCATCCCTGTGTGCTGCAAAAACATCTCTGTTTTAACAAAAAAAAAAAAAAAAAAACAGTTCACTTTTAGAAGAAGCAAAAGGGCCTGGTGATTCTTGACCTGTATAACAAGAAGTCAAAGACCACTCGTGTGTGCATAGGTCACATTGGAAGCAGAAGACTTTAAATTTCTTCAAAGCCAAATAATAAATACAACACGCCAGCTGTACTGAGATCAGCTGGAGAACTGCAAGATTAACGTTTTATGCTCCTATTCACAGGCTTATCTCTCTCTGCCATATCCAGAGTTAAATTTCAAGTTAAATTGTCTAATCAATTTTAAAGCTGTTATGATACTCACTGCTACAGCTGAGCCAAAATGCTGGCAAATGGGTAACAAACCAATTTTATTTATATACACATAGACACACTTAATTTAGTATCTTCATATTCCCTACTTACATAAATTATTTCTGAATGGGAAAAAAGGGCAGAAAATTCCCATTGAACATTCATGGCTTTCATCTGTCGCTACTGGAGACAAATGATAACACTTGGAAATTTATAATCCCACACCGAAAAGATTTGGAAAAGGATTTATTAATTTTTTTTTTAAATTTGCTTCATCACTCAAAACAAGCTGAACCATTATATCTGCAGCAGTGGAAGGATGGTGGAGAACAACCTTAACACAACCTCTGACTGGGAGTTACTGAGCATTCATAATCACTGAATTTTTATAATTTTAGAATACTTTATGGTTCTTTTTTCTTAGTTCTACAAATGCAGAACTTCAGAGTAGGGCAAGGGAGAATGCGCTTACTGAATTTTTATTTCACAAATTCTTTGTTATTCAAAAAAGATATCCTGACAAGGCTTATTTGTAGTCCACTCTCTAAGCATACATACAGCTCACAGAAGTGTGTTTTATGAAACCAGACCAATAAAATAATAGATTTCTGGCTTCCTATGACCTTGCCTATAGATATTTTGACTCTGATATTATCTTGGCAAATAGATTCCTGCTATTAAGTATGAGCAATGGAAAAAAATTAAGTAAAGCACTATGATGTAGCTTTAATGGAGATATTAAATCCCCATACATATAGCTGTATTTCCTATAGATTGAACGTAATTCAGCATTTGGAAACATTAAAAAGACAAGTTCATGCCCAAAGGTTGTATAACAGACACACTGCAGCAGAACTCTAAGTATTCAGAAATCATGCTATTTGTATTCAGCAAAATCACACCCTCTTTCCTCTAACTCCATCCATAACACTAATATGCCACCTTGCACTGCATTAAATATGTAGCTTGCTGCACTATGCAACCATGAAAAATTACACAGCAGTCAAGAAAAAAATTCACAGAAAACAGAACCTGCAAACGACTGCATACAATGACATAACGGCCATCCATCAGCAGGGAAAAACCTACAAATATTACAGCCATAATGAGTGTGATTGCTTGTCTTCAATGTGAAGCAAACTCATGAAATATTCATTCAACTGCAATGATGTCCATTAAATGTGGAGAAATTAAAATAAGGCAGGGCTGAGTGAAATCCTTTGCTGGAGCTGTGGAAGTATTCCTTCAGTAATCATGGATACAAAACATAGCTGTAAAATGTTACTATTTATCTGCAATTTAGACTTGGATACTAAGGGGAACAATCACCAAAGAAGTGGAAGAAAGCTTTTCAGAATACTATTTCCCCTTCATGGGGTTCACATTCAGCTGATTCAGATATTGGTCCAATATCCAGACAAAAACTATTTACTCATCTTATATGTGGAACAAATGTAAATATCCAAACAGACTTTGGAATAAAAGCGGTGTCTGTTTTAATCATCACTCAACCAAGTTCAGAGCTGTCCTAAGTAGTGGTGGAAAGTTACACGTCCCTGAAGTAATATAAATGTGCTTTGTATCACAGAGCCCAAGCATGCCAGGAGAACAACCAACAGCAAAGAGAAGAAAGCAATAAAATGGCTTTTCCTTGCATTGCTTTAAAATCTCTTGTTGACTGTATTTCCTGCTACGGCTTTGTCCTTCTGTCCCTCAAGATGCAAATTACATTAGCTTAATGAAGTGTAACTTACATTTTCATTTAAACTCATTAAGAACCCCCCTCAACACGTATAAATAGATTTGCCTCTTTTGGCATCACACTGGAAAATCTCCAGTTGCATCCACAAAGACTGGTTCTAAGTTTCTTTGTACTCAACCATAAATCTTCAGTGTCTTTAGAGTCATGTTATGGGAAACATGGACTTCTAATGGCTTTGGAGCAGACATTCAAAATTCACTATTATGCTCTCTCTGTAACCATTAAAAATGACACAGAAGTGCCAGGAAATTATATATTAGCTGCATACTTCAAATTTAACTAAGCAAAACTACAATATCATGTTTTTCTCCTGAGCTCTGGAATGAATGGGTCCTTGCCTAACTGATAGTTATATAAAGTTGTTTTACAGAACCAGGACAATACGTCTCTTCCAAGCAAATAATTAACCTGAATATAAAGTATTACAGTGTTCACTGGAACACCTTGTTCAGGAAAGACAATGAAATCCCATAGAGGAAATAAAAATTCAATGTTTATAGAATTATCAAATCAAGGCTGTTATTTGTGAGGCCGTGTAAGTGACACTTCTCCAGAATGACTATTCTGTTTTGAAGTTCAAGTTGCTATCCATAACCACATATGGAACATTTAAGCTTTATTTGTGCTGCTTTTCATCTACAAAAAAAGAGTGAATAGTTTCAGACTCCTTAATGTCTCTTGTTGCCCCTAGAATCCTGGTAAACTAACTCCCAGTACAGATTTTTATATTTATGTAAGCATATTCAAGAATATTTTCTAAACAAGTATCCTTGTAAAACAATTCCTACATTAAATAGAGAATGTCTGGCTCTGAAAATCCTGTTAGAGGTATAAACCCCTCTAAATCTTTTCCTCATTTCCTTCCTATGTCTGATACTGCTGTTGTGCATTTTATAGTAAGATATTGTGCGCTCTGTCCAAAATTTCAAAATAATTTTGAAAATAAAGTATCACTTATTTATAAATGGAATAGGTACATCTACATTTCCTGAATCATTATGAATGTTTATACACATTCAGATTCTATTGTTACTTGGTTTTAACTGAAGCCTTAATTTAGCTGCTTCCTACTAATCTACACCATTGATTTCAGCAGGAATATTCCACGCTGCACAACAAAGAGAACAAATCTAGACTCTGTGAGCAAAATTAGCTGCCTTTAGTACATTCATCTTCAGCAGAGAGGGTACCCCAAAACTCTGCCTACACAATGCACCAGGCAACCTCCAGATTGTCTAGTTTCTCTATTAAAGAATGTCTCAGCCTCTTAAGGACTCAATTCTTCCTCCAGCTCATATGGAGAACAAATGTACTCTACAAGTGGTCCCATGATTCAAATCAGGAGCAGACCAATATCTCAATCCTGCCACTGACAGCAACAAACGTACAGCTCTTAGTTCCCACTGAGCAGGGCTCCACTCTCTCCCAAGCCTTATTTCTCACTGCCTGCTGTCAACTACAGGACTGAAACCTTGTTCTGCAAGCAGCCTCTTGTTTCACAAAGACGGCTCAGAGACTTGGTTGCTACCTGACAGGAGGTGTAGTACAGCAGCTGAAGGACAGTGTATAATGAAAGAAAAGCATTCAGCATAGTTTTGAAGGCTTCCTATTCACCTGAATACTAACTCAACTGAGATGCTCATTTGCCCTTAGCAGAAGCTTTTGACTCTCATTTATCTTGAGATCTTGTTGCATGTGGGACTTGAGGAGCTTAGTTTCCTCAAATGTATATATTTTGCACTAACAGCTAGTAGAAGCAAATAAAGACTTACACTGGTACATTTTGGAATAGAATTATGCTATCAGAAATGTAGGCATTTGGTTTACAGCTCAAGCATTTTCTAATTGGACACCGAATACAACATTAGGTTAAACAGAAATTAAGTGCAACTGTACAGAATAATTAGTGAGCAGAAATCAAATAGTCCCATTATAACATTTCTATGGAACACATTTTGGCTTAGATACAAAATTCTCAATAGTGGATTTGCTGGGCCATATTCACTGCTTCAAAGTCAAAGATAATAAACCCCATTCTTTGCTTATTAAAAATGACAGTAGATACAGTAATAAGGAAAAAGCAGGAACGATATTCACTCCTGCCATAAGACCACAGATATCTGTGGTATTACACCTGGAATAAAGTTCGTACAAAAAAAATCATGCTGTAATTCAAAAGCAAAATTAACGTCCAAAATATTTTATACATGTGGCTTGCAACCATGTTCATGTGCAATGCTTAGATGATGTACTACTGTGCAAATCATTAATACTCTTATATGCTAAGAGAGGAGAAAAGACCAACATCAGCCTTGGGAGTTTAGTCTCCACAGCCTCACTTTCCATTCAGTGAAGAAAGGCAGTTTCCCAAATTGGATAATCTGAGTACCTATATTTAGCTCTCACATTTAACTTTGCCCTGGTGGAGTCTAATTCAGAAATCGAGGTAGATGAAGTTATCTTTTCTAATTATTTCCTAAATTACATTAGTCAATTTTCATGATTCTCATGACGAAAAGCAACCTGTGACATTTGCAAGAAGTCATGCCAGAGAGAAACAAGAAAAAGAACACAGGCGGATAAAGGAAGAATTACAGTGCACCAATTTCTGAACTCCCGTAACAAAGAAATCTACATCTCACGGACACAGAAAAATCCTCTGGACTTCAAAATGGATAAGCTTTTCAAGAATGATTTCTCTGAATTTCTGTGTCAAATACTTCAGAGTTTTTCACTTATCTCCACAATATTTTTTTCTGAAAGCATCAATAGGATCAAGCATCTCAGGATCATTTAAGCTTGAACATAGATGAATTTATATCTTGCTAACTGCAATTATAGATAAAATTATTCAGTAATAGTCTTTTAATTTATTCTAATTAAAAATAAATAAAGCTTTCAATTGCATTATTAAACTAATTACTCAAAAATAATTGTTTCCTCTTTTGTTATTACCATAAAGAAAATTCAGATATATCACCGAGTTCTCCTCCGTTGTTATCAGACAATTGCTCCAATTTAGTGCAAATTTGTCCCTCAATTTTTGACTCAGCCTTACGTGAAGCAAAAATGTAAGTAATATTTAGTAACACCTTCAGAAGTACCTGAATGATTTAGAAGAGTCTTACTGAAACCAACTGGTTTTAAGCTGGGTTACTTGAGGGCTTCTGAAAACTTGACGGCAAATACCTAACAGTTCACTTTCAGCCATTGGTACGAATTGTTAAGTAAGATGAGTTCCACAAACCCAAAGCTACAGACAAAGTCTGACTAGAAGTCTGATCAGCAAAACTTTGTGCAGTGGCTAATATGGAAAGGCTGACCTTATTCTTTCACTGCGATTCAATTCTTACTGCACATCCTGATGTCTTGAAAGTATTTAGTATTTATACTTTATTAACCCAAAACTAAGCCAAGCTAAAAGCATCCGAAAACTTAGACTTTCTAATAGACTGAGTACTAAAATGGAAATAGATGCAAGTCTCTGTAGACACAATTACACCTTTTCAGAGTTTCCTTTACTTCTTACAGATAAATTTCTTCCAAAAAGTATTACGAAACCTGGATGCTTCTATGGAGTACTTGGTGTTCCACAAGGTGGAGTACCTCTTACCTGTTCTTTCCTCTTTCCTTTTCGCATTTTTATTACACGTAAGTTGAGGAGCATTAACTCAGTAAAATGCTAACCCAAACGTGTATGCAAAATCTTATTTTCACTTGTGTTAAAAATTATATGGGGAAATTATGAAAAAGGAGGAATTTCATTATCAGACAAAAATATGCAACTGGAAGGTTCAGAATAATCATATGGACACATATTTGGTCACTAGAAGTGAGAAAATTGTAAGATAGTAAAAATACACCTAGCCCAGAAGATTATATTGACATGCTGTCATGCCAACTTTCCCCCTTATCCAAGACATAGAATCATAGAATCATCTGGTTGGAAAAACCCTTTGAGATCATCAAGTCGAGCTCTACCTGTCCACTGCCAAACCACGTCCCTAAGAAGTTCATCAACCCATCTTTTAAACACCTCCAGGGATGGTGACTCAACCACCTCCCTGGGCAGCCTATTCTAGTGCCTGACCACCCTTTCAGTGAAGGAATTTTTCCTAATATCCAGTCTAAACCTGCCCTAGTGCAACTCGAGGCCATTACCTCTTGTCCTATCACCTGTCACTTGAGAGAAGAGACCAGCACCCACCTGGCCACAACCTCCTTTCAGGTAGTTGTAGACAGTGACGAGGTCTCCCCTCAGCCTCCTCTTCTCCAAGCTAAACAATCCCAGTTCCCTCAGCTGCTCCTCATAAGCCTTGTTCTCTAGCCCCTTCACCAGCCTCATTGTCCTTCTCTGGATGTGCTCCAGCTCCTCAATGTCCTTCTTGTAGTGAGGGGCGCGGAACTCCACACAGTACTCGAGGTGTGACCTCACCAGTGCCATGTACAGGGGCACAATCACCTCCCTGGTCCTGCTGGTCACACTGTTTTTGATACAGACCATGATGCCATTGGCCTTCTTGGCCACCTGGGCACACTGCTGGCTCATATTCAGCTGCTGTCAATCAACACCCCCAGGTCCTTTGCCTGCAGGCAGCTCTCCAGGCATTCTTCCCCAAGCCTGTAATGCTGCATGGGGTTGTTTTGTCCCAGGTGTAGGACTCGGCACTTGGACCTCTTCAGCCTCATCCTGTTGGTTTCAGCCCATCGATCCAGTCTGTCCAGGTCCCTCCGTAGAGCCTCCTTTCCTTCAAGCAGATCCACACTATCACCCAGCTTAGCATCATCTGCAGATCTACTGATCCTACCATGCTCTAAAGTCTGACCAAATCTTTGTGATAGGCAGCTGAGGAGAAGTGGTGGGATATCCTTTCATGATCCATAAATATCAAAAGCAAGTGAACTGAATTGGTCTGATAAGCTAAATGCACGTAACACCACTAAACATTGGCATCTTGCTCCTCATCCTGTCTGGGAGTAATTCATATATGAAAAAGGATTTATACCAATACACAGTTTCCACTAAATTTCTCTTAGACTGCTTATACTAAAGGTGTGGTTTTATTTTTTACTGTACCTTGCCATGTTGAAGCTAAACAAGCTTCTCTGCAACCTCCTATGGAATGAGAATTACAGTGTGACAAAAATAGCTACAGCTGCACTAGAGCTCCTACTGGCATGCCTTTGGTTTTCATGCCTTTCACTGTCAGACTTAGGCTGGTGCAATTCTACCTCCTTGAATCAAACAGGACATTATAGTAGTCCACAAACACTAAGCCACCACAATATTTACTACTAATTAAAATAATGCTCCCATTTTGTTCAGCACAGTGAGCTTACAGTACATGGGTGGTAAGTGGCTCTTCTCAGCATGTGTTGACTACAAGATGCATTTTAAAACAAATTTTAATTAAAATGAGCATTTTGCAGCTGCTGAAAGGGAGAGAAGGTAATAAGGGATGTAAAAGGCTCTAAACCATCTTCTAGCTTAATTTAAATGCAATTTAAAAATTAAAATGAACTTTAGATCTACTCACATATACTAGAATTTGTGTATAAAGCATACCTTCAGTTATATGGAATTCCAGATTGCAGAACCATGTAATTGCATCAGAAACACTGCTATAAAAGCAGATAAATTTATCACAAGTACTTCAGTCACTTACCAAGAGAAGACGGCATAGTCAGGTGTCTATGCATCCTTGTGAAATTCTGACCATACCTCAGACTGCACTTAGACCCATTTTGTGGTGGAATTTCGGAAGGATGATATCCCAGTACTATTTTGCTGGAAACACAGTGCAACATTTTCCAGCAGACTCCCACCCTGTTGATCACTAAAAGGGTGGATTTTGGAGCAGGAAGTAATCTGGAGCTTCTTACGGCATCAGGCTTTTATCTTCTGATGAATAAACAAGCACAGCTGCCTCTGAGACTGTGGAACTGCCCATGTCTCCCAGAATAACAATGAAAGAAAGGAGATCTTATAGATGAAGGCACTGACTGGATGACCCTGGACAAGCTGCTTGGGGCCAGATTCTGATCCAAGTTACACTGCTCTGGGTCACTAGCCTAATTGCTCCAATACTCTTCATCCAACACAGTGCAACTGAGGGCAAAGCATTGACTTTAATCTTCTAGTGCTTTTAGTAATAACTGGATATTAGAGAAGTGACCAGCCTTTGTGATTTCACATCTCACTAAGCATAAGAGAGAGACAAACAAACACTTTCATTTTAGTTTATTGCTATGAACCTCACACTTACACTTGTTTACCTCAGTGTTATTTGGCTGGAAACAACTTGTGCCATTTATTGCAGCTGTGTCTTAATCAAAACCAAGAATGTGGTCTCTACTTCAAGTTAGGTCACGTGAGTTCGAATCTAGCAAGGAGAGGCAGCCTTGTATTCATGCAAGCTTTAATTTGACCTGCCAGCTTGTCTGAAAACTACAACTGCACAAGGATTTTTATTTAAGACCCACTTTTCTTTCAAACAAAGGGAAGCCCAGAGAGAAAGGCAAAACTTGCCACTTGAAGGGCAGCAGAGAAAACTAAAGGCTAGGGAACACAATTCACTAAGAATTTCTCTTGAGAAAGTAGGGTGCTCAGCATCAGTGGGCTTCTGTAACTCACTGCATACCCTGGCAGTCTGCAGCATGAATGAGCATTTCTTTACTTCAGTGCACTGGTAATTGCTGTGTGCTTTTCACACAGATCTCTTGTAAGGAATAAGATTTGGCTCTGTTTTACACCAATTTGTGCTTTTAAACTGTGATTAAAAATGCATTACATATTCACAATAGTTTAGGAAATTCTACTCTCTAACTTCTACTATTTTCTTTTTTAAATTTAATTTTTATGCAGGTTTCAGACTTTCTCTTATCCCCTGACAAAGATATAGGGGTTTTGAGAGCCTTTTGTGGCAAGAGCTGGAGTTGTTCTGTTTTTTTTTCATTTTTTGCTGGTTTCCCAGGGCAACAAAGTATAGTAAATGTCTTTGCATGTGGATCTGCCAATGGTTGACTGTTACTAACTTTTGAACCTATGACAAGAGTAGAGAGCTCATACATAATTTAGGTTGCTGGTAGTTCTATTAAGGTAGGCAAACATATAGAAAAGAGAGAGGATCTTGATAAATACTCCCTATCAAGGGGAAGGATACTATGAGTCCAAGCTTTTCATAGACACTAGAATATAAAAAGGACACAGCTATGAATACTTTAGTCAAGAGAAATCTCTAAGCATAGTTTTCACCATGTAAGAATTCATCCACCACTCAGACACAGCACACAACACAGATTGTGTGGATTTACGATAAGTCTTGACTCCAGCTCATCATTTTCCTGTCCTGATGGCATTTGTAATATCTCTCATGTAGATTCTCTAATGAAGATTGTCTAATGAAGAGAAAAGCCAAAATGAATTTTTGATGTAATTAAGAAACTTATAACAATCCTGAACCACCAGATTCAAATCCATTGGAACAACATAGTTCTCTATAGGTCTAGAATTATTTTTTAAAATGCACAGCTCAGTTGAATGTTTTAAATAATTTCCATTACAAAGTCTTCTGTAGCCTTAGTCAGGCTATCAAAGAGTCATTGGATTGTAACAAGTTATCAGTCACGATCATGGTAAGACAAAATTTAATTATTACCTATAGAGGAATAGCTGTACAACCTACTACAAATTCACTAAGCCAACCAAGTCCCTTTGGGTATGTTACTTAAAAAGAAATCATATTTAGATTAATTTTTAATCTTTTGGATTTACACCATTCAAAAACATCTCAAGTAATGCTTTCTAACTCACACTCACTACCATATCAGCTAAATATAAGCAAGATACTAAGATATGCTGAAGAATTTAGTTTCAACTGTGTGGCTTCCAATCTCAAGCACTGCACACTTGCATTAGGGCTGACAGCCTCACCAGACAGCCTTAAATGGTTTGCTGATGGTTTGCTCAAGGAAGCAACACAGAAACCAGCTGAGCATTACAGAATATGCAAAAATAGAAGGAAGAAAATCAGTATTTCATATTTCACATATGGGACCTGATTCTGTCTTCCTTGCACTTGTACAGTTATGAGAAAACACAAGGTACTAGACATTTCCTACTACACAGGTCATGCTGGAGCACGGAACCTGAAATTAAACACTCGTAAATTATGCTGCTATACTTGGATCCCTGTAAATCAACTATGATTTCAGAACTCCATGCTACCTAAACAGTGTGAGAAAGCAAAGAACAGAAGTAAGATAGTTGATGGGTCGAGGTTCCAAAGCAGGGTACAAAGCAGTTCACAGACAGAGGAAACACAGAAATGTACCTGGAGTTTCAGGTGCCTCCATCTAAGAAGAGAAGCAAGATAAAGTAACCTCTACACATGGGCAGATGTGGGACAATCCCAATACGTTGCATATGAAGTCTTTCTGCTCAAATCTGTCCTTTCATGAAAAGTAAGGTGGTAGCTGTGTCATCAGAGAACAGGTAGCACTGGCTAAAATTCCAGTATGTTCCAGACAAGAGGGACAGAATATCTCTGTGATGCAATGTATTCAGTGAGCATATAGGCTTGGGGATTTTCATTTCCTGTGATCAGAGATATGTCTTGAAATTACATTGAAAGTGTAAAGGCTAAAAATTTGTCAGAAACATCAGTGCTCTGAAAGCCACATGTTTATTACTGAACATTCATATTAAATTACCAGTATAAATCCCATAATAAAACTGTAATTGTATATTTACTTTATGTCATCAGATGCACCTTAGAGGCACTAAAATACAATCTGCCACACACTCTGTTCTTAATTTTATTGTTTAGTTTATGTAAACTTATGTACAATTTCCCTTTACATATTTTAGATTAAAAGAACCAACAACACAGCATGAGTCATTCCACTGATAGTTGTATACTGGTACTTATGGATAGCCAAGGTTGAAAGAACTTTTATCATATTTTTGCCCTGCTGATTTTGAAGTCCATATGTCTTGAACTATGAGAACACATAGAAAAGTGAACTGCAAGAAATACCCAGAATAGTCTTTAAAAAAATGTTATTCCAGCCCAAAAGTAAAGATAGATGAGATCCAGAGAAACTGAAACTTAAAGAGATAAATTCCATATTAAATGCTTACCTGCATGAAATTACATTAAATAGACACAACAACAGTTAGGAAAATACAGGAGTTGTAAGATCTTAAGCATGCCACACCACGAACACAGATTTGTTCTTAGGCAAAGTCTTATTGAAGCCAATGGAACAACTAAGGGAATACATTTATGGGATGCCTCTGACAGTGGCAAACTGCAGAATTCTCCTAATGAGAGTGCATTGATAAACAAAGCTTAACACGGGAATTCCTCAGGCTAAGCCTCTCCGAGATCTGCCAGCCGTGCCTGACTCAAGAATATTGGAGAAAAAAATTCCAGATGTGACTCCATATTTGGAACTAAGAAAGAGTGCAACTCTGATAATACTTTCTGTCAATCTGCAGGGATGAAAAAGTAAAGATAAAGTAGTTTTAAGGTTTCCCCTTTTTGGCAGCATCTAGAAATGTCAAGGATGAGAGGAACTGCTCTTAGGTTACAAAACCAGAATAGCTAATCATTGTTTTTGAAAACATCCATGCAAAACACCTTGTTCGTTCAAGCGTAAATAAAACAAGAACATTCTGTAAAAACAATAAAATAAAATTGATTAATGATTCAACTACAAACACCACTGTGAAAATCAAGCTAGCTACAATACAACCCATTCTAACCAAACTTTCTGTGCCGAGGGAAACATTTTCAAGGTCAAATAAAGGATGCTCCACTGTATAACAAAACCTAGTATGGAAACGACAGGAAGTGATCCTGGAGAAGACCTTTCTTTAATTGCAACATCATAAACACAGTACTTGGTCATGCTTTCCCATAGCAGTGACATATTTCATACATGTATCTGTATTGTGTTTGCATTGCCAGGTTTTGGTAGTGGGGAGACTAAATGAGTGGCTTCAGTGAGAAGCTGCTAGAAGCTTCCCCTATGTTCAACAGAGCCAATGCCACCAGCGATGGACTTTTCACAAGCTAAGACTGAACCAATCAGCAACAGTGGTAGCACCTTGGGGATAATGAAGGAGGGCAACGAAGATGGTGAAGGGGCTGGAGCACAAGCCCTGTGAGGAGCGACTGAGGGAGTTGGGGCTGTTTAGTCTGGAGAAGAGGAGGCTCAGGGGAGACCTCATTGCTCTCTACAACTACCTAAAAGGAGGTTGTAGTCGGGCAGGGATTGGTCTCTTCTCTCAGGTGACCAGTGGCAGAACCAGAGGGCATGGACTCAAGCTTCGTCAGGGAAAGTTTAGGCTCGATATGAGGAAAAACTTCTTCACTGAAAGGGAGATTGGCCATTGGAATGGGCTGCCCAGGGAGGTGGTGGAGTCACCGACCCTGGAGGTGTTTAAGGGGAGACTGGATGAGGCACTGAGTGCCATGGTTTAGATGATGGTTGGTGTTAGTGTTTGTGTTAGTGTTAGGTTATAGGTTGGACTTGATGATCTCAGAGGTCCTTTCCAACCTTGTGATAATGTGATACTGTGATACTGTGATACTGTGAAACGCATTTAAGAAAGGCAAAAATGCTGCTGTGCAAAAGCAACAATAGCTGAAGAGAGGAGTGAGAATACGTGAAACAGATCTGCAGACACCCAGAAGAAGGAGAGGGAGGAGGTGATTCAGGTACCAGAGCAGAGATTCCCCTGCAGCCCATAGTGAAGACAGTAGTGAGCCAGGTTGTCCCCCTGAAGCCTGTGGAGGTCCACTTTGGAGCAGGTAAACACCCATGGGCCAGGGAGGACCTCATGTGAGAGCAGAGGATGTGCCTGAAGGAGGCTATGACCCTGTAGAAAGCCCTTGTTGGAACAGGCTGCTGGCAGGGCCTGTGGCCCCATGGTAAGAGAAGCCCATGCAGGAACAGGTTTGCTGGCAGGATGTGTGACCTCATGGGGGACCCATGCTGGAGCAGTCTGTTTCTGAAGGATTGCACCCCGTGGAAGGGATCCACACTGGAGCAGTTTGTGAAGAAGTCCATGGGAAGGACTCACATTGGAGAAGTTTGTAGAGGATTGTCTACTATAGGAGGGTTGATTCTGGGCTGTGTTCAGCCAGAATTAAATATATCCTTCAAGGTCACATAAAGCACAGAAGGTCATGTGTGCTGGCAGCATAGCAGATGGACTAAGAAAAATAAACCCAGACGGTATGGAATTTGAAAGATTACCTCCTCAGTTGTGGTTAAAGGTGCTGGCAGTATGTCAGCAGCACAAAGGGAACTGAAAACTAACTTATTCAGAAAAACTGCGTCCTCCAAACCTGCTATTTAGAGGCTATAAATAATAAAAGGTGAGAAAATTACAACAACTGGGTAAAGGAGGAGATTTTCTAGATTTTGGAGGAAAAAAGTTGAAAACTAATGAGGCAGAGAAGTCCCAGAAGGAAAGTCCAAGGTCAGGAAGATAAGATTCAGCAAGATTTTGGAGACAATTGAACATAATGATGCCTGACTGGAACCCATTAAAAAAATGAATGACAAAATACTATAGAACTCCAAATAATAATGTGATAAAGTCTCTCCTACCCCCACCTTAAATGACAAAACCAATATTCTACCCATTCTAGAAGGTATGGCTCTGTCACCAGAGACCTCGCAGGAAAGCTGCTGTAAAATAGAGTTTACCAGAGGTGGCAGCCATCAGATTAACAGGCTGATGAGAAAATTGCTACAGCTAGTTTTAGATAGAAGATGAAACACATGAAGAGAATACTAGTGGCCTAACTCTGACTTAAGAAAAACAGGTTTTATCTTTGAGATTTGCAGAACATACATGAAATTTTAAGTGAGCGATTGGCTTGGCATTGCTGCTTCTCAAATGCTGGAGGAAGAAGAATTTCATTTCCCTAAATGATTCCCCCTGACATTGTGCTTATTAAGATTGATGTGCAGAGATGAGACTGATACAAAGCAAAACATCTGAGAAGTCTGGGTGTCTACTGGACTCCCATAGAGCCTGTGGCTAACTCCTGGTTAAACAAGCATCTTTATGAATGATCGGGAATAAAACATCAAATTTCTGTATTGCAGACAACATTAAAGCAGAAGGAGCTGCAAGCACAAGATGGCTTAGAAACACTGGCAGAAAATGATAAAATGGATTCTGTTACAGAATAAAAAAAAAGAATCCGTCCGAGAAATATCTGAAACAAACACAAAGAAGAAAGGATATATATGGGAGACAGTAATGTTTAAAAAGCCTTAACGTTAACAACATTCAGAAATTAACTACAAAACCCATGCTACATATTTGAGTTTGAATCTAACAATATCGATGCATAGCACTTGTAGAGAGCAGTACTTCTATATGTAAATCTGGCACAATTACACATCAAATATTTCAGTTGCTTTGTAAAGGATCAAAAAAAGTGAAGAATTATTGACTCAAGAGGGGCACAAATAGAATACTAGGCAAGATATACATAGTTAATAATACATATCTTGGTCATTGCCTGTTAAAATAATTAATAATCAATTACACAGATTTGAGTGGCATAGAGCTCTAAAAGATGATTAGGAGAGAGGAAGAAGGAAGGAAAAAACACTGAAAAATAAAGAATATAGAGGAAGAATGGGAATGACTACATTTCTTGATACAGGGATATTGAATATTCAGTTTTTAGTAAAGCCTCACTAGTTATTAGTGTTGTCATTGCTTAGGACATAGAAAAACAAAGGATAATACACTTTGCAATGGTGAAATGAAGTGAAATACATAAGTAAATCCTTAATTTTCTTCTCTTCCACAATTCTAAACATCATTTATGAAGACCTTAGCATAGTTCATTGGCTCCATTTAGTATTTTTCTTTGTCCTAAGAGCAAAGAACATGGGAAAATCCAATCTCTGGTAAAAATGAAAAGCTAAATCCATAGTAAGCATTTTTTTTCACAACAAGAGAACTTTTGAAGTCATGTACTAGATTTTAGCTCCTACTTGAAGCAGCATTATTGGTTCCAATAAAAAATATTGCCATTTTTTAAGTTCAGCCAGGTTAGACAAAATTTTATGGAACAAATTTCTTAGTATCACAGTATCACAGTATCACAGTGTCATAAGGTTGGAAAGGACCTCTGAGATCATCAAGTCCAACCTATAACCCAACACTAACATCAACACTAACACCAACCATCATCTAAACCATGGCACTCAGTGCCTCATCCAGTCTCCCCTTAAACACCTCCAGGGTCGGCGACTCCACCACCTCCCTGGGCAGCCCATTCCAATGGCCAATCACCCTTTCAGTGAAGAACTTTTTCCTCACATCAGGCCTAAATTTCCCTGACGAAGCTTGAGTCCATGCCCATTCCATCATTCAAACCCTAGAAAACGGATACAGTCTGCATTTTGAAGAGAGCAAATGTAAATCTCCAAACTTGCATTTGGGGAGAGGAATAAAACCACTAATAAACATGCCTCTGAATATTGTGTCCTATCAAAATATCACAGTTAAGAGTGGCTCTTATTCTGGATGGAAAATATGAATTGTTTATTCCTATGCTCAGAACTCTCATAGTTTAAAAAAGAACAAAAACAACTATGCAAGTTCAACCATTCAGTATGCTAAGAATTACTGCAAAATTTGGATCTCTCACTTGTCCTTCATGTGAAAGACTATGTAGAAATTAAATTTTCCCGATCTCTTAGACTTACAGGATAATACCTCAGAAATAGCAGTGAGACTGCTCCATAATGCCAAAAAAGGGATTTGAAGAACACATGCAGAGACTGGATGATGCTACTTAATCCCTTCTGTTTGAAAGGCAATTGTGTACCTGATATGGTCGTGAAAACTCCTATTTACAAACTCTAGAAATCTCTTTCAGAACACTCCAATAAATCCAGCATAATAACAAACTTCTGAAATAAATAAGAAGACATGAGGCATGCTCAAATAACATGGGAAGCCACAGATGCAGCTGTTTATATATGCCAGAAATCACATCTTAGCTTGTATGATGCAATGTTTTTATACCAGCTTGTTCGACTAAAAAGTTGATGGTGTCAAGCGTTTGGAAGGTGATAAAATTGATTTATTGGGCTGAAACTGGCCAAGACACCAATTCCAGTTTTTATCTTGATACCCCAAAACTGTCTTCAAATATATGAAGTGAATACAGGAAAAAAATTTAAAAGCACTTTAGTGAGATTGTATAGCTTAAGCCATCGATAGCTAGAAAACAACAAAACGAAGCATGCTTGAATAACCTTAAATTGGCCCCTTTGTTTGTTCAGATTATGATATAGTCTTTAAGTGCATGATTACATACTATTTTTTCCACATAAATTCTGACTCATTCAGCATACAGAATGAATAGTGCGTACATAATGAACTATTTTTCTTGTAACAGCTATTTGCTGTTGTTCAGTGTGTAGTCCCAGGACTTATTTGCTACGCATTATTCATATTCCGTTCTGAAGACAAAATTATGCACCTCATGGGTCTTCCAGGCACCTCATGGGTTTTCTAGGCTACTACAGTGCCTGGCTGCTTAACAAATATTCATTAGTTTATTTTGAAAACATCTTTGTAAGGGGAGGCAATAATACTGCTTTCATTTTACACACGGAAAACTGAGGCACAGATAAGTTAAAAGATGGTTACTAATTTTCAGTGCCTATTTAAGATCACTAACATCTCTTTTCTCAAAGCATTTATCACTGTCCTTTGTACATTAAAAGTCCTGCTCCCACAGAAGTCAACTGCAGCTGTTGACTCTCAGCAACCCTGAAGCCCTGACACCATGGTTCCAGGATCAGGCACCCAGAAAAGGAAAATCATGAATAAGAAAACCCTTTAAAAAGTCAGTATCTCTTGTTAAGTTCTATTCAGGAAGTATAGAATAGACTCCAGGTTAGCACTTCATTTCTCTCTCCTTTCTTTCTTCACCCACCTTGTTTACAACATGTTATTCAACATCCCTGGTATTTATTGCACAACATAAACATCTCAGTGCCACGCTGGTCCTGCACAGAGGACCAAACTTTCACCATTTCATAGTATTAATTGCTTAACTCAATAACCTTAATAACCTATTATATATCTGCAATTTCTTAGGTTTTTAGAAAATGACAACTAAAAAAAAAGATTAAAACCCTATCTGTGTCTTCATATCAATTCTCATATGGGTAACCTGAAATTCTGGAACATTTAGGAACATTGTAACCGCAATGGGCTAGCCATGAACTGTATCAGACTGCCGTCCTTCACATTGGTAAGTACTGAAGGTGAATGTCAAGTTTTGCCACCGGATTTTAGACAATTTTGCTGGCAAATGAACAAGGAGAATTTGCTATCCTGGAGTTGTGTGTGGGTTTAGAAGATACACACTACCTTTCTCTGTGACACCAAAACATGGTTACTTCTACACTGTTCCTTGAACTTGTTCCTGTCCCACCCCTTCTTGTACTTCCCAGTCCCACTTCAAAAGTCCTGTTCTTCATTCCTAAGGTTGTCTTTTCAGTCCCAGTCTCTTTGCTCAGCGAGTCCTAGTTCAGTTCTTTTACTCTGTGGTCCAAACTGCCCAGTTCCCCCCTCCACATTCTTGTACTTTCTGTCTTCTCTTTGCAGATATGTCTCCAGGTTTACCTTTCGCAGGCTCCTAATTCTCATTTCATCCTTATTCAGCCAATCAATCTCATCTGTGTGAACACCCTCTCATCTCTTCTTTTCCCCAGTTTACTTCCCTGGGCACCCTGCCTGAAGTTGGATTACCTCCCTTGCTCCTTCATCTTCTTCCTCATTCTAATTCAGGGTCATTTTGCCCACTTCTGCCTTCCCATTTAATCTAATCCTCACAAACATCCCCAGCTTCTAAGCTTTTCCTGTTCTTCCACCCTTCACCAGCCACTGCCTCAGTCTGTATTACTGGCAAGCCCATCTGCCTTCTGGGCCAGGCTTCTTGCCCCTCTCCCCAGCCCGTGTCCCCCCTAGTTCCAACATCCTTGTTGAAGGTTTATTGCTCTGCTTTTCTCCTGTCTGTGTTTTGGTAGGTGTCTACCACTCTCCAGCTGTAAGAGCTTGGAAAGCAGATGAGATAGCGTCACTGCTCTCACTGTGGCAAGACCTTAGCAGTCAAAGTGCAGTATCTATAGGGGGAGCATTGCGCAACCACAATATGGAGATTCAGGAGAGTCAGCTGCTAAAATTTAACACTGTTGTACCAAGGCTGTGAAAAGCACAGGTTTTTTCAAAGGTTTTTCTGAATTTATATATATTTTCATAGAATTGCCCTCCTCATGACACAAAGGGCATCCATCTATTAAAGGTTCAGTCCCCAGGTAGAGTTAATACAAATTCTCTAAAAAGATCACCAGAATTTTCAGCACCATTTAAATATTCCTTTCTGAGCTAAGTTTACAGAAATATGGCGGCAATATTCAAATATGGCAAAGGAAAATAACAAACGATACATGTTTTTCTATACACAAAGTGAGTTCATCAGAATTCTAATGAACTATATTAGACACTGCAACAGACTAATTTTAAGCTCTACTAGTAGACCCACTTAAAATAACAAGAAAATATAATGCAAGATCCTTTTAGAAATAAAAGACAATGCTGAAAATAAAAATGATAATTGGCTTTATAATGGTGTATTAATTTTAAAATAATTTTACCGGGTGTTTTCATTATAAAGAAATAATCCCTGAAGTGCATACATTTGGGGGTTTTGTATTGACATTTGTAAGTTTTCTAAATGCTCTTGATTCACTAAAAGCGAAGATGTTGCTTGCAAAAAAAAAAAATCATTAAAAAAAATTAAAAAACAATATCATTAATTGCTCATTCCAGTTGCTGGTTTTCTGGTTCCTGCATATAACTCCATAGGAGATATAACCCAGTTTTCTGACTACAAAATGTTTCAATATTAATTCCCTTATCATAGAAAACAAGAAAAATGTTTTGATATCTACATAAATATTCCATTATTGCTTATGTTTATGCTGCAGCATTGCCTGCAACTCCAAACTAAGTGTGCTGCAGAATTTAACATAGTTGGATTTAGAATGTTAAAATTTTATTGGTTGCCTTTACAGTTACTAGAGGTTAGACATAAAGGACATTTTCAAAATGTGAAATCCTTGCATATTTTTAATTCACCATAGCTAGAATACTGATATTGAACACAAAACTTTAATTAAGCTCAGTGAGGCCAACAACTCACCTTAAGAACTATCTCTTTTACAACATAGGTTATATGTTGTAAAGTAAATTGAAAGTATTTATAATACAAATGCATTAACTAAACCCATGTACACAATTAGGGATCTAAATGTGTTGCATATACATTTGCACACTTACCTAGAAAGATTAATGCCCTAACCTTTGCTTGCTGTTTTGTACGTTCCCATTAAAACAAGCTTTTTGATACAGAAGTGCCACCTGTAGGAAATGCTTTAGTATGCCCAAGTGCAGTCATGCCAAATTAGGCACCGAGTTGCACATTTTACATGCCCAACATATGCGTTTCCTTCAGAAATTCAACTGTATATTGTGGGAAGCAATGACCCTATATCATAGTGGTTTACTTGATAAAGATTCGTTTGTAAAGTCAGAAAGTTGTTTTCCAGCGAAGCCTATTCAAAAGAGAATTAAAACTAAAAATACTACATTTTTCCATTTGCTTGTCTGTATGACCCTATTTCAAAGAAATTCAGTATTCCCAAACTACAGTATGTTGAGACAAATAGAGCCTGAAATAATTAACATGGAGTACTTCACTACTTGGGGTACACAAATATGAAGGACTGCATAATTTATCTATTTAATTCTCTCTAGTATTAATTTAAATAAATATACATGAAAAACTGTTTTAATGAAAGAATGGTCTAGACCCCATTACTACAAATATTGTTCATTTTCTCTAGGCAGTGAGTTAGGCATGAGTGGATGGAAGTGCGTATTATATCTTAATTAAAATGTAAAAAATTCAAAGAATTTCCAATGCAGCTATAAAAATAATTACCAAAAAGATTTTCAAAGCTTTGTCAAATTATTGAATATTTCAAGAAAGATAAACAGCTTACAAGAATCCAGCATTTAAAATATTAAGCCTGTCTAGATCAAAAGAGTAAAGTATTTCATCACAACTATTTTGTCAAAAAACAACTGAGAAAGCTTTCTATAGCCATCACTTACATGAGTTATACTCCAAAACTACACTCACAACAAGGAAGTAGTTTCATTAATTCCACTTGTACCGTTTGCTGACACTGTATCTCCATTCCATGGTATATTTAAAATGTTACAAATATTCCACACCCAAAGCCCGTTTTGCATCAACAAATGAGAAGTCATTTTTGATAATTCGATGTCAATGAGAAGATAAAAATAATCTGACATATGAACACCAATTATATGCAACTCCACAAGAAAACATTTTTCCATTGTTTGACAGTTTCTCTGTTCTGTTCTAACAGTCATAGTTGTGCACAAACAGCATTACTCTGTTCCACCATAGTCAGCTTTCAGTGTTGCTTTAAGCAAGTGAAATGGTTTTGGCTCTCTCTCATCACCACCTTGTATTTTTCTGGTCCTTTCGACACAGATGATCTTTTGTATCTGCACTCACACTCTTAAATCCAAAGCTTTCAGTGTTGTTTAGAGCATGTAAATTGCTTTTGGCTGTCTCGCATCACCACTTCGCATTTATCTGGTTGCTTTGACCCAGATGATGTTTCGTATCTGCAACCAGTCTCTAAATCCAAACCTCATCTGTTTGACGGTCCACTGTCGTAAACAGTAGAAGCTGTGCCTTCCAGGGGAAGGACTACCACTATCTCCCAGGGCAAGGGTGCCACCCAGGGCAAGGGTGCCGCTGCGCCCCAGGCACTGTGCTCTCCCCGGCCGCCCGGCTGGACACGGCACAGCGGGGCGCGCCGCTGTCCGCGGTGCTGAACCGCCGGCCGCGCCGCGCCCCCACGCCCCACCTTGCGAGCCCCGCCGCCAGCCCGCTCCCCTCCGCCTTATCGCCCGCACAACAGACTGGCAACAAGTTTCGCCGCTAGCCCACGCCAGCCAGCACATCCGTCTGTGTCTTTTTAAGCACAGGAACTGCCCTGCAATACAAAGGAGTTTGGAGATCGCGGATAACAAAAAAAAACCGACCAGGACCACTACCCCGTCCACAGATCCGGTCTCTCTGCAGCGCCTGCTCTGGTTCTCCTTATTGCCTCTCCCAGAACAAACCCCAGCGTCCATTCCTGGCAGGGGCAGGGCTGTGCAGCACGCTCGCCCAGGGGTAAACGCGCTGCAACGCAAGGAAAGGCTCAGGGAGCGCCGGGTTTCCCTCCCTTCCCTCCAGCAAGGTACAACCTTCTCTTTTTCTTTTGTTCTCAATGGCAGGAGGGTGGCGGCGGCGGGAGGGGTGTGCAACACTTGCACCTACAAATACATGGTGGGGGGTTTAACAAAGGACCATACGCCGCGGGGATTAATTTGCATTAGCATCCATTGGGGCAGCAGCATCTTGCGTCTGCAGGGATTAAGCCGTGCCGAGCCCGGACTTACCGTCCCTATCGCAGAGCTGGATCGCCTCCAGGCTGAGGTTCTTGATCACCTCCTCGCAGGGGCTGGTGGGGCTACTCATGGTGTGTGCCAGGCGCGGAGCCTCCATCGCGCCCCTTGCCGCTGCCTGCTGGGGCTGAGGCTGAGGCTGGCGGTGCGGAGCCGCGCGGCAGCGCTTCCCGGCGCCGCCCGGCTCGGCTGAGCTCGGCGGGGGCGGGCGGGGAGCGGATTTGTCACCGCAGCGAGGGCGGGGAGGGGGCAGCGGCGGCGAGGCGCGCGCTCCGCGCACCCTGGGCGCCGCGTTTAAAGGGGCCGCAGCCGCCGGTGCCGCCGCGTCAAAACGGAGGCTCGGCCCGCTCCCTTCCCCCTCCCCTCCTTATGTAACAGCCGCACGCGAGGTGCGGCCCGGTCAGCCGCTCCTCGCCCGCCCTGTCGCACCACCTCGCGCAGCCCCGCGGCGGCCGTTACAGAGGGTCGGAGGGAGGCGTCCCCTGTGCCCCCCGGAGATGCCGCGGGAGCAAAGCCACCGGCTGAGGCAGGAGCAGCGCTGTCCCTGCGAACCTCCGGTCACAGCCACCCGTCCCTGTCCCACACTGCGCTGTTTGGCGTTCTACTCGGAGGTTACTCAGTACCCTGGGCTGCATCAGGGCAAGGGAGGGCATTCTCCCCCTCGGCTCCACTCTTGTGAGATCCCACCTGGAGTCCTGTGTCCAGCTCTAGAATCCCCAACATAAGAAGGGTATGAAATTGTTGGATCCGTTCCAGAGGAGGCTATGAGGACCATCAGAGGGCTGGAGCACCTCTGCCATGACGACAGGCTGATAGAGTTGGGGTTGTTCAGTCTGGAGAAGAGAAGGCTCAGGGAAACCTTAGAGCAGCCTTCCAGTACCTGAAGGGGCTATAGGAAGGCTGGGGAGGGAGATTTTTCAAGGACAAGTAGTGATAGGACAAGGGAGAATGGCTTTAAATTGGAAGGGGGAAGATTTAGATCAAACTTTAGGAAGAAATCTTTCACTATGAGGGTGGTGGAGCACTGGAACAGGTTGCCCAGGGATGTCCTCTCCCTGGAGGTGTTCAAGGCCAGATTGGATGGGCCCTTGAGCAGCCTAGTCTGGTGGGAGGTGTCCTTGTCCATGGCTGGGGGCTTGGAAGTGTAAGATCTTTAAGGTGCCTTCCAACCCAAACCATTCTACGTTTCTATGATTCTATTCCATACCTTGAGGAGAGTCGCATGGAGGCATGCGCCCCAGCAATCTGTGGTTATTGATTTCCCTTCCCCAAGTGAACAAAACACCTCAACCACTGTACACAAATCATACTGAACTGGAAGGGCTGTGTGCATTCACTTTGATCCTTCAATTATGCAAGGATTTGAAGAAAGAAATACTATACATTGTTAATTGATAAGAAAAGCTGACAGAAGGTTATAGATGGAATGACAGGGTATGCGAATGAGTCATTTCTGCCCTGCGCACTTCCCTCCTGCTCTTTTTGAGGGAAGGAGACAGAACCCGTGGTGTACTGGTGCTATTCCTACCAAACTTTTGTGAAAAGTAAGATTTTTTCTTTTTTTTTTTCATTGAGGAGAAGAAATTCCATCTCAGTTAACAGCTTCAGGAACAAGAACAGGGCCAGGAAAGGCGAAAAGTTAAATGAAGAGCAATAGGAGAATAAATTAAGGCTTGTGCAGTACTGCATTGTCGATGGATGTGAGAGTCTGGCTCTCTCCTCACCACAAGCCCATGGGGTGAATGGAAGAGCTGCCTCTGGGCCTCAGGAGAACAGTGCTTTTGCCAGTTTTAAGTTGACTTGGGGAGCAAACTTATTATGCTGGGATGGGATCACACGGTCTACAGATAATGTGGTTTCAGCCCATTTCCTACCACACATCACAATAAGCAATGCTGGCACCTCATTGTTGTTTCACTGAACTGAAACTGGTAACATATTTGGCTGTCCATTTTGAGACACCAGCAATGGCTGCTTTGAGAAACACCAGGTCATTGCACGATGGCCCCAGTAAAGCTTGAGGCAGTGATGTATCCTGGTTAGCATTTCATGACCGCAAGTCCAGAGTACTCCTAAAACTCCCATTTCCCATTTTGGAGTCCCAAGAGTCACCCAGTCTCCTACCATGTCTTTGCTGATCTGGCGTGGTAGCAAGCTCCACACACAGACAGATGTTAGTCACTCATGGCTGGCTGCCTGCCTGCTGGATTCTGAGATTATTATGTTCTTCGTGATGATTTCTAGGGACCCTAATCTGAGGAAATGAGCTCTATCTAGTGTTACCTTTCACAGAGCCACTGCCAAGTGCTGCTACCTGGGAGAAGGGAACAGGTTTTAGGAGTCGTAACTCCTACAGCACCTTCAAAGATCTGTAATGTAGCCTAGGGAGAAAACACAATGCTGAGCACCCTTCCTGCATGGTTTCTCCTTTGCCCCCTCCCTTCCACATTCATCTTCTATTTTTTCCTCCTCTTTGTCTCTCTGCTTTTTTTTTTCACAACAAAGGAAAATAGGTGCACAGGGGTCAGGCAGAGGAGAAATGGAATGAGTGGGAAGGAAACCCAAAGGAAGAGAAAATGAAAAGGAAGCAATAACAAACAGGGAGGGAGAGTGTGAGTCAATGGGGAGGTGGGAAGGGAAAGGAATATATGAATGAATGCACAGACAGAATGAGGACAAATGTGGAATATGAGAGGGAATAAATTAAAGTGGGTGAGGCTGCATTCATCAGGTTTTAATTTTGGCTCTGACAAGCATTCATTTCTTGCATAGAAGCAAAACCTTTCTCCTTGATATTGCAACTGTTCTTAGCACACAGTCATCTCCTACGTAAGGCTGGAAAATTTCTTTCTCTGAAGACAGTGTGTTTAGTCTCTCAGCCTTATGTTCCACATTCATTCCTCTCCACAATGTGGCAGACGCTTCAGCGGTTCACACAATCTTGTTACTTCTTTGATACAATATTATATAAAGTCAATTTGAAGCAGACCCTGTTATTGAATACTGATAGACTTCCCATTTTATTCTCTCTGCCTCTATTTTATACACCTTTCTCTCACCTACTTTTTATTCTATGCAACTAAAATCAGATGATTTTAAGAAAGGATGGATTTTGCATAGCTCTTTGAAAACAGACAGCTTTGGGGGTGGTTCCTATTCCTCCAAGGCCTCTCATTTCTCAGCTGCCTTTTAGCAATAACCCCTGGCTGAGCTGTATCTATTTATCCCCTCACACTATTACACTTCTTTATTCTTTGGAAGAAAAGAGTGGTTAGTCTACAAATACTGGCAGACTTCAGTGGAAGACTAGATCAGAGAAACCTTTTCCACAGCTCTGCTTTTCTGAAGCATGAATAAAGCTGGGCTTGCCAGAGACAGCATTTTGCAGAGTCACAATTCAGACTTCATGTTCCTTCAACCAATCACTACTCCCATCACCTGGGCTGAGCCTCAACGTTTTTAAAGCTCAAATTACTCCCAGACGTGATTCTATCATGCAATCATTCTGTGGTGAATTTAGTCTTAGGTATTTCAGTCTCAAGGCATATGATACTCTTGGTGTTTTTCTTACCTTAAAGAACTGTTCTCTGCTTGTCTTAACAAGCAGTAGCATTGTCTGAGGCACAGGTTTGTGCTAAAGGATGAGAGTCTCCTCATGTAATCAGAAAGTTTATTCCGTGACGGATTATCCCTGACAGTGTTTAGCAAAAAATGTCACATATCACGAATATGGGTCAACATTATGTAACGGGAAGTCTGCCAATGGCATCACAACATTAGAGACAACAGTGTGTCACGCGTTTAGAACTGCAAAAGCTTGCGAAGAATTTGGCACAACAGCAGACTTTAGCACTTGCAACATTAAATAGAGTATTACACATTTCTATAGTTCAACAAGAGTAGGTCTGTTGTTATTGCAACCTCACATAAGAAGAGAGAAGCAGCATTTTCTCACATGACACATGCAACAGGAAATGTTAGTTGTGACACGCACGTCTGGCCTGGCTAAGTTCAACAGTGCCTTAGTCTGGCATGCACAGCACCCCAGGTAGATCACCAAGACCTTTCTGCAGGACTACTGCTCTACAGCAGACAGGCAGAGAGGCAGGCAGGCAGGCAGAGACATGTTTGGCCTTTCTCCTAAAACCAGCAACTTCATCCAAGGCATGCAAGTGAGAGGAAAAAGTGCTGTGTGCTCCTCTCCTCCCCACAAATCAGCCCACATACCATTACAAAGTTCTGTCCTACCTGTGCTGCACTCCATTTTGGGAAAACCTTTCCGCAGCAGCAGCAGAGTACAGCACGGAGCTGTAAGGCAGGCCCATTCTTCCTATTTGAAAACACTTTTGTATTTCACACTAGCAGGTTTTTATTTGCAAGTTATAAAAGAAACCTTCTCTCTCAGACTTCAGCAAGGCTCAGAGTTCCAGCTCTTCCTTCCCACTTGGGAACAAAAAAAAGACTTGTGTTACTGCTCAGTAGACTGTGCAAGCAGAAGGCAGAAAGGCTGCAGACATTTTTCAGGAGAGTATAAGGGAGGAAATAAAGGGCACTTTTTTTCTCCCCCTATTAATATATCACTTTTGAGGAGAAAATAAAAATATTAAGGGACAGATAAATGGAAATGTTAAAACCTATACCCAGCATTTTGGCTTAGTCTTAAAAGGAGCACTGACTAAGGTTAGCAACTAACTCCTGAAGTTTCATGGAAAAAAAATATTTTGTGATTCTACAGTCATTCTTTGTCTTTAGCAGACATGCCAGTGTTTCAAGCATGCAGAGGCACATACTTACAAAGGATAGTGTACAAGATATTCTTGAAATACCATAGACTGAAGTAAAATCCACACACTCGTGACAGAAAGACAAAAAAAAATATTTAAGACCCTGAGTGAAAGCTGTGACTATGTACAGTTAACGTGCAGTGCGACACAGCTTCCTTTTCTACACAGAGACAGACATTGACGTATGACAATTTAGAGCACTAAGCACAGTGCTCACTTGGAACCTCTGTTTTTTCTCAGATAGCAAAGCAAGAGCTTCCTCAAATGCTCAGACAAGGAGGATGATGGCATAAGACACACACCCCCCTTTTTTTTTCTATACGAAAATCCAAGGCAGAGCAGCAGTTCTTAGTCTTAGCTCTGGAGTGAGTCTCTCTTCTCTTCCTCTCACTCTCTGCAAAGGTAACAACCATAGCCAGGTTGTCAACCCTGGTGCCAAGTCCAACAGTCAGGCTTCAGCTCTCTTGGAAAGGTGTCTGTCTGCTGTTTTCTGCTTCGATGCTGCTCATGATGCTGGGAAGCCCTCACTAGTTCTGGGAATTCTCCAGTGCAATGTATGCAGTAGTTCATACATCTTAAAATGTCTCTCCTTCTCCTTTAGGAAGACTTCATTTCAGCATTTCAGCAATTGCATTCAATTCATGCTTTCAGGCTTTTTTTTTTTTTTTTTTTGCAAGGCCATAAACCAGACTTTAAAATGTCAAAGATTCTGAGGTAATCTTGTGACTTCTGGAGCCAAGGGACCTACTAATCAATCTGTAGTTTTTTGTACAGTATGATGTGAAAATGGCTTCTGTATGGGAAAAATCTAGTTTACTGCTCAGATAAAAAAGCAATCAGTCTGTGAAAAAGCCAACTAAGAGGACATGTAGTAGAGATTCACAAAAGCACATATAGCACAAAGAAAGTAGCCAAAACCTGACTGTTTGCCAAATTTCTCCCAGTACAGCAGACAGAGGTTGTCAAATGCAGTTAATAGCATCCAGCTTCAAAACAAATGGAAGGAGTTGTACTTCATGCAATTGGTGTTAGATTTGTAAGGCCAAAGGAGAGTGTCAGTGCTAAAAGTTGCAAATGCAGTGGTTCAAAGTGGGACTGGAACAGTTAACGGAAAATAAATTCTTCAGAATTTAAGTGATTTAGAGTCCCTAATCTGAAAATTATTAGAGTCTGCTGAAGAGTTACTGAAGACTGTTATATGTCCTTCTCTTCATCTTCTGTAAATATCTGTTTTCAGTCACTGCTAAAGAGACTATACTGGGCTAGGTGAGTCTTTGGTCTGACCCAGCAGAATCAAGGAAATGCCCTGATCTCTAGGTCTTTATTCCTTATCATCCCACCACCATGTTGTCTTCATTCATAATGAAAACTTCAGAGTGTGGAGGTCTCCAGCTGTATCATCTGGGCATGCAACTCCCAATCAAAACTGAGCAATGCAAACAATTAAAAAGACTCGGAAACCCAGAAAGGTATCAAGCAAACCATCCTTTTATTAATGCTATTTATGTTGCTGCTTTCCAGATTTCAGTTTTCTGATCAGCTTTATAAAGCCTGAATAAGCATTTAAGAAATATTAATTCTTTAATAAACAGAAATTATGTATTTGTAGCTTCCCAAAATTTATTTGTTGCCTAATGGGGACAAAGTACTGTTAATGCTTATCATTATCATTTATTATTTTGCTTTTCTTTTTAATTTTACCCTCATTTTTTTAGATCTATAGTATCCCTAGAGGACAACTAGAACCTTCTGTATTTTCTCTCCTCTGTTCTGTTAATCATTCTTCCTGCTTTAGTATCATTTTCACATTTAATTAGTGCTTTATCCTCCAGACATTAGACTGTATCTTGACCTTTGAAGGATACTACCAGCTGCTTATCCTTGACAATGCTGGCTGCTGTTCTGTTATTTTCTGTCTATAGCCCAGTGGCCAGCCTGTGACACCTTTAAGTGAATTTTAGCCCAAGCTGACAGGTTTTGGTAAGTTCCTTGAGATATTATGTGGCAGAGCATCAAATGCATTTGTCACATCTTGATGCTATTCTGTACTCTACTAATCTCTGGCTTCATCTTAAAAAGAAGCGCAGGGATAAATGTTCTAATTTGTCTGGCTTAGTTTACTTAGTGCACCTGTGTCATATCTGGGTCACATTATACTACTTGCCACCTTATAAATACATTTTCTCCTTCTGCTTTAATATTTAAACTATTTATTTCAATTTGGAACCATGCCCATAAAGCAATAGTTTCCAAAGTTACTCTTAATTTTATTTTTAAAGACATGCTCACACTTTATTAGTCTCCTGATACTTCCTCAATTCTCTGTGGGTTTTTTTTTTTAGCAACTAGTTGTTCCATCCATTCTACAAATACCCAAAGGGGTATTCATTTGCTTAAGTGATGATATTTTGTTATACATTTCTTAGCTAATTTTTCCTAGCAGTTGACAATTACATAAATGATTTCTTAAGTCATTATTTAAAGTTTAATCCCCTTCCCAATAAACTTCATGGCAAAAGTCCAATTAGTTTCAGTGGGAATAAGAACTGGTCTCAAAATTTATCTCTACATTACAAATTAATTACAATTAGTATTCTCTTGGTTAAGTCATTTTGCATTGTTTTGCCTTCAGGACTTGTAACACAGTCTCTTCATATTATCGTTTTCCTCTTGGCAACTGTTTCAGTGTATCCTCATGCTGTCCCTGTTTTTCTCATGTGCGCTAAGCTTGGAATATAAAAGCCTGTTTTGGTGGCCCTCCAGTTTTCTGTTTCCAATGCAGTTCATATTTTTACTTTTACTTGCTTAAGTAGCCCACAGTTACCCATTCTCTCTTCAGTGCTTCCCATTTTCATTGGAACAAGACACACTTCTGCTGGCTTTCCATTACAGTATCTTCTAGAGTCTTTCCCACTGCCATTACTGTTTACACAAAGGCTTCTCTTAAACTCTCTCAACTTATTCTGTACATTAGATTTTCTCATAATACTACTCCCTTTCATTGGATGACTTCAAAACTCTTCAAAGACAGCCAAGACAGAGGTACAGTTCTGTAATACGTGAAGTTAATAAAGAAAGTCTAAGTGACTAATTCCTCAAAGTCATCTAATTATCTAGTTTTCTTGTAACTATAGAGCTTCAAGGTTTTTGTATAAGCAGAGAAGATAATTGTAGCTTAATTTTGCTGCCCACTGTGCCATCAAGATCTGCTACGACTGAGGTGACATGGCAAGACAGAAAAGACACTATTGTCTATCCCCCACTGCCGCCATGAACACAGCTAATTAACTGCTAAGAAAACAGAATGAAAATTATGTTAAATGAGTAAGAGGAAGAACACCCAAACATTCCTTTTCCTCGGCTCAGAGCCTAGATGATTAGTGAGACTAGTCTTAAATTTCACTCACTTGGTTCATAGTTGCTTAGTACAAGCTCTTATACTGCCTTTCAGATCTATGATTATTTAAATATGTAATCCATGATTAGAATTTCACAAAGAAATACATTAGAAACAGCAATTAGGAGCTATGCTTAGTGTGTTTTTGCTCTGGTAGGAATGTGTGCCCACTTAGCACCCAGGTACAGGCAGATTAGATAAAGAGTACACAAACACAAAGTAAAGTGACCATTACTTTATGGCACTGTTTTGTTAATAACATCTACAAGCATCTTAATTAAATCATGTTGTGCACTGCATGATGTCCTTTCACCATTACTTTTGTTCTGAATATATGGCAGCCCTGCAGTATGTTATTTTTTTATATTATAGCAAACCTTACAGATTTCCAGTTGCTGTATGTACACAGTGCCCTGGAGACCTTAAAGTCAGTGGAGGAATTGTGGCATTCTATGAACCCTGAAAGTCATAGAACTGACTTAAAAATCTGTTAGTGACTGATTCACTGCTCCTGGTTCTTAAACCAGTCTTCACAGGAGGACAGTTGCAAAGGCCACTGTTATCCTAAGGAGCTTATTTGCCTTAGGATCTCTCCACAGCCATGGGGAGCACCAAAATCCTCAGCAGAGTGTCTGAATGGGTGCTCATTGTAGGTCCTCTGGTTTGCCCTAGAGGAAAAGCTTTCTTTTACTTCTGCGAGAAGCTGGGGGAGAAAAGTATCCAGAGGCTAAATCTAGTCTTTGTAAATAAGTGTTTGCAACAGCTGTCACTGATAATCTGCAATATATTCTGGAATGAGTAATGAGAACAACAAGCAAATATGGCAAAACTCTCTCTCCTTTGCTAATACCAGCTCCTTACCTCCTTGTCCAAAGTTCAAGCTGCTTAATCTATACTACATGCTCACAGGGACAGTGCTGGCTGCAAAGCAGAACAAGTAGTCATTTAACCAGGCACAGCTGTTGCCTAATGATAGAGGTCTGACAGAGGCTCCTGTGTGATGGAATGTGGGTCTGTTTTCAGACTTGTCTGATCACTGCTTATCTATGACCTGCTGAACTCATGTCAAAATCCCATCATCTGTGGATTCTTTTTCTCTTATTTCCTCCTTTTTTTCTATGCTAACTGCTAACTTGATAAATTACATGAGCTTTTTTTACCAAATTTACTAGAGTTATTTCTCTAATTTTTCCTTTTAATACTAGTATTTTTCTTCTTCTTAGTTCCCTCTCTTCTTATTTTTCTCCGTTTTTAGTCTATTCACATCTGTCTCAATGCCAGCTTCTGATTAATATTTTCTGCATAAATTCAATTTAGCCCCTGACAGTACTTTTCTGGGTTTGACCACATGCCATCTGGGACAGGGAGGGGAAAATTGCTTTCCATGTTGAAGCAGTTGGTTTTATTTAGTGAAATTAAATTTTCTGGTGTCTTGTCGTTAGCATAGCTATTTCCTGTAGCTACCACTAGACATGAAAGTTATTTTCATGCATTTTATCAGTCTCATATTCCTTGTCATGCCATGGAAATATGAATTTGTCCACACAAGTGGCAAAAGTTTTACAATAGCAGATCAAGCAGACCAACAGAAGTGATTGTAAGAGGTGGAGCTGTGCAGACTTTTGTACTTTAAATGTTGGTCACCTAGATTAACCCCACTATTTTGCATGGGCAATAGCTACACTGCTACACTTCCTCATTTATTTTAGAGCAGTTACTACCCTTTAAAACATATTTTATTGCTGTAGCTCCTTCCAATTAATTTAGGGGTTGCCCCAGCCTAATCATACACTCATCTACAGTGACATAGCTAACGTCACACAAAAACTGAGTACAAAACCCTCTCAATTTCAATGTACCACTAAACAGCTACCGCCAGGATTGAATTAGCCTTGGTATTAAGACATTACTGAAACACGTGTGCATTTTTGGAGCAGAGCCAAATGTTAATTTATAGCAAAACTCTAGAAACTTATTACTATATGTGTGTTTACATTCAGAAAATGTTTTCATGCAAAGTTATTCAGAAAAGGTAAATATGGCACAGAGTTAGCCTAATTAGAGATGGAAAACTGAAATTCTTTAGCACCAACAAAGGGCTATTCACGTTTGCCTAATAGTGCAGTAGAAATGAGTGCTGTTCTCAGGCCTGAGCAAAAATGCTCTGTGACTACTTTTTTATCATCTACCCCGTGGATTTCTTCTTTCTTGAAATTGAGTAATCTATCACAACAAACTTGAGGGAGCAAATGAAGTGTAAGTCTACTAAGTCCAAGGGTTAATGAGATTAGCAGCAATCAGACCCATAGGCTATCTATAGCCTGACCACTAAATCTTATGCCCTCAGGAGTTAATAACAGATCTATCACAAACACCAAAAATGCACATGGCTGGCCTCTGCCTGAATTGCAAACAAACCTTCCTGCTTCTACCGCAGAAGCAGCATTCTCTGTTAAAAATATGACAGCAAATAATTCAGGGAGGAAACACAGAAAGCTGCTCCAGGATGTTTTCAGGGCTTCTTTGCACGCTTAGGGGAGATAAGGGATACTTGCTGACAAATGAGATACACATTGAAGAAGAGGTTGTTCCCCAACTCCTCTCACCGGGTAGTTTGAAACTACCTTCTTAATTAAAACTTCCAAAAAATTATTAAAAAAATATACAGTGAATGTCATGGCTAGTGTGATAAAACCCAAGATATGTGGATCTTGATTTTGTTTTTGGTGTCCAGTACTTCAGCATTTGAAATTGCGCCATCTAGAACTTATAAGAACAGTTGTTATCAGTAAGCATTATTAAATAGCAAATAGCTTTGGCAAAGATGCTCATTCCCAATATGTGCCTCTTTGGCTGCAGAGGGGAAATGCCTGGAAGGTGCCAGGAGTGTCAATACAGAAATAGGAGCAAGCAGTGGGATTAGACTACAGTTTGTTTGGGGTTTTCAGCTCTCAATGAAATGGCTGCCTGACAGCACTGTCTAAGTGGAAATATTATGCAAGCTTTATGCAAACTGTGAATTCATCTTGGAGTAAAACCTCCTTCCTGTATCTTGCTGGTAAAAACACATTATGGACAAATATATTCAGATTGGAATAGATTGTACAATCAGTTTTAGGGAGAACGTATGGTCTTATCCCTATTTTCTCATTTTGGATTTCTCCACCCTCTCTAGGGATAGTGGTCTGAACTCGTTACACTGCCAAACTCTCCCTGACCTCAAAGAAAATTGCTCATCTCAAAATGCAGCTGAGCAGCCAGCTGCCTCTTCTTCAGCCAGTTCCCAAACTAAGGTTGCAATCCCATGTGCAGCTGGAAGTCAGGCAACTGAGAGCAGAGTCAGTTCTCCAGACTATTACAAGGTGGTTCCACAGACTGTGAGAGCAAAAGCTTTGCTACAATGATCGTGGGTATCTTCTTTCATTGCTTTTAAATTGTTTTCTTCTCTTACTCCCCCCTGAACTAGCCAAGGAGTCTCATTACTGCTTGATCCATCTGAACCCTAAGGCAAAGTTTTCAGCACTGGCCGCACTCCTGCCAAGAGAGTTTTGTATGAATTATAAAGTCAGGGCATTCAAATAGTACATCAATTCCCTTCCCGCAGGCTGTCTTCATGAACGCTTATTCATCTTGAAATGATGGTACACTAAGAAGTCACTTAAGCTCTTAATCTTCCCTGATCTCATGTCACAACTTTAAGAACAACCAAAAGAGAGAAGGAGAATGCTTGGAAGACCATAAAACTAAAAAACTGTAGTCAGAAACATTTCTGTTACTGCAACTGCTGTTAAATAAAGAGATCACTCCTGTGCAGATAAAGCATAGCAGTATGTTCTGCTATATAGCTCATAACAAACTTTGATTCAGTCCAACGTTTTTGTCATCAAAAGATTATTTCTGTGGTGTCCTACTTGTTTTGGGAAAGTACACAAATAGAAAGCCCCTCTGCATGCACACTTCTAAAGACTGTAAAGGAAGACAAGCAAATAACAAAGTGTTATCCAGCCCTCTTCCATTGTGGGAGGACTGTCGGATATTTATGACAAACAGAATATCATTCTGACAGACATATATCTTAAAAAATATTTTTGTCTGTCATTTAGCAGTTTTGTTTGCCTTTATAAAGAACCCTGATATTTCAAAGGTAATATTACCACATGAATGCTAGCTATGCACTTCCAAAAAAGCTAAGCAATACATTTCTTACAGCCTTAAATCATGTCTTCCAGGCCTGCTAGAGCTTGGAGGGGTTTGCACAGGGGAGCAACTAAGTGCTAGTCACTTGTAATGTTCTACCTGCTAACTAAAGAGCAGACAAACACTGGCAAGCTGAGCTGGAGCTGCAGGCACACAACACTCACTATGCCTCGTTCCAGAAGTATAGCATTGCTTTCCTTTCTCTCATGCCCTCTGCCACACACCAGCAACCAAACAGGAGCATGGGAGCAGCTGACTGCTTCTTATGCCAAGGCACTGTATGTGGTGGATGTAACAGCCTGTGCTTGCCAGCACTTCTCAAAGAAAGGAGAAAGCAGTGTTCCTCTCAAGCCTTGTGTGAAGGCAGGGGAAGGAAAGGGGAAAGAAAGCCGCTCTCTGTACTCTTTATCCTCTTGTGGGAGCTAAGCAGAGTAAGCCAGATTTGGGATAATAGATGAATATGAAACCATGGCAAGTTGTCCCCTTCCACACAACACAGCAATTACAGGAGTCCTGTCAGAGCCACGATGCCAGCTCTTGCTGCTGAGTTCACATGGTTTGGGAAAGCAGTCAAGATGGAGGCGCAGGAGCCTCTCTTGCAATCCGATGCTGAGTCTTCTTTTCTGGACATATTGAAATTCATATTCACCTCGATGCATGACTGTGCACGCTGCTTAGCTGAACCTACTTTAGCGGGGGGGTGGACTGGGTGACCTTCCAACCTCTACCATTCTGTGATTCTGGGTTTCTTCCCTTCCCAGGGCATAGCACTGTGGCTGTGACAGGCACAGATGAAACACACGCACAGCAGAGGTGCTCTCAAAACCTTTTTGCCCTTCTCCTCCCTGAAGTGCTTTCTCCTGCTTGCTCTCTTTGCTTACCGGTGGTTTCCGGGGAAAAAGAGAAAAGAGAAGAACAACAAGTGGCAAATATAACCTGTCATTTCCAGACATGACACAGCACTGTTGCAGGGATCAGCGGGTACATGCTGGTCATGCTCCTCTCCACGAGGGTAGATGAAGGACATACAGAGAAATTCTGACTCTTAGGGGTGAGGAGATTTCAGCTTGATATGCACATCCTGAGTGAGTACCTGACATGTACACCCCAAATGAGTGCCATTCCCCGTGCTTCCCTAACACTGGGTCTGCAGGATGCCTGAGTGGCAGGAGGTTAGTGGAGAGAATGGACTCCACACGTTTCCATCAGTCAGAGGCAGTTTATTAATTGTTTGAGGACCTGTCTAGGTCAAGTTTGGTTCTATTTTCAGAGATGCGTAATGACTGTTGATGACATCTGCCCATGACTGGCAGCAAGCATTGACGAGTACTGCAAACAACCAGTTTCCAAATGTACAGCCATGTGTCTCCTTTCTGCTGCAGGCAGCTGATAAAGATCTATTGATGATACTTGCTGTTTAGTATGGCAAATGATTTTGGAGATTACAGTCTTCTCTTATGTAATCTCCTTATGTAAGGACAGGGAAAGAAAACATGTAAAGAGCAGAATTTGAACAGTGAAACAGCAGGGGATCCGGAGCTCGACACAGGTATTGCCATCTTGGAAGTCTTTTTTGAATATCCAAAGGTAATAAAAAGGCAACAGAAATAAAATTCACACTCTTTTAAATATACACAAGAAACTTAAATAAGAGTTGCACCTCACCACAGAATACTGTGTCATAATCCACTACCTGATATTTAACTAACCAGATGTTCAGGGAATGAAATGGGAAATAACTAAACAAGTAAGTTTTAATCTTAAGTAAAATGAAAACAAAACTGAACAAAAAGATCCAAAACCTGGAGCCTAGAGATTACAAATGGGTTGTTCCTGGGGTAAGTTCAGGTCGGAGAAAAACAAATTGTTCTTCCTGACCAGCTGCCATGTGTAGACACGCAATGTCTGACACTTTTTTATGCTGTTTTATGAAACTGTGCCATGCTACTCTGTTCACAGTCTCGCCATGTGCTGCATCAGCAGCTCCTGCTGTAAATGTGCTGCTTGTTGTCCAAGGAAAAGTGTATTAATTCCTTATTACTCATTCCTCATAACTCATGCTCATCGTAGAGAAAGGCGGAGGGAATGACTTAAAATGTTTGAAATCTTGGTGACAGAGAAAGGAGAATATAAGACATAAGCAAAGAGAAGGGAAAAGAAGCAAAAGTAGCAAAATGGATGGAAAATGAGGAGCTCTTTTGCCCTTTTCATTCATATTTATTACTGTAGCTCTGTTCCTCTCTTTATCTTCCTTTGCTATGTCACGTGCCATACTGCAAGCTTTAAAAGCACGGTGCTCGTAAAATGGTAAACAGCCAACAAATGCAAGACCTGAACATAGCAGAGAGATTAACAACGTTCATGGGTGGAGGCTGTCTGTAGCAATGTAAGAATACCTAAACAAGTTTCATACCTGCAGATAAAAAGGTCAAAATTAGGAGAAGATCTGTTCTGTCTTTGCTTCTAAGCATGAAATATTCATAGAAGGCTCACAGATTTACCCGACTCAGTAAGTGATGGAGGTTTCTTTCACTGTATTTAGATGAGGTTTGAATCAGTTCTTAATAGAGGTGAGAAAATACTGGAAAAAAAAGTCCACCAGCATTTGCTTAAACTTTTGAATGAATTCAGTTCAGCTGTGTTCAGTTCCTTCTATGTTTGTCCTTCATGTACATCCTAATGAATGAATTTTCTGCTAATGAGACTCACAGAAACTGAAATCATTATGCAAATTATGCAGTGAAGAATTTAGAATAATGCATTGGTAAAGACTGGATTCTTAAAGATAAAAGCAACTAAGGAAATTTCACCTCTGCTCCATCACTACACTAGTTATAAAAAAAGGGCTTGTATCTGTTTTTTTCTTTTGTATTAAAGAAGTTGTAATTCTGAAAATAGTTAACATTAAAATGTTTTTCAGCCTCTCAAATGGAAACCATGTATATTTTTTCAAAAATTTGACAATTTTTTTTCTTTTTGCATTTCTTCCTTAAAATGCAAAACATCTGTTGATGTGCATATCCCTAGCACAACACTGGCTCCACTTACAATGAAATGCCACAGGCAGAACAAATCTAAACATGGTACTTGCACATGTCTGCAGAATAGATCTGAAGTGTAAGGTAGAGAGAATGTCCAAAAAGAGGGAAAGTAAGAAGAAAAAAACCCCTCAAACTATACTTCATGTTCTTGTTTCATGGTGGAAAAACAGTAATGACATTTTGATCATCTGACTAGATTGAGTCAATCAAGAAATGAGACTTTGACATGTTACTGGGTGTGGGTAGAAGTGTTACCAGTGGGGCTGATGACAGCCCTGCTGAGCTCCCTGGCTCTGGCGCTCAGTGCTGTTGTTGCACACAGCAGTGCTGAGAGTCTCCGGCTTTGCTGTCCTGTGCCCAGCAAGAGACTGTCTCTGTGTCTCACTGATCCTATACATGCAACTGAGTTGATCAGACTTCAGACAGGCTCCTTGAGACAGTTCTGGAGAGCAGATACGTACTTGACTGAAATTTCTAAAACAAGTGCTCTTTGTAGGGCAGACATTGATAGCAAAAAAAACAAAAGAAACCCCGATGCTTTTAAAGCATTTTGCTATCATCACACTGAGAAAGACAGAGACATGGGGAAGCTAACTTTCTGGTCAAATACATGTTTTCTGTTAACGATTTTCTTTAAACTATCTCTGCAATTTTTGTGTTCTTACAGTGCTCCTCCTCCCTCCATTTGCTGTGTAGTTTTCCATCATGAGCAGTAAGTTGGCTGCCTGGATCCCTTCATTCACTGTGACATTAGGTACTTAAGCCTAAGGCACCAATGTCTTTTGAAAGGTTGCACAGGATGGCAACACTTTGCTTCTGAAGATGAAATGCATCCAGGCACTGATTTCTGAATTTCAATTATTCCTTGACCTATGCTGACAATTTGCGCTATTTTTTTTTCCTTCAGTCCTTCTAGGAGGGAGACATTCAGTTATCCAAATATTTCTTTTGGAAGCAAATATATCTTAGTTGCAAAAATAACCGAATCTATATGAACAGCAGACCTTATTTATGACTACTCTGCTTCCATATGTGATTGATTGCCTCCAGTAAGGATACTTAAATGTAGCTGAGCTGTTTGTGTTGGAGGCAGTGGCTGCAGAGCAGTGTCATTTGGCAGTCACTAGGCAGCTGAGCTTTCTTAGTACTCCTCTGTACGTGCCCCAGCAGAAATTATTATTTTAAAAGTCACTTATGCTGCTTATCAGAATTCTGAAGTAACGGTTTTTCTCTGCTTCTACAAACTTTTTGGTTTTCCTTCTGCACTGAAGTAATTTCTTTCCTTCTCTCCCTCTGAATCCTCTTTTGCTGAGCTTCATTTTAAATTCATTCATCTAATAGCACAGCATAAGCAATATAAATATTTTTTGTATTTGTATATAACACCTATATATTTGTGAAGTACAGAATAGAGGGTAAAGAGAAGTGTAAGGATAAAATATCTCTTACAAAGTCACCTAATACAGAGATTATGTTCTTTCTTTCCCAGGGTCATAGCAAGAAGGATGTTCACTGGCTCCAATGCGAGTGTAGAAACACAAGGATCCAGCCCAAATTTTCATAGGAAGACATTCTAAAATTACACCTGGCATTTGACGGCACTGTATTTCAATGAAGATTGAATAATTAATTTATACCTGTTATGAAACTATCTCAAGAAATTTAAACATAATATGCTTTGAATCTATAAAGAAATAATTTGGCAATAATCTGGAGGAGTGCTTAATGTGCAGCAACACCTGAATAAAGCAGAAGAATGAAGTTACCAGAGTCTAAGCAACAGAAGCCCTGCTGCTTTAGGAGAGGTACAAGTGGATATCTATCTTGATGACTTTGCTTGCAAAGTATCAAATATGTCCCTAAATAACATTACACTAAAACACAAATGAGGTCAGATGGGGATACTGGTGAGCACCATCACAATGTATCTTCTGATAATCAAAATAAAACTTCATGTACAGAGAAAAGTGATTACACAATCATAGAAATGGCATACACCAAATTAAGTTGATTTTTTTTTCTTTTTTAAACATGAGAAATGGAACTCCATTTGAAAATCATGTAAACATATTTGAAAGTAAAAAGGGACACAAATTCTGAATCTTGAATATATCCTAGCAGGATATTTTGGAGGCCAGCAGGCAGAAACTGCCTTAGATTGGAGATAAATACTTCTAGAGTTGAAAAGCTATCAAAAATCATCATTACCCTCACTTCTGTGTCTGTAAGAGGGGAATGCAGCTCCCAGGATTTGGCTTGTTAGTAATCATACCATCAGGGGCTGGAGGAGCAGTCAGTGAGTAGGAGGGAAAAACCCAACTGTGCAGTTTAGGACACAAATGCTGACTGTGGAAGTCAGCTTAGATTGATACAGAGAAGCACTGCGCCACGGGGAGTCTCCTGTAGTTGCATCTTTCTATACTGAACTAAACAATGTGTCCTCTCTCAGCCGCTGCAGAAAGCCTCTCCTTGGGCAGGATGAGAGATAAGACCTGTGTAACCCCAGGAAGACTTCTGCTTCATTACAGCTGTAAGAATGATTGTCTGTCGTATGTGCTGTACACAAGCGCTTATTCTAATTAAGGTTTAATCTCCTCAATTTCTTCACAAAGGCTTGGCTCTCCTTCATAATATTCCCACAGGCCACTCCAGGGTATTTTCTGGCATCAGTCTTTGCTGCGTTTGGCCTGGTTTGACAGGCTCCTGTGCATCCATCTTCATCTTTTGTTTTCTGACAGGAGTCTACTAAATATGCAAGGCAGAAAAAAAATAGCCATTTTTGAACATTAATTGAATGAGAATGGTAATTTGTGGATTTCAGGAACAGCAAAGGTGCCACTAGAATGTGTAAGTGGGCAGCTGGCACAGTAGCTTTTGCCAACATTTGCGTCAATGTGGGAGTACAGCAATATGGTAGCTGTTAACATTGTACTCAATAAATACCTCATCACATGTGAAGACAGGACTAGCCTTTTGGAGGAAGAGGCTGAGTATTCTCTGCATTCACAGCAGGATTTCATGTGTAATCCCAGAAAATGTCAGCAGGCCTTTGTGGGTGTTTAAATACTGTACACATAAAATGTATTTATTGAAATATAGGTAAACAGTGTATAGGTAAACAGTGACATAATAGTGAAATAATTCACACATTGAATTTTCCAGGGAAAAATGATGTAATGCCTAATATGGCACTTCTTCTCAGCTGGTTCAAGCCTTAAGGAAAAACAGATAGGCCTGCTGTTGTTGAGTGCATGTGACAATTTTTTTACTATGAGACTTGGTTTATCTGTGCTGTATATTTGTGTATCCATAAAAGAGAAGCACTTAAGTTATTTTCAATAAATTTTTTGTTGCGATTAGAAATAAGAAGGATGTTAAAATATTGTTTTAGGACCAAGGATCATGAATTTGATACATTTTGTAACTATCAGAATTAAAGGAGAAAGACAATATTGGAGACAAAAATGTCACTAGACCTCAGTGGGATGTATTTCTACAACTATTTCTTGCCATGAAATTTCCTCCTGTGGATCTCTTACAACCTTTACAGAAAGATCCACTACATTCTTCTATTAGGAAAAATAATTATCTAGTGTTAGGCTTCTGTCTTGTCATGTTTTGGTTTCATTTTTCTATGACATATCTTTGCACCTCCTTAAAGGGTCTTCTTATTGTGCCTCAGCCCAACACTGCTACTCTTCTGAGTGTGGTCACTACATAATTACTAATTTTGGATAACTCCCAGAGCCCAGTGCTCTATATTTTATGCCATTCCCTTAGAAGAAAGTTCTAAATAATGTTATTTGTCATCACATCAACAACTGAATCCTCACCATTCTGAAGAGTCAAAACCACTGAGATTTTCATGAAATTTTGTCTATGAAGCTTAAAAAAGATTAATTTACAGACACAAAAAGAAACACAGAACTCAAGCAAACTCAAAATATGAACTATAACACTTTGCTTGATGTTTTAGTCCACTTTATTGAAAATGAAACACTAGATTTAACAAGGTTATATAAATCGTTATTTGTTTTCAGGACCTATGAAAATACCCTAGGATAATCAATTCCTCATTTTTATTTCCTTCTGCATTGTCCATTATGATCTTGCTGCGACCATGTACATGAACCACAGAGTAAGTGTGCTTTTTAACACTGAGAAATTCTAGAAGAAATGCAACAAAATGTCCTAGCAAGCCACTAGTAAAACTAGCTGGCTACTCAAGTAAAGAAAATTTTCCTTTCAGTAGTAATGATGCCTATTCACTCAAAAAACCAGCTTCCAAAATGAAGATTCTACCCACAGAACATCACCTAGGGCTATATTTTTACATTCACAAAATCGTAAGTTGTCTTTTATGAAAGAATTTGGGAACGTAAGGCAGTGGGGGGGAAAAATGACAGTACTAAATGACAGTGCTATTCCTCACTAAAATGGCCAATTAAAGTGCCTCAGCTACTATGATGGACAAAAATGCTTTTACATGCATAGGAAATTAAGTTTTATTGTTTCATACGCAAATATAAGAAGGGCCATTCACCTTTCTTACTGAAAAGTGAATGACTTACACATTCCCCAATAAAAGAGTTTCAATAAGACTCATTAATGTAGCTATTTACATTCACAGTTATTATCAGTATAAAAAAGGATGATACTTTCTCCACCCTATCCCTTAAGCCCAAAAGCTTGAAAATTCTCATCTGCAGAGAAATATCAAACTGCAACATCGTGTCACACCAAAAAACAAAACTCAAAATTACTCCTTCTGAATGAAAATGAAGATCCTGAAATGTTGCTCTGGAAAGAGAGATATCAGCAGACTGATTTTAGCAGCAGGCAGACAAGAAAGACCATGACAGGGACAAGTATAGTTTTTACTGCCAGTATGCAGTTAGCCCACTACCTGAGAGGAGTGAGGAACTCATGGGGAAAAGGTAGCTCCAGGCAGGACAGAGGAGTGAATAGCCTGATCACCCAGCAAAGTCAGTACTTCTCTTCCAGCTGGAGACTAAGGCTGTATTTCAGGCTGCCTTGCTTGTATTTACCAAAGAGGTGAAAGAAATGCCTCATTCAGCCATCACCAGCTGGGTGGACAGCAAAGAAGTTGAGGGATCAATCTACTATTTGTTCTCTCCTGGGGTGTTTCCAGTGTCCAAGGACACGGGATAGCCCCATGAGCCTGGACGCATACACTCTCACATTGCTCAGAGATGGCTCAGATGCATCACTGTATCTGCTGTTTTCTCTTTTTGAGCAGGAACCATCTAGTGGGCTAATTCTGGCTCAGAGCCATTCCACGGAGAGAGAATGTGTCCTGTATATGGTGATGCATGTTTTATGCATTTGATAATGACCGGATAAGGCTTAAGCCATGGCTGCGCTGGCCAGCTGTCCCTAGCATGCCTTCCAAGTACCAAACAAGTCTTAGGAGAAATATCAGTAGGGAAATACTGTAAAATAACACTTCATATAGAAAATACTCTGCCATGACATATACAGCATTATTTTGGACAAGTTCTCTTACGTAAGCAGTAAACAACCTTGTATCAAAATAAGAGCAGCTAGAACTTAATGCCCGACATAACCAGCTTTCCAATAAGAATTCAAATGAAAAATAAAAAATGCAAACCAGTATATCCAAGCGTGCTGAGCCTTGTGAGACTCATGAAAATGGAAGGTTGTATGCATTAATTTAACTTATTGTGTGGAAAGTGTAGAGAAATGTATAAAGCCAAGTACTGTGCATTCTTCATTTTGTAGTGAGCCCCTATTCCAATGGGTTTTAAAATCTTCAGGGGACTTGAAGCAAAGCCGCTTCAGCTGCACAGAAAAAGCACTCATTTCTCAAACTAGGTGACAAAAAATAGTCTAATGTTCCACCCAGTAGAATAGATAATTCTGCACATTAATAAATAGATAGATAGATAGACAGATAGATAGATAGATAGATAGATAGATAGATAGATAGATAGATAGATAGATAGATAACACTTCACTCAGAAAACAAGCAACAAACAAACAAGAAAATCTTTATCCTTGATTGACTGCGATATAAAGGCATTAAAATCCAAGGGAAAATTCCTTACTTGCTGACTTCAGGAAGGCAAACTTTTAGTTTTGAAAGTTGTTTTTTGACAGTTTCCCAACTTTTTAGCTTAAGAGAAGATCAGAAAGGTAAAGAATACAGTTTTATATTGTTAAATTCTAGAGACGTGGAAACAAGTCAAAAATACTTAATGTCAGCAGAGTAAAACTTTAAAGAAAAACGCACTTCAGATTCCCCTGTGTAATGTGGATATTGCCACTCAAATCCTTCAGTCATTGCACACTCAGGATTGCATCGTCATTAATTCTACAATAAATTCCTCTTTTATTCTCCATATCATCACTATTCCCTACTTTCCATGTATCCGAGCTTCTCTCTGAATTTCATTTTCCCTGCAGGTGAAGGGTCATATTCTTCCAAGCCCCTCAGCGAGTTTTCTCTGCTCTCTTCATAACCTTCTTCTCCTAGCTGTTCAGCTCTTTTCTAGTTCCCATTCCTACCTCTTTCCAGTCCCCCTCCACCCCAATACTGCCATACCTTGTGCACAGGGTGACCGGCTGAGATCCTTGCTGGAGGAGCCACCCTCGCTCACGCCACAGATGGCAACTTGTCCGTGGGCCCTTCTTCTCACAGAGGGCTCCACACTGCCCTCCTGGTGCTCCTCCCCCAGCTTCCACCAGTCCTCTCATTTGGGCACCGAGAAGAGAGGTTTTGTTGAAAGTTGTGTTGGGGCCTCATGCGAGGATCAGTCCTGCCCACTCTGGCCACTAGCCAAACACCAGACACCCAAAGTGAAGGGTCAGTAAGGGACCTGGAATGCTGCTTGTCCTATCCCAAAATCATGCAGGTGTGAGCTGTGAGCTCTGAAGGCCGCCCACCTCCCCAGATGGTTTTGCAGTCTGCGCTCCTGGTGATTGCCTTCTCTCTGAGTGTGCTCTCCCGGGAGTGGAACTGGGGAGGATGAGCAGGGGAGAGGAGGAGGTGGCTGCACAACCAGGCTTCCCCTGCTGCCACTGTCATCATATTTGCATTGCAAGGAGATGATGTGGCTGCCTTTGTGGGGCCCTTTGGCAGGAACTCAGCAGCCTTTCTGTGCCACTGCTCACATTGTACTGCAGGAGTTTAAACACAGGCTTGTCCACAGTGCTTTCTACAGCTCTGGAGGAAATCCATGATTACCCAGTGTCAAATAGGCCAGAGAAGCTGGACTGCTTTCTGTACATCAGCTACTGTCTGTATCCTAATTCCCTGTCTCTTGTAGGAACATGGAAATTTGTTGGTGTAAGAGAAATGGGACAAGGGAATACAGTGGCACTGCAGTTATTCTCACTCAGAGTTTTATGTCTTTAATGGTCCACTGTTTCTGAAGGCAGAGGCTGGACAGTATTTAACATTTCTCAGCACCATGCCAAGGTGACACACAGATGAAAAAATGAGGCAGAAAGTGCAATATTTTTTGAGAGGAAAGAAAGAGAATTAGTCGTGTGAGAAGAAAAATTACTTTAAAACAAACCTCAACCAATCCTCTCTATACCCTACAAACATTTGAAAGCATAAAATATGTTATCAACACTCTTCTCCCTCTTGTCTAATCTCTTTTTGACAGAGAGGATAATCCTGGAAAGCTTAAAGACAATATAGTTCATCTACCTAGAAGTCTTAATACCCTATTGCTAGGCACTATATAGGAGCTACTAGAGCATTATGCTGACTTTGCACAGATTTGAGTGAGTGTACAAACTTCAGGGCCTGAGAATACAAGAAATAGATTAGAAAAAAATCATCAATATGAGCGTTGTCCAAGCTTTGAAATCTCCAGACTGGAAAAATTTCCCCTGTGCTCCCTGAACTCAGTGCACGGACTTGAAATCCTCTGGCTTTCCTTGATGGGCATTCTGCCTTTTGCTGTTGTAACACGGGCACTGGTTCTTCTGCAAATACTAGATGTCAAACTTCCTTTTGGCTCCACCAAAACAGACCAAGAGCTAATGTTGCTCCTACAGTACACTTCGGGGAAATTCCAGTAGCCCCAAATTAGATTTCTTTTTCTACTACCTGTTATTGCTTAGGCAGAATTACTTTGACTACAAGGAAAGTCCTTCCTGAACGTAGAACCTGAAATCTAGGAAAGGGTAAGTGTTCAAGCAGGACATCTGTCTGTTCTTTGCCCTTCCCACAACAGAGCAGGCAGAAGGGTGAAGCACACATGCCAAGCCAACATACTGTAAGACAGTGCTTTGGACTATGGTGTTTCATGAATAGCACCCTTTTTCTGCAAAGACAAAAGGCAGGATTCACCTGCCAACTTCTCTATTACAGCAGTGCTCAGCTGATCAAACTCTTTGGAGGCTGGTGTAAATTATCTTTATTTCACTGTTTTCAATGAAGATAGACATATGTATGCCCAGTGAGAAACTAATCCTCACTCGTTACTGTAGTAGTGTACTGCTTTACAAAGCAATATACTTACAAAATTGCCATGCAAATATGGATATGAAAATAAAAACAATCTTTCTCTTTCCTAAATGCTGTTTCCCCTTCAGATTTCTACAGGGCCATAATAGTGCAGGAAACAGACTTTTTTTCTCTGTATCTTTCCTCTGAAATTAACATTGTTTTAAACAAATCCAATCTTAGATTTTTCCTATCCCAAATCAGTTACTAGTTCCTGTTCTGTATTTAATATTCAATGAATAATTACACATGTACTCTGACCAAAAAAAAATCAATTTCCTCTTGAATTACCCAAATGTTAAAACCACACTTCTGTGGCAAAGAGATGGTGTTCTGAAGAACAGAGCCATCTACAGAAATCTTTTTGATAATGGTGTCCTTCTTTCAAATCCAAACATTTCCTTGATGTAGAATACAAATTGAGCTCTAGTGTATAAGTCAGCTAGGATTTCAAAGTTGGCCTTTATACTTTGCCATTAATTAATTCCGTCCAAGAAATTCAAACAAAGATACAAACAAAAAAGTTCTCTAAATACGTTACATAAGGCATTCAGAATATTCCAATTCATTCCCCTCCAGGAACACAGCAGAGTCAAAGAACAGTGTACACAGCATGTTTAGACTGTATAAAAAGCACTAGAAACTGCAAGAATAGTTTAAAACCCATTTATTTAATGCTCTCCATTATAAGAGCTATTGTAGAGTATTTGTTAATCAATCTACACTTCTGAGTTCTAAACAATTGCAAACTTAATGAAATGTACTTTTCTTCACTTTCAGACACAGGAACAAAGTGTTTCCTATTAAAAGGGAGGAAATGAAAGCAGAAGGCAGAAGACCTCTTTAAAAAATTACTGGAGGTTCTGAGTGATTTAAATATTGAATAGAAAGTCAGAAGCTCTTCTGTGGAATCTCCTTCTAAGAGGATGAAATAATCGAGGAAGAGGCTTTCTTTCCTATTACACTCCATGTACAGCTTTAAGTCAAGTAGGATGCGTGTTCTGTCTGATACAATGAGGAAAGCCTCCCAAAATCTAGCAGGGAAAACTTATACAATTTCATTTTTTTTTAAAAAAATCTCATTTTGTTGCAACTATCACAATGTAACTAAAACAGAAGTTGCAGTTTGGGGTGAGTGGTCAATGAGTGTAGTGAACTCTTTCAAGCAGAGTAATTGAAAATGTTTTTTGTGGGGGAGTGTGAAACACAGGATGGAGTGAGAACACAGGAGATATGTCTATTCAACTTGAAAGTAAATCAAGAGTTTTCTTTCTCAAGATCTATTTAGTCCAGCTTCCACAGAAACACAAGGGAAGATCATTCCGTGACAACTTTATCTTAAAAATTAGTAGCATTCACTCACCTCTAAAATGGCTCTAGTAGAGAGAAGAGTCAGTCAGAAAATCTGTGTCAGGCCAAATAAACAAAGTGAAAGGTAGACTCCCTCCCATCTCCCTGTCCTTCTTGTGGTATAATGACCATGTTTTACAAGAGGCCACAGAGCAAAGTTGATATCACAAAGTGCTACAAGCACTATTAAGCTGTGTGAGATTTTCCAAGCCCATTGTCTCCTACTCTTAGCTCTTTATTTTTTGGAACTCAACTGACAGAGAAGTAATTTTTGTCTGTTCCTTATTTGTGCTAGGATCTTAAATGATTGTTGGTTTTATTTAGCCTGTCTGATACTTTTCTTGTAATTTTTATCACTATGTGGTAAGACCTAGGAAAGTTCTATACTAAACTGTACAATTTACATGACAATTTCTAAGACTTCTCTTGGCTTTTTATTTAGGGGTAGACCTACATTAATGGACAATCTTACTAAGGTCTTGGGTTAGAATGATTGTAGCATTTCTTGGGACTGCTGCAGAAGATACAATTCATAAAAGGGGAACAGAGATAAATTCCGGTGCCTATATGGACACAGAGGAGCATGTACCTTTCTATTTTTCTTTTATCAGGTTTATGATAACTAATGCTTACAAATTGCTGCATTTCCTTCAAGAAAATGTTGAGGGGTTTAGGGTTTGTTTTTAACATACGTTCTAGTTAGTGCAATGTGTTTAAATATTCATCTATACCCTTTAGGCCCTGACCCACCTGCACTGAAAAACGCAGTAAAAATTTCATTTCCATGTTGTAGGAATCAAATACTGGGAACACTGAGAAAAGATAGACAATGTCCCTCTTTCCTCCCTGTAATAAATTCCGAATGCCTTTGTTCAGCCTTCCTGATTCAACCCTTCTATTTCACATGAAAACTGAATATGCAACTAAACCTATCTGTGACCCATGCCTGAACATATTGTCTCCTTCACTTAAACATACCAAGTCCAAAGAAAGCTGATACCTGCATTCTCATAGCTTATCTCTCTGAATAGTTCAGTGATCTCTTTTTCAAGAATTTGCAAGGATTTTCTCTGAGGCACGTGGCTTGGAAATGAATCCGACACAATATAAATTACTTTGTTAGGTAATTGCAAAACTTAATCTCATCTTTCCTATAAATACAAAAACTCTCAGTTACTTCTGACTCTTACAGTCAGTCTAAATGTCACTGTCCCTTTATACATTTGCAATGAGTAAATCTGCCTACACTTCACACTTGATAAAGATGAGAAATTGTTGCTTGACTTATTGTCTGGAAATTTAGTTCAGTATCTGCATTTATGGTCTGGGAAAAGAAAATTTTTTTCAGGAAATATAACTAATAACCACAAGAATTTTGTGAAGGATAAACAAACCCACCTGTGGGTAGCAATGAAATGCTGGCTTTCATGGCATATGAACAAATAGGTATTGTACCCCAAGTCAGAAGCAAACTAACAGGTATTCACGAAACCATAGCAACTTTTGATATTAACATGGGTTTCAGAGGAAAGATGACATTCCAGTTTTCTTAAAGAAACAAAGTCCATCTGATCCCACATAGCTTTGCAACGTTCAGCCAGATATTCATACTTAAAAAGCTAGCTGCACCACTGGCCCACAAAAAAAGGTATCGTGTGGAAAATCTGTATTTTCGTTCGGACTACAATTTATTGACTACATAGTCTGGTGTGGTGACAGACGAATACTTCCTCAGCATAGTGTGGGATGATTGCTGATTGTGTTGATGGCTCTGTAAGGAAGGTTTCCATGACAGCATTCTGTGCATCATTGATATTTTGGAAAAAAAAAAGCATTCAGTTTTGATCTCTGACTTCTACAGGGTTTGCTATTCCCATGAAACATTATATTTGCTAGGACAAAAGCCAGGGCTAGCAGGCATATTTTACATACAGCCAGGAATGCCTGGAAGTGATATGTTGAAGTATGTGATAAACCACAGAGCTATTTGATAAATGCACCTATTAAACGTCTTTAATTACCTTTTCTACTTTCTGGCTAGTAACCATTCCGTCTCAGGACTTATTCTGAAGCTGAAAAGGTTCAGACAGATGGTATTTCCAGTCTACTGTCTATATTAAAATATAAAACTTTTCTTGAAAACTAATTCTGCCTCAAAGCCCAAGAGAAATTAGTTCCAATCCCGGGCCAAAAAGCCCCTGCTTTTCTTTACATTAAAATATGATGGCCTTTGAAGCAGAGCATCTTGGTCCACCGAGCTGAGAATGCGTTTAGTGCTGAATGAGAAGGGAGAGTTGGGACAGGAAGGGCCTCAAAAATACTTCACATTCAGATGTTCATAAAAGTAGTTTCAAGTAAGTTTTTAATTTATTTTGCAGCTGTCTTATTCTTCCATGTTTGGATAGGGATTTTCCAAGGGGTCTGAAAGAGCTAGCTACTCAGTTCCTCTGAAATTTCAGTAGCATTCCATCTTCTAACAAAACTGATGTGCTGCTCTGGATGCTTTTAGGCATGAAAAATAGCCTCTGTACATGAACTTAAACTAACGCTGAGTATATGTGATTTTTCAAAAGCAAAGTCAAAATACAGACCTTAGCTGCAGCAGAGGGAGAGATCCTGTGTAACTTTCTGCTAGGTTGGAACTGGAGACTTTTCTAAATCCACCTATGACTCTGATAAAGCAAACTGCACTATCACATTATGCACATCTCTCTATATGCATGTACATACAATTGATATACAATAAAATATCAAACTAGTTGCAATCTCCTTAAGGGGCTTTTCACTTAATCCATTTGAATTTTAAAGCGTAGCTAAAATTGCAGGAGGATTTTAATTGAATACAAGATTTGAGCTTGGATAATTTATCCGTATGGATTCTTAATCTTTTGCGGGCAGCGAGTACTTCTTAATCAGTGTACAAAAGAATTCAATAATAAATACAAAGAATGGGTGACACTAAGAAAGTGTGGATTTTCCGGTGTGTTGGGGCATATAGCACACAAAATTTCCTCTGATAAGGGAAAGCTGATGCACTGTTTCCAAAGCACAATTTTATCAATTGATTTGCCCACATTTCTTAGAGGATAATGAGAAAAATTTGAAGATGTGGTAAATGAAGAGTACAGCATTCCTTATCTAGTCTCAGGGACAGAGAAGTGATTCACCCATGCACTCCCTTCCTAAAGTAAATCCTGAAATGTTCTTCTGTATAAATGTCAGTCAGGAGCATTAGCCAATGGTGTCCCACTTTCATGCATGTTTCTCCATTTCAAGCTCCAAGTAACCCCACAGAATATACAAATGTTTGCTTCCATATTTACAAATGCTAATTAGTAGTCCTGCACTTTGTCAGGAAAGTAGTTCTGCTGGGTCATGGCATGGAAACTAACTTTCTGCTCTTGTTTTAAAGAATGTACAGATGGAACTTGTGAAAACTGTGTGTGTGTCAAGGATGGCCTGATAGGCTTTGATAACATGTAACATGAAATTAGAACTTCTGCTGGAATCAACAAGAGCAAGAGGTACTGGTGGCACCCAAAGCAGTACTTATTTTGCACTGAGCTATGGTACTGCCTAATGATTAACACAGAATTTACACAACAGACGAGGGGCAAGAGAGAGTCTAAGGCCCTTGGCACAGCCCTGGTAGTGAGGGTACTACATGTGATCGTAATTTGTCTGTCTCTCTAAATCTAGAAGGAGTGAGATAAAGTCCTGAGGAAAAATGTGGGGATAAAGTAGGGAGAGGCTAAATTTATTGTAGCAACTGAATTTATCCAATGCTAAAGGAAAGAAACCATTCAGGACAGCTCATAACCTCAAGAGAGATGCTTGTTTATGGTAGTTTTTCTCTTCCAAAGGAAAGGGTGTGGTGGTTTCTGAACTTGTAATCAGATCTGCCTTGCTATTCACCTGATTTTAGCCACGAATCTTGTCTTACAGGCTTGTTCCATGTTCTTTGCACAAGGTCTTAAAAGAAATTTGGAGAAATTTGGTCTGGGGGAAGAGGCATGGTCTTCTCTGTTTTGAGGAATGGTGGTAATCACAAGAGCACCCAATGGTAAAATAATTGATGGAATACCGCTGTAATCTACGTTATGGTCCTGCATGTAGTGCTGTACCTTCCTCTCTGAGCATATTTATAAAGTGCAGAACAGCATCCACTTCGTACCTAAGGTTTGTTATTTTACAAGGAAGAGCAAATGAAGAGAGATGAAACTGCTGCTCAGCCACTGTCTTCCTCCTTATTCTCACCAGGTTTTTGTTTATTCTTTGAAGATGCTTCATATCCATGTCTTAAATACAAGATAGTAATTTTGAGAAGAAAATACACGTAGGCATTTGTACACTGTTTGGGATAACACCACCTTGCACAAGCTGTTGAAAGACAATCAAACAGAAATCTACAGTCAAGGGCAAAATAACCTATACCATTAGCAAGTTTGGGGATGAAGTGTTCCCAAGTCAGACTATATATATATATATAATCTATATCTATATCTATATCTATATCTATCATCTATATCATCTATATCATCTATATCATCTATATCATCTATATATATATATCATGTTCAAGTCAAAGTTACCAAAATGGAGTATGAGTTAACAAGCTGTGAAAGAAGCCAAAGATTTTTTTTGACTTTCTGCCTTTCTGGATATTCTGGCACTTCACAAGCTTTTGAGCTAGCGGAGGCTGCCTTACCTGTATTTGCTCTCATGCATAGGGAAGGCTGAAGAAGGTTGCATAGGGCAGATACAGCATCCATGGGTAAAAAGAGTGCCCTGGTGCAGCAAATTAGGGCTTGTAAATGTACAAAGCATTTAGATACCTTATTCTAAAAACTAAGTGTTACAGGAAAGTGAAGATAGATTTTATCTTGGGAAGACCTTTACTTCTCCTCAGAATATGTTGACAGAGTAGGCTCTGTTACTGTGCACTTAGCAGGATTCTGTAAAACAAAAACCTTAAACGAACTGTAAAGTTGCCAATATTTCTTCAGTTCAAAGGTGGGATCCCATACTATATTTTTTTTTCTTACCAATGTGAAGTGCAATGAACATTGAGCTGAAGAAAATACAAGCTTTCAAACAGACACCATTTTTTGGAAGCTAGTATAGTCCTTTGGCTCCCTACTTGTTTTGGCTCCTCTGCCTGACTGCAATGGGCGATAGCTATGTAGTTTCTAATGCCTATGATTCACTCAGCAGCAGCTATTCTGCTTTTTTACAAAAGAGAATACCATGCAACTCTAACTAGAGTTGATGTAGATCAATATGAGCCTTTACTTTCATTGTATTTAAAGGGACACATGATTTATTGATCTGTGTATCAAATTTTAGCATACATATTTTTTATTTTGTCCGCAGTCAATCTGCTATAATGTGCAGTGGATCTGTAGATCCAAATGTCATTCAGTACAAAACCAGAGTAATTCCAGGAAGATGGTTAAGCAACTATGCTGGCACAAGACACATTTGTTTTATGTTGTCTTCATGTTTGTTACACGTAGAGATGTCTGCTTGAATACAATGAAATAAGTTAGTGTCCTGCAAAAATAATTAAATCTGAATGTCCTTGTTTTCAAGGGTTTTGCAACATTTTTTCTTACTGGACATAAACATGATGTGCTGTTTCTAGACATTTACAAATAATTTAAAATTTAACAGTTAATTTATTTTGTGGTGATATATAGTTGAGAACAACAATTAAAAAGCCAAGGCCACATAATATGCTGCCATCTATTCTTTGCTTAATACGTCCTTCCTTCCTCCCTCCCTTCCTTCCTCCCTCCCTTCCTTCCTCCCTCCCTCCCTTCCTCCCTCCCTTCTTCCCTCCCTCCCTTCCTCCCTTCCTCCCTCCATCCCTTCCTCCCTATCTCCCTTCCAACAAATATCTGATGATACATCTGACACAAGCTGATTACTAGAGTGAGGCATTAGATACAGTTCACCTCACTGGCCATACATAGACACATACACTTTGGAAATTTAGTATGACAACTGTCTAGGCTCCCTGTACAGTCCATGCAGCAAGACAGTCACCTCACTCTACTTCATCATCATCTTGGGATCCTCTCCCACGACCAGTTCCACCTAGATGGCTGACCTTAGCTATATATCTGAAATTTATACAGCCAATTTCAGAAGAATCCCAGTTGCAGTGAAAGCTGCTGTTTTTACTTAAAATCATCTTTGCTTAATTTCACAGGTTTGACCCAGCCCAACACCTCCCTTCAGCATGCATTACAGTAATTTCCGTGAGATTAGTGCATTCTTACAGTCAGGCAAACGCAAAAGGGACTTGCTAAATCATGCCCTCAGTCAAAAAGGTAAACTGATATTCACTTGTTAAAGCTTGTATAAATCGTATACCATTCTCAACAGGATTCATTAACACAGTATTAAGGCTAAAAAGCAAACCTACAACTATAGTGCCTCTAACATATGAGAGGGGCTTTTAGCACCTTCAACATTTCCTGCTCCCAACTGAAGTGCAAAAATATCATTCAGATTTATTTCCACTTAGAAATAAGGAAAAGGAACATGAAATATAATACTAACAAATCACAGAATGCTTGTCCACTATGGAGGTGTCTTTCCTTGCTAATAATTCAGGTTTTTTTGCAGGGCATAAAGCACCTCCATTACTTGTGTCCTGCATATCAGCAATGCTGGAGCTGGGAGCAGAGAACACCAGTATTACTTTCACTGTGTGAATACAAACATGATCCTATGCAAATGACTCACTGCTGTTGTGTAAGCTTGTAAGCATCTTTGTGTGAAAGATGAAGGCATTTTAGATGAGCCCACTTGAGTCAGCACTGTCCTCTCAAACTTAAGGACATTTTTCTGAAGAAGACAGCCTTGGAATGCAACAAGATTTGAGCTAATGTGTTACTGGAAGAGCAATCCATTAAGAATTATTATTTGCACTGATACCCAATTCATCTTGGCCAAGGAAATACCTCTGATTAGCATGTCTTCTCACACTTTGACTCCAGTTATGCAGCATTCCTGAAGGCAGGTGTGGTCATTCTAAACTCATTTTTAGGGAAGTGGTAGGTCTGAAGTGTACTCTAAAGCACAATTAATTTCATGGCAATGTCTTCAAGAAGTTGTTTCAACAATAACACATCAATGAATTTCTTCAATTATTATTTGCAGGCTCCTCTCTGTGGCTGCTGGCCGTGCCCTCACATATGGCCTGATGCTAGACTTGGCTTGCAGGACAGCACATGTGCTTTGCTTTCAGGGAGCTGTAGGGAGCCTGGGAAGTGGAGAGGTCTAAAGGAGCCCCATTTGTAAATACTGGTACACTCCTTGTCACAAGACTGAAAGTACATATGGCTTTTTTAAACTTAGGGCTATTATTTCTGGCACTGGTTCCCAGTCTCTCACCAGTCCTGGGATCTGTATTAGTAGGTACTGCACAGATTTCAGCAATCACAGTTAAACAGGAAAAATCTTGCAAAAACTTATCATCTTGTGTACACAGTCATGCCTAAGAGACGGCACAAGAAATATACTACAAACTTGAGAGACAAAACTCGTTTAACAGGTCCTTATTCTTTAGTCATCCAGAACAATGTGTTTCTGTGTTGGCTTCGCTTCCCTGGACAACTGTGCTGAAGCTGGAAGACTTCCTCCATGCAGCCCAAATGCCGGTTTCTGTTTTGTAAAGCTACACGATTTGATTTGCTTCGGTGGTTGAAAAGTTCAATGGGAAGAGCTCCTGCAGAGAGGAGAGCGCAAGCAGCTCGCACTAACAAATGGGTGCTTGCCTTGGAAAACAGCACATGTCTGTTCACATGCATCCAAACTGCAGTCTGCTAAAGCATCCCACCGAGAGCAAGCCTGGCAGGGGAAGTGACTTTACAGACCTTTGAGTCACCAGGAATAACACAAACAGGATCCAGAAAAAACATCTTACTATTTAAAAGAAAATTGTTATATAGTGCTTGATAAAGTTTATTGTGCCAATTTGTTGAATCGGGAGGGAAAACAGTACCCAGTTGTCTCAGAAAAGCATTCAGATGTAAAATCTGACCTCAGCTCTGTGTTGCTGTTGTGACAGGATAGAGACAGAAGGATAAACAAAACACATGGCTAAGAATGGGGAAAGGAAAGTTGGTAGCTCAAAGAATCCCAGCTGCTGTGTAAGAACAGTTACAGTGTGCAAGTCCAAAGGCAATCACTCACATCCAAGTCCAGGTCCAGGGCAAAAATTAGTACAAAGGCAACAGTACTTGGTAGGTTTAAATTATTGTACCCTACTAAGATCATGCAAAATTATTTCCTTTAATAAAAGGAAAAATATACTATTCTTTTTCACAAAAAGAGCAGGTCAAAACATTGTTATTCCACAGGCACTATGCATTACAGAAATACCTTCCTCAAAAATAAAGTGCCCTGCCCTGCTTCTACTGAAGTCAAAGACCTCACTGGCATTAAGGAAGAAGAATTAGACCTATAAGGCTTTTTCCACACTGGTCTACTACATTTATATGGTATCTCTTATCCTGAAGGGCTCTGCAGTGTTACCAGAACCATTCAGCTACCAATATATATAAGCTCCCCTATCATACCACATCAAGAGGCAACTCCTCTGCCCGAAAATGCATCTCTCCAGTGGTTCTTGAGAGCTCACAGCACTCAGGCATATCGCTCCAGTGGGTGAAGAGCCTTGCAGCAATTCCTCTCGGCACACACACTGCCAGCTCTGCCTCCAGCACTCTCACTGACTTCTCAGAGAGCACTCGAGCAATCTCGCCATCTCAGATTTTACTTGGCAGGATATTTTACATATAAGCACTCAACAACTCAACACTTTTTCTTGCACGCGCCTCACTACTTGAGGGGAAAAGCATGTGCATGGCAGATGTTAACCCTACTGCTCTGCAGCCACAGGTGCACTCAGGAAGGGAGAAGGGGAAGCCAGTGTGCAAATCTGTGAGGCAATGTTGTCCTTGCTGCTATATAAATCATCTGCCTACCCAAAGGTACACTGAAAGCCATCTCACCATTAGACTTTTTTGAAGTGCCTCTCCCTGCATATGGTTTATAGAAGAACTGCATGGAATGGTGCATTCTGGGGCACCACATTTTGCGTAAGCTACCAAAGAAGCTGCACAACCTGCTGAGCTTGAGCAGACCAGAAGAAATTGTATAGACCCGAAGTTACCTGTAGGGCACTCCAAGCCTTTTGAGCCCTGTACTTAAAATGTCTCTTTGTGATCACTATTTTTTTACCCCAGCATAATATGAAATAATTTGAATGATGAAGCCAGATGCTGGTTGATATTGTGAGGTCAAAATGTTTTATACATTGAGGATAAAAAGAAAAAAAAAACAAAATCAAAAGCAGTTACTAAACTCTGTGGTTTACATAAAGTACTCTTTGTGTTATTTTGCAAAGGCACACCAGTTCTAGAAATATTCAAGTTGGGTGGTCAGTATTTTTGTTTCAGTCTCAAGCAACTGGTGGAAAATAGGAACAGACAAGCCATGAAAGCTTAAGCTTACCATTGGCTGCTTTTCTGGCAAGGAATCACTGCACAGCCTGAAAATGCTGCCATAGCATACAAGAATAAAACTGTGGATGAAAAGTTATCTCAGAGTATGTGTCAGTTTTAATGTATGAGGCCTTTATCACAAGGCAGAGCTAAGAAGAAAGTTGAAAACTACTGAGGACGTTGTGGCATTTTTGTTTCCTGGACGGTAACAAAACTCCTACACGTTGCTAGCTGTGGTTTTTTTATGTGTCTGTGCATCAGGAAAATGTCAGTTTTGATATGTAATGGTTCAGACACAGGACAGGGAATGTGAGCCAAGGATGGACTTCATTTCTTCTCTGAAACTGCCTTTTTCTGGCCTGAATCTTTTAGGGAATGATCCTCAAATCATGGAATGATACTTCTGTGGTCTCGTATCGAATAAGCTGCAAATACAGTAAGAGAAAAGGTATGTCAGAAGCCACCTTTAGCCACTTCAATCATTTTCAACCTTTTCCCGCACTACTTTAAAACATAAGTTTCTAACAGTAAGGGTAGCAAAGCCCGTGAGTCATTACCCAGGAAAGAAGTGCTGCAGTGTTTAAACAAGACAAGCTTAAATGAACATATATCAGAGATGTGTTTGAAGCTGTGGGAGCTCAGCCAGAGATGCTACTTTGCAGCTGGAGAGACAGGGAACAGCTGTAGGGGCTGTCAGGACAGCACCTGAAGGTGAAAAAGCCAAACATCTCCTCTTGCACTTTTGCCAATGCAGGCTCTGGCCTCACGTGCTGGTGGAAGTCCCAGAACAGGCAGTCCCTAACCTGCCTAACCTGAAAACTTAGCTTTACCAAGATGTGTTTTGCTCATCATAACAATAAAAACATAAGGAAGATTAAAAGAAGGGTCATCTCTCAGGTGATCAAAAATCTTTGTAGGTTCAATCAGGTTGCAACTAATGTTTAGCTACTTTGCTGATAAATTGGATCTCCTGTTTTCTTATTTTGAGTATTTGTATTTGTCTGCATAACATGCAATTTCCCTGCATGGTTCTGGTCCAAGAAAAAGAAAGGTTGTGTCTGTGAAGAAATAAAAATTCTACCTCATCCTCAAAATCTTTCATCTACAACCTTGAATCTATGCAAACGATGCCCAATGCACACAGGCAGCTATTTTCTGCACTCACAAACACAACTATCGCTTCTCAGTTTCTAGAGCTCATCTGTAGTCGATTTATCGCAAATACTGATGAGTTCCTTCTTCTGCCTGCAAAGGGACAGTTCTGTGTCCTCATTCTCACTGTTAGGATGTTTTTGAAAAACTTCTCATTATTTAGCACTCTGAAAACGCACTGTCTCTTCAAGCATAAAATGTTGGCACTGACGTATCCTATGGGTTTTTATACAGTAAATTGATCAGATTATTTTGTTTAAAACTATTGTTCTAAATACAGTCAGAGATTTCTGGATCTTGGATTGTGTTTGGTTTGGCCTCATCACAGCTAAAATTCTGACTTGAAGCCCATATAAATATTTGGCCTTTTACCATTTATTTTGATTCTAATAATTCTCATAGAGTTAACTGATGGATTTTTAAAAGAAAATTATAAATCAGATTAAAAAGATTACTTTGCTACACAGTTTTGCCATGAATGACCATTCTGCAGAGCAAGATATTGCCAGATTTTTCTTGCAGCCTCTGTAAACAGTTACTTTACTGTCCTATCATTGCTTTAACATATATTTTGTGCAAAAGCTAACTGTTCTCCATTGATTTTATTAGCAGGAAGATTCTGCGTAATGTTCAAGCTTCATAAAGTTGTACACTCATTCTTGTTTAAATACCCCAAGCTGTCTTAGCAATTTCAGTACAGTGCTTTGTAAACAGGTTAACCTCCATATATTAAAGTGAGCCTTGCAATGAAATACCAGCAACTTTTAGGAGCGCACCCCAAACCTCTTCAGAAAAATCCATTTCAGCCTTTAAGCATGTGCACTTTTGACTCTGATTTATCCAGGAATATAATGCCTCTTCGCACCTAGGGGCAGACTTTGGCCCCAAATTTGGGTGAGATGAATGGCTGGCAAATTAATGTCTGCCTGGTTTACAAAAATGGAGTTGGTGGTTTTCTGAACAAAAACAAAATTCGTTTTTGCATTGACTTCAACTTGTGGACTGACTCTCCCCACATTCACCATGTACTTTGGACTTTTGTAGTGAACTAACTTAGGAAAATAACACGGAGCCTTTTAAGTCAGTGTTTCTGGTTGAGATGAATAATTTTTCAGTGCAGTTACAGTGGCAGGCATTCCCTTTTCACAGTGTATATAGCAGGAGTTAATGTTTACTGTGACAGGAAGCCTACACACTGCAGTAAAGTTTCTGAGAGATGGGCAAAGACAAGGGAGGGGAAGGGACAACAAACACAAGGAGGGAGCTCCCAGCCTGCAGCAAGGCATAGCTCCCAATCTGCATGCACCATATGTGGTTTATGCAAGACGTAGTACATTGTTTGAGACTGCTTATTTTAAAATATTGGCACATAAATTTATCACAATTATAATGAATTATTGCCTGCCTTGCCAGTTTCTGCAGTAGTCAGTGAATGGTTCTGAAACTATAAAAATAGGCTCAGTGCAACGATTGGTTTATTGTGGTCAGGACTGAAACACTGGAAAACCTACAGTATTGGTAATTCAGGACACTGCTCTGCAAAACTGTGCCTGACTTTGGTAACCTGGCTTTGGATTTGAAAATGTAGGGTTTTCCAGAAGACACAAATCCCAAAACTGAAATGGGAGAGCTAATGCACTACAAATTTTTTTTTGTCATATGACACACATGCATCAGGAGCTGTCTGAGATTCTGGAACGCATCACTCAAAGCCCTCTTTAATATCTTTTCTCTGAAAATACTTTTTTAAAAAAATTTAAGCATACATTGTCGGAACACACCGTGTTTCTATCAGAGGTTTGAGGAGATGAAGAAGGAATTTATCAAAAGTATATTTAAAGGAAGCTTCAGAATTTTTTCTACCTTTACACCTTCTTTTTTTTCTAGAAAATAAAATCTTATTTCAGCTAGTTCAACTTATTGTACAAGAACAGAATGTGCTGAGTTCATCATTACACCTGAATAGTGAAGTTTCTTCTGTTCTTTACTCAGTACATAAGCATATCTGTCTGGAAAGATATAAATAGAGGACCAGAAGGGAAACAAGCAGATTTTGAAGCCAGACCTGCTTATTAAAGGCTCCAGAACTGAATGCAGTGAACTACTGTTAGACTAAAGCATTTTATGCTAAAAGACAGTCAGTAAGGAACCAGATACTACAGCAGAATATATCACTTTCTTTGATTTCTTGTTCCAATTGTAAATTGCTGCCACTTTTAAACATTCCTGTCTTACTGTTTGCACTCATTTTGCTGCAGCTTCCAGCTGATGATCCTCCTCATGCATTTCTCCACTAGATTCAAGAGCCAGTTAGAACCCATTAAAGTATTTATGTGTTGTAATCAAGTTGCCCCTCAAGCCTCTTCCTGATAAACTAAATAGATTGAGCTCCTTAAGCTTCTCCATGGGAGGCATTATCTCTAGCCCTCAAATCAGTTTGGGAATTCTTACTGCACTCTGCTGTTTCCTAGCTGCTGCTTTGTTGTTTTGTTTTTTTTTTAATTCTTTTCTCCTTTATTTTGGCCGTGATCAGATCATTTTCCCCAGTGCCAATTTGCCAAAGATATACAAAACCGTATCACACATTTTTATCTTGTTTATTATGTCTCCTTTAACCATCTGCGGATTTTTCTTTTTTTCCCCAGTGCTGAACACGCAGTGGGAATTGCACATGGAGTGTTATTTGCCTGTTATATTCAGCAGTAGGCACAGCACCCCTTTCCGTACTTGTAGCAGGCAATCCTTGTTTGTAAGGGTGTGTTCTTCCAATGAATCAGTTAATCAGTTTAGCAAGTGGCTTGGATATTCCTGGTACCTTGAACATCTTATTACTTAATATTCTACCAATCATTCTGTTATGTCATTTTTAATGCTCTCAGATTATTGAGAAACCATGCCTACTGTTTAGCCTGTTCACAAGTCACTGGAAGTGCACTTTACAGGTTCAGTGTTGTAATGTTAAGTGATAAAAGTCTTCATCTCTGTCAAGAGGTAAATTTACTTCAGAGGCTGAAATCAGGTTTGTCTGACCACATTAATTATACTCTTACTCTTCAGGCCTCTTTGTCAAATTTTTTTTTGCTTAAGATTTTTCTTGCCTTTCTCTACAAAATGAGAGTCAGTCCATTCTTTTTGGAAATGTCACTCAGAAAATTGCTCACTCTTCCAAAATGATGGTGATAGGCTTCATCTTTCCTGCTTCACTTTTGCATTTCAAAACTTCTAATGAATCTTGTATGATTTCCTGCCGCTTTTTACATTCTGCACTTCTAATTCCTTACTTTATTTTCCCCTAAAATAGGATATGCTTTGAGTCAAAACAATATTTTCACATTGTCAAGGAATATTGGCCTTTTGACGATCTAGAAATCCTTAGAAATGTTTGAGAATTCTTTGACAATTTTCTGTGTGTGTGTACACACACGTCTTATCTGTCTTTGTTCTTCTTCATCTCTGATAAAGGAGACCTTGGGAATCAGTCACCACAAACAGCAGTGGCTGAGATCATATCTCTTTTGTTCCATTATTGATGTAATCAGGCCAAAATCACCAGCTTCTTTGTAAACACTGATTTCTGGCCCACCAACTAACTCACTTTCTCTTTAGAAATTACGCAGAAAATGCAGCTATAAAGAGTAAGAAATCTTGAAATAGAAAATATGGTTTTACAATTAAGAACTTTAATAATGCTTCACTTTGGATGCCTAAGAACTTCAACATACAAGCTTAAGACTCAAGCTGACCTTCTCCCATAAGTCCCATTGTTTTTTTCCAGATTTTGTAGAGGGACTTAGGAAGTTGTGCGTCATATTCTCTTATTTTATTTTTGACACATAAAAGGTTCCCCACCAGTATCTTCTGATGTGCTTTTCAGCAGTAATGCATTTGAATCAAAACTAATCTGTTCTCATTCACCACTCCAATTAATACAAGCAAAGGTCTCTATAATATTCCAGTTAACAGACAAATGCATCGTTGGAAAACTAATTCAGATCCATCCCCTTCCAGGTTCCTGATTTTTCCCTAAACATTGTCTGAACTTCGTGCAGGCCAAAGGCTTTTGATAAACTCAGCAAATTAAATTGTTCCGTTTACCTTAGTACAGATTGTTCCCTTCTTTATGGCTTAAAGTCCTATCTGTAAAATCTGTATGACTTAGAAGAACTGTCATAGAAGAAAACGAATAAGCTGCTTATGATAGTTTGAGAGTCATATTAAATTACGGTAGAAATTAACTGTTTTTTTTCTGGAGGAAATAGATGTATGTGCCAATTGTAGCAGCTAAAATTGGGCCTCCTATTTATTTATGCAGTTGGAGTAAAGATAAAATTCACTGCATGAGCTGAAGCTGGGAGGGTATCATCTGCCATGTCCCCAGCACAGCCTTCCCTGGCAGCACAGCAATCTGCTGTGCTTCTGCAGCGCTCCCACCCACCTCTGCTCAGCGCTTCTTTCACGAGGAAAAACCAACTGGAAAATTGCTAAGGCAGAACCCCCCACAGTCCAGGAACTTTTTCTCTTACTTAGTTGTCTCTAGGTGCAAAACTGCATAGTTTGTTTTATGAATGACTAATACATTGTGTGACTATTGCTATTTTAATTCCTTTTTTCAACTGACAGATTATATAAAACTGCTGCTATAGCTTTATGTACGAGGCAAGAAAACTGGGTATTTGAGAAGCTTAATCTGGTGGCTCAACAAAGAAAACAGTGACAGCAGAGAAGAGCCAACGTGAAGAGGAGAAGATGGCTCAGATCAGCATGTAGAGGTAAGATCAGGAGACAACATGCTTTACTAATCTATTAGCTATGTAATTTTTGCCTGTAATTGCCTTTCTTTTTCAGTGCTGAGTGACAGTGTAGAGACCTGATAAACACGAGATTAAAAAGGAAAGGGAATGCAAGATCCACCTATCCTAAGTGCCAAAGCCATGACAAAAAAAATAGTCCTATTAGAAACAATGGCCTTGGCAATCCCAGCTTCCCAATACTTTTCTTGATACCGTGCAGGCAGTTGCCAGGGCCTCACCACTAACCTGCAAGAGGATCATTTTGATCGCTAGGTGGTAACGCATAACTCGCCAACTCTGCTTTGAGCTCGAGCTTCTCTCCTGCTTCATTGAGCGGCCAGGAGAACAGCCTGTGCTCCCAAGGTCAACATGGGCGAGTGGAAATCATTTCACAGCTTGGAGAAAGCAGTTATGCATTTAAGAGGTATTTCACTCACAGCTTCTTTACACCATTGGTTGCCAGCCTAAAATGATTAGTTAATTATTGTCAAAAGTCCAGCATTCCTGCAAATGCACCCTAGCCCAATAGGTTAAGAATGCACTAAACGTGAGAGAAGAAGGACGTTTAGAGAATAGTAGTTTGTGCTTTGATACACTGCTGCCCGGTGAGTAGCATGAAGCATTGGATGTGCTTTTGTGTTCAAAAGAAGTTTTGTGCATAAGAGCAAAAAAATATGCACCAAAAATGATCTCCGTTTCAGAGGAGACAGATAGTAAGGGCATACACAAACCATGCTGGGGATTGCTTATTTTTTCTGAGACTGCATCCGTTGCGAAATTATTTCAGAACACTTGATAAAATCAGAGAGCTCCTACCAGATTTTCAGACAAGGATGGATGTCATCAAGCCAAGCCATGGGAAAATCTGTAGTGGTTAAACTGTCAATGTAAAATGGAAAAAAAAAGACGAAGAAAGAGTGGAACAGCCATAATAAAAATATTATAGCGGACAGTTAATAAAGAAATTTTATTGTAGCTAACAATGAACAGGAACTAGCATCTGCACTGAAGCAGAAAAAGCAGTGAGCGAACACAACATGACCAGTGACTGTGACCGTAGACTTGCAGAAGTCATTAAAAGCCATGACAAGAAAGGTATAGGTACCTTATGCAAGATTCATGATGCTGCCTGCAGGAGAAGGTTTGAAGCCAAAGGAAGCAAGTGAGAACTAAAATAATATTACTTAAAATGTGTACACTGGGAATACCATAGGAAGTGCCCTAGACACTGGGTCAGAAAACACTGGATCAGTACTTTCCCTATGCCAGGAGTCACGAGGAAAGAACAGCAACAAATAAGTGCTGCCTGGTCAAGTAAATCAAGTTTTCTACTTGTTTACATCACAGAAAAACTGCAGCAGAGATGTTTTTGTGCATTTTCACACCACTATGCTACCTGCATTTTAGCTGGGAAACCATAGTTCAGAAAAGAAAAGTAGAATAAAAATGTGAAGCACTAGTGCCAAAGTAACAAATCAGAAGGTCTGAGAAATATGGCTCACCAAAACACATGTGGCTGGAGCAGATAGATACGTGATCCAATTTTTAAAACACCAGTTTTCTCAAATCTAATCTGTGTATCAGCCCGAGACATGAAGTGAAATACATGTGTTATTTTTTCTTCTAATATACACTCTGATCAAAAAATGAGATGAAATTTCTGTGCAGTAATTGGCACTGCTCAAAACGTATTTCCTTTTTGAAGCCAGGGACTAGTTGAAATATCACCCTTCTCTATGGCCTACAGTCACTCTATGAAACAACAAGATACATTGGTTATTTTCAAGACCCTGTTGTTACTTTTGGCTGCTGCAGAAATTTTTCATCCTCATTTTTTCAAATTGAACTGGATGCCTTCAACTGACATGACAAACTTCAAACAGGGTGTCTTGAATCCCCACCTCCTCATGCCGTCATGCTGTCTGAAGAATTACCATGACCACAAAAGGCTGATTTCCTTTTGCAAGCTGCAGGTATGACAAGCCAGCACTGATTGCCAGGAACAGGAAAAAACTCCTGCTTGCAGGCGAGTTCCTGATGGACAGAAGGAAAGGACTTTCTTCTAAAGCCTCCTATTACACTAGAGTGAAAAAGAGCTGTGCTAGTAACACAAATAAATTTGTACCATACCCACAAGGGAAAGAAATGATTTTTTTGCACACCTCTTGGCAATGTTTTGGTGAAGGCCTTGCCCCAAGACATCACTGCTCCTCTCTTCTGCCCTCTTTAAGCAGTTCTCTGTGCTGTGTTGGTGGTAACCCTGCCCTGTCTTCTTAACTCTGTCTGAATGACAACTTGTTTTAGTGGATTGTGACCAACCAGTCACCTGGTAAGACCTCGCAAAGACTCCAGTCCAAAAAGCCAATCTCTTCCTAGCTCCAGATCTGCAGGGGCTTAATGAGGTCTTGGGGAGAAGCAGCAGCTATCAGAGATTCATTAAAGATGAGGGCATACTTGCACAGCTACTAATTGCTCTAACTCACTAGCTTGTGTTGTTTGTAAAAACTGGAGCCTGCCAAGCAACGCTCTCAATTTGAATTGTTGTGATGCTTTGTGCTGCTTTGGAACTTTCCCACTCTGTCCATGAATGAAAGAACATAATGGATTTATCTTTTTTTCTCTCATGACAGAAGAGACTTACTCTGCTGGGGTCTGTACGTATCCTTGTCTGGATAAATATTCAGCTAGCGAAAGCTATGCTACTGTAAACTTTCTGAGGAATAATTATAAAGCTATCATCAATAGTATTTTTCTGTACAGTGTTTAAATACTGGACTACATCTTTTCCAAACATTGACATGGTGAATATTTTGCTGCTGCATCTCTGATTAAAAACAGAGTAAAATCCTAGCCTTTTATGAAGAGATGTGGCAAATCACTACATGATGAAAATGTATTTTCTCAATGAAATCCAAAAGCCTCTGGCATATATTCATTTTGATCTTATTAAACAAATCCTTTTTGATTTGTCTGCTCATACTTTTTATGGATGCAATAACTTTCAGTTTACCCAAATGTTCCTTAGTTGTACCTTGCAAAAAGTAATTTAAATACAGCACTTGTCATTCATAATCTACATATCAAAGTTCATGTCTGAGGGTGCTTAAATAAAGGACTAGATAGATCAGAGCTGCTAGTACACTCATTTTGCTTAGAAATACATGTCAGAATCAAGCCAGTAGGTTTTGTATTAAGTGCAGGAAAGTTATCTCTCAGGCTGCATTTCTACAGACGGATAACCACCGGAGAAACTGAAGCTTAAGTGATTCAATTAGAAGCATTTGGGGGTCAATATTAACAGAGAGCTTTGTAAATTAAATGCAGCAAGAGATTTTACATCTCAGAGGTACATTTTTAGAACTGGCAAATGGCAAGAGATGCCCACCTACATCTGCCACTTAAGCATAGGCAGTGCTGTACCTGTGAAAATTTACCCCGGCCCTGTCTTCTCCTCACCTGGCCTGCTCACTGGCGCAGCAGATGGGACAGACATCTGACAGGCACAGGACTGATGGGTTTTACTTGTTTTCTTGGGCTGGCCTTTTTTTACATGGTAATATTTTGCCAATGTGAATTAACACCCAATCTGCTTTTTCTAATTGCAGTCTTAATGTGAGAGTAGACTTAAAGGAGTGGGAAATTCCCAGAGAAGAAGATCTAAAGGAGGAGAAAGGCTCTGCTCCAGGGCATGGATTTTCCTTGAAGTATCCCATAGGGACATCTGTGTTCTCTGCTCTGAAGCTGAAGGTGCTTTCGAAACAGCAACTATGTAGATGGCCCTCTCTGATGCTGAGGGTCTGCGTTGGTTTAACAGTTTCTAGAGAAGCAGCTCAAAGCTCATATTGGCTGAAAGACTGTCTGATGTCCTTGAGGGAATGATTATGATTAACAGCTTTTCACTACACAAGGTTCAAGTTTTAACCAAATGTATAAAGCTTACCTGGTTAGAAAACTGTTTGCTGTGTGGTTCATGGCTATGAAATAGTCCTTTTTCCCATGCAGGGGGCATCAGAAACCTCATGCCCCACTTGCAAAAATGTGAGACAAACATTGATGTGGCTGTAAAAAAAACCAAAAAAGCAAAACAAAAATTCAGAAATATGGTTATAAAATTCTAAACTACAATTCATAAAGGTCAGACTGTCCAGGTATGGAAGAAAAAGCCCAGGATATTTGCACATGCTTCTATGGTGGAACTGTTTGAGCATTTCATGTTGGTCAGTCACCAAACCACTGTGCGGTGCTGGGTTTCAGCATCCTCAGGCATCTGTGTCCTAGCTGATATTCAGCCTTTCACTATGCTCTAACACCCTCCTACCACTGGAGAATGATTTTTGCTTCCATCTATGTCTGCAGAAAATTTGCAATAGCCATGAACTATAATACTTTTCATGGCATTTTGAATATGCCTTGACTTTTACCAAAGGAGTAAATGACAAGTTATTACAGAAAAAACAGTCTTCAGAAAAGCAATGGTTGTCACTAAGTGTTTTTTTCCTTTCCTAGTTCCTGAGAATCAGACAGTCTTAAGGAAACAGGACTTCCTTTGCCTCTCTGGGTTTCTCACTGTGCTGCCGGAAATAGCCCAAGAGAGCAAAAGCCATAGTTACTTTTGCAAAAACCTGTTGCTGCTCTACGAGAGCTCCCTGATGAGCTCTCATCAGCCATCCTCAGCAGGTACCTGCAACCAGCGTTGCCAGGGTGACCTCCTCCCCAACAGTCTGTCATCTGCCGAGAGATCCACAGTTTAGCTCTCACTGGTTATAGCAATTAGATTTTGACAGTATAGCACTTATCCGACAACTCCATACTGCAAGTCTTTAGCAACAGCCCTTAGAAATGGGAGGCAAGCAGCAGCCTTACAGTCAAAATGGAGTTTTCAGTCCCATGGGAAGGTAGACACGGCTCCCAAGTTCACAGTCACACTGTAAACCATGCATGGACACAACCTGGGGTGATATCTCACAGCAGAGATGCAGGAGCACCTAAAGGTGTGTGAGCAGCACACAGCTCCTCAGAAGTAAATCTACTTGCATAGGGCATTCATTCCAAAACAAAAGAACAAATGCATTTGCAAAATCTGTATACAGCTTCCAAACCAGGAAAGGGAACGGTATTTCCCTAAGTGTGCTGTCTGATGTGGAGTGCTTTCTTAGCACTTCTTGCTAAATGACTCAACTAACATTTTTTTTGCGCAGTCTTCTATTCTACTTGAGATGGTCTCATCCCTTAAAAATATTCAGCAAGGCACAGGTGTTCATTTTGCATCCAAGAAAGGACTGCACAGTCCCTTTAGGCACAGGGCTGTGTGCAGAGCTTAAGTGTAGGCTTTAATCAAGGGGCAGTTCTATCGTACAAAAGTAGGTGACAAGCAAGCAAATACATCTACTTCCAGAAATTATAAATTGCAATAAAGCAAAAGGAAAAAACACTGTGTTTGCAAGAGGGTCTGTAAAATAAAAACAAAACCACAAACCCTCCGTGCTCTAAGAGAGAAATTGCTACACAAGCAAGAGTAAACAAACTGTTTCTGGAAAATATTTTAACACAGCAGTCACAATGTAAAACTCATTCTAACCAGTGCTGAGAGGATCACACCAGAATTTAGGCAAAGAGGAAAATGTGATGGGGCGAGTCAAAGGAATTAACATAGCTAATAAGAAGTACGCAATATAAATTAGCTATGATACCTAATGATAGCTTTGTGATTAGCTATGATAGCTAATTTTTCTTCAATAAATACATTTTTGCATAGGTTTACATGAATGAACAAGATGAGCAGATTTTAACTCTGTTCAGGTAAATATTCTCCAAAATGTATTCACAGTGGTTCTCATGTTGCTATAGCTATGTTAAACTATGACGAGGCCTCAGCAGCACTACAGAATGAAAGGAGGTTTGTGCAGTCACCAGAGATAGCGACAAGCTGTGCTGCTCAGGGCAAGTCCCTCAGCCTCACTGTGCCACTGCTCTCACTGTGGTGAGAGGCAGGAGCTCTGAACCCCAGAGAAAATAAGTACAACTGTACTACAGATTGAAGCCAGGAGTTGAAAAGTTCTTAAGAGAGAGACAAGCATCTGAAAGACTCTAAGAATTGGCATGAGGAAGCAGAAAGTGATTATTCCTCCTGTTTAATTACTCAAAAAAATTGTGACCATTGATATTTCATATTCTTCCCCTACTAAAGAACAGAAGGACCAGGGAGGGTTTCCTTCTTGAACGAGACTCCAGGTGCCCTAGAACAGGGCGCAGGAACCACAGTAATCATCACAAATATCGCAAAATGCTTCTGTTGAAGTGAAGAATTCTTTTTGATGACAACAAGCCCTTCCAGCTCTCCAAAGAGAGTCTGGTGCTCAAAATTAATATTCTGCCATTAAAGTATATAACCACTTGAGTCCACCTACTTCAGTATTCAAGATGCCATCTGCTTTCTTTGCTGGTATTTTTCTGTTCTCTCTCCCTTTTTTAAGAAGGAATTCTGGTTAATGATATGTCATGTTATATCAGCGTCTACGGCAAACTGTACTGTGTACGTGAGCTGCAGGGTGCAATTCCACCTTAAAACAACCCCTGAGAGCACCACATCCTACAGACATCACTCTGTCATGCATATAGCAGCTTGTAGAGAGATGATTAAGTCTCTGCCCACTAGAGGCAGGGTCTGGCCCCAGATGACAACAAATTAAAAAGGCAGAGTACTATCTAGAGACACCATAATGATTTAGACACCTCCTGTAGGTTTACAGCAAGAATAACTTGTTTATTGGACAGATATGAAGGTGCTGCAGATTTCAAAGGGCTAACCTGTGCCAGTTCTCCAGACAACTCTGTTTTGTAACTGAAAATCACACATGAGTTGTCAGTGTTCAGCAGCTTAGCATAGCATGGAAGCCAGGCTAAAAACATGGTTCACGAACATCACATCATTCCTATTCAGAGTCACTGTAGCTGTGTGCTTTGTCTGCTGTACCATTTAGTATCATCCTCCCTGCACAGTAAATAATTTACAGTCTTCTTTTCAAAGAGAACTTTCTATACTACAGAACACATGCAAAATCATGATGACTGACAAAAATCTAGCTTGTGAAAGAGTTCTTGCACTTCTTGACTATGAATAAGTTATGTCCTGTTCACAGGAACTTAGTGTAACTACAATATTTATCTGCCATAGTATTCAGTATCATCTTGCCTGCACAGTAAATAATTTATCTGTTTATTTCTGCAGGGGACATGATACAAGCGAACTTGAATGGCAGTTGATTGCATGCATAGTATGTATAGCCCAAGAAAGGTTTTGCAACAGCCATGTGATAGGAGTCCTAGTTACAGCTGCTGCTGCAGAACAGCTGGGAAGAGAACACACTGTCTATTGATAAGTTTTCTTTAGGGAAGCATCTGTAAATAGATGTGCCCTGTCATGGCACACCAGCTGCTTCAGCAGTTTACCTGCTTGCCAGCTCTTTGTAGTGTTTCAGGTGAGCCTGTGAGGGAGGGACCTACAGCTCCTTACTAAGGGTGTACTTCAGTCATACTTTATTCATCTTTGAATCTAAGTCCCCTTTAAGGCTCTTCAAGGGAACCTTGAAAATTCACTCAAATGTCTCTATGGCATTGGAAATTTTAATATTCTCTTAGATTAGTAAAGTTTTAATTAAGTAAATATTTTCCCCTCGTTTTCATGCATAATTATTCTTTGTGGGATTCCTATCTCAGCGGGACTCCTCAAGTTAGGAATCTGAACTGCAGGGCAGAATTTCTCATAATCACCAAGAATAAAAGGCTTGTGAGGACTCACTGCTGTACTACCAGGAACAGCATCAAGCCTTTTAGGTTCTTAGGGTTTCCAGCTTGTTGTCACCAGTTCGTCACTAAGTGTATGCTCCTAAACAAGTAGCAACTGTCTCTGACCTGATTATTCTTCCTCACTCCACAAGAAGGCTGTAAGTCTGAAATAGTAATTTTGAAGCACTTTTAATGAAACATTACAGCTGCAGCTTACAGGTCTGCCTGCTACTCCTTTTGTAACTGTCTGATAATACTATTTTGTGTACTGTTTCTGCTGTGTGTCTACCACTATGCCATGCTGGTTTTCACTGAGAAGTGTTTTACTCCAAGAAGTCTCCCTGAAAAAAATTACTGCTCCATGTCCAAAACTGGCTGACCCAATGGATCAGGTCCCAGGCTGCACACTTTATACCTTAAGCACTCCCAAAAGAAGCCCTTGCAGCACTGCATAGACTAATTTCTTCTCAGAAGAATGAAGGGGCCTGGATTCTGTTGCTAGATGAGCAAATTCATCTGATTACTAAACTTTATACACCTCTGTTACTTATAGAACATCATACAGAAATACCCCATTGAATTAGCAGGTTATTAATGTAAACCAGATGACGATTTGTCACAAATGTAAGACAAATTTTTTGAATGTCTACAGGAACTCACAACATTCAGCATTCTACACAGCTTCTGAACAAACTGGGCTTGTTTTTAAAACACTAATTTGGACTGTGAATTCAATGAGATCTACTTTCTTCTCACAGCAATTACTCAATTCAACTGAACCCAATTAAGCTACAACTGTCTATACCAATGAAATGAGGAGGAGAATCTAGACTGATAAGGTAGAACATGAATTTAAGAAGAAGTCCTTAGGCTTCACTGTAAAATACATCATGAAACACAGGTAACATTGTTTTCCCAGTCTGCCAGTCTTACCAACTCTGAAGAAACAGCCAAGGTAAAAGATACATGATTGCTTGGAGACCTCAGAATTCCTTATTGACCTCCATAATCAGCAAACATGGATTTTAGACAGGAATGGAAATTAATGATCCTACTGAATTTATTTTATTGACATTCTATGCTTTTACTTAATACGTGGGTCTCTACTGGTTTGGAAAATTCTGGTGGCTTTTTATTGAAAGTAGGCTTAGTTTATATTAAATCTACAGAAACAAATGCCATTGCATGCACTTGGGAAGACACTTTGTTGAATATATTGCTAGCTTCAGAACTGTGCCGTGAAAGTTTTGCCTTACAATGAGATGAATTGCACTTAGGATAACTAAAGATGTGCAGCTTGCAAACAGCATGAGTTTCTTTTGTTATTTGAGAAATAAATTATTCCTGGAATCCAGACACATATTTGCCCAGAGGTGCTAATCAAAAAGGATACTGTGAAAAAGTTATGTCAGAGTGCCACAGGAAGAAAATTTTACTTCTCGAATAAACTAACACAGAAGAATAAGAAGTAGAGCAGAATGAAAATTTTTCTTTCAGTTTTGGTATTTATCTGGTTTGGTAATTTGAAATGTTTTATTCCACCTGGAATGGAACAAGGAGCTTTCATTCTGTATCAGATCTTTACCCACCTCTCATTTAAATGCCTTTCTAAAAGGATGCTAAAAACTCTTTTTATTTGTATAGCCTCATTCCCTATCCCTACTTACATATGTTTTCCAAAAGAATCTGCTCATCAAACCCAAAATAAACATGGAGATAGCTTTGGTTGTATGCAATTTTTTTTTTCTGACCCTAAATTTAAAGGAATTCTACTGCATAGGAAAAATGTTTCATCAGCTATGAATCCTTTAATATACTTGTGCAGACTATAGCCATGATCAGGCATTAGTTGTAGCACCAGTTTGTCACATCACAGCTAGATGAGCGGAGTTGAGCACTTATTATTGGACAGTAGGGTTATTTTTTTAAAACCTGAACAGGCAAAAAGGGAGTCTCCAACACTAAAAACTTAAGTGGGATAAACACAATGGACACAAAGTATTATTTTATATTGGGAACTGATCTCAGTGATCTTGCACTTCACATAGGACCAAAGCCACACTGCATCCTGAAACTCCCTAATATCTAGCTCAGTATTTCAGCAAAGCCTCTCTCTTTGATATGGTCTGCAGAGCGACTTTGTGTATGAGTTAGATCATATACGTTATAGCTTTTGCTGGCAGTAAATTATTTTCTCATAGATTCACCTCTAGAAGCAAAATTAAATAACTTATCCTTGGAATTTGTTCTTTCCAATACAAAGTTAAAAAGAAATATTAACATTGATACCAAGGTTTATCCCAGTTTCCTGAATGTTTTGGCAAGCCTTTCCTGTGAGAGACTCAATTCTCCCTGCTTTACCCTCTCCCTGGAGAAATGCTTTAAATAACTTAGGGTAGAAAAAAAAAAAATCCTCAAACTGTAATACATTGCTTCACACACTGGCTGCTTGTGGTAACACTGTAGCTCTGAAAAACCACTCCAATATCTGCTTGTAGTTACCTCAGAAAGTGGAGTTTAAAAAGAAACAAGATCTTGTCCAACACACTTCCCATTGAAAGCATTTCACAAGCATTGGCTAAACAACCCTTGTAATGTATCCACAAGATAAGTAATAAATGGCCTTTACAAATAGAGGTAGGAGATAGGATCCACCTGACTTGCCAAGACACACTTGGAAAACAAGCTGCAAAAGTCAACATAAACTCTGAATTTGCCTTTTCCATTCCCCAGAAACCCATTAGTTATTTATTTAGTCTTAGAAAAAAGATGCACCTCTTTCATGGGTTAGCAGGAGTCAAAGTATGACAATCAATACACAGAGACTGTCTCCCACCTGTCTTTTAGTAAGACAATTCTCACTAGGACACAGTGTCAAACTCATGGCCCACGGGCCAAATCCTGCCCTCCCCTTCTTTTATCCATTCCAGCACCTTGTTTTTACCCAGCAGCAGCATTGACCTCCTTGTCCCCACGCTCCTGCCAGCGCTGGTCACGTGTGCAGTGAGTGTGACATGGGATATGCTGCAGGAGCAGGCTGGTGTGGCCCCTGGTGAACAAGAGTTTGACACCCCTGCACTAGGACACCCTCTGCAGTATTTTTGTGTGTTTATTTTAGCCCTGAGTTAAGCAAAACCTGCATCACCATCCAGATGCCTTTGGGAGTCAGTAATTGGGTTAAGAGACTGAGCTTCTGGGTGAATCTTGCTAGTCTTTGGAGAAGCATTGACACACACAAATTTTAAAATATTGGGGTTGAAATTATTGCACAATCTCTACTGTGCTTCTAGCAGTTCCATACTGTCTCACTGATAAATTTAAATTTTTAGAGGAAACAGAAATAAAAGGTGACAAAGGCTGGATATTTTCCCTCAAAAAATAAATTATTCAATAATACCAAAACCACAGGAGCAGCAGTCAGGGTTCCCGCAATTCTGTGGCATTTTGGTCTTTGGCAGTTTCTATTGATTTCAACCCAAGAGACTAAAAAGTCTTCCTACCACTCCGCTTTTTTTTTCCTGGTGTGAGATGGTTATTGCTTTAATAAAAAAAGTAACAAATAAAACAGTCAAGCACATGTGAAATGCTAAGAGAAAAAATAGCAAGCATCAGCACAGAACATAGTAAGAACAAAAAAAAAAAATCAATTTTTTTGTCTTACAACAGTATGCCTTGGGAACACTAATAATAGGAGCCTCTTTTCTCTCCGAGAATGACTTTTTCCCTTCATTGCACATGACTTGGTGCAGGACTTGTCTAACTATGATATCTAGATACAAAGCAAGTAAGAAAAGGAGCCTTTATCTGCTATTTTAAAAGCAGGAATTCTGACTGGTGAAGGCATGATTAAAATGCTCCATGTGGCAATGGTAGATGAGTGACTGTCTCCCTGACAACAGTGACAATGCTTATAAGAATAAAATCACGTGTTTACATAAAATCTGGAGGTTCAGGTCTTAGAAATGTCAAAATCAGCTGAGCCTGACATATCATGCAGTATTGTTATTGATTTGTTAATTATCAGGCATGAAACATACTGATATTCAGTTCATTCTATTTATAGATGAGTTGGGTTTTTTTTTTCTGTTGCTATCTCAGAGAAATATAACATTTCTAGAACCGTGGCTCTTAAGAGCATAATTTTTTCCGGTGTGTGCTGTTAAATTCAAAGTCTGATACATTTATTGCTTTACAATTTCTTAACTGATTCATTACATTAAGGAAGAACATTATTTGGTTTTCTTTATTGCCACAAGGCATATTTCTATCAATTAATTGCATTAGATGTGCACATAATTTCCCCTCATTTCTGGAAAAAACATACAAAGTTAATGTTTTGTAACCTTGGGGAAATGATGCCATTAGGCCTTTTTGAAGAACTCCAATGGGAAAGGTGCTTAATTTCCACAGAAATATGGGTTTAGGCTTCAGAGCCAATTGCTTTTTCTCATGCTTTAAATCAAACAGCATGCATCTGTAACTTCATTATGGCAAAGAAAGTACATGCTTGTGAGCTGTAATCAATAGAAAAGTGCCAGTTCCCTGAAATAAATTGTATCTCAGTTAAACTGCAATCCAGAGGCTTCCCAGGCTGTACAGTCTTGGCCTCTCCCATTTCCTGTCTATAGTCTGAGGACCTTGAGATTACCTGGTATTTTGGGGTGAATGCCAGGGATGCTCCATTGCAATGGATCGTTATTCAGCAAAAAGAACATGTGGGGCTGTGCAGCTGCAGGCAGGGTCCTGCTAAGCCCTGGATGTTAAGATACCCTGCTAAGATAAGGTGTCAAGCAGCAGTTGGAGCAAGATCTCTTACCTCTTCTGAGACTCATCTAACCACTGGGAGAGAGTCAGACTCTCTTTACAGCTTGGTTCTTATCTCCCGGTAGTTTTTATACAAATTGGGAACACAACAAAACATTAAATATTTTTTCTGTCTAGGTCTCCCCAAACACTGTGTAATATGCAAGGCAAATCTTACACTGAAACTCCACCAGAAGCAAGAACAGACAGAGGTTCTGTCTCTGAATATGATTCCTTTGATGGCTCCTGCTCCTATCCTTACCTCTGCAAGCCTAACTGTGGTGGTAAGAAGCACGATTCCCAACTTGCATAGTTAAATGAGGAGAAGATCTTACTACAGAATTGTAAGTGCATTTTCACCAGCCCAGCTTCTAGGAGTATGCCTACAGCAAGACAAGAACCCGCCAGGATGAGGCAGTTGCACTGTGTGGGTGCTCCTAGTGCTGGCTATAGCCTGGCAATTTCTGAGAGCTCAGTGCAGTGGAACGGGACAGGACAGCCCTCGGGGCTCAGTGCTGAGCATGGAATGGGGTTGAGATGTGCACAGAAAAAGGTCTTTGTCTCTGCCTACCCATAGTGGATGTAAACTAGGCTTACTTAGCATAATTTACAGCAAACTACCCCAATCTTTTTTACCTACTTTGATAAATCACATGTCAGCAAGCTGTTCCTAGAGGCCACCATCTTCCTTATGAAATCACACATTATTTTCAGAAGTACTACCTTACCTGTACAAGCACTTGTGCCACCAAATCACACGAGAATAAGCAAGTCACCTAAGGGTTGCTGCAAGGGCTGGCTGTGCGGTGGTGCTGGGGACTGCAAGGCAGCCATTGCCCTACACTTGCTGCAGTCCAAACCTGTTCTCCAAGTATCACATCCTGCCAAGCTCCCTTGAGGTGCTGCCTTTACAAAGAATTTTCTTGCACCTCCAATCCTGCAGTGACTGGCAACAAATGAGAAGGAAATTATTCATATAGCATCGACTGTCATTTTAATAAGCTACTTATCACACCATTTCTACTGATGTCTGCTACAGTAACTCTCAGGTGCATAATTGTTTTGAGTACTGTACTAACATAGGGAAAGGTGATTACCTGCATCTTAATTGCCTTTCAGAAATTATGGTGTGTTTTCTTTTAGTTATAGGGTAGGAAAAAGAAATAATCTGTAAACACATTGTTCATTTTCAAACATGCAGCTTTGATAATAAAATAAAAATAATTAGTAGTATGGTCCCTGGCAATCTGAAAATAATCATTTGGGAAGTGTACTTTGAATACTTACTTCCAGAGTATGTATTCAGAATACACTAGTTTAATTTCTAGGCGATGACTAAAAGAGAGCAAGCCAATAGCTTTCCATCCTCTGTTACAGAAGGGCATTCCAATTAAAAAAGAACTTGAAATAAGTGTAGTAAAATCATACTTAAAGTAAATGAAGTTCCATTTTGAAATATTTGCTAGAAACAACAGTAATACATATTAATTGAATGAAATTAAGTTAAAACTTACAGTAGTGTTAAACGCAATACCCAAAGACAACTATAGCATATGTTTGCTCATGTAGCTGATTTTTTCAGTTGATTTTAGCATAGCTACTACTGATTTTCTACTACTGTGCATAACTGGGCTTTACACTGAGGCTTTGTCAATGCTTCAGTACAACTTGCTACAGGATTCTTTTTCCCAAGAAGCTGGAAATAGGGACTATTAATCTTTTGACGCTTACCTCATCTGCCTTGGGGCTATAAATTGCGCCATCTCCCTAGTCCTCTGAGCTTCCTAACCAGGTAGAAGGCTTTGTGATGAGTAATCAAGACAAAGTCAAAGCAAATGTTTCGGGCTGGGATTTTTTGGTATAAAAGCATTTATGAAGTAATTCTGAAGGATGAATTACTTCATTATAACCATCTGTTCATCAATAATTCACAATAAACAGGGCAAGAAAAGCCTAATGGATTGTTTACTATGAATTGTTTGCCAGGTTGCAGGCACAGTAGCAGCAGTCCTAGCATGTTTGCCTGCTCCAAGGGCTTTGTGAAACGCAGCTGGAGCTGAAAAGTTGACAGGGATGGATGCTCTACTGCCTAATGCACAGCAAAAGGCTACTGTAAACACAGCTAGTGGAACTTTTCCCACATATTTCAAAGAGTGGCAGGGTTGATGTTCAGTGGGAACCATGACACAACAAAAGGCTATACCTCCACAGGCCTATTAACATTATGTAGATTGGGCCCTTGACCATAAAATGTTCTTCAATAAGCAATGAATGTTTTTCACATACACAAGAACTCATGCACCTACCACTTTTTAAATAACATTTTAAAAAGTCCTCTTTTTTGTGAAGGTTAGAAATTATGATTATATTTCCATTTTAGATTTGTGACTACTTTATACCTACTTTTCCTCCTGACACCTTTTTATTTGGACTAATATTTCTTTTCCATGGTGTTTCTTTCCTCAGTTCATCTGAAGGAAATTGACAACAGATCTCCTTGACCTTTTTTAGGTTGAACAAATGAAGTCCTTCTGGTCTTATGCCATATGATGCTCTCCACAGCTCAGTCATTATCTCACATCTATTCTCATGCACAAGAGCAATCAGGGTACCAAGTATTTTTCCAGGATAGCTCTGACGAGTTAATTGTATAAGGGCATTACTAGGCCTATAGCTTTCAAAACACCTTAAATAATGTTTTTTACCATTTCTGTCTGTGATGTGAGTGTGTGAGGGAGCACAAGGTAAAGGTCTCAGTATTTACTCCTAAAGTGAGTCATATGGCACTTCTAAGGAATGTACCCAACCACACCAGTCAAGGCTGGGAGGGTTTGTAAAAGCATCAGACCTCAACATGACCTTCTTCAGGCTTTATTTTCCCATGTGTCCTAGTTACATATCATTGTTTGGAAAGTGGAGGAGGGAAAATATGGGGAAAAAAATACAAACAAGACTTGTGGAAATAGGAAATGATTTTCGTAATAATACATTTTTACATATTTACATATTTACATATACATACATAGGTTGGACTTGATGATCTCAGAGGTCCTTTCCAACCTTGTGATACTGTGAAACTGTGAAACATTATAGATTTTCTGTAAGACTAATGCTGCAAAGGCTATCATTGCATTACACATCTATCACAGCTGTATTTGGTAAAATGAACTATTTTGGGACCTGCATTTTATTATATATATTTGGTGATTTGTGCCTAGTCCTACTAGCGAAATATACAAGGCAAATATCCAATTTATTTTGGTGGATTCAGCTGGAGTTTCACTAAGAGATCAAATGTGGTGTTTTAAAAATGGTTTATTTTGGTAGGGAGGGATTTGCTCAGTCTATTTGTCTTCCTAATGGGTGCAGGTTTTAAGGATTAGTAAAAGACCTAATTTTTTTTGAGCAAATGTGATTTCAAGGAATTAAACATCTCTGTTACAGGCTATGAAGACAGTATAACCGAAAACTTGAACTAAATCTATGTTTCTCTGCATTCGATTGCATTTCTCATGAGCGGCTTATTTGGATACTGTCCCTCTTTCTAGATGACAAGAAGGATGACAATGAAAGATGAGACAGTAGAAGATCAGCCTCTCATAACCACTAACATTCAATTTCGAAGTGTTCCTGGTTAAAAGTTATCTTTTAAAAGACTTTAAAAGTTATCAGGTTTTTGCAGAGTGACAAAGGTTTTCTTTATTTTCTCTGCTCCAGTGAAGAACAGGCTTGTGTAAATTTATCTGGAATAAACATGCATACAGCCCACATTGTCCTCGATAACGTTGTTTACAGTTGTTGGCCCTGTCCACTGTGTTGTAGATGTGGACTGTTACAGATATACAGAGTGTTATAAAGGACTGTCTTTGCCAGAAATGCGCAGTAGCTATTGCTCTTTGTCTCCATGTAATTTTCATTAGGTCTTATTCATGTGCCCCTGAGAATGAGAGAGTCAAAGTCATCTGCCCACTGGTTATTATGCTGTTGCACAAAGGGGTTCTTCAGCTTAGAACAGGAGACTGAAAACAAGTCTGTTGACAAATTGTGACCCATCCTATTCCTATTTAGAATCACTGCAGCTGTCTGAAGCTGAAGTTAACACCCCCATCTGCACATACCCGGGGTTTTTTTACACCCATAAACAAAATAAAAGGTCCATGCATGAAGACCATGTATGAAGAAATTCAAGCAAGTGCTAAGCTATCTCATATAACTTCTTCAAGTATTGAAAGTTATCTCAACCACACTTAAAATAGTGTTACATGTTGGGAGGAATTTCTCTCCCCAGATAGGTGTCACAAAGCTGAACATACAAATGGCTCAAGTTTTCATATTAATGGAAGATTATATTAGAACAGGCACCTAAAAGTACTTTAGCTAATTGTAGTCAATGAGAAGACACTGCTAATCAGCATATATCCTGTACTTTTCGTGTATACCACAAAAATAACTATATATCAATAAAAGCATAACATTTGCTATGGTCTGGAATATAAATACATTCACACTCAGACGTTTACTGGGGACTAGAGGAAATCAGTATCTTCCTGGTTAAATGAAAATTGCTATCTACTGAAGTTATTAATATTTGTTAGAGGCAAAATACATAGCATTTTCCAAATGGAAATGAAATCTCCCCACTGTTACTGGAGCAGCTATCATGGAGTTGCTGGCTGTACATCAGAAACTACACTGACTTTCAATGTTTTCTTCTGTCATGTGTCTTTCCTGACTGACATAATTCAAAATGTTTTAGCACATGCAAATACCTACGCTGAGGAAGGTAAAACCAAATACACAGTAAGTAAGTGATAACTGTTCAGGCAGTAATATGTAGAAAAATGTCAGGAGTCATCTTGAACCAAACAAGAGTTTGCAAAGCAATGTTGATTAAAAAAAAGGCAGATTTCATTGGCTGCATTAGCAAGGCAGGCAACTGATGCCTTTCTCTTCAATGCTGGTAAGGCCTCCGTTGGAATAATGGGTACAGTCTGGGGCCTGACACTCAGTTTTTTTCTTTGGAGGTTGGAAGAAACTTTCTGGAAGGATTTACGAAGACACATATCTCTTGGAGGTGAAATAGATGAACTCGGCTTTGTCTTAAAGTTGGACTGAAGACTCTCTAGAGGTCCCTCCCAGTCCTGTATAACATGATTTATGTCTGTGAACATCAGAGTTAGTGCTCCTGATTAAAAATAGAACAAAAATAGTTGTAAGAGCACGTGAAAATTAAACCAGAAATCTACTGCTGTACTAATGGGGTTTTGACTCACTGCTGGTATTAATGACTGCATTAAGACTTTTCCTAAAGATTTGTATTTTACAAGAATTTATAAAGGGTCCAAACATGTTAAATTCTTCTTAGATTTTAAGATCTTTTAGATTTTAAATCTCCTCACTACAATCTCCATCTAATGATGTAGGTAATTTTCCAGAACTTAATTTTGAGATGGCAGCCACATATCCTTCCTGAAAATAGAGGATTTACAGAGGAAAAGAGCAAACATCTCTTTCATCCCACTGGTGTTTTATCTCTGCACTAAGGGCCCTTCTCTCTGGAACTAATTGCAATGAAAGAGTTTTGGCACAAATGGATGCTCTCTCAACTCTGGGAAATAAAGATTTCTACTGGAGTTAATGCTCTAGCACAGAGCAAGCCTACCAGCACAGTCAGAAAGGGGGGCTGACAGCTCTGCCCCAGGGAGTGCATGGCCTCAGGCAAGCAGGTCTGCTGTTGGCTCTTCTGGGTCCTAGGAGAGACCACAACCACCCCACTTGCTCTGCTCTGATCATGCTGCAGCACTGAGCAGAAACGAGGCTGAAAGCTCCTCTGCTCATCAGACTCTGAGGCTGGAGCAGCTACAAGCGATGAGGATGATTCATCACTCGCCTTTGGGTTTTTACAGACACAGCTCCGGCTTTTAGCCAGGGCAGTACAGGCAAAAACCAAGCCCTCAGGTTGTCTAAACATACCCTCCCCACAAGCACCTCACCCTGATTGAATTAACAGGTATAGGCCAAATTGAGTCTAATTTCCCTCCTGCAGATCTATCATCCAGCTCCTCATAAACAAGTTCCCCTTTAAAGCGCCATTAATTCAGCCCACTCATAGTTAGACCTGGAGTTACAGCCCGTGAGCACTGGTGAATAATTTATTTTCCATATTTACCTCTGTGTGGATTTCTAGCTATCATAAGGACTACACAGTTATTCAAACCTGTCAACAGGAAATAATCTCAGTGAGAAGTTTACTAATTACCTACAGAGGGAGGGAGCAGTTTAAGAAATTTTACAGCTTATCTAAATGCCTTGCTTTTGGTAACACTCCAAATACCTTTACCTGTCAGCTTTTCCCTGATGCAACAGCAGCTTCAAAGAGAAAATTAAGCACACAGAATGGAGAAAAGCACGTCTGGATTGAGACTGCATTTTACTCCTGGAAAGCAAACGTGCCTTTTTGGAAGACAGCTCCTTTGGCTGTCTCTCCTGCTACAGGAAGGACCCATACCTGGCAAGAAGCAGAAGGACAATAGATTTCATCTTTGTGTCAAATTGGTATCAGTCATAGGACAGAAGAATGACTCCTACAAGGCAATGTAAATCAAGACCTGTGAATCCCCAATCTAAACCAAATGCACAGCATGCCCAGCAACTGGGCAGCAGAGGACGGAAGCTGGGCTGGTTTGGAAGAAAGGTAGCTAATCCTTGTCCTCATGGAAGCACCAACAGTGTTCCCATTACTCAGCAGTGAGGTTGTAGAGAGCTCAGCCTCCCCATGACAGTGCAGCGTGCGTGGTCACATTGTCCACAGAGGTGGTCCTCAGAGGAGACGAGGTCCCCACAAGGTCCCTTAGACCAGAAGCCAAAACAAGCTTCCTGGATCATCTCTGAGAGCCCTCCTGCCTCCAGTGCTCTCTAAACAAACCACACATCTGCCTACTTGCACTGGCTGCCCTGTTTCCCAGGGCTGTGGGCGAGCTGCTCATTTCACAGGGGAACTTGCACAGAGGTCTAAGATCTCCAGCTACAAAATTATTCATATTAAAATTCTACAGGAAGAAAAAGTTGAGGGGAGGATTTCTACCCCAGATTTATCGGGAAACTTCTGGATAAACCAAAATATGTAACTGGCTCCTTGGAGGTCAGAGCATACAGTATGCAGTGTCCTTGTAGAATTCTTTTTTTATTGCATTTACTGCTCAGCTTCTGAAATCCTAAAATAGCTTCAGTGTAGGTTTCCTTGAACTAATGGCCATCCTGCCTACACCACAAAGTACATTTCACCTTCTTTACCTGCACCGAACACCCATTTGCCTCGGGAAAACCTCCATTTCATGCAGCAGTCCTGGAACTGCCTCCACCGTCATGCCCTGGGGTGGTCCCCCTTCACCTGAAACACAAACGTAGAGAATGAGAAGTGTTGAATGAAGGCTGCAGGAGGGAAAATGTTTAGGGAGATGAGGGATTCTACAACACAGTTTGTATCTAGAGAAAATAGCACCTTAGAAATGCCTCTGGCTTTTCTTTCCACCAGCCCTAAGGGGAGAGCTGGCTGGGGGCAGGTTGGCTGCAGACATTAAAGGCTGATATTTATTACACCCTAGTCCCTTCTCCAGAAAAATCAAATAATACAGATAGCTGAATACAGACAGCATTGCCAGCTACTCATCTGAACAACTGACCATCCCAAAAATCAAATCAAAATTTCATTATGTACCAAGAAAGATGAAATCTAGCAAGGCCTTTCAAATGTTTTGCCAAAGAAGATGGGATTTGTTTGCTAAAACACAGCACACATTACCAAAGCCTTTTCCATGCCACTGAGAAGAAGTAGCCTGATATATTCTAGGTAGTTTTCTCTAAGCCTGCTGTGCTTAACATGAAAGATTTCTGTTTACAAGGAACCCCCAAACCATTGTTTCTTATATAAAAGCAATGACGAGCACAAATTCCATTTCTTCACACCATTTTTCCGGACCTGCATCTGCTTTGACACTGCTGTCAGAGGACGTAATTCACAGCCAAGGAGCTGAGATCTCTCAAATCAATACTTCTTTCTTGATGCTCTGCACTTTTCTAGGTATTTCATGAAGATCTCTACACTAAAACAGCAAAAAGGGGCAAACGTTAATACATCCCCTCTGAAGTATGGCCGAGGATGCAGCTTTGAGGAGTTGTTATAAAGATTGTTCACAGCAATAGAGATCAGCAGAGGCTTTCGTGTTCAGCACATTGCATCATCTCCAGGGAGCTTCTTTGACAACACTTAAAAATGAGAAAACAAGATAACTTTAGACTGCACAGCTGCAGGGTGCAGGAGGAAAGCGATAAAATAACACTGAATTAATCCATTCATCCAAAGGCCACTAAATTGTCATGCATGGATTTAATGAGATTGGACTCTAAAAAGCTAACAAATAAATAAATAAAAGTAAAAATTGTTGTTACCCCTTTACACCCCACATCCAGCCCCCTCTGCTAATCTCCTAGGAACAGCTGCAGGCAAGGTTTCCCACATTATGTAGGTCAGTACCTACTCTAAAATTCATCTGTTTTAGTGAAAATAGAAGGCAGGCTCTGGAGACACGCTCCCTGACCCCAGCTCTTCAGAACCATGTAGCTGTTTTGTTTTTTTCTGGCACTCTGCATTTGGCCCCTCGTAAGGCTTCAGCACAGCTGCACCACAGAGGTCAGGCAACCCCAAAGCCATGCATGGGCTCTCACAGCCACACTACAATGCTTTATGGATGCTGGGATGAACTGGGAACTCACAATTTAGACATGTGCACTACTGATTTTTTTTATAATTATATGTTATAACTTGAAGCAGTCCCATGATGTGAATGCTGGGAGTGTCCTATGTAGAGATAAGAGTTGAACTCAATGATCCTTTTGGGCCCCATCCAACTCGGGTAATTCTATGATTCTACGAATCAGGGAAAAAGAGCAGTACACCATATTTTACTAAGACACTGATGTACAGTAAAGTTTTCAGTTACTGGAAAAAAATGAATGGAGTGAATTTTAGGTAGAAAATCCCATCACTGCCACAAACTCCTGGATACAGGCTGTGGTGTGCCCCTGGCAAGGCATGTAGCAGCCACTGGCGACCCACAAAGTCAAAGAAAAAATCTGTTTGCAAAAAAAACCCATGTGATTTTCCTCCCTGAGGAAGGGAGAGACCATCACTGGTGACAAATCGGTGATAAAACGTTTAGAGCATGAGGGACTCATATTTCAGGCTGGTTAGCCTACAATGAAATTGGGAGAAGAAACATGATTTTTTTCACAAAATATTTGGTAATATCTTGCTTCAAATCACAGGCATATCACAGAAACACTAAGGCTGTTGCATCAGGATGGATGTGCATCAGTTGCACTGAGTAGAGACAGGGGCCTTTCATCATATTGCTGCTTTGCTGAGTCAGAGCCAGAACCAGAGCTCACAATTCACCACGATGCACTCATGTAGTGCTGGCATCAGCTACGCTTGAACAGCAAAACTCCTGTAGCATTTTCAGCAGGGACAGCTATAGCAACATAGTGTTCTGGACAGACTTCCAAGTAATTGAAATTCTCCTAGCTTTCCAAATAGATCATTCAGTCTTCATATTTGTCTTGTACAAGCTGACTTTAGCTTGAGCACTGCGACTTTCATACAAACTGAAGAACCTATAATCTTCTGACATGAAAAGTGTTTATATACACAGATGATTCCATGTGTACTGTAAGTTTACTTACATAAGAATTGGTATTCGTTTATATATCATGATATGATAATTTCCTCTACAGGCAATATGATTTTTTTCATACCAGGAGGAATTTGCAGTGAGAAAGTGGTGCACCACAGGGGGGGCCACTTTTAGCCTGCTGACCCCCAGTATAATTCAGGCAATGGCAGTTGTCCTGAATTTTGGAAACTTCCACAAGCTGGGAATTACTTATGAAACCTCCAGTGCCACACTGACATACAACCAGATATTCAGTACAGAATTCTGCCCCACACCAACCTCATGAAAGGGCTAGGGGAGGGAAGACACCTCCAATTCCAGAGCAGCTCTCCAGCTGCCTCACAGATCACCTTCATGAGCCTTGCTGCTCTTGCTTTTGGAAATTTGTAATCCCATTAAAGTCACCCTCTACAGCCTGTGCCACAGCTCAGATGCTCACAGGGTTTTAGCATGAAGAACTGAGTCCTTAGGTTAGGCTGGATTTCAAACATTGGGTAATATCCCACAATGGAAAGTGCCCCATACACACTCATGCACAGAACAAATTGTTCCAAGCTTTGCTGCTGCCTGGAGCAAAACACTGCCTGGTTTGGAAGCACAGACCACTTCAGGGAGGCAAACTTAGGAAGCACAGACCATCTCAGGGAAGCAAAACTCATTTTGTTCCTCTTAGATGCACATCTTTTCAATAATTTGTCACTTGTACTATCTACTGCCCTAATCAAGAGTATATTTATAACCTTCGGGATGCTTTGTATACTCCCAGGGAGAAGGGGAGAACAGAGTATCCCCCAGGTTGGGGAAACCAGAGGTTTAGACAGTGAGTAACCCCAGTTATCTGAGACAGCTTAGCCCCATGTGGCAGCATAAAATCCTTAAAACACATTAATAAGTACAGTAAAAATGAGATCAATAGAAACTATATAGAATATTTCATCCACCAACTGAACAAAACTAAATAAGCCTGAAAGCCAAGAGCAGGAAGTAACTCAAATCTGTGTTTTGAAAATCAGAAGTTCTTCATTTTCATAAATTTAATCCCAGTTCATCTGGCTGTGGTATTTCTGGCAGTATAGTCTGAGAGCACCAGGCTTTCAGTTCATGCACCCAAGACGTCTTTACAATCTTAGCTGCACCTTAGCACAGCGTGCTGCCTAAACTATGCTGGCGGCAGAAACAATCTGTATTGTAATGGCAGTCCCCCTCTGGTTTCAAAATATAGTTCTACTCTCCTGAAGACTTAAGACGTTTTTGGATCTTTCTTACAGAGGTTAACATCACTTCAGTGCAGACTGCTTTAATATATACACACACGGAGGTAAACACACTCAGGGTAGGCGTGTCTCCAACTCCATTAAAAAGATGTGCTCACATGGCTGTGAAGAGCAAAATCAATTCTGTATGAAAAGGCTCTCATTTATCTGTTTTTATTGACAGAACCTTTCATATAGGTATGAAAGGTATTATTAACACTGTGTTGCTCCAAAACCATCACACCCATATCCCAAACAGCCTATCTCTTTGCTCCACCCATAGCCTTCTCCTATCCCAGGAGGTGCAGTTGCTGCCATCAATGCAGCTTTACAAATCATAAAAGCCAATCTCACAAACCCAATGTTTTATCCAGATGAAAGACAGCAAAAGACTGCTTTAAAATCCATTGCATAACATATCTGTGATACACAGAGCACAGACACAAGAGTGATGCAGGGAAACCAAACAGAGCATACTGAATACAACTACCCCCTGTGTGCGACTGACAGGGCTGTGGACAGGCTTAAGGAGCTGCTCCATGAACACGGACCACAGCCAATCCAGTAAAGGCACCCATGCCCAAGAACATTGTTGGGTGCCATACCTCTGCTATCAGCACCTCTAAATAACAAGGATTATTTTTTCCTTTTTTTTTTTAAACAAACAAAAAACCAAAACTCAAACAAAAAAATAAATTCCCAAACAATTAAGAGTTTATATTCTCCCTGATGGGGATTTACTATAGTTTGTGTTCACATGCTACTGGGAATGGTATGACAAGACCTACAAAACACAGAAAAAAGGTGAATCAGTGTTTACTGGTTACTAATTCAAAAGCTGTATTGCTGCTGGGTGTGTGTGTTTGTTTTTAAATGGAGCATGTTTTATACGTCCTAGCAGCAGGCAGGATTTCTGCTAAGCACTGTATTCACAGCAAAATTAGAGTAATTTACTTGAGAGTACACATAGTTTTATCTCAAATCTACGTCTCTTTAGCGTCCTGTTCAGAAGGTGCATATTTATCCCAGTACTTTTGCATAAATCTCTTTGATCAAATGAGCCATTAACAAGAAGGGTTAAAGTTTCATTTTAATATAGTTTGAGGCTAATCAAAATAACAGAAATATTGGTCTTACTAAGGAAAGAGAGACAAGAGACGGAGAGAGCAGTTGAACACACTTCATTTACAGAAAACAAAGATGGCCTTCTTTTGTACTGTATTGTACAGTGGTTAGATTCATCTTGAACAATTCAAACTCTTCCCAGCACTTTCTCCTGTTTAGTATCTTCTTATTTCTATTTCCATCTACAGACAGAAAAGCTCAGACTAAGACTCAAGCAACTTCTAGCCTCCAGGTAACGCAATCAGCCACTGTACATGGCCTGATGGAGCAGCGAAGGCTTCTTTGTTCTGAACAGGCTTGGTTTTTCTTTTAATATGTCCCCTATGCTAATGATATACTAAAGGAATAACCATGGGCTTGTTAGCCTGTGGTCATGTAAACCATTACTGAGTGACCAAGTTTCTGAGAGGAACATATCATTTCCCCTGTTGTAAAATTTTCAGGGGGTTCCTGAATTCTGCATTTCTTGTCACCCTTTGGGCTTGTGGCTCTGTGCAGTAGAGGAACTGGGATGTTTACTCTCAAGAGGATGGGAGGAGATAATCAAGCTGTTCTTTGGCAGCAGCTGAGCAGCACATCTAGCACCTTGTGGCTCTGTGAAGGAGAACCAGCCTCACTGTATCTAATCAGCAGGACAGAGAAGTTGCTTTTTATAGAAAGTCTGTTCCTTCCTTTGTTCTTCTGCCCAAGCTGCTACCAGCATATATTGGCACAGATTTCAATAGCTGTTATGAATCAGTGTCTGCTGAAGGCACAGGCAGGTTGAGTCTGAACATCCTCTATGGAGCTGCACTGAGGTTTCGGCATATTTGTACTCCAGCCCACAGCCAGAGCTGCACTGTCTCATGCATGAGAGATAAGGGAGCCTGAGGAGTATGTTAGCAGTATGTGTATTCCCTACCCATTGCTGTCTCCACAATGACCTCCTTATATCCCTTCTGCTGTTGCCACCCTCATGACCAGAGCTGTCCATGCTTGTTTCTGCTCTACATCACACTGTCCTGCAGGTGTGCAACATTGACTGGAATTCGAGACTGAAATGCAAAGCAAAACTTTGTAATTCCCTTTAAACTGGGCACCATTTTCTTCAGATCCCGAGGAGAGGGACTGCTTTGCAGCAGATTGCTCTGCCTTGGAGGAGACAAGGCCAATTGAGAAGTGTCACTGGCAGCTAGAAAAAGTGAGAGATTTCACACCCTGAACACAGTTTTTTCCTGAGGAAGTCCTTGTGTTTTCTGCCCACTCACAAAAGGAGACATACCTTGAAATTTTGCTGGCTGTGGGAGGAGGGGCAGGAGGGAGGTGGCAGCATCTCAGTTTCAGCTCCCTCCTGTCCCAGCTGGAAACGGCTCAGTTGTTCCTTCTCCTCACTGACAGATACCAGAGAGAGAAGAGTGCAGGTGAGAAGAAGGTGAAAAAATCTCTTACGAGGTTTCATGTGTCGGCACTGGGGTTTGCTGTGTTTTGACCATGCAAATGCCATATCTAGGTTTAAAGGGCAGCCACAGTACCTCATTCCCACAACAGGGTGAAGGCTCGCAGCGCAGCTCCATGATCCCACGCTGCCTCAGGGCTGCCCATATCCCTTCAGACACAGTTCTTTGTTGCTACAGGCAGTGGTTTCAATTGAAAGAGTGATTGCGATGTATCCAGTCAGGGCAAGATTTGTGGCAGTAGCAACAGCATTACTCGGTGACAAAAGGGTGGTCAGTTCTTCCTGGCAGCAGCTGCTGAGGTTGCACATCAGGTGGGGGCAGACGAGAGGCTCTCTGCCTCAGTGCAGAACAGGAAACAAAGAAAGGACGAAGGAAAGAAAGCAAAATGGAAGACCAGAAAAAAAAAAGCAGTAGCAGACTGCAACACCGAATGAGTGGCTGTCTACATCTGTGGGAATTTGTTATTCGCTGAAATGTGCAGGGAAAGCTTTCCCTAAAGCAGTAATTCTGGGGGCTGGGTCAGAGTCACCTGGAGCCAGTCCCCAGGTAAGTGGCAGCCTATTCAGCCCAGGCATGCAGCTTTCCACCCAACAGTGGAGTGGAAATTATGTGATTAGAGAGCCCATGGATCCCTTCAGAAAAGGGCACCCAGTGGCTCCAGCAGATGTGCCTGACCCCACTGGCTGCTGAGTGACACCATCTTTACAAAAGTTTCAAGACCGACCCTTTGAAAGCCCTGGCATTACCTAAAATGCCATGAGACTTTCAACCCTCCAAAATCTCATTTTCCTTCTCTACCAGTCCAATTTTTTATTTCATGCAAGGTATAATTTTAAATGATGGATTAAAGCCTCAGTTTCTCAAACCATGGGTACACTCATCCAAAAGACCAACCGCTATTAGCTGCTGTGTACCCTTCAGTGTATAATAAGCCAGGCAAATACAAGACAGAAAACCAAGTGCCACAGCTTCCTTTTTTCCCTCTAAATGAAAGCCAAAATTAATTATTCGCTTCCTTGGACCTCCTCAGCCAGACACTTCCTCATGCTGTTCCTCCAGACCGTGTTAAAAGCCAACCTGAGACATCAGTGCTGGTGGTTCAGACCTCTCAAATTCTTGCAAGCCAAAGCAAAATATTTTGCTTCATGTTGTCTTGTATATTTGGAATAAGTGGCTTTTGTGGTTATTAAATGTGCCCATGATATGCTGACACTTAACCATCCCTACAAGCTGTTTAGTTTACATTGCAGACTGTACACTTTTTATATGACACTATCCCTTAATTCTTTTAATGAATAATTTGTTTTTTGTAGTAAACTGGACAGTAAATCATACTGGCTCTTTACGATTGATTTTACAAAATGGACTTTAAGGACAGCACAGGGAAAAGACTACAATATTAAAAAAATTGACAAGCAGTTCAGTTACTTCCTGCAGTTTTCAAGTGAGCTCCTATATCTATTTTCTTCTGTTTCTCTTTGACTTTCCTGCTTTGTCAGGGGCTCATGTGCTTGGAGGCTGCATCCCACACGCATGTCCGGTAAGCACTCCCAGCCCTGGCTCCCTGCTGTCACCCACCAGCTGTGCAAGTCAATGGTTCTTCTGCCTTTTGGTTTCTCAAAACGTTCATGGCAGGAATTTCTCATGTAGTTGGAGGCTGCAGAGTTAACTTGAGCCTGAGCTCAGCTGGACAGGAAAAACACAGTTGCAGGAGACATAGTCAGTGGCTGCAGCATTTTGCAAATCTATATGCAGTCTAGGAAATGCTGGGCCCAGCCTGGCACACCTGGAGCAATTTCAGCTCTTTCCAAGCACAGCTCAATAAAGTTACCCTGAGGATACTGTGCAAATTAATCGAGCAGCACAAGTACTTTGATGATGCCGTAACACTTGGTAGAGATAATTAATACACTTCTATGTGCAGAGAAACTGCTGAAGCTTTGTATTCCCACTGCAAGAATCAACTGGAGCAAGTTCTCAGCTTGCAAACCACCTTAAGCTGAATCTCCAAAAAACTTTTGGAGTTTAACAGCAGGGTTAGGATGCAGCACAGCATCCTTAGGTGTCTGCACACACTGCCCTGCGCTGGCACCCATAACCTGGGGTACACAGTGGGGGATTAGGTACAAAAAGGGTAGTAATTTTGATCAAAAAAAGCAAAGAAATCACAGGACACAACCAAAATCCCTGCCAGAAAAGGTGGAGAGTCATGAGGAGGTGGCAGATTTTGGGAGACATGAAAATCTGACTGCTTCTCTGGGCTGTGCCATGCAATACCACTCTTGTAGTGGCCAGATTATAGAGTGTCCCTGTTCAGCCTGCAGCTGTGTGTGTTACTGATGTAATTGAAAGCCAAGCCAGAGAGAACATTAAAAAAAAAGAAAAAAAAAGAAGAGTGAGAGAGAGAAAACAACACATTTTAGTTTTGGTCTATGACACTTGGGACATTTTATATCAGAACAAGTGGGCATTTGTCTGGGGTAGGTCTGCAAAGAGACATCAGCAGAGATGCATTTATTATTTATCCATGCTCTGAGCCTAAAGAAAGCAAAAGGCTTATGTAAACCCCCAGTTGGGATTTCTAGATCCTCACTTAGACATTTACTGTACCAACTTTGTATGGAGACATCTCACTCAATTAGGGAGAGAGGGCAAAAGATACCTCATCAGAGAGTGGGTACCATTAAGTGTATGACTTTGAGCTGCTCTTGTGTAGATGAACTGTAATTTTCCCTAAAGTGGGGAAGGGAAGAGCCCTAACAACCTACTGCTGAAAGACAACTGCAGGTGTTAGCTCTGCAATACAAAGCTGTCCAAGGCCAAGCAGATCAGCTCTCTGCTCTTAGCAGGTTCCCTTTCACTAAGGTGGAATAGTCACAAATCCTGCATCCAAAATTAATACTGAAGTTATGTCATCTCAGCCTGGGGTCCCTGGCTCTTATTTTGGGGTACAATTATGTAGGTTGGCTTGATATCAGACAGATAATGCTATATAGTGATGCACCCCAGCCAATTCCCACAACCTAAATATTGACTTTTTAGTGATACTTACCTTGGCAAGGCAGAGGTTGGTGAGATGGAGAAGTACTTTTTTTTCCTCATGCATAGTAAGGTTTTGAGAACAGTGGAGTTTCCGAGCTTAGAAACGGTTATTTGCAGCATCACAACATTTTGGTATTTAGCTTTGTAAATGTTAACTCACAGTAATTCAACCATATCTCAGTAATTTAAAGGCTCCTGATAATAACGTTGGCTATGAAGACTAGGTGGTCAAATGAACCTCACATTGTGTATCGAAGGTCAAAGAAGCAAATCATTTTTAATTGAATATGCAAATTGTTCAAACTATCTAGATGTCAAGAAGTTTGAAAGCAAAGATGCAAGTTTGGTAACTCATTCTAGAAATCAAATGAGATACAATTAATTAATTGCATGATAGATGTAATTAGAGGGCTCTCATAAGCAACAGGGAACCATTCCCAACTGCACTGGGAATTGCAGCCTAACCAACAGAGAGACAGCAAGATACTATGAATTTACACTTGCATAGCAAAGAAAATCAGGGCTTTGAAAGTGCATTATTGTTTACTACAAAGCCATTTCCAGTTTTCAGATAGCTTCAGGTGCTGCACTTGTGCATTCCAGCTTTTTATTTTGTAATTTTACAATCCTTATGGTTTCCTCCATTATCTCTCACCACACATGTGAAAACTCCACAACACCAAAATCTGTCAGACCGTGCAGGGGAACAGCAAAACGGAGCATTCACGATGTCTTGTGAAATGCAATGAACTAAACAAATAGAAAAGCAGGTGATGTATTTTCTTAATTTATTTCATCTACCTTGGGTGTTGCTTGGAACAGCGTTAGGTAGGCATTTGCTAACAACCGTGTGTGTTGGCAGCAGATGGTCCTCCATTAAAAATGAGATCTCAGACAGAGAGCTCTGGGAAGCCCTCGAGGGACTGAAGAAACTGTCACTCATGTATTTATGCTTCTCTCCAGAATTCAGTCTATAAGGCCAGCCAGTGTGAACCATATACCCAAATGAGAAGGGAAAGCAATTCCATCCTATCTCTATCCTGCCAAGGTACTGATCCTTTACACAGAGTGTGTGGTCTGCAGCTTTTTTCATTAACTGTAGTTGCAAAAGGATGCTGAGAAGCAGCAGCAAAGCTCAGTGGTAAGTCCTGCACTGGCCAATGAATGGTCATAAATAAATCAAGGTAATAGACAAATAGGTTCTTGACAAAGACCATAAAATACAATCTAAGAATGTAGCAATGACATTTCTATTACATTTCAATGCCCACTGAAAGCTGGACTGTGATTATGCCTCACCTAGATTTCCCAATTCTGGCTCATATATTAATTTTTAAAACCTAATTTTGATGCAATATCTTGGAACCTCAGCTCCACCAGACATAGTGGGGAGATGACGAACATCATTGTAGCTCTGCACAAAAGGGCTTTTTATGGTTTAGGGTAGAGTGTAACCCCAGTTTGTCTGGAAAAATAAGAGTGCAAAAAGAACCTTGCAGTCATCACCAAGTGTGAAAGTTAGTTTGAAGGCAAAAAAAGCGGTTTTTGAAGTGCCACAACTGAGGTGTGACTGGAAACTCAGTCTGGCTTGCTGGGATGCCAGAGCAGCCCTCAGTTTTGCAGCTTGCTGCATAAGCCTTTGATATCCAGCCCCGTGCTGCAGCCCCATCCCATGCTGTTGCCTCCAGCACTGTCACCAGCACCCTCTACTCACACCACAATTGCCCCTCTAACACAATAGAAGGAAATCCAAAGACCACTCTAAGATCAAAGCAGGGGACATTGATGTTCATCTAACTTTTAACCAGAGCACCGCTTGTTTTAGGGGACTTAGCAGTGCAACCTGCCATGTCATACTGCTGCATGTCAGGAGATGAAGAATTAACACACTCTGGAAGACTTTCCAATCACAAAATCAGGGCCGATGCCCTGGAGATGGTTTACCTCTTCCTCCTGTCGCTGAAGTGTCCTGGGAATATGCATTTATTTAATTCAAACCAGCTCACAGGTTGAAATGGGGAGGGAGGTGCTCAGTCTTTGATTCATCATATTTAAGGTTGAAATAATCCTGAGAATCATTATAAGATCTGTGGTTAAAAACACAGAAGCAGATGACTTCATGAAATAGAAAGATTAGCTCTATTCCATAGTATAGGAAAGATTTGTTTCTACCCAAGCACCTTGGCTTCCCTGAGCATGAACTGTGTTGCTACTCCTGTACCTGGACTGTCTCAATTCATCAGAAGCCGTGGCCTAAGGTTTCCCTTATGGAGGCATTTCTATAAATTAAATGGGGAAATCTTCCACAAATCATCCATCTCCAAGCACACAACATGGTACCTGACAGAGACTTCTCCTAGCCAAAGGCACAGAAGTAAAGGAATAATAATATAATTTCCCCAGTCAATCTAGTGCAGAGTCCTAGTGGCAAGTCTGGTTAAAGGTAAGATATCTTCCTTAACAGTTAACTGAAATCACCCAAAGGATGATTTTAACTGTTGCTTGCAGGCATGTTCTTTCCTTAATATCTCTGATTTCCAGACTTCAACCAAAAGACATTGTTTCTCTAATAATGCATATGCTTAGAAAGCATACAAATGCTTAAAAAACATTTGGCTCTCTAGTGTCTTCATAATGATATTTGAAATGACAAACATTCATCCATATTTTGGCTAAACTATTTAGAATAGCTCCAGGTACCAAAAAAAAAAAAAGCAGGTGTGCTTATTTAAACATGTTCCCCTGGCTTCTTTCTGAGCTGACAGTGTAAAAGCTCAGTTACCCAAAATCAAAAGCATCCATCAGCTATGAAAAGACCCATCACAGTGAGTGAGGCAGCACTGCAGAGGAGACCTGGGCCCCATGCAGACCCTGCTCCCCACTGAGGCTGACAGGGACATGTAGGAACAGAGAGTTTCATGGACTTATGGTAGCGTGAAGGTAACTTCTCATGGTACGGCTCATTTCCCTGCCTGCACAGGTAGAGGTGTTAATTTTTACAGCTGCTATCACACTACGACTGTTGCAGCACATAGAAAGCCTGAAAAACTTTACACAACTTAGCACAAGGCACATCTGCTCTGTAAGGAGCGCTGCATAGAGAAAGTCTTTAATGAATTACTGTAATATTGAGTCAAAGCACTGCATCGGGCTGTGATCCCATCATTCATACCCTGAAGCAAGGAAAAAATTATTGCTGTAACATGCACTCTGCTTCCCCCTCACTCCCTCTTTAAAATGCACCTTTAGGCAGCATTAGAAAGTCACCAGTCACCTTGAGGACTTAGAGATCTGGGTAATCCAAATGGGCTATAACTACTTTTATTGTTCTCTTACAAGAAAAATGTTCCCAAAAATATTTGCTTTAAATCAAAATGGTTGAGAATTGATACTCACCATGTTTGGTGCAAAGATCTTCACTGTAACTTTGAAATATTCTTACGCCTACCAAACTGTCTCAACCTTGTCCTATGAATTACACGGCCCCACAACTACCAGTCTGCTATCTGCAGACCTATCAGACCCAGCATCACCACAAAGCCGTCTCTTCTGCCTCTCCATGCAGTAATATTTTCACCATGAAAAAGCCCTTGTCTTAGCAGGAGCAAAATACTGAGAGCAAGAGAAGGCCCTGAGCACACGTTGCCTTGTGTTTCTGCCTTGAAACTGAGATGAGCTCTTGGACACCCAGATGGCTTCTTGGCCTCAGAATCTCCCTGTTCAGAAGTTTATTGAAATATTTATTCGCTCTCCCCATTTCCAGTGTGAAGCCGTGGGGTGCATGCACGGGCTGGTGATGGGGCAGGCACCCAGTGACCCCAGGGAGCAAACCTCTCTGCTGCCCAGCACCACAGAAACCTTTCAAAGGAGGAGACATTGGTAAAGGTCAGTTTTACTTTCCCAAAAGGACGTTGGGCCCCAGCATAGCTGGCCAGAGCCTGGCTCCTTGCAGAGGAGCTGTGGGATCATTGCCGAAGAGGAGAAAGAAGTCTAAGTCATCACCACACACCTCTTGCAAATAACAGGCTTGATATGCTTCATTACTATGAAGAGCTCCGGCCCTGTTACCAGGATCCATTTTGCAACCCAAAAACGTAAATGCAATTTCCCCATCTAGTGGTCCAGCAGAGTAAAAATGCCACTTTTTCTCCTGCAGCTGATGTGGGAGCTGCATCTGGCAGGGACATCTCCCAGCTGAACGCTCATCCAATCCACGGCTCTGCCCATCCTAGTAGCAGGCAGCAAGCAGGGGAAGAACAGAAATAAACCCCACGGCAGGCTGCAGACCTGCTCAAAAAAGCTTTAAAAAACAATATAAAGTAAACAAAGTTGGTTTGCATGGTCCAAAGAAAAGGGTGTGTAAAGAGAGGTGTTCCTAAGGCTAAAGCAGTACTAAACCCAGTACATTTTGAAACAATCAAGACACTCTTCTTCAAAAATACCACAATTACCTTGAAAACTCTGACAAGCCATCAGCTGTGACAGCAACAAAACAGCTTTCTAGAGCTCAAATCCTCATTCACTGAACACAGACCTGACAGCCAGTGTTATTGAAGCAACACAATGAAATAATAACCTAAATTCCTCTGGTGAGGCAGCTTTCAACTGCATTGCCATGATTCCTCTTGGTGTGACGGGACTAAGGCAATGCAGGGTGACGGAGCAGCAGTACCTGTTTTTTATTTCCTCCTTCATTGCCAGCTGGACTTCTCAGAGGTTTAGAAAGGTGATGGATGGGGTAAGAGCAAAAGCAACCTCCATCCAAGGCAATGTGGGGGGAGCAGTGCTCAGGCACCACCCATGCTCCCTATCTGCCATGGAGAGACGGAATGGTAGCTGCCACCCTTGCTGTGCTTCCCAACACAATCTCTTTGCATCAGTGAAGGTGAGAAGCAAACTTTTGGCACTACTGAAGAAACAAGACTACTTCCTTTCATGGCACAGCCCCAGACAGCGAGACCCCAACCCGGGTGCATGCCTGCCTCCTTTTCCCAATGCCTGGTCCTCACTAAATAAGCCCCACATCCCTGATGTACCATCTCTTTCCAGTTTAGTCCCAAACCACAGTCTGTCCCCTTTGTTTTCCACTTTGAGTAATTATGCAAACATGGCTTGAAATAGAGACTCTGCAACAGTTGTGATTAAAGGTACTTATGACCAATATTTAATATCAGAAGTAATACAACCAAACTCCCTTGATGCAAAACTGAACTGAATAACCCAAAGTGATCCCATTGGTATGCAGGATTTCTGAAATTTGGGAAGAGTACTCAGGGAGGTATTTTTGCTTGACTTGTTGTAATTCAGAAACTTCTTCCTTCTCTGTCATTTTGCAGTAGCAGCAGACAAATAGTTACTTTTTTTCCCATTTTATTTTATAGATTTTCTATAGAGAGCATCGAGTACATAAAAGAATGAGATACACCCACTTTTATTACGTAAAAATTCCACTTCTTTTAAACATATTACAATTTATCTGTTCCCTGTGGTTTATATGTAGCATGTGGTTGGTTCTCCCCCCCAAAAATCATAGATTTATAGAGAATTAGATATTCCCATAAATATCAAATTTCATTTTAAGAGAGAAAGTCTAGTTAAACTCACAAGAGAAAAAAAAAAAGAAAGGAATTTATCAGTTGGATCCTGTCTATTCAGAGATTTTATTTGGGTCTTTTCTTTACCATTTACATTAGTGTAACAGACAGTGTTTCTTCATAACAGCCTTTGGTTCAAACTGGCCATAGCTGGGAAATAGCTTGATACCTCAACTTAAGCCACACAAGATATTTTGCTGTCGACTTTAACAAGGGAAAACCCACTTGGGAATGCAGCCTGGGGAGAGAAGCTGCTTCTGGCCTGTGACTTTGGATGACTCCAGGCTTAGAGAATGTGAAACGCACATGAGACATCAGAGGTGGGAAGCAATGGGCATCAAAGGGAAAAAAATTTCCCTGGCTAGCACATGTTCCCTTGAGCTGATCCTTATCCCTGTGATCAGTTGTGCTCATTCCTCACAGGGAGGACTTGGAGAGAGAGAAAGGCAGCACTGCCAGATATCTGAGGGGAAAAGCACAGCTAAATCTACATCCATTTTGTTGTAGCTGTACAGAGGACAAAACAAATCTTTCAGGTTTTGTTATTATTATTGGAAGAAGCAGAGGTTGGGGACTCAGGGAGTGCAAGGATGCGGTGGTGAACTTCAAGCACAGGAAGCTAATGATTTTTTTTTTTTAAAGAAAGAAATTTAATTGTATAAACAACACAGAAGAGAAATTGGAAGGAATTTGTTCACATCCAGGGGGAACCACACAAGCAGCTATGGAAAGCCCAGAACCAGCTGAAGCAGCACCCAGCTGAGCACGCATGCAAGTGCAGGGTGTGCTGGGAGCCCCATTATTCACCAGTCTGAAAAGTGCAGGAAAAAAGGGGGTTTCCATTGCACTCGGCTTTCAGGGACTCCCACATTCTCCATACTCATCTATCTTACCAGCAGCAGGTTAAACATCTGGGAAGAGCTACCACCCTGGGTCACCGCTCTGACAGCCTGGGTCCTGGATCACACCCAGTGTTTTACACATTTTAATCGCAAGGCAGCTCTGAGTTCCTCCCTGTGTTTTCCTGGTGTAGTGCTAACTGTCAGATGAAGTTTTGTATGATGCTTTTCTGGAAAGCACAGTCAAAGGGCCATCACCTCACACCTCTGAAACCACCTGGATCTCATTGCTTTGCCCTTTAAGAGGAGCCTTTTCTTTCCTCCTTCCCCTAGCCAGATGAATAATACTGTCTCAAACATGCAGTCAGATTCAGGAGACCCAAACCACTCTCTCCACAGAACATAAACAACTTAAAGAGCAGCCTGAAAACTTTCCCACACTGAGGTTGTCACCTTTTCCCCTCCTTTTTAGGAGAATCACTCTGAAACCAGGACAGTAATTCAATTTTCTGGCTCTCTCCCTTTTCAGTCCTTCATTTAGTGTTAACAAAACAGGACTGTGTGCCAAACAGTGCAATGTCTGTGAAGAGGAGATGAATCTGGGATGGATGAAAGCAGAGGCTGCAGTTCATTTCCCACAGCCCACCTCAGAGAGCAATGCTCCCCCTGGGCCACCGAGCCTGGCCAAACCGCTGCTGCAGGCACAGGGCAGAGCATCCCAACAGTTGGGTTGTGCAGGCATTGCCATGAAACCTTCATGTGACCTACAAATGCTGATACCAACTTCCAGCAAGCAAACAAGGCAGGGAAAAGACTCTATGCAGCAAGACCAAGAAGCTGGATGAAACCTTGTCAACAATGCTGTCGGTCAGTTATCACAAACTGATGGCTCTCACGTCCAGCAGCATTATCCAATTGAAAAGCAGGCACCTGCCCCTCCTGGCCTCCAAAATTGCTTTTCAGTTTTTCCTCCAAGAAGATTAGCAGTCCCTCATTGCTAAGAATCACAGAGACAGCACTCTCTCAAGTGAAATGTCAAGAAGAGAGACACATGAAAGCCTGAGCTGGAGACTTTCGCAACAGGAAGGAGGTTGTTACAGCAATAATTTACTGTGGTAGGTTTTGCAGCATGATTGCAACATATCATTACACCAGTTTTATCCTTTTCCATTTGGCAGATGCCTATTCCTTCCTTCTGTTTCTTGTAGAGTGTAAGCCAATGTGGCTGCATTTCAAATGGTTTCAAACCCTGCCAATGGCAATAAAAAAATAACTGAAAAAGTTCTCACAATCACATTAGCTTTCCCAAAACTAATATGTAGTTATATACACATACATAAGTAAAAATATATGCAGCTCAGCAAAGTCGAAAGGGTGGCACCAGAGAAATGTCAGGCTCAGTCTTCTCTCTGGGTAGGTAAAACAAACAAAATATAGGTTAGGTAGAAGCCTGAAAAGAGTCAGACTATGCAAGTCTCAAGTCAGATAAACACTTATTTCATAGCCTGCTGCCTCAAACACATTAGGTAATTTCCAGGCACAAAGAGACACCACGTGCCCTCTGTGCACTATAAAATGTGGGGTGACAAGTCATAGACCACAGGGACAGCAAAGGATCAGTCTTAAATCAGTACTGGGTGGAGGGAGCATACAGGAAATGAAATACTTTCTTGTGGGGTTTGCCTGCCTGCTCCCAGGCTCATCTTCTGTCTTCCCACAGATCGATAGAATCCAGAGGTAGAAAGTACGTAGAGGTTCATTATTAGCCTTTCTTTGGGAGGCTGAAATGAGCAATTTTGTTGCAGAGTCCCACACCAATGGAAATAAGAAATAGCTCCTATTAAGTCACCAAAGTTTGGACAAGGCAAAGTCAAGGAGAAAGGGGAGGTCTCTCAGACTCTAGGGAACTCAGCTGCAATACTGCAGTGGGATCAAATACCCCCATGCAAGAACCTGAAGCCTTGAATGGAGAAAAAGACCTGGGAGCAAATAGGGCTGTTGCTGCCTCCACAAACAGCGAGAAGAGGGTTGGATTTGTTACACTCAATTTTATGTTTCTTCTAAGGCATTTTCCTCCTTTGTTTTCAGCTTTGGAAGGACATGGCAGGATGCTTCCATTGACACTGGAGCCGTTTCTGGTCACATCCAGCTACTTTTTCCAAAGGAAATATTTATTGCTAAACATCATCTCCTTGCAGAAACTGCTGTTCCTTCCTCTTAAAGAATTGCAATTCAGGAGCTCGCAGCACATAGCACAGAGACCAAGAACGTGAGGATCACAGGTCAATGTGGGGAAACTCATCTCTCCTCAGAACTTCCAAAACAGGGGTCTTCACAATGGGGTTACAGACCCACCAATTACAACAGCCTCTGTTTTTCTGTGTAACTGTGCAGGGAAACTTGTAAGCAAGGCATTACATTAATCTTTTCTTCTAAGCAAGATGGAAAGAGAGAGTGGATATTGGCTCAGATTAGCTCTCACTTAACGGAGGATACTCCCGAGATATTTTCAGAGGATGATAAAATAGGACAATATATTACTTTCTTAATTAAAGAAAAATAAATTACTGTAGAGAACTGAGCTCATCTTTGAGTTGTCTTTAATTCAAGTGAACTGATGTGAATATCAGAAGTGTTTATACATTCTAAAAGATTTCATTTTAAAAGATACTAGATAAAATATTTCTGACAGTTGGAATCATCCTATAACTTATCTATTAACATATAGTGATAATTCTGTATTTGTCTTCTAGATTTGAAAGTTTGATTGAGCTCCAAAGCAAATTGAGCACTTGTTTCTAAAATATCTTATTTACAACTTGCATTCATAGTTGTACCAAACTTGGAGGGGATGAGGGAAAGAACAGAATAACAGAGAAGAAGCTGCTAATCTTTCTCCTGATTAAATTCTTGTCTACGATTTCAGTGGTGCAGCATAAGTAACCATGAGCAATGAAATGATTTATATTTTCTTATTTAAGAATGCGAAGCTTAGAAAAAATATGTTCATATAAAAGTGGACTTCAATATCTTGTCAAAACAATGAACCCATTCTTTTAAAGGTCAGCTATTACACTTTTCATGAAAAGAGGAATAATCTTGTTAATCCTAAGTGACATCTTCAAATGAAACAATAAATTACTTACTTCTTTCCATCTTCCTGCACATATTATCAGCAAAGCAGTAATGAAAAGCAACTCCAGTGAAAAACCCTCTGAGGGTTTTTCTAATGTGGATCAGTGCAGTACAGAATAGCAAATGTGTCTGTGTGGTCAACAGAGTGAACAAATTTGCAGGAAACAAATCTGCTGAATGAGTATCTTGGCAGCAAGAAGGAAAAGCTTGTATTTTGTGTAATATTTCTGCATGAAATACATTTGAATATGAATACTTCGATATGCAGATAGATCCTTCTTTCAATCATGAAAAAACTGGTTTGCAGTTCATTTTGCTGCTTATATTTCATAAAGCAAACAATCTACTCCCTCATGCTGTCTGCACTGTGGTGGGCCCCACTTCTCGTGCACCTGGTCGGTTGCTCTTGGGCATGAATCCCAAAAGCAGTTCCTTTAGGAGATAAATTTCACCCATCCAGCAATCTGAGTTAGCAAAAATTGAGTTTGAATGTGGAGGCAGTGAATTTTGCTGTGTGTAATGATCCAGAAAAGGAAGATGGAGATTTACCAGGTTTTGATTATTTCCCTAGTACAATTCTCAAGTCAGCGAATGCAAGAGACTCTTGTGCATTAGCTTCTGCTCTGGTCAGCAATCCAAGCACAGTTCCAATATCCTTCTCCATGTTATAAGGCTGCAAAAACTAAAACTTTTTTTTTTTAAAAATAAAAAGTGAAAATTGCAAGGGAGATTTGAAGAGGTTTTATACCAGAAGGTTCTTATCTGCTTATTTAGGAGGAGCTTGTTTTAAACATTATACATTCAACCTGCGAAGGAAAGCTCGAAAGACCTAACCTTTCAGAAATTAAACTTTTATGAAATCAGTTTGCTGTTCTTATTAAATAACTGTTTCCGGTATAATTCTCAAATTGCACCCAACTGACTACGCCAAGAGAAAACTGAGCGAACAGAAGCAGCTGTGAATATCTGCTGTGGATAACCAGTGCCTACAAAAAAACCCAAACAGAATTCTTCCAAGAAAATCCTCAAACACTACCAAGTTTCCAAACTATAGATCACCTCAGCTGCATAAAATCCTAACTAGTGCTAGATCTCCACTGAATTAAGAAAATCCCTGGTGGAGAGGCAGCAAAGTTTTCTAACATTAAGAAAACTCTTTACAAACTGATTAAAAGAAAATACTGACAGAAGGATTTTGAGAAAATTCAGAATAAAATCTTTACACTAGAAACCAGGCTGGACCTGAAACAATGAATTTTGTAATAGGAACGCACACGGTCGCTCCCAAATACCAGACAATTAAATTAGGACGTTGAAAGGGATAGATAATGCACTTTCTTTACATAAGATGATAGCAAGAGGAGAACCCTTTGCTTGAAAGAAAGACATACGATAAGGAAAACCCTATCTGCTGGTCGTCAGGGAGGAAAACTTCATTAGATATATTCATTAGTGACTTTGAGCAAACATTTTCAGACAAGGTTCCATAATGGTTTTACCAAATCTTTCCTAAAAGGCCAGTAGCTCATTTGGAGCCCACACCCGGGTTAACAGAGCTGGAGCTGTTTCCTACCACTATTGAACTTAAAATTAATTTTTTATTGGTACACACCCCCTGTCATTTTCTCATATAGCTGTGCAGAATTTTAAGAACCACATTCCCACCACCCTGAATAATACTAACATCTGCTTGAACGACCCTGAATGATTTGACATCTTCAGCAAACTAGTCACCTGTTTTCCTGCGTAGCTGTGAGTTCCTTGTAACAGCCACTTGTTCTGGATTCTCACTGGAGACCTTCCTCCCTTTCTTCCCTTCACCTGTTTATGTTTATTAACCCATGAAAAAAAAAGAAAATCCTTCTTGTACTACAACAGCTTAGTACCTGTAGCAAGATGAGCTGAAGAACTTGAAATGACTTTTCAACAAAAACACTACATGAAGCAGGTCATGGAGTCGATCTTGACACCACTTTAAAAACCTCATGTATTGGTAAGTACGACTTCTCATGGTGAGAGCTGTCGTACCTGCACATTTTGTTTCTTTTTATTACAGCATTCCACTTCCACCACATTTTTGGCTTATCTTTTATATCCATATTCTGAGTTAAACCAAACATTTATTTTCATGCACTTGTAGGTACTGTAGGTTTGGTGGGTTTTTTTCCCTGTTGGTTTCTATCTGCAACATTTTTGTATAAAGTTCTTCTATGTCTTTTTTTTAACGTGCTGTGATTATCAGGGCTATTTCCTTGTAATATTCTTTCTTATTCACAGTATCACAAGGTTGGAAAGGACCTCTGAGATCATCAAGTCCAACCTATAACCCAACACTAACACCAACCCATCATCTAAACCATGGCACTCAGTGCCTCATCCAGTCTCCCCTTAAACACCTACAGGGTCGGCGACTCCACCACCTCCATGGGCAGCCCATTCCAATGGCCAATCACCCTTTCAGTGAAAAACTTTTTCCTAACATCAAGTCATCCTTCACAAGTTTCATTATACTCTATTCTTTTTATTCCTGGATAACAGGATTTTCATTATTTCACCTGCTTGTGATGTTTCAGCCAGATTTGTGTATCCTTCCATGTAAAATGGCTTTTCCACTTTGAAAAAAAAACAACATATAAGCCTTGGTGGTGTGTAATGCCACCAGAATAGCTATAACTAATCAGCTCTTGCTCAGGTGAAAACTATTTTCCTTGCACACACTTACTCCAGAAGCTGTCCCACTTCCTAACAAACCCAAACACTGCACCCTAGTGCTACCTTTTCAAGTAGGTAACCCCCTTTACTTTGTACTCGTGATTTTGCAGTTAGTTGCTTCCCAGGTGCCTCTGTAGGAGCATTCTTGGCGTGACAGTGCAGCCATCAACACAACACACACAGCCCTGCTCTCCTCTCCCCCCTGCTCTTGAGCAAATCTCCCCTCCATTTCAGCAGCACAATTTGTACAGATTGACATCAAACCCTTAGATGTTTTTGTAACTGTGAGGTTAAAAAAAAAAAGCAGATGAAGCCTCCTTGATCTAGGAAACTGCTGGCATAGCAACAGCAGAGAGGAAAATCAGAGCAGAATATTTTTCAGCAGTAAATCATTATTTTTTAACGAGTCTAAGGCTAACCCTTCTCTGCTTAGTAGATGCTTTGACAGAGGGCTGTCTGTGAGGAAGGAGAAAAACTGGTTATTTGGCAATTTGGAATTAAAGTTTCCAAAGCCTCACATGAAAAGCGGATTTTCAACAGATGACTTGCAATCTTCATTACTGAGCATGAAATGCTAATTGAAAACAAGGTCAAGGTGACTCATGTCTTGATGATCAAACAACATATGTTCATTAAAGGAAAACATTGCCAAACAAGCTTGATAGTATTTGTTAAAAGAAAAAGTTAAAGACTAAAGAAATTAATTGGAGACAATTTAATGTTTATGGATTACAGTAAGAAATCTGATATACTGCTGTTTGATATCCTGAGGGAAACCATTAATTAAGTTGGCTTGCTCTGAAATCCAGTTAAATTGATGCAAAGTAGGCCACAGAGCTTCACAAAAAGTGTAATTTTAAACCAAAGTCCTCCTGTCATCTACCAAATCTTTGAAGGAGCATGATTAAGTCCTTCTGACTCTGCATCAGAGATCTGAAAAGACAAGTTTGGAGAAATTTCTGTTTTCAAGTAGAGACATTGCTAAACACCCAGGGAACTGCAGAAAACGAGAGAGGCCTCCGGATGCCAGAGCTAATGAAGCAGGGTTTGAGTGGGATATTGCCTACACTAATGTGTCTGGGCAACAAGGCAACTAACTGGTACTCTGTCAATCTTCAAAAGCAGCGACAGCAGAGACAACCTGGCTGTGACAGCAGAGAGCAAATTACATCCCAGTGCACCGGGTGATGAAATAGCCAAGTAACTCAGAAACTGGGCAGCTTCTGTCGCCTTATTTTAAAGATTTGTGTATCCAAGTTTGCCAGCTAATCTTGCTGAATTTTCCTGATTTGTGTATCCAAGGTCTAACACTCTCTCTAGTACATACATGCATATCTCTGAGAAATGGATTTATGAGTTTGAGCCTGTGCAGCTGTCATCAACCTCACAGCCAGCAATCAGGTCGCCAACATTCAGCTGTCTGTCAAAGAACTCTCTCTGCAGCACAAAAGGCGTATAATTGGCGAACAAATGGGTCAACTCACTATTAGTACCAGCCCCAAACATCTGGAAACTGGCTTATTTTTTGAACTAAAGCTGAGTCTGTGCCTGAGCTGGATATGGATTGACAATTTCAGGAGAACAGGTTTTCTATCAGAGCCACCGAACTACTGTTTGGGCTCACAGCAAAAACAGAAGGTGGAAAAAATATTTTCTGCATTTTGGGTTACTTTATATTGAATGCTGAAGAAAATTGGGAAATAAAGAAACTGATAAATGGAAAATGAATGCTACCTTTTTCCTGTATGTTTAGAATATATTTTCTCTGGTTATGAGAAGGGCTCATGCTGGCTTACACTCCCTTTGAAATTTAATGGCTTAACATGTGTTTAACACAAAGATTTTTTCTGAGTGAAAGAAGTTGCACAAGTCTGCTCTCGGTGACAGGTTTTGTGTTCCCAGCCTATGACCCAAGTTCCAGAGCCTTTGACATCCTATTCAGAGCACATCAGCAGCACAAGAGGAATTTGCAGCACCTTTGGCAGGGAAGATGCCGTCTCCCCTTCCCCAGACCTCATCCAATTGACCGTAGGACTTCTCCTCCTCATTCGAATGAATTCTTGGCTGCAAAGTATCACTCTGGACAACTGCAGCCCTTCTTCACCCAAACAGACATATCCAGTGCCATACCCACAGAGCCCAAAGCCACAGAGGACTTGGGGCTGGCTTGCATATTTCACAGAAAGGGCCTTTTTGTAAAGGGCAGCACTTCTGATCTGTGCAAGCATTAAACTGGGGATTTTTTTTGCTTCACAGTTAAGGAAAAAATTGTTTGTGGTGCAAAACTGCCCAGATCCCCACAGCTGCCTGAGAAGATGATCACAAAGGCCAATTTCACTCTTCTGGGAGGGTTAACCCCCAGTATCTCTGGTCAGGAGGAGGAAAGCAAAGCAGCTCCCTCCAGATAGCCACAGTCTCCCTGGACTTCTCCACCAAGAACACGGCATCCACCGAGCCTGTGGCCATCAACTCCCTACTCTGAGGGAATTATACCTTACTGACCATTGATTTGATGATAAGACTAAGTCCACTCACTTTCTTCATTAGGGCTTTAAATGCAGTAATGTAAATCAGAATGCTTTAAAATGTTCAGAACTGTTCTTTTTAAAGCATACCTTTAATGGGCTTTTATCATAACAGACAAGCAACTGCTATTAAGATATCTGCAAATAGCTTATTCCTTAACCTAGGGATATATTTTTTTCCTAGTCCATGCAGGAATGTGGCTTCAAGTCCATGAATGTTTCCCAACACGTAGAGGAAAGTAGATCAAAACCAAATGGATGAGTGATGTTTTTGTGTGTGAAAAAGGATTTGTACAATATTCACATTTAGTTTTTATGTGCGGAGATGGTTGCCCTTTTTTATTTGTTTGGTTTCTTTTAAAAAAACCCAAACTTATGCAATTTCAATTATGCAGATTATTTGAAAATGCACTGTAGAAACATACACCAAAGTTCTGATGAAACACAGCATTTTACACTCTCACTAGTGTTATGAATTATAATAAAACCATTCTGGCTGATAACATTGGAATATGCTCCAATCTTGAGATATTTCTGGATGTCCAGGAAGCTTCCCACAAAGACCAACATGTTTGCATTGTTAACAGGAAATGTTTACAGAAGCTGTGAGGTTTAATGCATTACTGCAGTACACAATTAACAAAAATCTCTAGCAAGAAGAGCTCTCAAACCTGAGTTGCTCTGAGGCTTCACAAAAACCACCACTGTTGTTCTCAACAATGGGTGGAGAGATACCCCCAGGATTTGGTCCTGCACTGACTCATGCCCAGCACTACTACTACAGTGATACCACATTGGATTCAAGTCCTCCAAAGCATGTTTGTTTTATAAGAAAGTAAGTTTGGCAGATAGTAAATGCCTCTCTGCTCAGGAGCTGCCACTGCTTGGGCTGGAGCAGAAAGCACAGGTGCACCTGCAGCAGTGTTACTCCAACAAAATGCGACACTGAGGTCTGCATAACCAGGCTGAAGTTCCTCACATCATTACTCTACCAGTCAAAAATCCCTTTCAGAACTTGCTGGGTCTTCAGAGACTCTAGTGTCTTTAAAATGGTTGTACAAGGAATAAGCAGGCTCAGTGAATCAAGCTGCTGTTTATCCAAGTGCCTCAGATTGCAAATATTTTGATGATTTTGCTCCTTGTGCAAAAAAATCTGTCTAGTAAGAGCCCATTCTCACCTCATATGTAGACAGAAACTAGTGAGGAGACATTTGGTAAAGGTTTTAAGCAGAGAAAATCTTCTATGTGCCCAGTTCCCAAATTTTGTTTCATTTTAATTTCAAAACAATACATTTGATGCATGCAAATTTGAAAAGTCTCCATTAAAAAAGGCAAACAAACCACCAGTCAAGTTCCTGCAATGTCTATAAGTGCAAAATCATTTTATGAACAGCAGTAACTTACAGGGTTCTCAAAATTTTGTATCCATGCTTTAGCCCAACTGCCATTCTCCAAACCCATGCCGACTAAGCTGTCTTGGGAACAGAGAGAAGAAAGCTCGGACCACGCTGAAGGGAGGAAAAAAGTTCAAGTCACTCTTGGATTTACTGAGAGTGATGGGTTTTGGTTTTGCTTATTATTTTTAATTATATAGACTTTTGTTACCTTATTAAATGCATCAATTTATTACATTAACTTTCATTCTGTTGCTTCTGAAGTTACTTTGTGGTAAGGATGATAAGGCAATGCAAATGCTGATTTGGATGAGGAAACTCTCTTATCTAACAGCACCAACATCTTCTAAAAAAAAGTGAGTTCATTACTGTGGAGACAAATCCCACTTTTTCCTGGAAATTAGGAGCCTGTATGGTTTGAAAGCCATCTGGCAAGTTTCACACCTAAGCAGAACTGAGAACAGATATTTTTCTTTCTATTTCCTGCTTTACGGGAATAAACCCCCATCCTTACAGCCATTAGTCACATATTTTGTCCCATTTATTTTCAGGCAAATTCACCTTGTAAGAAGGTCACCAGGAAGGTGGGGAAAACAGTGCTGTAAGTGCCATATGAGATATTAGTAAAGAGGTGGGTCTTTTTTTTACATAAGGGTATTCTCTGGGACTTCACCAAGTGAACTATTTTGTGTTTTATTTTATGGTCAATTCTTTTAATAGGGATGCGAGAAGGAAGGAAGTACATGTTTGATTTTGCTGGAAGCACTTGAATATGTCCAAGTTTTTAATCTTTCTTCCAACTGTAAACGTTGGAAGGGAACATATTACAGCATGGGACTTAAAGAGCAGTGGAGGATTTGCCCTGCTCCCAGGTGAGGAGCAGCCTTAGGTTCCTGGCAGCCTCTGCCTTAGCTAACATCAAGTCCTGTATAGAATAATTTGCCTTGCACTTCTGCAAAACACCAGCTATGAGCAAGTGGGAGGGGCGTAAGGAAAGAAAGGGGAGGACAGCAGCAGAGCAAGTCTTTTCTTTTTGACCTTAGCTTTGCCACAACTAGTACCAAAACCTTCCTATTTGCTGGGGACACAAAAGATGCTGGCAAGTTCTCTCTGCACCTCTGTTACTTGCTGTAAGCAAAAGCGCCTGCAGGTTTTGGCCCTTGGTCCTGCACTGTCTGCGAGTCACAACTATTCCATTTACAGTCTTGGAACTGGAAGTATTTCAGAGAGCTCATAGGACTGAACTCCCATACTTTCTCAGCTCTGAGTCAGCCAAAGTCCTGCATCAGTGTTGTGTTCTGTGCATCCCAATAGGCTACAAAATCTCTCAAATGCCAAATTTTACATCTATATCAAATGTTTTGCAAAGCTGTAAAATTCTCCAGTTCAAATGTGGACAGCAGGAGAACACAGCACTACAGTTTGAGCATTAATCCTAGTTATAGAAGTCCTAGGCCTGTTAAAAATTATTCAGGCATACAATTAGTAAAAGTGTGATTGCAGTTTCAGCTAGATGAGATATAATGATGAAAGGGGAACAGACTCCTCTCAATATAAGTTCAAACAACATGCTTTATGATATGCACAACAACTCTCTTCAGCTTTGTCTTTGTTTAGGTATTGAACAAACTCAGCCCCTGTTGTGTACTGGAAGCAGCCGAGTGTTTTTCTTGGAACAGATTGGGAAATACATTTTCTCAGATTCTGAAAACTCCAAGTTTCTGCAGTTGGAGCCCAGCACAGCCCCACTGATAAATCCAGGTGCGTGTTTATGTCAGCCACTCTACAGGTGCTGCTCGTCCACTTCCACATCAGCCCTCTCCCCCTGTACTTTCCTTTGGGACTGGGGATGCGCAGATGTGCAGCTCTGCAGCACAGGAGCTCAGCTCTTGTCCACGGATAAGCTGGCTCTGCAAGCACAATGCCTCGTGCACCCTTTGCAATGCTGTCAGAAATCAATACCAAGCAATGCTGTGCCTGCAGCTTCCAATGGAAAATTAATTTTAAAAAAATAAATCAATAGTCTAACAGACCCAGGCCAGTCCTGGTCTGCTGGAAAATCGGGATGGAGAGGGGACCCCGAGCAGAGGAGAGCCATAGGCCAAAATTAACATTTTTTTCAACGAGCAGAGCAGCAGGCTGGCTCAGTGAGAAGTCTTGCTTTAAGAAAAGTGAAACATCCTCAAATCTTCTCAGCACCCACCACCAGGGAAGCTGTCACAGACTGGCACTGCTGAGGAGACAAGACAGGAGCAACCCTGACAAGCTTATGGGAACAGGCTTGAGATGCTGCGCCTCTCGGTTGGCTGCAATAACATCTACTTTATGGACAGAACTCCAAGAGGCACTGAAGACAAATATTAAGAGATAAAAGTACCTAATAAAACAAAGCACTAGAGCTTAAATGGAATGGGAACTGTATTTTGGCTCCCTAACAAGAGCAGACGCATGCTGGGACCGGTTTCATCAGTGAGGAAAGGTGAACACCCTAACAATTAAAAATTTTTCCCATGCTGATATTTTCTATTTCTTTTCTAATAGTGGAAATAACCATAGTGACTTTATACTGATTTTTCTCCTAGAGCATAGGATTGGGAAGTCACATGCTCTCCTTCCTCAGAGGCATCCTGATGTTTCTGTCTGGAAAGGGAAGTGGTCCCAAGTGGCTCTACAGACCCGGATAGGCAGTAGCTTAGACTCCAGAGGCTCCTCTCTTGCCTGGCCAGCAAATCAACAGCAGAAAACAGAGCTTCTCTTTACAGCCCTCATTTAAATATGGAGTAGAGCTTTGCTATTCCTGTGGCAATAGCACAGCTCTCCTGATGGCAGCAGACAGCATCTTCTTGAGGAGCAGCTGTATTTTCTCCTGTGTCCAAAGTCATCAGTTTATTTTGAAACAGTGACAAAGTCTTTGCTGCTCTCCAAACAACGCCACTGCCGTGTCAGTACAAAACATTCCTCCCTCCTCTGCCTTGTCTGGCCAACTCTCCCTGCATCTGCCTGCCTGCGTGAGATGAGTGGGAGGAGAGCGATTTCCTTTTGCTAAATTACCCCTCTAAAACCTTACCTCCGTTGTTTCTGGACAAGCCTAAAATTGTATACCTCTTCCAGCCACATGCCTCTGCTGTTTTCTGAGCTGTGGCTTTATTTTCTGGTCTGTGATCATAACCTCAGAGCACAACGTGCTGCCTGCACCATCCCAATTGTTTGAGATCAACCAGGTTATTTTAGGCTGGAGAGAAATTCTCCAGTCGTTCCCCCAGAGTGCACAGAAAGGACTGTTCTGAAGGTCAAATGATATTGTATGTGAATATTTTTCCTTATGTTCCTGAGAGCAACATCAGTCCATTATATTTCCAAAGCAGAATTTGTGGGAGTTTTACCAAGACAGAGATCAGTGCCTGAGAGAAGGAAGGCTGCTAGAGCTGCCAAGCACTGTTAGAAACAGCAAATGAGCAAACAAGATTACTGTTAACATTTCTGAAATGTCACAGAGCTGGAAAGTGGAGTATTTAAGTGACTTAGAAAAAGGTAAAGTGACGGAGATTTCTATCTGAGCAGAGCTAATGTTAAAAATCCTCCTTAAGAGTCAGGGTGCGTTGTTTTGCAGTCTCTTTTGTGTGCTGTATCATGGGACACATTGTTCTGTACATAATCACGTTCCATACATTCATTTAAATGATAAAAATGAACAAAAGCTCAAGCAAAAAGCTAAAACTCAAGCAAAAAAATTTATAGCAGCTGTACAGTTTGCTTCCAGGGCAAAACACACGAGCTTGGCCAGAGTATGGGGGCCATGTATTGGGTTACACTGGGCAACAATATGCCCCAAAAGCACATAGCACTTACACACCACTCCCTGATTCACCCTCACTGGAAGGAGACAGCACTACTGTGATCCAGACTCTAAGCAGTGTACAGTGAAACACCTCACGTTATTTTTCATAGCAAACATCTTTCATATATTTCATCAAAGTGAAAGAATGATTTTGAGGGGTTTTTTTAGGGATGGATTGTCTTTCATGTGTTGGGGTCCTGATGGTGGTCAGGTGTAGACAACCTAAGATGTTGGTTTTATGTACAGACCTCCTCTCCTCTCTTCCTCCATAGTTTGCCTGTGTTTGTCCCACAGTTTTGTGCTCATGGGAACAATTCCACCACTGCCGTCACACTCTTTTTGAAAAGCCTCCCCTCACTGTGCAGGGATCCTTGTCCTTAAGGGAGAAGGATCCTGCCATAGGAGGGCATTTTTTCTCCACACCTGCAGTCTCATAGCCATTGTTAACAAAAAAATCTGCAGCCTCTCATTTGCACAAAACTGGCCATAAGAAACACCTATGCACCCCTTAGCAGATGGCCCTTCACCTCCCCCCCATCACCCTCTCCTCATGAGAGCCTCACAAAGACTGTCCAAAGGCAATTTCCACATTGGAATTTTTTCTTCCAGTTGCACACAGATACCCAAGGACAATAGGATTCGGCTTTCCTGAAGGTGCGCAGCCCTGGAGAAAACACAGGACAGCTAGGGCTGGACTTCAGCTGCCTTCCCCAGCACAGTACAGCCCATCCTCCCCTCAGCAATGGCAACAGAAGAGAGACATTTAACACCGAGAAATGCTAAATCCCAGCCAAGACTAAAAGCCAACAGAGCAGGCGGCCAGTAGGGTCGTGTAAGTACGCGATACGTGACAGTGTGCGGCTTTTTATTAAACAGCAAGCACCTTGCAACCCAAGAACAGTCTCCAAAATGTTAATTTTCCTGCAGTTGATTAAGTGTCCAGCATCCAGACTCCCATTACCTCTGAGACTGAGCAAGCGTGGGAGGGAAGTTGGCAGCAGCCACAGGGAGCGAGTGCCAGTGTGTGATCATGAAGTGCTCTCGCACCACGTTTGGGATTATTGCATTCCACGGTAAGATGCCAAATACTTCCCTCTCTCAGTTTTTTTTGTTTCTTTTTTGGTGGATGGGGATTAGGATGAGAGGAAGTTGATGCCTGTTTGTTTTTCAATTGGATGGTCCTGCCCTGATTCTTCCAGGCAGACTGACAGATACAGACACATTACTTACCCTGTAAATGCCTGTGCATGAGGCTCTCAGAAGCCTTCTGGCTGGAAACACCTCTGTTTAATAAAAGGATTCCTCTTCAAACAGCTTTTTTATTATGCTGTTGATATTATTATTGTTATTATATATTCTGTTGTTATTATTACGTTTGTTGTTGTTATTCATTTGACTGCAAACAGGAAGGGGACTGAGCTGTCCCCATCTCCCAGAGCATATGGCTGCCAAACACAAATGTCCAACCATTTCTGAAGGCCAGCATGGAGCAACAGGAATGATCTTGTTCCCATAAGTCAACAAACATTATTTAGAAAGGTCTGTGCTGTGGAAGTATTCTCTAATGTAATACAAGTCAGCAAACTTAAAACACATGCCTACTCTGGTGAAATTAATAAAGCAACACGGCTGGGTCGGAAAACAGATACATGAAAACAAGAACTTTCTCCTGATGACTTCATCCCACAGAGGCCAACTGCAAATCAAGGGCAGCATTGATTGGGAAGGGGAAGCTCTGGAGATTTCTTGGAGAACTTGAAAGAGAACACGTAGTGTTCAATAATGAAAACAACATTTTTCTTCAAAAAAATCAACAAACCCAGAACATTTTCTCAGCATTGTACCATGAGAGCATCACTCATGGGGAGAATGTTGCAACCTGTGTAACCAAGGAATGAGCCTGGTCTGAGTCACTTGAGAATTTGTTTTGCCCCTTCCTTATTGTGTGGGCAGCATAGGAATATGTGGACAGTGTTGCCTGTCCCCCATATTCATCCATCTATTTTACACGTGCAATATTAGCTTTGATCAAGAAACAAGGGTAACACTTCTAAACATGGGAAGAAAACCCCGAACACAATGCCCATACCCCAAGAAGCCACATTTGTCTGAAGAAGCTAGGTTAATATTGAAGCAGCAATGGAAATTTGCCCCTACCCAAAGCGGGCAGAAGAGGTCGGACACCCCAAAAAAGGATTGGGCTACCCTGGGCAGGCGCCCAGGCTACATGGTCCTCCCATGCACTAGGGGAAAAAAAAATGACATTTAGAAAATTAGAAGGCAGACCTTTTTCCCATGCTCTCAATATAACTATCAAAATGAAAGCTGATCATGTTGTGTGGAAGCCTCTGAGTAATCTCCTGGAGCCCAAGAGGAAATCCTAGGGAATATTCATGGCTCTTAGCAGCACAGTCCTGGTCAGGGTGGAGAGATTTAAAAAGTTGGGGTTTTTTTTAGCAGATACAGCTGAAGCACTTGCACAGCACTCTGCAGCTGTACAAGTTTTATCTCGCCTCTTTCCATTGCTTGGAGAGTGCAAATGTGTTGCTCATTTATTACCAGGAAGATCCCCTTCTCTAGAATTTCAGCACACCTAAAGATGAACCATCTCCCAATTCATAAGAAGACAAAAGGAGCCAAGGTTGTAGAAACCTTAATTAAAATACCACATTCACAGATGCACACAAAGACTACCTTTCCATGCTTTAAAAAAAGGACCACCCCGACACACACACACACTTGTCTTAACTCCTTCAATCAGCATTTGCCAGAACACCTCATCTACCTTAAACTTCAGTGCAAACAACAGAAGATGCACTGAATATCCCATTTCCAGTACTGCATTTAATTTGATATTAACCACTGTGAAAAGCAGGAATAAATACACTCGGAATACCTTCACTAGCAACTGCCTGTGACTTCTCAAAAGGAAGCTTCCCAGAAGTTAAAGTTATTTAGAATACAATCCAATGTTCACAGAAATAAAACCTTAGTCATCGGCTCCATAACTTCACCTCAAGTCTTCTACCTACCTTTCTGACGTTACATAAATTGTATGCTTGAATAAAAAAAAAAATAATTGGAAGTTACTGCAATTGCAGAAATGGTATGAAATACAGGGCTGTTTAGTATTGAAATGTCTAAATTGTGAAAAGGTTTAACTTATTTTCTTCTCTTTGGTTAAAAAGAGCAATAGTTGAAATACGTCACTGTTGTTGACTACAGAATTCAGAGGATGGAAGTAATTTTCCTCAGACTTCACTTGTTAAAAGGCTCGTAAGCATGTGATGTTTTTATGTAATCTTGTAAAAGTATGTTTTAAATTCTTTACTAAGTGTGTAGCTACACTGACCTAATGAAGTTTATTGTTTCAGCCAGAACGATGTTGTTTTGTGAGGCTGTTACCCAATGATTTTCCAGACTGTTATGAAATACAGCTGCTTCACGATTCCTGACGAGTCCAGACGGTGCCTCTGGGCACCTCAAAGCTCAGTGGCAGATTTTAAAATACAATTCACAGGTCACTGTCCTCAGACAACGCTTCAGCTGATTATAAGTGTATTGTGCTAACAACCCACTGAGTGCAGTTTTAACCTACTGTAACCTTACATGTAAAGGAAGAAAAACTTTCACTTTAATAAATGACACTCACAGGGAAGTTTGGTTGGTTTTTTTTTTTTGCTTCTGACATAATTTCAGCTGCAACTGTCCTTGTGCTTCTCTTTGACACCAGAAACTCTTTAGCCTCCCACATATCAGTCCAACAGTGGATGTACACTTCTCATTGCAACTTACCAGGGTAACTGTAAAGTCCCAGCACAATGCTCTACAGCTGCATTAGGATATTCGCATCCATTCAACACAACGGCCCCACAGCTACCTGAAGAAATACTTTTTTTTTTTTTTCAGAAGTTGATAGCAAAGCCTGCGAAGCAGAGAAGAAAATGCTGTAAATTGTTTCCCTAAAACTATCAATCATTCAGTAATACAACCAATAAATGACTCTCTTAAAACCCTCAGTTTTTAAACTAATTTATTTGGGAGTCTTCTAATTTGTGCTTCTTGGTTGTCCAGGATATCAAACAATGGTTGGAAAAAACCTTTAAAGTTCATCTAGTCCAACCCAGCTGCAACAAGCAGGGGTATCTTCAACTGGATCAGGATATGAATTTGAAACCCCTAAAAATAATAACACAACAGTCAACACAAGCCCGAAAAGTGAAGATTTTCACATACTAATCTGACCACTGAAACTGCAGTTTCAATATCAGTTCTACAGGGATTGCTTATAAAGAAATGGTAAATTTTTATCACTTTGGATGAATATAAATTGCAAGAAAACATAATGGGAAACATAATGCATGATGTAAAATAAAGACTAACCTAAAAGCGTTTTCAAAATTAATTTTCAACCAGTTCCGAAAAATTAAGATTGTAGCTGAAGAAAGGCGAGTTCATTTTCTACCACAATTAAGCATGTTTTTAAACACTTCTGATAGCAAGTACAGATAACAGTAATTATCTGGATGGTGTGCTCAGATAGTTAAGTTTCATCAGTCCCAGAAACAAGAGAAAGGTTTTGATTTCTGAATGTTTTGCAGACGTTTACAAAATGCTGAAGCGCTTTTCTCTGCATGTGTGTGCACAGGTTTATGGAAAGTCACAATTCTGATATTCTACCTTGGAAAACGTCATAAAAAGGTCAAAAGCCAGAAAAACCTCAAAATACTATTAGGAGTTTTGCTACATTTTTGAGGTGCCTTTGGCATCCCCTTTCGTAACATTTGTTGCTCTTCCCTAAGCCCTGGCTGCCAGAGCACGCTCAGCTCTGCCAGGCTCACCCAGCAAAGCCTGGCTTTCGAAGCACTACACGCTATAAAAGTAAGGTCCTTCCTACTTGCCAATCTCTCCATCTGTTACCACAGCAGGGGTGGGGGGTGGGGGGGCGGGGGGGGTTGGGAAAGCTCTGCTTAGATGTCACACTGCCTGTTGCAGGAAATTTTTGCCATCTGCTATTGCCTTTACTCATGCCTCACAAAATTATCAGGGACTCTAAATGGAAAGCAATTTCTTCATCAGGCTTCTTAAAAATATCGTTAATTTGAATCATGACTGCTTTTTGATTGCACTCGTATTTACACAAACATAACAAATCAGCACAGACTAAGGAAAAAAGATGCAAGGTTAGATCTGTATGGATATTAAATTACTAAATATAATCAACAGTCTACCCCAAATATCTTTCTTACAAAAACATTTTTTTAAAACTGTGATGTAGGTGACTTTTGACCTGTGGCAATAACACATGATTCTCTCCCAAAGCCAAGACCTAAATTCATCTCACAGCTTATCACCCTAGAATGCAATTTAAAACCATGCAGTGTCATACACAGAAACACACTGTCTCTGCCCAGGAAGCACCCAGAGCTGGAGACCAACACACAGCAGTGGATGGGACCATCCTCAGGGTGCTACAATTTGATTTAATGTAGGTATTCACATGCACACCTGACAAACTATGCGCTGGATGAGGCTAGATCTGCAGTTCAAATCCTGCCTGCCTATAAAAGGAGCATTTTAGAACAAGGAAAAACAAGCGTTTAGAGACTATATTCCAGTTATCAGTCAAGTTCAATATGCAGAATATTTGAGGGCTGAAAGGAAGCACACCAAATTTGGGATTGAGTATCCCTGTGCCACTGTCAAGTTAGAGCATTGCCATTGTCTTTGGTAGTGCCTGTGCTGCTGTGTCCATGTCTGGTGCTCCCATTTCAGACAGGATGCTAAAAATCTAAAGGACAGTGCACAGAAAGGATGGAGGATGGGTTGTAACCAAACAACTTTGGTAAAAGATATGTGGAACTCCATCTAGCTAAATTGCACGGGCAAAAATCAAAGCATGACTTTGATGAAATCCATCCTCTTGTAGAAATATGAGGTATGATTTCATCAAATTTATGCAACAAATGGTAAGAAGAGGCTGGAAGCAGATTCTGACTTAATCTAGGTTTAAAGTGAGCTTAGACTTTTTGCTTGGAAGGGAAACCGGCCATTCAAACAGCTAAAGACTGGAAAATCATTGAAAATGAAGCATGCGGTTTCCTGTTTTTTTCATAAATTGAAAACTGTCACTTTCTCAGTAGAGCTATGAACACACATCAAAATTAGGCTCAGTACTTATCAGAGCAGTGAGCTGGTGATGCTTAAAAGGTGCATCATACTTCTAATCAGATGCTCACTTTTCCCATTTCCATTTTCACTTGAGATGAGGCCCTGAAGACACAAAGTGCACCGCACAGTTGGTTTCTTCCTCTCATCGTTAATTACCACTCCTGCTAATAAGCAACAGTTTGCAGTATTTTCTGTTCAAGACTTGGTTTAGCAACTCACAGTTTCATCCCCAGTTTTTCTAGTGGCTGTTTGTGTTAATCTTTGACCATCAAACTCCTCACTTTGTTTATAACGTGGCAATATTACACCTTGCAAATAAGATCATCGCGCTTGAAGAGTTCATTAGGATATTACATAATGAAAGCTGTGAATGCTGCAAAAGGAAAATAAACCTCTAAGCAAGCACTTGCCACTGTTGGTTTCATTTATGGGTCCCTGAGGAGTAAAATTCACTTTTATACAGGTTTAAGTACCCACCAGGAGATAGACCATAACGTTTGTTTTCACAAATAACTACCTAAAAGGAGCAGTCCACTTCATTTAAGAGGAATTGAACGAACTCTGCTTTCACAAAAGCAGTTTAGCAAGAGACAGCTTTTACTGGAAAAGACAGATCTGAAAATTTATGCTGTCTTGGAGTTCTGCTATTTCATGCCTGAGCACAAAACATGGGCATAAATTGATTCCCCTGGGTACACAAACTCGGTTGATCATGAAGCATCAGCTTCTCATCTCTGAGCAGGTGAACGTGTAGCAGGTCTAGAAGCCTGGAGAATGCATTTTCAAAAAATGTAAGCAAGATCACAGCATGCATGTATTTATTTTCTGTGCTTAAACACTGAACTTCACTGGATTCAAGCAAAAAGAAAAGCTGACCTGGTGAATATTTGGAGGCCAAGCAAGAAAGCTTTCAATATCTTTGATATTTCCACACACCTCCCATGTTGCACAGCATTTGAAAACACAACAGAAATTTTTATTATACAATTATTTGCCATCCAGAATTAATAAAGAAATCCGTTTTTCTCCTGCTAAATTTTGTGAGCTTGGAATATCTTAATTAGATAAGAAAATGCTTTAAGATGAATCAGTGAAATGTCATCTGGTTTGGGGAAATGGAAGGGACAGAGTCTCAGTGATTCTTTACCATAATATTCTGGGGTTTGTGTATACACAAAAATTCCAAAATTTCCGTAAAATTTCACTTGAATTCCAGACAGACCAAGAGTACAAAGCCCCTGCAATATTTGATTTCTAGTACAGCCTTGAAAATATGCATCTTCCTATATTATTTGATTTAGTATCTATTTTATCTCAGATAGTAGGATCACAAAAAGCTGAACACTTGAGATTAATTTGACAAACAGATGTAAAATATTTTGGAGCTTACAAATTCCTCACATCACAATTAAGCAGAGCAAGGACTTGAAGACACTCAATATCAAAGTTTTCATCAGACCAACATATCTGCTCAGTCCAGATTCAAATTCTCTTGTAGCTCCTGACACATTTACACCACAGTGAGTTGCACTAGTAACTAGATCAAGCAATTCTGGTTTGAGAGTTTCATTATCTTGTCTCTGAAGCAGATCTAGGGCAGAGAATAACCACATATCAATATGCAACTGAAGAACATGGATACGTTGGCCACTGGCTTCAGCAGAAGTACTGCAGACAGATGGGAAGCAATGAAGAAAGGTGCTGTTGTACTCTGATAATTAATGTTAAAAAGGAAATGGGCAAACACTAAACAATCTTTCTATGAATAATTATGTATTTATTATTGGTTACAGGAGCATCCTGAGGAATCACGATGCATAATCATTTTTAAACTGTAATAAAAATACCATCAAGAGGACAGCTGCTCCTTTCTATGAATGTACATATATATATAAAAAAAAAGATGAACCAAACAAGTAAATGAATATTTCCTTTATTTATTCTTCATGATCAACTACCTACCTGAAAAAATTATGCACTCGTCTAAACTGGTCTTGTACTGTTTACATTGTGTTTACAAATTTCATTCCTCAAACCAGCCAATGACAACCATTGGCATCTGCACCTTCACTGCCATAGTTTTAGTCCAACACAAGAAGCAAAGGAAATACTAGTCTGCCTGAAAATTTAAAACGCTTCAAAACTTTCCAATAGTACTTTTTGAAACTTGAGTGCTCACCAGAAGAGAGCAGAAACTACAGCCAAGTGTGGGAGAGCCAAGATCTAGGAGAGGTGAGCAGACACCACCACCAGCCAAGAAAGGCACTAGTGCCAGAAGTGTTATTTCCAGTCTCTAGTCATGCCTTCTAAATCTCAAAAAAATCATTCAAAGCTCTCATCCACATAAGCAGTTCTGGATACTCTCCACATTAATCCCTCCAAGGAATAGAAGTGAACATTGTGCCTGTGCAAGCAAAACCTCATGAAATTGCACATAATTTGAAATTAGCCCCTTCTAGTATTTGGAGTCCTGAAGTATAACTGAAAGAGTCAACAATAGAGCACTTCTTTTGTGAAGATGGAAGATAAATCAATGCTGGAGGCATGCTCGGGAGGAGCCTTTCTACACGACAGATGACTCCAACATTCCAGCTTGCTGGCTCTTGTCACCATCTGGTGCAAGGAAAAAACACTGCTGGGACAAAGATAATTTTAATATAGCTGCACAAAGATGTCTACTGGCCCACAACAACTGCTTAGCTAGTTGTCTCCTATTCAGTTTCCAATCAAGATTCAAAACTGTCAGCAATTTAGCCTTGCTTAACATGTTAGCTTTGTTTGTACTGATTTCTAGATGCTGAACAACATGAAAAATATTTCAGTACCAAAAGGATCAGCATTTTTAGTACTGAACTGCCAGTGTTAAGCATCCAAAGCTGCATTCAATATATTTCAGAGTAAGGATCTTGGCACACCAACTTCACATTGAGGTGAGCTTTGGCATGAAAAGAGAGGTTTACTCTTGAAGAACCAAAATCTGCTCTGCTGCATGGTGCAAAGACTTCTGCTAGAGGAAAAGGCTGTGAACATTTTGTTGCATCTGAACTTTAATTTTCTTTTGCTTTAAAACGGATTCATTCATTCATTCTTGGGTTCCATTTCCTCCTTTTTCATTAGTGTGTTCACACGTCACATAAAGCATGATTTACTGTTTACTAAAGGTTTCTCACATCAGCCTTCCCAAAAACCTCTTAGATCTTTTCCACTTCTCTATGGTCCAAATACAGCACGAGATTAACTTTCCGTAGATTGATTAATTTTGGGAGCCATAACCTAGTGCCACATACATTTCAGGCCTCTTGAAATTTTCTGTCCTTCATAGACAATGAACCATGATTTCTACCATAGCAAAAAAGTATAACATCATCTCGGTGGCAACAATGTTTCTTAAAACATTCATCACCCATTATTAGAAGTGACAAATTGTTACTTCATAATATAATTGGTTCTTTTGCACATATGTTTCACTTTTTCCATCTGTTGGTTTCCACGAAGTTGCAACACAATTTTGGCAAAAACTAGGTAATTTCCATCACAATGTATTCATCTTCATATTTTTGTCAAACATCTGGAATCATTCTACATTTCTCAGTAGAGTAAATAATTCTGAATATTTAGGCAGTGGAGAAACCTGATCCTAGATGATGGTTTGACTAACACACAAGTTTCTGCATCTTCATAACCCAACATAATTCAGATCTACTCTGAATCAATTCAATACCCACAGAAATCCAGAGACCAGTTCTTGTAATCATAGCTCGATACTCTATAGAGTACTGGGAATAACAAAACAATATAAACATACTTACAGGTAATTCCAAGAATTTGACAGTATTTTTCTGGATCATTTAAAAAATAAGCAATCAACAACTTGAGAGTTTGCATCCAGATTTTACCTTCAAGGCTGAAAACCTGCTTTTTGATGAGAACTTGCAAGTCAATTGCTTTTTGATTTGCCCTTTTGGCTGTTTTTCTATAAAGCCTTATTACAGTAAGCAGTTTGTTAACATTTGAGTCTAATAGTACACTTTATTCCAAGTAAGAAGGAAAAGTAATCTAATTAACAACTATTATCTCCTCCTAATACTTGTGACAATATTGAAAAGTAGCAAATTTGACTGTTCTACTACTTTGATTTATAGAATATTTCAGGTGAAAGGGATCTACAATGATCAAGTCCAACTGCCTGACGAACTCAGGGCTGAACAGAAGTAAAAGGATGTTATTAAGGGCATTGTCCAAATGCCTCTTAAATGCTGACAGGCTTGTGGCATTGACCACCTTAATTCAAAATAAAAGCTCATTTATCTTTTAACCATTTCAGGCATTCTGTAAACACTTTCCTTAACTGCCTACACGTCATTAAAATTCCCCACTTTCAGAGAAGCTGTTGAAAATATTGGACATCAATGAAGCATATTGCAAAAATTTTCTGGAAGTCCATTTGCTTTTCCATCTTCTCAAACCCTCAAGAGCTTCACAGCAACTCCAAATAAAGGTCAAGCCTTTTTTTTTTTTCCTCTCAGTTGTCTGACACAAAGCAAGTTATTTTTTCAAGTATAAAACGTAACTCCAGCAGTGTCCAGACTTTGCTGGAATCAAATACTTCTTGGCTTACTTTACAATACAAGCACAAATCAAGCATATCCTTGCCTACCATGCTTTTCCTGACCAGCCTGCAACACTACTGATAGACCTTTTGCAACCATATTTTCCAGGGCTTTGGAAATATCTCTTCTACCAAGCATTTCACTGGAGTGGGGTCAAACAGTAAAGACAGATTTCGCACTGTTAACCTCTACACAGCTTGGAAAATTCAGCTCTTGTGCATTGACAACATTTCTTAGCAGCCATCATAATCATCCAGAGTGGAAAAAAAGTTTTGCTCTTCTGACTGGTAGCAAAGAGATGTGATGAACATCTGGATGATGAAGCTGGTGAAGCCTCTTTGCTCAAGAAGCAATCCTGTTCATGCCACGCCATGCCAGCTGCTGGGAAACACGCTCATGTTGCAAGGACAACAGCCATCCAGCTCTGATGCTCCATCACCCTTCCTCCTGTTTCCTACACCGTCTTTACCACTCTGCTGACTGAAGTCACATGGTTGCCCATTAGAAGTAACATTCCCAAATAAACAGTCCACAAAGGAAACCTTGTTTCAGACCTCTCTAGTTCACTGTTGCACAGGCAAACACTGTGCGTTATGCAAATCCGTATAAAATAGTTAAGAGAAAAAAACACATTAGGCTGCAATAACAAAATGCCTGAAAGCACCGAGGTAATATTCAACTGGTATCACTACCTGTCAGGCAAACAGACAGCACTGATGCAACAGAATGTACATATTACCTCAGTGTGAAAGCAATGCCCCTCTGCAGATTCCAACTGGTTATGTGGCCAGCATCCCAAGTAAAGGATCCCTATTGTTTTTTTCCTCTTCTACACTGGAAGTGATAGTATGATGACCAATATGAAAGAGTACACACAACCGTCCTGCTATACACGCTTTGGTGGTGTGGTTAGTCTTAAAATGGGGAGACCAAAAAAAGAATAAAACTCAGGTAAGCCAAACCATTAAAATCTGCTATGAATTGAACCTGAGATAAAGATGGATATGCAAGCAGTTCAGTTAAGAAGAGTCATCTCAAAAAAAGCATTCTCATTTAAGAAGTCATAAACACGCTGTATGTGATATAAAAAGAACAAAACACATGGAATATTAGCATGTGAAAGAAACATGTCGCAATTGTGTCAAATAGTGTTTTTATATTTTATTAACAAGCAAGCATCCCCTGAACTGGGTCCATATAAAAATACTTCATTAACCAATCAGAATACAAGGGAGTTATATAAATTTATTTTTATGTAACATTGATTAGTTTTGGAAAATTCCCATTTTTAATGTTTTAATTTCATATTTTATTTAAAAAAAAATCACTAAAAGGACACAACCCACAAAAATACAATCTGTATCTGCTCTATATTTACAGATAACTGGTCACTATTAAGGCACAGATTTAAAACTAACATTTGTATGTAGCATGTCAAATACTTGTGCATAACATAACACTAACAATACGGTACAATGTACTGTCATATTCCCTTTGTGGAATCAAAATAAGTGAGAAATTATCTTCTTCCAGTGTGTTTCTTTTTGTGTGAAGCCCTATTGAAAAATAATGTTGTTAAAGGGAAATTTTTCACTTTGGTGTAGATGATATAAGCACTGCTCAGCAAAAGACCACATCAACTTAATACTGTAATAAAATCAGTTTGAGTATAGTACTGTCTAGATAACATAGTATGCACTTATGAAAGACTAAAAATCTAAGAGCATAAAGGTTTTTTGATGCTTTTAGGTTTAGGAAAAATAAGCAAGAAAGGGTTGTAGAAAATTCTGTACAAAGTGTTGCTGAACATTTATTTAATTAAAATTATTTTATGAAATTAACATGACAATACAATTTGATTTGCAAACACCAGTCTTGCAAATGCAAACATTTAAATGACAGCTTACCTGTAAGCATGCAAGTAGTCCATGTGAATGGAACTATCTACATGCTTAGAAGTAAGGACAAGTGTAAATAGTTTTAGAACTAGAAGTTGTGGCTTCCACAAGGGTTTCCATGAAGCTGCTCTTGCCCGTGTAACACATGCACACAAACATCTCAGATATGTGGATACTGACTTCTGGCATTCCAGCACAGTAACTTCGTTGTGAACAACTGTGTACATACAAGATGCAGTTTTATCCACCAGGATCTGCAGTGCAATTTCAAAACCAGAGGAGCTAACTGCTTGCTTGACCTACAGGGGAAGTCATCCAGCTATACACCATTAAGTAGATATGGCTGAAATGAGTACTGAGCAGTTATTTCATTGCTAACCACAACAGGACTTCATATTATTGCTTGATCATATATGCCCTCAAGTAAGAGCTTTTTTAAAATTCCCTTTGTGTGTGCAAATTTCCTTAGACATCATTTTGTATTCTCACCTTAAAAGAATTTTCCATGGAAAGTGTCAAAACTATTTCTCACCCATTTTTGCATAAAACCCAACTACTGTAAATTCTAATGCCTTCTGTTAAGAGCACTTGACAGTGGTTTATGTCCATCTCAAAAGGCTTGTATGTTCAACACAAATAATATATTACAGTAGAGGTAATTCACAATATTTCTTATGGGAATGCTTTTCAACAAATTAATGCTTGGAAACTTTATATTGCATTGCAGAAAGAGGCACTTTATGAATTCTTTCATTATATCAGAACCCTTCATAAACCCATAACAAGACATCTGTAAATACAGAGGAATAATATTGCCAAATTACTTGGTCTTTCACAGTATAAGAATGCCATAGTTAACTCTAGCCACTTATAACATGGACTCTTTCTGTTGAACATAACTTGTTTCAGAAATAGTTCATCTCCAGAGTTTCAAACACTTCTGCAGCTGAAAATTACAAATCTAGATTGAACAAAACAGATGCTATTACACCTATTTTATGTATGTCGTTTAATTGCTGCATGCATAGTCATGTAAGTAATAAGCGTCATTTATTAAATGGCAACAGTGCTGTCTTGTCAAATTAGATTAGTTGTCTGTTTAACCAAACTGACAGCCCAGAGCTCTAGTTTGTTGAATGCCTTCCATTCTCTACCATAAATCCGCAGTAGATCAGTTTAATCTGTTACGTATTGCAGGTGTATAGAATCTAAAAATAAAAGTCTGATATAAATAAGTGTCCTTTAGTGGCAGGGTACTAAAAATAGCCCTTTGCTTTGAGATAACCTTTAAAAACTGTTCTAGCATAACAGGCAGCAGTTTAACTATGATGACTGCAAAGGGTTAATATTGCAAGGTCCATTTTGGTCTTTCATTGCATCTGTTACAGTGAATGAGTATTATTGCAAACAGAATTAGACTGCTTCATAAGAGCATAATAGGACTGGTCCACTACCAAGTGGATTGATTTTGGAACAATCTCTTCAGGTAAGTAGTAGGGAGACATAGAGAGGGAAAAATCTGCATAAGAACCAGTTTCTAGTACCATTATAGTGAGATGTGACTTAATGCAGAGACACCTGAAAAAAATTTGATTAGTGTCAATATAAAGATTGATATGGAAATGAAAGAAATAAATTTCCACAGGACAAGAAATCAGAACATGTAAAGTGCAGAAAGACCTCAATAATTATTTTAAGCAGTACCAGAAAAATCCATCTTGATAAAACGAAAAATCTATGCTCTCTGGCATCCCAGCTCTTCATTCTTCCTTCATTCAACAAAGTAAAAATTCAGTGCATACATTAGAGTTATAGGTAATAAAATACTAAAGAACCCTATATTATTATTATTGCAAATTCTGTCCAATCTACATGAGTAAAACATAACCCACATTTGGTGTTTCAAAAGACAACAGACAAAATGTGTTCTCTCTTTTTTTTTTGGCACAGTATTGTGCAGACAAAATGCTTTGGTCCTTGACACCCTAACTCCCAAAGTGCAGAGGGTGGTGTGCAGTGAAGGCTGTCCACAGGATTGCCATGTCCATCTTTACAGATGACTGAGTCACAACGTACTGCTACCAGCGACCACTGACACTAGCAATGTCCGAATGATACTGACGCGGCAGTCTTCCACTAGCTCCCCCTTCCAGGAATGAGGCACGTAAGTTTGATGGGTCAAAGAGCTTTCTTCGGTTTTTATTCAGTTCTATAAAGATCACATACAAAAAAAATCTCTCATCAGAAATTAATTTTAATACTTTGATCTAAATCAAAAAGCAAAACTTCTATTTAAACAAAAAATATTTTAGAATGAACAGTATGACCTAAAAATCTCTGTAAGGTACTAATCAAATTAAACCACCAGGATAGCAAGAGTGCCAAGTTAAGACTCGGAGGCTGCTTGAGATGCAGGTATATACTTAGTGCAATTCTTAATTGGCACTGATATAATTTGGAGTAGATAATATTTTGCAATACCAATTTAGACCAAATTGGTATAGCTGAAACACTTAAAAAGGTGACAGAAAAGCTTATTAGCACCTTGAAAATTTATCAATGCACAATTCTTTGTCTTAAACACGACACTGAAGCAGTATTTTAATAAGGACTTTCAGAAAAACAGATGCTCACCTCCCATTCAAATATACACCCTAAGCTTGTATTAGCAATTGCTCATCCAAAATGTTTTACCTTCCCCACTTTTCTGTTCTTGCAAAGAAACCTGATCATACATACAAATCACCAAAAGATTACACAGATTTTCATGACTGCTACTGAACCATGTACATTGTGTTTTTAACCTCTTTAAGTCACTCATCTTAAATTCATAAAAGACATTCACTAATGGCATCAGTGGAAGAGATGAATTTGGGAGAAAAATGATCTAGTGTTACAATGAAGCACTCGAAAAAAACTCTTCCTCTGATACAGATTTATTGCCTAGACAATTACAACAAAACACCCTATGAAATATGAAATCTCATGCCGTTTATTACAATAGTAAAAAACTAGTTAGGCATTATATACTGCAACCCATCATAAGAAATTATAATTGACCTTCATCTTTCTGAATGCAGAGTATAACACAACCTTTTAAAGTGTGTTGGAAAAATTCCAAGTAAGAGTTATGCTTTTCTTTTCAAATCTATAGATTTTGCAGAAACAACTGGTCTTGGGAAAAAAAAAAACAATAAGGCAAGAAAAAACCCCACAAATCAAAACCAAAGCCTGACAAAAAACAAGTAGTTTGTCCCACTAGGATGATTGCTCTGCTAGTCAATAAAGCGGAGGAGGACAGAGAACCAAAAAGCTTGAAAATGCCCATTCTAACCAGTACATAGTGCCGTTCAGACTCTGCAGAGCCTGTAATCCCAGAGCTTCTAGGACCTACAGTTTTGGCGCATAAAAAAGGTTCACAATACACTGAAGCAAATTTTATACCAAGCTCCAACTCTACAAGGGGACAGAGAACTATGCAAACCTTAATCAGTAATGTGAACGCTCTATAAACCCTAGGTTTAAATGCCTTCTGATGAGGGGCAAGCCAATACAACCTCTGTGGAACAGGTATTCTTAATTGTCAGTCCTTATGAGATCCTTTGTCAACTATAAACACAACTTAAATGAGAAGAATACAAACAATACTTAAAATCTACAAATGATAATCTGTGTTATTTACCTGAGATTGCAAGCAGCATTTTTCTTCTGGCACCAAAAGTGGTAATTCCCAACTCTTTCAAATCTTGATCAGTAAGAGTAAGGAATGTCTGTAGATCAATCTAGAGTAAAAAGAAATAGGAAAATTACATAAGTCTCTTCCCCAAACTATTAAGCCATAAATACTATTCAGTATATTTTTTCTACTGCGTTTTATTGTTACTCTGCCGACCTATTCTTGCATGTAAACAGCAGCCAATGCTTTCCAACAGCTTCTTCACACAGTTGCTCAATTTGCTCCTCTGTTTTTGACAGATAAACTAAAAAATAAAGCAGTTTTAGAAAAGCATAGAGATTAATCTTATTTATTTGTGACTCTTCAGTATTGAGTATTTACCATATTTGCTACAATGTACTTGGGAATAGCCAGGTATATATGTCTGTAAGATAGGGCAGGTGCTTCAGACTATGTTAGGTTAGCAGAGGATGGCTGCTCAACTACTGGTGAGGCATTTTGAGTTTACATGATGAGTACTTCATAGGGTTCCAAAGTGGGTGCAACCACGTATGTTTGTGGGGTTTTTTGCTCCCAACACAATTCACAGAAGTGTAGTGGAAAATTGTGCAGTTTTCACTCTGGCTAAACCACTTGGTTCATCATACCTAATCAGCAACTCTTAAGGTAAAATAATAAAACAAAAATCAACCTGTCAAAAGCCATCTTTGATGTTAGAAACCAACACAGCCGCCTCTTCTTTTTAGGCACAGCAAGTGACTAATAGGAAAAGGATTAATGACTGGATAGTAAGGGACTTATGGAACATACAAGGGAGTACAAAGGCAATAAACCTGAGGAACTGTACACAGAATTAATTGAGGGACAGTTGGATTTGTTCACTCAGTTTGATGACTGATTTTGCCACTTTTAGACTGGCTACAGGCAAACCCATGCTGGTGTCAACCCCACACCTGCCAGTGCTTTGCAATCCAAAAGGAGTTCATTAGCCGGTTTCTAAGCACTTTTGTGAAGTTGTGCACAGGAATAAAATTCCCCCAACAAGCACTCCAGCATCATATCAGAGAGAGAAAAAATGCTGGCAGGGAATGCACCAGAGCAACTGCCCCCAGGCTGAGAGAGCAGCAATACACTTCCATAGACTCACGTCGATTCTGTGAGTGCATATACACAATTGACTTAGTGTACAGGAGAAAGTACAAATTTGCCTCATATCTACAACTTGGAACAGTGTTGTATGCACTTGAATGTGGCTCTGGTGTGTGCAGTTCTCTTGTGGGAGCAAATCTGAAGTTAAATATTGGCACACCAAAGCAATTCGTGTAACATGAATGGAAGGCCCTCTTGGAGTTTGTTCTTTGTGAACATGCAGCGGCAACTCTGAGACCAGCAACTTGTGCAGACATCACTGGCGATAAATATGCAAAGTGGACATATGGATCTGGGATGCAGAAAGATGCCAAAGCCAACTGTGGCCCTTGCCCTGTACCACATGAGGTACTGACATAGCCCATATGGATGTCTAAGTGGCTCTATATCTAAGCCAGTAAGTCTTGCAGATGGGCCCACTGAACTGTTGTGACACAGTTAAATCTGCCTCCAGAATAAGTTATCTGCACATAACCAAGCTGACTATCTATGTAGTATTCTATGGATGTGAAATACTTGGACTAAACTGAGATTCATTGGTGCCGAAGTGGAAAGCTCACACAGATGACTGATCATGATCCACTCCCAACAGGAAGTCAACCAGCACTCAGGGGAAGAGGCAAAGGATGAATGTACGCACCGACTGACACAAAACATTATTTCTGAACACTAACCAGATTTCCATAACCTGTACATGAAGTTCACCAAAAGCTACCAAATTCTAGTTAACATAGGAGCCAAGGTTTAAACTTCCTTAACTGAAAAGTAAACCCACCAAATGCAGTTTAATTCTTTGTTAGGTATAAATCAAAGATGCAGGATAAAACTACTTCTGTCCAGGGTGGCTATAGGGAAACTGAAACATGTATGATACAGCTTTGAAAGAACAGTCTGTGAAAATCCTGTCACGAAGTGAGACTTCTTGGCGTCTTTGATCAAATGAGAACAACTTACTGCTGAAAAACATCCCACTAACACAAAGGTGTCCTTCAAAGGAATACTAACCTCTTGTTGTTGGAATACATCTGTGTATTTGCCCAAACCAAGTTTGCTGAACAGCTCAGGAAGATCAGATCCCTTAAACAAACTGTTCAGGCTACAGCCATTGCTTCCTGTCAGCGAGGAAATGCAGTCCATGTAATTACTGCTGCTGAGATAGTGTTCCGCTGAAAGGGAAGAAGTGCACTCTTTAGTCACATCACAGAAGTGCACAATTTTCTGTCACATCAGCACTTTATTCAACTAGATCATTTAACAAAATATTTAAAATATTTTATTATTCAGCAGAAAAAGCCTCTCAATTGTCTGACAGAGCAAACCATCTTTGTTAATTAAGTTCCAGTGTTTGTTTTCTATAGAAAGAATAAAATCACATTATGTGAAATGACACACGGGTATAAGTCAAGGGAAAGAGCTGCAAGATGTCATTGCTTCTTCTCCACTTAAGCCCTCTCCTCTTTTCTCCAGGGAGTATTTTGGAAAACACCTTTGCATAAATGCAACCAGCCCTTTTTGGTCTGGATGAGGAGAAAACCTTACTGGGGCAATTCCTGGTAAAGGAACTACCTAGAAGTAACACGATTTGGCTATTGTTTTAGTATAACACCGACAAAAAAATAAATACAGTAGTTTTAGAAAAGACTAAAACTGGAAATACACTTCAAAATCATACTCCTTTATCTTTAAAAAAATGTTTCTATGCTGAGGCTCTTAAAAAACCCAAGAAAACTGACTTAGCAGTGCAATCCCTTTGTTCCGTGTATGCATCCTGATATTATGTAACCAAATAGTGCATAATTATTTTTCCTCATGCTGTGTAAGAAAAGGATAGCTCCCAGGGAGTGCATCAGGCATTTGTATAAATGCAGCCACTGTGAGTACTCCCTCATTACAAACACAGGAAAGAGTAACAGTGAATGCATATGAGACTTGAAGAAGGTAAAGGGAAGTTTCCTAGGTGAGCAAAATTAAGATTGCCCCAGAGACTTACGCTATGGTCAGTAGGATGTGGAAAACCATCATTTTTCACAACTGCCTATGCTACGTTTCTTATGTTCAGGACACAGACTAGTTAGAAGCATTTGGGATCAGATTTACAAAGTCTGGAGAATTTCTCAGCTCCATTTTGGAAAAGAGTTTCAAAGATAAACTTTTCATCTCTCTTGCTTTCTGAGTACTTAGAATGTGGTATACGGCCATTCACAGCTGAAATATTCACAGCTGAAATAATGTGCTTTTTAAAATCATGAACAGATACAAGCATACCAACCATAGTATTTTCTCTAATTGAAGTTATCCTTTCTTAGGAAACCCAGATTCTGCTATCTATGTACTTTACAGTTAATTTGGGATTTAGGTTTTACTCATCTCTAAGAAAAATGCAACAGAAAAATCAGAAACAGCCATGGTAGTTATTTCCCCAAAATGTTGCTAGTTAGTATGGACCAGTATTCTCTACCTCCTTTCGTCACTTGCTCAGAAGAGCAGATATTATGTAATTAAAAAAAAAGTCTCAAAGAACTGAAGTAAAACTTTGTTTTACTTAAACTTTAAACTGAAGTAAAATTTTAATTTATAAGTTCCAAACACTGTTTAAAAAGTAATTACAGAATTTATAGCCCCTATCCACAGAAAACAGTGCTCAGAGTCATGTGATAGGCCATGCCAAACATATCAACAGTCGTCTTTTATCACCAGAGAACTATGCTTTAAAATTCAACATTAGCGCAGATTATGAAGTCTCCATCAGTAAGCAAATAGCCCAATAAAGACTTGGCCGTTGTCAGGAAACATTTATGTTAAAATACATTTTCACTGATAACCATGCTGTTTGTTTTTTTTTTTAAATCAGATTCTAAGAAATTATTTACCTGATTTATTTTGTTTCCGTTTGGGACTGCCAATTGAGGAGACAAATTCATTATGAGTTGTAGGTCCCAGCCCATTATGGTCTCTCCAGTTATCAGATTCACTGCCACTTCCCAGGTGCTCCCGACTGTTGGACCGTGAGAGAGACATTGATGAACCCTACAAATCACACAAAAAATATATTGAGGCAGAAAACAGAAGTTTCATTATGACTCAGATGTTTTCTTTGAAGCAGCTCAGTTAAAAAAACTCCAGCTTTTAAACACTGCTTGCAAACATTATTTTGGCAGTTGATCAACGGTCAAATAATTGCAAACCGGACACAAAAACAGCAGGTGTGCTTAAAACATATGCAGTTTACAGATTTTAAGCAGAAGTTATTTTAAAATAACTATGTTTCAAAATAAATTGCTCAGTATTTCCAAGTTGTTTCCAAAACATTCCATGGTATCAAATTCCTACACAAACTCTAGACAAAGCAGTCTATCCACTACATTCCTTCATGGGGAAGAGAACATAACAGAACATCTATCTGAAGATATGTGGATCAAGTACTCAATACTTGACAACAATTGTGTACACAATAAAACAGCAGTAATTCTGCAATAGTTAGAATTTGCAGATTTCTTTTTTTAAAATACATTTTCACAGTCCTGTAAGGTGTAAATTACCAGTTCTCATCACTGTGGGTCCGAATGCTCCAAAACAAGGCAACAGTATTCCCTGAAAGCAGCAGTTAACTACAGAATTGGGTGGGGACGTAGCCCATAAAAGTTGGACATTACTGACACTACAGGAACTAAAAATTGTGGAACCAAATAAACAATTTAATTCTTATGACTTCTATCACTTGAAAAGCATAAATAAAGAGGCAGCAGTCTCCTTTAGTATTTGGGAAAACTGACATCGCTGAAGAAAAAAGACAAAGCTCCTCGTCATTGTCAAAAATTGGGAAGGTGTGAACTATGGTCTTGTAAATTGTTTTAAGTTTCTTTAGACAAATATATTTTCAGGACCAGACTTCTGTGAAGCCAGACCAAGATTTATAAAGCAGATACAATTTTGTGTGTCAGGTTGAATGTATTCCACATACCTTAATATTTACAGGGGATACATTTTTAACAATAGAAAATATTTAGAACCCAAAGAGGAAAGTTAAAATCTCTAAGATTTTTTTTACAAAAGTTATAGGTGTTTCTCAAGAGAAACAACTGTATCATTCACTAGAAACAAATTTCCAATACCATATAGGTTTTTTTATACCTCATATGTAGTTGTCATAGATGGCTTGTACGATACATGGTTTGCTCTTCTTAGCTCCTTTATAGTTTCTGCAGGCATGGATTTAGAGAACCCCAAACCACTCCATGTATTTGTTGGAGTTCTCACTTCAGTTACAACTGGCTTCTTTAACATAGCTAAAAAAAAGAGACAAATTAGTAAAACTCAACCTTAGTAAAGGTACTGTGATGGTAACCCTGTACGCTGACAGACTGCAATCTACCAAACAGTAAATTATGAACACCTCCACTTGCTGCACAGCTCAAATTCTACCCTTCATTAAGGCAGTTCACTGTCAGAAGATAGTTAAAACCATAGGACTGCAAAAGAATCATATCTGTTTCAAAAAAATAGCCTTCTGGTTTACTTTTGCTGTGGGGGTATTTAGTTTGTTATTAACATGGTCAAAGATAAAGTTAAGCCCCTTATCAATTTTGCAACATAATTCATCCCTGAAATAAGAAGTAACTTTGCCAATATGACAAACTTCTTAAAAGTTTAATTTGCATCCAAATAAAAATCAAGTACTACAGGAGTGAGGTCTCTGAAAACAACAGATCATTTGCATATAGACATACACACAGAATATCCCATCTGCAGAGTTTTTTATACTATATTTTATACCGCATTGCTATTAAGAAATTTTTGGAACCTGAAAAATACACAAATGTTTCACCATCAGCTTTAAATTTGATTAAAAATCAAATTACAAAACTAAAACTTTATAAAGTTTCCAGCAGTGTACTAATATTTTTCAGACGTCACTGTTTCTCCGCATACCTTTGGTTGCTAGTAGCTTCTTCTGTTCATAATCAAATGCCTAAAAATGAAACATGCAGAAGGGTAGCTTAATCTCCATTCGAGCTAAATGTCATTCCAATACTCAGCTCTTAGTAAAAATAAAGGTTTTGAAAGTGGCCAGTGAAAACACCTAGGAGAAAACTAAATAACTGCACAACAATGTGCCAGTTGACTGACTAGAGTCATAGTTACTTAAAGCATTCACTCTATTATTGACAAGAAAGATTTTAAATAACTGATATCCATTTCAGTGAGACAGCAGCAGCATTTACAAACCATTTATGAAGAATTTTTCTTTAATTTTTTTTAGTAATACATTTTTTCAAGTATAGTTTCTCTTCATCACCTGTTCTTCACATTTAAAACATTCTTCAAAGATATATATATCTTAGACAGCAAACTGAGTCATCACAGTTATTTTTAATAACCTCCTTTCAAGTTTAGTTCCTCTCCATGCATTCACCGTCTGAAAGGAGGAAAAACTAAATTTTTTGAGAGAATTAAAAATACCTTTGTATTTGCACTACCTATGACAATGGAAGATTTTAAGTTGAAATACCCCACTATGGATCAGCAATCCTAAACATACACACAGAATTACAAAAACGCAGTATCTAGCCTGAAGCATTAAATTCACTACTTGAAATAACTAGAGCTCTGATAAGAAAAACAGCTGCAAAACACTAACCTGAATCTCATCCCAGTACTTCATGCAGTCTAGTGACTCCCACACTGATAGAGCTATACCGGAAACTACTCTGTTACAACTGCTTGACAAAGAAAGGAGTCTCTCTGGGGAGATTTGGAACAACGTGGAAGTAGGTTATAGTATAGCAGTAGGCTGTAGCTTACTAAGTAGGCATTGCACAAGAAACTAGAGGAGTATGTGTACATATTTGTAAAGCAAAACCAGTGTAGATACTCCAGTAAATCCCTCTATATATGAATCTGAAGTCATAGAAAAAAATTGCTCTGATATTCCTAAATGAAGTTGTAAAACATCATTTGTGTATATAATTCTCTTCTTGAAGCAAGAATGTAAGATTTTTTACACACAAATGATGCTTCAGTAGAGTAATAAAGCCACCCAATGCATTCTGTACTTATTTTTTCTCATTTAACAGAAGCATAAGTTTTTTGTCTTCAAGACATTTAATTGATAACCCATTCTTCAGTTGAAAGAGTTAAAGACTTTGCTGGGAAATGTTTTAGAGCAAGTCAGTCTGCTAATCAACAGTCACCTCTGCCTTCTGTGGTAATTTCACTTTGCAAATATCAAGTTTTGCACTAGATTTGGGTTTATTCAGGGAAACGTACCTGCATATTTACATATGACGACTGTGGAACTAGACGTGCTCTTTCAGAGTTCTGCTGGGCAGCTGCTGCTCGCTCTGCTGCACGTTCACTTCCAGGAGCCTTTTTATCAGCCACAGGACTCTCAGAAGCACTTAACTCTGCATCTGAGAGCAGCCTCTCTGCAGTACTGCAGAAGCAAAGTCAGTGTTAACTCCTGTCTTTTTCACAAGCAGTGGATCATTCAATAAGATTTTGGTAACTGAGCTTTACCCCGACAAATTTGGCAGCAAAATTCAAGAAATGACAACACACAAACATCTCTGGTTTTAGCAATACTTCCAAAGTCTCAGCTTTCATTTTCCTGTTTTCCTGACAGTGAAACAAAGCATGTATGGCTGCTTCCTACATTACCAAGTATGAGGCACAGTTTATAGATTCAGATTTAAGCTGCCTTTTATCTGCAATTATCACATGCAATCCTTACACTGTGTAACTTCGTACCATTTAGCCTTGCTAAGCCCAGCAGTTTAGCAGTTCTAAAAGGCTGATAGTACTAGGATAAAGAGAAATGAATAATGGGGGCTAAGAAAGTTAATAGGGGTCCTACTTGCTTTAAAGCTTCAATAATTGCAGTCCAACACGGCAAAGCACTTAATGTAATCTTTTCTTTCTAAAAATCAGCCACGTACTCTAGAAGAGTACAAACTTTAACTACAAAGCAAAGCAACTGCGTTTCAGATACTGTGGACTACTTCTTAAAAATGCTCTAAGGAAATTGTGAGCACTACATCCTCAACAAAAAGAACAAGGCACACAACAACCTGAGTGACATACAAACAACTGAGTCTGGTTATCAGGAAGCTTTGGATTTCTAAACTATGAGAGCATAATTAATGAAATACATGTTATAGCTTTAACAGTTCAAACAAATGAGGTAGGGAAAATTATGTACCTCAAAAAAGTGATTATAATTAGTTCCCAAAAGGCAAACTGCAAACACTACTTAAAGTAAACAGGACAAAACATTGTGCTAAGCTCAAAATCTGAGTTGCCAAGACATATCATGACTCAAAAGAGCCATTCTCACTGCTGGTTCATTAAAAAAACAAAAAATCATTTAGACAAGTGTTTGAGAACATGCTGTTATGCTCTGAATATCATTTTTCTAAGAAGAAAACAGCCTCTGATACAAACAAAAGAAAAAGGGCTGTCAGACAGGAACTGTTCTCAAAGCAATCAATGGTAGAAGTACAAAAATGAATCCTTTAGAAGTAGGTAAAGAAAGGTCAAGGTCATCTGAAAAAAATCCTCACTCTCTTGTGGGAGAGGAAAGGCTTTTTTTTTCAAACCAAAGAAAAATACATAGTATAGATGTACAAAAAAATTCAAAGTTTGCAATTACCAGATAAACTAGGAGTATATTAAAGCCTAATGTAATTAAATATCAAGTCTGATTTAAATCAGCTCTGGGTATCTTACGCCTGAACCACACCTATCTACAAAAACACGTAAAGATCTTGGCATCTTCAAGTTCCATTAATCTGTATTTGTACATCTAACTTACTGTAAGTGAGAGTTTTTGGTGCCGTGCAGCAATTCAACCGTTTGCCTCTTAGCACAGGCTTGTTTGGAAGAGCTCATCATCTGCTTCAGATCACTGGTATTTGCTGAATGGGACGGACTTCTTGGCATGCCCACTTCTACAAAAGCATCATTGCAACCTGCAAAATCAATGAAGAGAATAGTTAAACAAAATCTAGTGAACTTACTAAACAAATGACAACTATAGAACAAAATCTACTCTTCCTCCGTACAGAACTATTCTAGGTTTCAGGGATAACCCGGCCAAGGTTAAGAAGTCAGACATTTAAGTTCAAATGTGTAAAAATGTGTTAGTATTCATATATATAATAGATACATATGTATTTTCTTTTTAAAAAAAATTATTTCGAGTAATATTCATTAAACCAGAAGACTGACAATCAGAAGTGACTAAGAATTTTGAACAAATTTGATAACCAGTTATAATAAACCTTGTGAGATGCTCAAATAACTTTTGCTGAAACAAAAGCTCCCCATTTGATATTCAAATATCTCTAGAAAGCGTTTTTACAAATATTTGTCACCTTAATTAGGCAATGTACCTTTTATTCAAATCAGCATTTCAAATGACCACAAACTTTAATAAAAGAGCACCTCCTTGTCGATCAGTGTTTGCAAGGGAAAAAAGAGCTTTATATGTATTTGCTCATTTGAAGTGGAACTGGCTTTCCCTCCCTCCAAGAATGATGGGAACAGTTCTTTTAGCTTCTAAGAGATACATAACTAAAATGTCATCAAACAATATATAAGAGTTCTGTTTGCCAGTGTCATTTAGGTTTGATCTACACACAATTCTCTGCAATAACCTTCTCAAAGGCATTCTTTCCTTTTATTAAAAATTAAAACACAACATTGTTTAAACCAGCAGAGATTGCTTTAAGCAATGAAGCTAAGCTATTGTAAAACACAGATTTTCATAGGCTATTTCCTCTCTTTGGGAAATAAATAAAATGTCACAAGTGCATGTTGAATAAAGGTGTTTCTATCAACAGTACAGCTCAGATGATTCCTTCTTAGACAAGGAATCTGGGAGACCCAATGATATTTTCCTTCAACATGGCTGCAACACCAATGCATGAGCAATAAATTTACATTTTTGTTTCATTAACAGTACATAGACTGTACAAATACTACCAGGTAGAAGAATAAAATGTCAAAATCTTACCTTCTGCACTATTTGACTTGGCAGCTACTTGTTCTGAGGCACCATGAGCACTTGTTTGTCTTACCGAATCACTGTGGTTTGTGCTCAACACATTTTCTCCTAGTGATGTGGCAGATAGTGCAGCATACTTGATATTTGAGGTCTGAAAAGATTGTCAAAAATCACCGAAGCGATTGTTATGCTTAAGAAAACATTGAAAGAATTTCCTTTTTTCTGTCTACGCAGGAGAACAAGAATTCATTCTTGATATAGAATGATAGGTTTGAATGTTCCATTTTTCAGTGTAAGTCACATTTTGAAAACATCACCGTTCCATTTCTAAACTCAGTAGCCTTAAGAATTTACTAATATAACTAGTTTCTCTTTCAGCTTTTCTTAGTAGAGATCTACTACAAATGGGTCTGTTTCTCCAGAGATGGTATTACTTACCTTTACATGACCATTTAAACAAGATGAGCCTTTTTTACTCTCTGATTGCATGCCATTAACATGGACTTCAACAGGAGTCAAGCCTGGTGGTGGTGATGGAGTGTTTTGACTATAATTAGGTACTCCAGACAACAGAATACTAGTTAAGGTTGCTTGGGCAGTAGATGGTATCATTAGGTGTGGAATAGCAGAAAAACCTGTAACAACATTTGGTCATGTTCTGATTAAGTTTCTCATTTAACTTCCTCAGGCATCGTAGTACTTTATATAAATTTCTATCTTGTTTAGTAATGTATCAAAGCCACATCAAGTTTCCATTAGAATTGCATGCCAAAATCGTAATGATTTATCTAACCATTATTTTGTAGGTTAACAGTTTTCTACAGAAAGCAGATGAAAACATTGCATGTGACACCATGCCATAAATTTATATTAACTTAAATTTGGATACTTATTCATCTGTGTTAAGAAAAAGAATTAAGGTTCTAAAGAATGAGTTATTCTGGACTGTTCAACTGCCATTCTAATGACTTACTGTTGCATAGTTCACTTAATTCACATTTAACCTCTACCAACCTGTGGCATTTGTGTTAGCAAGAGACGTTGCCCATAATGTGGGACTAGGCGTGCCTGAACTTGGACTCTGCAAGGGACTCACAGAGCTATTAAGGGCATTCAACAGAGAGTTCGGAGTAGTTGAGGTGTTGACTGACAGGGCTGTTGGACCTAAAAGGCCTGCAAAACACGACACAAGTGAATATTTAGCTAAGACTTACAGAAAAACTCCTTTTTTGCAGAAGTACTGATTAGAAGCAAAGAAAGATAACCCCACTAAATTGCACCAGCATGTATTTTAAACAATTTTAACAGAGCACATTAAGAATGCTTGTTCAGACTAAAAATCATATATTCAAAATTGAAGCATCTTTTACGTCCTTTTACTGGACTCTTAACTATTGTCATAATATAGCATCTGCACTGGCTGACCTCAGCCCCACCACTCCTTTGTATCCCCTCCATTGCTTCTGTCAGTTTGTTTCAAAGCAGTATAGCTTCAAGGAGAGAACAGCAACCACACTTCACAACCTTACTTTTGTTTTAGACAACCTTTTTCTCAGAAGCTCATATGAACGAATCACCACTTCCATGCTAAAAACTATTCACTTTGTTTTTGCATCTTCAATATTGACCGCAAATCATCCCCCAAAAGTGTTGCTTATTGCCCAAAGCATTCCCTCAAACCAGCTCTTCATGATGGAGTACTAACAAGGCTGTTCAGCACTACACCAACCCCAAAGGCATAACAAGAATGATAATAAAAGCAGCATTAAAAACCATGATCAAATGGCACAAACACTCGCCCCATGTGACTCCTAAAAAAAGTACGTGACGTGGACCTATACAGCACTCCTGAACGGCAGATTACAAGGGAGCATGGTGATTAAATGAGATCTCAGAGTTTCAAGAACCAGTATTAATATTTGTCACTAAGTTCTGCTACTGCTGGGTTTTCTATCCATTTCTGATAACAAGGTATTTGCAGAGCTTGAACATAAAATAGTATTTCCAGTCTGGCCTATATCCTTCCTCTGTAAAATTACATTAAGATACAAAGCTTACATATTTCTGTCCTAAATTTCATCCTGATGACTAAAGTCTAAACTAGTAGCATGTGTACCCCTCAATTACAATAAGATACAGCTAGAGCTGAAACGTGGCATTAGCTATGTTACAATTCCTGGTATTGTCAACAGGCTTAAACGCATACCCAAACTCAGGACAGCCTGACACATTACAACATTGTGAAAGGAAAACTACACTTGAAAAGGAGATTTCTGAAAGCTGTAAAAGCAATGTCCTATTTCACCTGTATTTCCCCCCCCCCCCCACTTTCAGCTGATTGGTTTGCCAGCTTCAAGAGAAATTTCTACAGAGATGAGTCACACAGCTGATTACAAAAGCCTTGGAGGAAGTTTTACAACAACAAGCCCTTGAAAGGCCAGATGCCTTTGGAATTCTCTAATGCTTTAACATGATTCCTTAAGCAAAACACACATCTGGTTCTTTTTCTAATACAAGTGAATCAAGATTTAAACAAACATATCTATAAAAATAAATAAAGATATATTTAGAATAGAATGCATACCAAGCCCAGTGAGTCCTAGTCCTGCTGAGGACAAGATATCCAAACCAGCACAAGACAGACCAACAGGACATGAGACGGTAGAGGGATTTGATGCTACGGTAACTCCACTACTTTCAAGTCCCAAGAGACATTTCCGTGCCTCATACATATTTAAGGCATTTCGTTCAACACTTTTTACAATCACAGACTGTAGGGAAAGAAAACAAACAACAACAAAAAAAGGAAAACTAATGAATAACAACTATATAACATGGATCTGCAACACACAACTCTGCTTAATGCTCCCTCATGGCTATCAGAAACATAGCAATGTGAGACAGCATGAGTTAATGCTCATTAATAACTACTCAAATTCAGTGACCTTGACTGTAAATTCAGGGGGTTTGTATGCATTTGACAATGAGAATGATGAAAGTCCTGTCTGCCTAAGAAAAACAATTGTCATTGCACCTTGGTGCTGTTTGGTATATAAAATCTTAAGTGTCCCAAGATTTAGAGAAAAAAACCCACAACTAAAATTTTATCTTGGCATTTATCAGAGTTTTATAGTTCAAAGTGGACAAAAAAGTTGTGCATATTAAATCCAGCTATTAAATCATAGCTGTCTGACAATAAGGTAACAAATGCCTGGAAAATTCAAGTACTAAAAGCATTATCTATTTCTGGTACATTCTCTACACGTATTGATTTTATAAACACCCACTCAGAGAAGTTTACTTATTGACACAATGGAACGGTCATTTAATATTTTGAATTTTTTGCCTGTTTTGGCATTCAATACAACAATGCAGATAACTAGGAGTCTCCTATCCATACTCATCTAAGTATTTTGCAATCATCTCCCATTTAAGGTATTTCGTAATTCTGGGGTTTTTTGTGGTTCCTTTGAACATCTTGTGCAGAACACAATCAGACTTCTGAGTCCTATTTGTTTTTCCAGGTTTTTTTTTTTTTGTTTAATTCTGATTGCTAAAGAACTCTGCAGTTACGTGGGGGAGCTGCAATTTAAGACAAATTTCTTTAAAAACAAATCAAGACTAGTTATAGTCAGACAAAATTTATCTCCACATAGTTTTTCTTTTATCAGCATCTCCCATACAAAAGCTAATCTCTGTATTGTCAAATATTTAATGAAAAAGTCAAAATACCATAAAGATACGCTGTTCTAACATTCATATCAATATATCAAGCAGAAAATATATATGCCTTTTAAAAGTTTATGAATGCATTACGCTGGGAGGAGGAACAGACACGTCAACTCATCAGCTCTTTTAAGTTGTCATGAAAGCCTAAAAATAATAGATTAGCTTTTCACCAACCTTGCTTGGTTGCTTTGGTTTTGGTTTAATGCTTATGAAAACATCTAACTGCTCCATTAGCTGTGTTATAAACTGTGGTTCTACTTCAATTTCTTCCTTCATATCAAACATGAGCACAAGAGGAAGGCAACCCTGAGAAGACAAAAAGCAAAAAAAAAAAATCAGAAAACTTATAAGCTGTCCTTTTTCCATGAAAAAGTTAGCAATAAACTGAACTACAGAGACTGTAACACATGCACATCACAACAGAGTAAGTTCAGAAACAATAGTGGGGTTGAAATTTCAAGTAAAGCCTTTTCCTTGTATGCAGGAATACAAGTGTATTTTTCTTCCTTGACATTCTGAACTAATGGTTTGGTGGTACAAGGTTGCAATGATTTGCTGAATATTTGACATTCCAGTCAGCACATATGGACCCTGCATAAGTTATTTATACAGACTTAGAGGTGTATGGAGGATTCAAATTTGGAAACCGCTACTATATTAAATCAGAAGGAGATACTGTCAGCAACTGATAGCAGGACTGTCACGTATTCAAAGAGTTCACATCAAACTATGGCTGAGAAAAGGAAACAATTCTGATAAAAATTCTTTTTAAGTCACCATGACTTAAGTCTTAACTTTCACCTTTCTCCCCCCCGTCTTAGAGCAGCTAGATAAGTATTTTCCAGTGATATGGATGATATCTCTGAAACACTTGAAATATGGCAACTTTAAGTGAAAATGAAAAAAGCACCCCTAATAAAAGGCCAAACCCAAGAAACAAACTCAATGGTCACAGGATAAGTAGAAATTATTAGATTGCTACTTCTCATAAAGTAACAAAGAGAGGGCACAATTCAATGAAAAATAAATCTTACTTTTTGTAAACTTAAGAGTCCCAATAAAGTAAATACAGTATCACAAATATCAGGAAAAAAGCTACAGTAAGATATTCAAGAAAGTGGTCTCTCTTAATGAGTTTTCCGCTTTTGCTTCAGAATGAAAAACAGCAAATTGGGGTATTTATTCTTAAAATCAGTAGTTCAATATAATTTTATACTTAAACAGCACTTCAAGAGTACCACCTGTAGCTACAATGCACATCCCAAACCTAAATTAAAGTAATTTTAAGTTAAGTAAAATTAAAGCAAAGTACCTTAAGTATTTTGAAGGAAGAGTGAACAAACACAGCTTAACTCCACAAAGTGAACTTCTCTGAAAAGAACATTTATGAATCAAGCCAATTTAAAACTGAAAAGTGGGGTTTGAAAGGGTCAGTCAAGTTTGGCAAAGAAACAAATAGCCACAGGACTGGCGCCATAGCCAGGGCTTTCGCTGCTTAGACCACGACACTCGCTTTGAGAGGCCTGGTCTATTGGTGGCTGATGGAGTCCATCTGACAGAGAAGCAGGAGAGCATCTTTGGTAACAGGCTTGCCAACCTGGTGAGAAGGGCTTTAAACTAAAGTTGCCGAGGGAGGGGAACCTCAATCCATCCCACACTCTGATGCCAGTGTCAGCAATAGATTCCCACAGCCTTAAGAAGGGTCACAGGTCAGCAGCAGAGAACCTGAAGAGCAACAGAAAGGATTTCCAGCCAGTAAGTCAGCTTCCTCCAGGGCCCAACTTAAGTGCCTCTATGCAAATGCAGGTATCATGGAGAATAAACAAAAGGAGTTAGAAACGTGCACACACGTGCAGGGCTATGATCTCATTGGCACCACGGAGATACGGTGGGATGGATCTTATGAGTGTTAGAATAGAGGGATACAAGCTCTTTAGGGAGAACAGGCAAGGAAGATGAGGAGGGGCTGTTGCTCTCTTTGTCAACAACTGGTTGGACTGTGTGGAGTTCCCCGCCAGGGATGGATGAGGAGCCAACCAAGTTTATGGGTCAAGATCAAAAGGGGCCCTGTGTGAACCTCATGAAGCTCAACAAGGCCAAGTGCAAGGTTCTGAACTTGGGGCAGGGCAATCACAAGCACAAACACAGGCTGGGCAGAAAATGGATTGAGAGAAGCCCTGAAGAGAAGGACTTGGGGCGCTGATAGATGAGAAACTCAACATGAGCCAGCAAGGTGTACCTGCAGCCCAGAAAACCAACTGTATAACACGAACATTTTAAACCAGGATCCAAACATCATCTGCTTAGATAAGTCTAAGTAAATCACTGCGTTTTCTTTCTTCCTTTTATGATTTGCCCACATCACTACCATGAGTATTGTCCTAACCACCACGTCGAATATATTCCTGCAATACATTAACGAATAGAAAGCGAGACTTGCAATGTGTGTCAAAGATAAGAGATATTCACTTTATACACCACAGAATACATAGCCTTCTCAATGAAATTAGTTACTAGTTGATATTAAAGTTCCCATTTAGAGATACTGCTAAGCAATCTTTGAAGATAACACCAAGACATTCTGTGTGTCCTACTGGAAGGCATCTATGCACTGCATTTCTGATGATTTTGTAAACTCTGCCACAAATTCACTCTCATGAGAATTATAGATCACAACAATTTAGCAGCTCAGAAAAGTGTTATAGTATTTCTTTTCTAGGTATTGAAGTTCAGATGCTTCCAGATAGTTACTTCTAGGAGCACTGCAGAATTCAAATCACTATTTCTAAAATCCATCTCCCGTTCCATAGAACACTTGTGTTGCCCCGCTGTGAAATGGCATCAGCTGTTATTGTGACTGAATCGGAGGAGCTGGCAGGAGGCAATAACAACAGCAACCACATTGAGAAGGTCAGCATGCAGTCACACCTTGCAGGAAATCACTCCAAAATACCAATCTCGTTGAACAATGCCCCAAAACAAAACAAATCGAGTGGAATATACTTTGATAGAAGTGCAGAATGACTACAGCTATCCATCTGTATGTAGACATCAGGATGGCTGGAACATTTAAATGCTTTTATCTGAAGCTGAACAATACTGGTAAGTTTTTATCTGGTTTGTTACTACTTCCCTCAGATTTTCAAATATTTAATTTTTTTTACAATTATTTAAATGTTATTAAATATTTGTTTAAAAAGATATATTTCTCCTGTTCAAAGTTTACTTTTAACATTTTATCTACAAAACAGAAAACAACAGTTTCATGACACGTAACGCCTTTGAGTTGAAATAGATCAAGTCTCCTGGGTCAGTGCAATTCTTCAAGGGCGATGTGGTGTGGGATACTAAGTTGTACTGATGTACTTGGAACTAAATCAAATTCAGCACTTCAAGAATGGGCCCTCATATAATTCTAGGTTTCTAGAGTAGAGGTATAACCCATGTTAATATGACAGCATGTTTGTACTTCCTTCTACTTCACAAACCTTCAGAAAAGTACTACTTAAACCTCACCAAGAAAATACTAAGAGACAGTCTTATTCTAGGTATTTAGAAACAATAATATTCTAGAATATAAAAATCATGAATATAACTACATAAAAAGAAACACACCAGAAAAGCACAATGCGATGTAAAAGAGATGGGGAGAGAGATGTGGACTTCTACAATTTAATGATATTATGCTTTATCCTTGATACCAGCTTTGAATCAGATTTAAGTCCAATTCTCCCACATGCTGTTCATTAACATCCATGTATATAAAAAAAGTGTATAAACATTAGTACTACAACAATGCCTGAAGGCTCCTGTGAGGCTTGGAGATCAATGTACTATGTACAAACAATAATAATATTTACCACCAGAGCTATTTTTGTAAAAGGCCTTACAGTTCTGTAGCTGTGGTACAAGAGAATGTAAGACTGCAGAATAAGTATTTCCTATGGCTCCCCAGCTTCCCTAAAAACTCGCCTACATAGGAACTAAGGAATTCCTGCCACTTCCTCCCAAAAGAAACCTACTTACCTGATAAACATGGAAAAAGCAGGCTGACAAAACAAAACAAACAACCCACTGACCAACAACAAAACCCTCCAAAAAATCTGCCTTCCACTCAAAAGCATATTGTTACCATAAATTTAAATTGCTTGTGCTGATTTATATTACCAAGGTCATTTTTCAAATCATGACACCAAAATACTACAAGTATTTTAGATAACTACAAACACTTAAAAAAACCTGACAAAAACAGAGTACTCAACTGAATCAGCTTTTTGCAACATGAGTAATAATTCTTCCTCACTAAAGCTAATTTATATTTGACCCACAAATACGTGCAGAATTAACAGCTTCTCTATGATCAAACAAGTTTCACTGGAAGTATTTACCATGAGATATTGCCTGGCAAGACAGACAGACTCAATTGTGCCCTGGAGGTAGACAGTGGATTTCTTCTGTGGGTTACTAGGATCAGGGAAATGGATCTGAGCACCAGTCCTCTGCATGATGTGTTTGATGTTACTGCCATTTCGACCCATCATAAAGAGATGATGCTGTGCTGCAATGTCTAGCTGTGTGCTCACAGGGATTGCAGAGGCCAGGCTCCCAGCCAGATGTTCTAAAAGCATGGCTGTTCCTTCCTGCAGGGGAAATACAAGACGACGGTGAAACAGTGCTCACAGGTATAAAAAATTGACATTTTAGGCTGTTTTCTTTCATACATTCCACAATCAAGATGAAGAAAATTGTTTTGTGTGAAAATCAGTTTGATTTGTTAAAGTTAACAGACGGACTAAGATACAATCCTCCTTTAATGACCAAACGCAGTGTTTAATTGCCATTGTAAAATGGCGGAAGATGACGTCAAAAAGTTTGGTGCCAATAGACCTTCGGTGCCCACGCACAGCAATAAAAGTCAACAGACATATATTTCTGTAAGTATATTTGCAAAACAATCTTTCAGTTTTGGTCTAAGATGATCTTACTAGCATGAAATACACCCAACCAAAACCATGTCGATCTTGTCCCACTGTTAATTGTTAACAAGGAAGCTTTTTTTTCATTTTATTAATATAAACAGGCTCATGATATTTCCTTTATTTGAGTTTCAAATTCACATCTCCCAATCCTGGTTTTGCAAGACTAGCTTTATTGACTCCTAGGGCAACTTTCAGTGTAATGTATTTGTGTGCACGTTGAGAAGATCAAAGCATGAAGAACTCGTGTGTGGGGTTTAGTGGGTTTTTGTTTGTTTGTTTTGTTATTTTGTGTGGGGGCTTTTTTGAGTAAAAGATGGTTAAGATTAGCACATATTCTAGAACCACTGGAAACCCAAACAGGTGTGTAAGAGATGAAAAACATTAAAAGCATAGCACAAAATGCTAAATCCTAAACTTCAAAATCATTTCTATGCATTTTTACCCCTTATATCAGTTAAGTTTAGAAAAGCCCAGCCCTTCAGGCTTCTAAAGTGATTATACAATAATAACAACATGTATTGATCAGGCAGGATACAATATTAATATAGTTCTTAAGTGTCTAAACTATGAATATTTTTATGACATGCAGAAATCTCCTTAAGAAAACACATTACCTTCACAGCACTAGTATTATTTTGTGACCCTCTGACAATGACTGTAGCACCATACATACGAGAGCGTTGTTTAAAGGAAACTGAAATATTATACGTCTGAGATAGATGTTGAATTGTGGGAGAATTAGGATCTGGGATTGGTTGAAGAATTCCAGCAATAGGCAATTCAAACATGAGTACCAAAGGAAGCAGCTCCTACAACAACATTGAAGAGCAAATATTTAAAACTGAAATCATACTCACTAGAACTACAACAATTATATTACTGAATTATAATATGATCGTGAGCGATGATTAAACTGACAAAATACATCCTCTACACAGGGCTCATTGATAAAAATATTATATCTTGAGTTGGAAAAGGCACATATTTTTCTAAGGGACACGAGGTATTTGAATTGCATAGGCTTTTTTGTTTGTGTGTTTGGTTTTGGGTTTGTTTTAGTTTTTTGTTGGTTTGGGTTTTTTTCCAAAATTGCAGGATCTTTTGCAACTACGTAGCAAAAATAAAGCCAGTTTGCACACAGACCCACAAATAGGTGCATATCTGTAAGACTTCATAGAAATGTTTCCTTTCTGTCAGGGATTAATCGGAACTCTGAAGTCAGCTGCAAAGCTACATAAACTTCAGCTTCTTTCACTCCTGTCAAGACCCAGGCTGTCTGACAAACCTGACAACAAGGACTGCAAAAAAGTTTTCATATATTATTAGATTTATAATCATCCATGCTGGAATATGTATACAAATATAAGGTAAAGACAAGTTCTATGAGTAGAGAATGGAAAAAAATTCCAGCAAATTACTTACGCAAATTGTACATGAAAACAGTTAAAATACAAAAGGCAGTAATTGACTTTCCTAAGTCACAGATTCACACCGGATGCTTGAGCTTCTAGAGGTCTTTGAGTGGAGGGGAAATTAAGATGCAATTTTAAACACAGTATGGGGTATTTTACACCTTCTGTAAACTGTAGACTTCATGTTCAAAGTCTATATTGGGATAATTAAAAATTTGGCCAGAATGCAAGCCACTGTTAATACCCTTTCCATTTTACTCATATGGATATTCACATTTCTTCTTATATTTCTGCTGTCATAAGACATAGCAAGACCAGACAACCCTAGGGTTCTCAAAACTATATATTTTTTTTTCCAATTCAGGTGTTTTCAAGGGAACACTATACTGAAATAGACCTATTACCCGAATTCTAACTCTTGCAGACTCCACTCCAGCTGGCTGTCCTGCAATAGACACCTGGAAGAGTAAGAATATAGAAAACATAACATCACCTTTTCAAATGAGGCACTGGAAGTGTTATTCAGATACCTGTGTTGTCTTTTTACAGACTTTTCAAAAATTAACACTTATTTTACACCTGGTGACAAGCTAAGTGTTCTCTTAAGCAGTAGGTGAAAACTAAAATCAGTTAATAAAAAAAGGTCTTACATAAAAAAACTTTCATAGGCTTAAGCAACTAGAAAATAATTGATACACCAAACAATAGTTGTTTGGATCGAGTAATGGAATTACTTCTGTGCTTAACAGTTCAATGTTAGTATTGAACAAAAACAGGCTTTCTTGAACATTCTGAAATTACTGTAGATTGCTCAGCAGCCACTGGGATGCAAAGAGGAAATTCTGAATACAGTAACGAAAGACTTGAAAGTAAACATTCAGGTAACATTATCATTACAAAATATGTACAGTTCAGGTCCAGTGACTTATTCTAATAAAGCTGAACTCTCACAATAGGACATTCATTTTTGCTATCTATCCAATGAGGTCAGTTTTCAAATAAGTTACACCATAAGCCACAAGCACCAAGAAATTAATCAATAAGCTAAGTCAGTTGATAAGGAAACAAAAATTTACAAACCCAGTGTTTTTCATGCTGCTTCTCTACCATTTACATTAAGTTGTTTACCTTGTATGCTCCAAATAATTGTAGTTTAAAAAATCTGAAATTATTCATGAGCCATCACAAATTGTTTCCATCTGGTTTTAAATAATTGCTCACTTAGGAAGTTCCATGCTCTCCACGTGGTGTCAATACCAAAACCCTACTTCCCTGAACATGAACCCACCATCCCCCCAAAGATCTAAATTGAAATATGTTTAGAGTGGGGTTTTTTAATATTCTCAAGAATTACAGTATAATTAGTTAAATACTAATCAATACTTACTTGGTTGCTTTTCTCTGCTTGATTATTCCTATTTGAGTCTGGAAAATGGATATGGCATCCTGTTTCCTCCATCACCTTTTTAATATTATTGCCACCTTTACCTATCACATGAGAATGTTCTGTATGTGAAACATCCATCTTCAAGGTTACCCGATTGCTCTGGAAATCAAGTACTCATGATTAGACCTGTTCACTGCAGAACCTGAGTATTTTATAGTAATGTAACTTCAAGAATGACATTCAAAATTGTATTTCCAAAGTATTTTTGCTGAGGCCTAGATTCTACTCAAGTAAGATGTCCTTAATATGGATCATAGTCAGGTCCTAAATCATTTACATTTTCTTCCCAATGAGAAAATAACACGGAAATAAATATCCCAAAGATATATCTTCATATAAACTGTCCATGGCTTTTAAAACATACCCTAGCTTTTATCAGTTGTGACGTAGATGCCCTTTTACAATCCATTCTAATTTATTTTAAGTGTTCTTTCAATCGCAGTCACATACCCCTGACTGATCTGGAAGGATCATATGCTGAAGATTTTGGCAAACAAAGCTACAGGACCTAAAATAAGTGTTTCCCCCCCCCCCCTCTCCTTTAACAAAAATACCAAATTTTTCTTGTATATCAATTTTTAAAATACACAAACACTGCCTACAGCTTTTCTTAAAAGGTATGTTGTTAACTGTCCACAATAATGTTGTTAATAGTTGTGCAAAAAATGGTGCTTAACACTGCAATGTTCCTTTTGGCAAGCTGTTTAGAAAAGCTAAAGTTAGTGTACAACTACACAGAAGTCATATACACTGCCCAAAAGACTTGCTATTGAATGAAAAGAAAGTCTAATTGAACATATGAGACCCCTAGCCAAAATCTAGACATTTTAGAGATGTTGGTCCTACTGTTTCAGATAACACAGTAACAATGAAAAAACAGAATTGCATGAGTGTTCCTTTCAGGCAAACCCCAAATTTTAGGTTCACTGAAGAAGCCACATAATCTACTGTCTTCAAGTAAAATGAAGCTTTATTTCAGATTTTAAGGTGAAAAACCCAATCCAGTGAATGAACTATATGCGCTTCTAGTGAAAACATTATTTCTAGTTCAGATTTAGAAAAAGTAGTTTAAGCAAGTATTTTCTTGTAGTATGTTTACATACATGTGTATACACCAAATATCAACCGCCAGAAGGTATATATTGGAGACTTTGCTTTGAAGCATCCATAAATACCTTCTGTGTAAATGAGCCCATTTAAAAGAATCAATGTCATCACAACATTAGAGACTAAGGTATTATTCCAAGTTCTTTCTTACTTTTGTGTCCAAGACAGACATTATTTTCTCTTTCGCTTCTTTAACATTTTCCTTTTTTCCAGAGACTTTAATATGGGGATCTATAAAAGATAAAAAGACTTGTAAGAAAAATAAAGTAAAATATATATAAATTTTCCTCATTGCTTAAATGTAGTTCAGCAATAAACTGTACTACCAATCTTTGGAATTCAGCTAAAAACCAAGCTTATTTTTCCATATGTTTAGCCCCACGATTAGGATTACCAGATGAATCTATTAACACCATAACCAACTTGAAAGAAAGAGAAATCAAATGCCAAATACATCATATTATAAATGTTGTCTGCAATGCAATTACATAGCTAAGCCATTGTGTTTTTTCAAACAAATATTGAGGACAACTAAAAGCTCTTTGACAGCCTTACTCAAACTCAGACAATGTCTAAGAAAAGCTCCCACCAATCTCAAACTCACCCTCATATCTTCATTAAGTTTAGCCTCTAGAACTATCCTTTGCACTTTTAACCTGGCAATAAAGGTGCCTCCACCAGATATCTTCTGATTGAAGTTATCAAATTAAATTTAAGACACTAACTCAAACCTCTGAAGTGTCAAGTATATAAACTAAGATTTGATAAGTGACATAACCAGGAGGAACACCAGATGATGGTCCAACGAGATCTAAAAGATCATTTCTACAAAATGCTTCAATTTGCATTACAGTTTTCCAGCCATTTTCTTTAAAGAGCAGAATGTTTTGTTCTGAGCCATCAGGTAGAGTTTTGCATCCTGGAACATACGCCTGGTCAGAAACTACAGAACTGACTTTGGAACTAAAACAAGTATCAATTACTCAAAAAAATGTGAAAATTACACATTAGATTGTTTAGTAGCACCATCTGGTGTCCACAAGCATTAAGTGCCACAACAGCAAAATTACTGTAAAAACATTAAAAATAGGTTCAATTAAAACAAACAACAAAATACCCAACTACCATCCAAATTTCTAAGTATCAGAAACAAGGTTATGATTTTGCAGGTGATGCCTTTCTCCTTCCCTAGTTCTTGAGTCCTCTGCCCTTCTGCAGCCTAACAGTGCTTCTCCTGTGATGAGATGAACTGTTCTCACAAAAGAATTCTAAAACCTCTTCTGGTTAATGAATTATCCTAGACAGATACATACATTTTAAGGTATATGAAAAGTAAATATATTCTCAATTGCAGAAGAAAACATAGCCTTAACACAACATATCTGCCATTGTCATCATCTCTATGATTGAAATCACTTCACTACTAATGCCAAATAATCTATCTTCAGATCAGTTGTACTCAGCTGAAAATTTAAACTGTTTAAGCCATGCACAGATAGTCTTGTTCCAACAATAAAACTCCTCTGGGAAGTTCTGTGCGCATTCTGCTGGGGATACAGAAAAGCTGAAGGATTACAGGACTCAATGCCAAGTTTCATGAAACTTAAGAAAAATGCAGCATTTTGAGTTCCGAGAAATACGCATTTCATTTTTAAAAATGGAAATTTTGAAATCTGTAGTCACAAAAAACTGGCACGTGCACAGGATCTACAGAAGCTCAACCAAGCCTTTTTACAACGGGGCAATGAAAAAAAAATAAAAGAAAACCCACACCAAAATAGCCTAAAGGGAAATTTTTAATATTTTAGATTGACAATAAGTCATGTGAATTTGATGCATTTAAGCTGTGAACAATATTGGAAATGGATGTCGCAGAAATTCCCAGAAGCACATTCTAGCACACTGCGTATGCTCCAGGTGCTCTTTAGAGGCAATCAGGAAAAACAAAACCAGAGCACCACCAATTGGGGGTTGATTTTCACATATTCGTAAACATATTTTAATACACATTGTTACAAGTACGAAAAAAATATCTAAAATCAAGTCTGACATCCTATTAATACTAAAGAAGATTACTGCCATTCCATAATACTGTTTGTTTAGCCACGGTTGAAAACACATTTTAGAATACCTATTTTCTCTATTTATCATCTCAGCTACACTTGTCTCTTTTGTTGATACTGACAGCTTCAGAAAAAAAAACCCACATATTTCTACCTTCAAACCTTTGTTCTTTTTTCGAGGAAAAAATAGCTCAATTACTCACTTTAAAAACAAAAGCAAACAGGAATCCAAAAAGCAAAAACAAATCCACTGATATCAGTGACGATTCTAAAATAGTCTATGAAATCTTTCAAAGTTGGTCTTTAGTACCTTCTGCTTACTTGACTTATTCTCAATGACAGTGGTTCCTAACGAATATGGAAAAACCCTTTTAAGTCAAGAGAATTCCTCCTTTGCAACTCACTCAGTCTTTACATAAGACATCCATACCAAATGCTGTGTAAGGAGTTGCAACTAAAAGAGTAGAAATTTTTTGAACTGGTTTTGCAGGAGTTGGAAGTACATTGAAACAGTATGATCTGCCAGAAAACCAATAGGTACCCACATAACATGGAATCAATGAACAAACACATCACTTCAGAAAATACTCAAAAATTCGGATTATATAACCTGATTTTCTGCATATTACAGGTCCTCAAGTTTCTTAAATGTATCTCTCTATGCAATCAATTAGCTTGTTTGCACTGCAGTTCCTTTGGGAAATGTGCAAATGCGGAAAACTAACTGCTCTAATGGTTCACTTTCACCTCCCGGATTCGTACCCGATTTGTAACATGGTTTGTACTTTGGCTCACTAGTTCTTGTTCTATCTGCCCTCTGCCTCCCTGAGTTTAAGGAACCCTTAGTGTTCAATCGTGTCTTCCAGTCAAGGTCTATATATAACCTACTCAAATCAACTATCATTATACCAAGTCTTTTTCTGAGCCTAATCCCAAATACTATCATTTAATCAATCATTAAGAAAAATAAGCTAGAGAATCTACCTGTTCCTTTCCTGGCTAAATTAATTTTCAAAGTAAAGGACTTTGTGTTTGTTTTTAAATGCTGTACCACAAGCAGGTTTACCAGGAGATAGCCAAAGGCAACTCCTCCCAAACACCTTGCAAGCCCAATGCAGATTAGGCTGCATTTGACCTCAAATTCCTGAACTAAATAAAGCAAACCTGTCACTAACAGAATCTGCATTTATCATTTCAGTTTTCCAGTCAATCCAAACTATTTCGTAGAAAAGACTGAAACTCGATAGTATCTGCAAATTTTTCTTGGGATCTTTAGCCGAGTAGGAAAGAAATGAACAGATAAGGTCTTTGTGCATCAATACAAGGGAGTAATTAAGACAACTGACTTAAGATTTCTAAATGATTTCCGAAGCTGTTGCCACCAATGAGCCAAACACATTAAAAATGGTTCCGGACAACTTATTACTTTTTGACAGAACAAAGTTAGGGTGTTTAGTACTAGCATATGACAAGTGATGTCTGTTTACTATGTTATTTTTATTAGACTGGGCTGAACATAAAGCTTCACACTGCCACCTATCTTCCAGGTGCAACCATTTATTCCATAGATTTAAAGTTACATTTCCTATTTTAGAAAAAATTTACTACCTTGCCTTAGCACCAAGACAATAATATTTATTAGATAAAGCTCTACAGTTTACATTCGAAATACCTGCAGGGTGTGATTGTAATATTCTCCAAGTCCAAAACAAGATAAAAATCACTCTCAAAAGTGCAAAGAGGACTGTTAAGCATGAAGGAACAGCAGGTGTAGTTTATGTATAGTACTACCTCTACAGAGAAGCATAATAATCACCCCCGAGTCAGTATCCAGACTCACCTAATTGACCACAGCACCTGCACAGTCCTACCCACTGAGTAAGAGCAACCAGTTCCCACAGAAATGGAATTTGCTGAGGCCAGGGCCGTAACAATGCTATATTCGTACAGATGACAACTGGATCAGATCATCAAGATACTTCAACCCTGAGGAACACCGGTTTCAGAACCTACTTCTACTGAAAAAAAAAAATCCATTCTCCTGCTGGTTTTGAATTATTTTTTTTTTCTGGGGTGACGTGGGCAGGGTGGTTTGGTTTTCTCAAGTTTTCGTAGCAGAACTGCAAGTATACTTTAAATAAAACTGGAATTACAGCAAAAACCAGATGTTTATCATAAATAAAGAAATGAGATACTGAAGCTTTAAAAAATATTTGCAAACAGAACATTCTTCAGAAGAAGTGTGTGCTAAAAGCACATAAGACTCTAGGGCTTTAAATACAAGTATGGTATCATAAACTAGAAAAGATCTTGACTCATGAACAATGTGATTAGTGTCTTACGAAAAAAATTATACTGTAATCTATCTTTCAATCAATTTTGATAATCAGCATCTTTTTCCCTGAAAAACAGAAATGAAATTTAATTTTAACAGGTTTCCCCCCTTTTCAAGAAAGGGGAAATACTTACATAAAATAGAAAGCTACAATTACACAACAGAAAATGCTGGAAATTTTTCTTAGCAGTCTTCATTTTGCCAGACTCCTGCCTTGAAGTGGCCTTTTATTTCTCCTATCCTCAAATTCACACTTTGGCAGAGTTTCCACCTCCTTGGTCTTTGTCCACAGCTTTACTAGCAAGCCTCCAGCTCTTTTGCTACTATTGTGTGCAACATTTCAGTAAACAAAATAAAATTCCTCCAAGGAAAAATTACATTTGTGCAAGTTACACCAACTTGTGCCAGTCAAGAACGTTTCAAATAACTAGGAGATTTAACCATGCAGGCCTCTCCTGCAAATCATACATTACATTTAAAGTCTGTGCAAGCTCTTCAGACCACAGGTATGCATCTAGCTTGTTTACAGGATGAACAGACTTCATTTAAGTTACAGAAATACCACTACTCTAAAAATAGCTAGACAACTGGGCAACAGCAGGGCAGATGACAGTCATTACAATAAGAAGCTGATTAGGATCTGAATAGCCCATGAATATTACTGAACTTGAGCCATCCAAAGAAAAACAAAGACAAAAGAGACTCAGAATTTTTAAGGACAAGTTATGAAAATATCTGCCCTCAAATTACTAGCAAAACCACACTAAGATATACGAAAAGTTAAAATAAAGACAGATAGCCAAACGGGCACATGTGGATATTCACTGTCCAAACTAGATGGATTGATTACAGCCAAGGTAGACTTGATATAGTCTCAATCTACTCCATGGAAAAAATCATTAAGGTTAAAAGCATGCAGTAAATGCTTATGGTTACAGGCATATGCAAAGTAAACCAATTGAATAAGCAAGTCATTTTGTCACTTGGGCACTTCTTGCTGTTGACTTATCAGTTTAAAATACTAATCATCCTGCCTCCAAGGCACTTATTTCACCTCACAGCTTCTAAACCACAGAAGAAAGCAAGCTACTCCTGTACTAAGGTAGAATGCAGCGGGGGCCATTTCCTACTGCAGACTCTCCAGGTATCCTCAAGACCTATCACTCCAGAACACAGGGGTTTTTTTTTTGGTTTGGTGGGTTTTTTATAGTTTAAATTAGACTGCAGCTCATCATCCTTGAATGAGATTTCAACCAGCTAACCTGGGCATGATGAAAAGTCTACCCAAGCATCACAAAACTCAACATGGGATGCAAGCAATTAATAGTGTCTTCAGAGTAGACATATCCTGAGGCTCTGGGCATTCTAGGGGATCTGTTTGTTGTGGACAAACAACTGATTATGCAACATCCCTGAAGAGCTAGAGCCACTGCCTCTACGCACACACATCTGAAAGACTGTCTTCTCAGATCTTTGACTCTTAACTTCCTCCCCTCTTACTGGCAAATCCAAACCATCTTTAAAAGAATTCTTGTTCTACACAGAACGAGATGAAGCTGAGAAAAAGTAAATACTTCACCACTTCTGCCGCAGTTCCAGGGAAAGCAATTCACATGAAACTCTGCTCTTCTTATATTTTGGCTGCTTCTCCATAGTTACCTGCATGATGGTGATGCTTAGTATCCCCTCCTTACTTCTCTCCACCATGTATAAAAATACATGTATATACACACATACATACACAGACACAATGCACATCGATATTCATGAAGCAGAGACTGGGTAAAACACAGACTTTACGCATACACAAAACCGAAGAAATGCTGTGCAACATTTGGCAAAGAATCTTGTTTCTCAGAGCTTGCATAGTATAGTTCAAAAGTAACTTTGAAACCTGTAAAAGCCTACTTCAAATAAAATGACTACTTAAAGTGAAATATCTGTTCGGCATAGCCTCACAAGTGAAATGAAGTAAAATTAGGTGCACTTCTACATCAAACATGGCCAAATCCCACATTTGGGTCTCTTAGCAGCCTTGAAACATCCCTGCAGGACACCAAAAATCAATGTTCAGAATGCCCAGAATTAAGTAAAAATTAGGCAGAAACATCAGATAAGCTTTAAATAAAATAGATTACCTGGACAACTTATTATTTTTGAAGGAAAAAAAACTACTGATGACTGGATTGCGGACCCAGTGACAGAGGAAATGAAGTTGGAAAGCCTTCTCTTAAAGCATGAGCAAAGAGGTAAGGACAAGGAAGAGGTAACAGAACGTATGAAAATTTAAACAGAAGGAAGAAGGGAAGGCCAAAGTGGAGGAGAAGAAAACCTGAAAAGAAGAAATAAGAATTAATTAATTGTAATCACTCAGAGACTCCATTTCAGTTACACAATTTCAGTTTCTTACCAGCATAATTAGCTTAAATTCTGTATTTTTTTTTTTTTTTTAGAAGACCCATTAAGGACATTTTAGAAGTGTTTTCAGACAGAAAAAGGCACATGCCATGCTGCAATTCTGCTACTTTTGGAACAGTTGTTCTTCAGCCTTTAGCCTAAAGCAGCCACCCAAAGCAAGGCAATCTCACAGAAGGACACAAAGTCTTGTCCTGTCTTATTTTTTCAGCATGGAACCAATTAACTCCTGGTTCATTACTTAAATGTCTGTTGCCATTGTATCTCAAAGCATAAACAGAGAACCACAATGCCTGGGAAAGAAAATAAGAAATGAATGAAAAAAAAAACCCCTAAGATTGACTTAATAGATAATTAAACAATCCTCAACATTCCTATCAAAAACACCACCCTTGTATCTTCACTGCACACAGACTCAAGGTTACAATTTTGATGAATAAGCATTGAGGTAATTTTAGTTTCTTACATACGCTTGCAAAAATATCATTGTGACTGTGTTTTGCTGAATAAAAAGCATCGTAACATCTGACTCATGAGCCTGAATGCATGCCTTCAGGCTCAACTTTCTTTGTAAATTCTCCCACGTATAAATCCAAGGACACTTGCATCCTCCTGCTTCCTGATTATTGCTGTGGCTTTTAAAGTCTTCTCTACCTGACTGCATTCCACAGAGTGCTGATTTTTTTATACAGCCATTGAAAATATTAATTCTGTGGATGGAACAGGAGGATGCAGCCATTCTTCAGTAAAGTCTACTGCACTAGATAAACCTGAGTAAACAGGACATAGAGAAGTGTCCTCTTGAGAACCAGTATGGAATAAAACATTATCAGAAAGACAGAAACAGGTGGTTCTTAATAGGACATTAGACATCCAGTGACTAAAGCCAGAAAGCTAAACACGGTATTTTTGGTTTAGACTACAAATACTCTATTTCTTTCTCTACTTTAGTACCACACTTCTACACAGTGAAATGGATTCGTCCCGTAATTTCCCTTTCATGGATTATTATATTTTTAGAGGTTCTTAATTCAACGATATTTCTGATGAACATGGTGAAAGGATTTTTTTGTTTGGTGGTGGTTTTTTTTTAATAAAAATAAAGAGAAAAATAAAAAGAAACAGCTGCCAAGTAGAGCTCTGACGAGCAACAAAGATACTGCAAAGACGTAGCATCGCAGAAGAGAAGAGCACACAAACAGCTTACATAAGAGCAGACTGACTACAAGTTCCGATGAGCAAATACTGGAAGCTGAGCAACAAGCAGTTCAAAAGCAGAATCAGGAATTCTGAGAAAAAGCCTGGCACTTGCTGAGGCAGAAGCCCAACAGCAGGAACAGTTACAATCAGGGAACATGAATGGCTATATACAACTAATTGGCAGATGCTAGAGAGGTTTCTGGCCACTGCATGGTCAACAGTACAAGATTTGAGAAAATATGGCAATATTGGCAATATGGCAAAATATGGCATAAAAATCTCCAGAGCACGTTACTATTTGCATTATAGTAAGCCTATTGTTAAAGACTGCATTTAGAGCCCTAAAAGACCTTTTGTTACTCATGTTGAAAGCCTACCTTATTTACAGAACTTACTTTTTCTAGTTTCTAATAAAACTAACACGTGCATTTTGAAAAGTCATTAGCTTATTGCTTATAAATCCTAGTGCAGGATATATTCACGCCAACTACCTGTGTGGTGTTGGTGTAGAGCATGCAGTCAGAGAGATGCACAGTAAGGACTCAAAGTGGCACAATACAGGAATTTTCCTACAGCGCTGACAATCCAGTAAAAGTCTCACAGCCCACAGTCTAGTACTGATTTAATGGCTTAGCAGTCACTTATGAAAGCAAACTCAAGTGTGAGATGATGATTTTCACTACCTACTTGTCTTTCACCTGACAGATGCAAATAACATTGCTTGTAACAGATAGTAAGGAAGAAAAACCTCTAATTCTTCTAGAAGCTACAAAGAAGGTAGTAATTTTCTTTTCAATACAGAAAGCTGTATCATTGTCACATTACATTTTTCTATCTCGGGTTTGAAATTTGAAATGTTATATTTCAATATCATAACTTCAAAATTATGTAAGTGCATGAAATTTGACTCAAAATTGCTATGATCATTATCACCTGCTTTCTCTCATTTGTTGAACAAGATTCCTTTTCTATTTTTCAAAAGCACAAGGTGCTTTTTTTTTTTTTACAGCCACCATGGCAATGTAATCTACCATTTCTGTGTTTTTTAGCACAATAATATTTGCATGGCACTATAACAGTTGCATATCTTTTAAAAAGTTTATTCTTATTCACAGATATTGAATGATTTTCTCCAGAATGACAGGCAGTTTGCAGCTGATCTGGGAAAACCATCTCCTGAAGCCCACTAGTCTACTAAAAAGCTTCTGCTTCTCTTTTGAGAGAAGGGTTCACAGCAGTAAACAATACTAGTCACATCCATGCCCTGTAAGGGTAATTTCTTTGCAATATGCTTAAAAAAACCCTGAAACATGTCAAGTGTTGCCTTTTAAATCAGGAAATCATCCCTGAACTGTTTTCAAAAGACTTTTTTGTGCATCTCTTCTGTCCATTTCTCTCTCCATTATTAGACCAATAGCAAAACTCACCTCAAGAAAATTAATCACCTTTTCAGCATCTGTTGATGCAAATTTCAGCAGTCTTTCATGTAAATTGTTTTTTGTGTGCCCAAAATTGAGTTTAAAGAGAAGGATGGGGACCACAGAGTAGACTATCAATCTTTAGTTTACATGTAAATGCAGTGTGTAGCACACTGCAATGTATCTGATAACAGCTAGAAGCTCCTAAAATCAAAAAATAACACACTAGCTAATTCCAGTTTTTGCTGAAAGATTGTGACAAACTTACATTTCCAAGTAATTCAATTACAGTGATAAGAGTTTAAATTGCTACATTCCAGAGCTTGAAATTTCAGTTTTTACTACAGTTACTGCCAAGCGCTCTCACTGGATGTCAACCCCCTGATAATTCCTTTTGTATTACAACTATGCTTGTATTTTGGCTCTCCTTTATCTGCCCAAGTATATGTAAATTTCTGTTCTTCACAGCAAGTACAGCAAGCTCTAGTCAAAACCAAACAAGCCCAAAACTTTGTTCCTACTCTTCCTAAACAGTTCAAATCACTCTGCTATAAATTTATTTCAAGTACTATGCCCATCTGCTGGCTCCCTTGCTACTTAAAATTCATTTCCTTAAATCATTCAGAAATGCAACCATAAATATGTATTTCACTGAACTGATACAATTTCACATTATTGCACAGCACTAGCATTTGTTGTTGTAGGCACACACATCCCCAGCAATCAACAAGGTAACAGCAAACAAGATAAAAGGGTCAAGCAAAGGTGACTTTCTTTAAAACCCTTCTCATCTGTCACCCACACTGCACTGAACAGGGGGAGAAATAATTGATCTGGCTGGTTTCTGAACTGGGGGCAATCTGGAGGCTCATTTACATAACTCCAGTAAATGAAGCATTTGCTGCCGGCACAAGGGATCCTGTGGATTTCTGTGTGTCTTAATTGCTCAGATCGAAGAGAATCAAGATGAAATCCTGCAGCCAAGTTTCAAATGGTCTGGGACAGTCTACTGCTCATTTACTTATTACAAAACAGGGAGGAGTCACCTATGCTTGGATCAGCTCCCCCAGAAACAAAGGAAAGAAATGAACTTGTGATCTAAACATAACAATTCTTTAATTTTTAAAGTACACAATTACAGGATTTGGGGAATTTTTCTTCAGAATGAGTAACCGTGTGCACTGGCAGTTTCTCAATTACAGAGAAAGTTAACAAAAAGCAGATGCAGCTCGTAATACAGCAATTGCAATACATGCTGTAATTAATCTGGCATTCCAAACAATAAACACAATGTCAGCAAGAGATTGATTTAAATCTTTAAGTCAACTATGTATCGATCACTTTAGAAACACATTACACAATATATGTACCTTTTACAAAGTTATGTTAAAATCAGCAAAGTTTAAAAAATGCAGTAGGTACATTATGAAGCTTAGGAGAAAGTACCTAAGGTAAATACCTGGAGAACTCTTAAAAGTACAGACTCTTTCCCTCAATATATTCATAAGCCAAATACCATCAAACACAGAAAAGCACTGAACATTTCCAGCTTTATATCTCTGCCTGATGAGAGCAGCCACTCACAAAAGAGACTGGATATTTTGTGCGCATGCATACATTTCAGATTTCACAACATGCAAGTATTGTCAATCTTGGCAAATAACAGAAAAACGAGACAAGAAGATAGTGAGGTTTATGAAATTTGGACCTTCAGGTAGAGAATATGTCCACTTAGAAAAAGGGTGGCAGCTAGATGCTGAGAAACAAATATGACTTTTGAGTTTCAAGTTCTATACTCACAGTATAAAGTAAAAAAAAAAAAACAGTTAGTTTTCCACAAATTGTTTTTTCCATAGTAAAAAAAAAAAATTACAGCTCCTTTCCAGCTTCTCCTACAAATCTGTCATGTTCTGTCAATTCAAACCAGGAAAACACAGAGCAACAGCTGTGAACAAGCAACATAAGATAGCTGAAAACTGTCCCCTCAGTTTAGTTGTCTAAATATTTGTCAGAGAACCCAAATTTTTCATTAAGTGTAGAAGAGTCAAATTCTAGCTCACAAGTAGAGTAAAAAAACTAAAAATTGATAATTCAATCAATAATAAATTTATGCCACATTCAAAAAGTTGCCCTCAACTGATTTTATTGTGACAAGTTTCAAGCAGAATTAAACAAATAATTTTCGCAAATGCTTTCTTTGTTTACTGCTATTGTCAGTCATAAGAGTGACTCCAAAAACTACTTGCAAACATGAGACTTGCAAAACAAAGACACTGCTTGAGAGAAACTCAAAAATATGACCTAGCCCTGCCCATACACTACCATGCCAGTTTAACTCTTGAATGTCAACGCTGGGCACAGGATTATGTCAATGTTTTAATTAACAGCTGTGGTCTTCCACACCTCCTTGTCTAGATAAATTTGAGCTTGCCAATGCCTAAAAAGAAAGAGCTTGTACCATTGGGGTGATTAAGTCAGGGGCAACAGAAGGGCAGCAAGGGAGGGGGAAAAAAGTCCATTTTAATAGCAGGAAGTAGAGATTTGCAACATTTTCCAAACAAAAGTCTTCAGTGGCACAAATCCAAGCCCTCTGTCTCTGAGAAGTGTCAATTTACTCATTCAATTCTCTGGAGTCCCACCTTCCTCCGCAGAGGCACAGTAGGCTTGAAAAGCAAAGCCTCCATCCTCTCACACAAATTTCAGAGCCTGTCTTTTCAACTCAGTCCAAATGCAGAAGCTGCTTCTCCTACAGCTTCCTTCTCCTCTGCTTCAGTCGGTGGTGAAGTACAGACACAGAGCGGTCATGGTTCTCTATAACCACTCACTTCAAACATCTGCTCTGTACCTGAACTGCTTTTTTCCACCTAATAAGGCAGAGAAAGGCCAGGGAAGGCACAGCTGAGCCATGGTTCAAACAACACAACACACGTAAGTAACCTGCCATCCACTACGAAAACTGTCTGGGACAGCACAGTATTCACCACTTGGTTTGAAATCCTAGGCACTGCTAATGGTAGAATACTGGTTGTGAAATAATACAAGTACACATGGTTGAGGCTGCAGCAGGAAAAGTAACAGGAACTTAAAAAAAGGAAAAATATTCTGCACTGTCTCACTATGAAGAATGCCCCCTCCAGCACCAACCTTCAGCCCAGCTCTTTCCTCACATCTTTTCGCTGCCAGCAGATGAGAACAGAACAGCAAAGGACACCACTTGCATGTACAGATTTAGGAATCTAAATTTAGGCACTGAAATATAAGTTACCAGTCATTCATTTTCAGCTGCTGCTGAAGTGCGATGACTGTGGTTCAAGTTTTATTTACCAAAATGACAAAAGAAGAAGCAGCAAAAAAAAAAATTCCTGTAGTGTATTTGAGGCAAGGAGAAGAAGAAAAAGTTAATTGCCAAGAGTCTCTTACTTCTTAACAATTTCTTCCTTTGGGCTAATATGCTATTTACAATGCTAAATAGTATTTTTACAGAATGAGTCAGCTGATTAAAAGCAGAATCCATTTTACCACAAGCTCATAGACTTTATAATCTCTTTTGTTCTACACTTTATCAATAATCCACGCTACAAATGGCTTTCCTTACAGTAATTATTATTTGGTTTGTTTTCCTTCTAACCTACTCACTCTGGAATGAACCCCATCTTTACTTACAGAATTCAGAAGTCTGCTCCCCTCCCTAGTGCGCTGTCGTGGCTGTTCTACAAGGATTCCTTCTTGCAGTGTCCTTCAGTAAGCATCTAAAACGGGATCAGTTCTTTTAAGAAAACAACTTAGAAGTGAAGGACTGAACTATCACAGGTGGTCATTTAAGCCACCTTTGTGGCAATATCTAGTATATTTAGCACTGTTGATAGTAATTTAATCTGTCCTGATAAATCTTCACTAGCAGGGATGCCAAAGCATACATAACTTAATGCAAATATTAGCTATCCTTGTCCTCCCCTAAAATCCAAGAAATCTCTATGACGGAATGTTTACTTTAAATCCTGTCCCAAGTGGAGACTGATAACAATCACTTTTTCCCTATTCCCACTTAGCCTTCATTTTTTTTTTCATTATATATATATCTGACAACATTTTTTAAACCTTTCCCAATTCTTGTTTTCCAAGTATCTCCTTTGCTTTCGCCTAGATTTTCTTCAAAATGCCCAAATTCTCAAGATCAGCACTAGTAACTGGTATGATTTCACAGGTCAAAATTCAGCAGCAGTAAGTTACACAAAATAAATATTTAATTTATTTACAAACAGTGAGCTCAAATACATATCCCAGTTTGGTTTATTCTGTGGTATAGCATCACACTCCAGTGCTTATCCTATTTGTGTTATACACTGACATTTAAACCCCTTTCTTCAACACTGTGTGCCTAATCTTTCTTCTCCAAGGAGCCTGTGTTGAGTTACCATTACTGACTTGCTAATAATTTTGCATAATTTCTCTAATTTGAGTGTGAATTACGTTCTCTGTCAACATGATGCCAGTTGCAAATGTTATAAATCTATACTATTGCATCAATTAATGAGCAATGAAAACACTGCCTGCTATGGGACAATACATCAGAATATCTAATGGAAGGAAAGATCACCGGATCTCCATAGGTTTCAGGAAAATTTCCTACAAGTAGAAAGAAAACAACAAATATTGCATGTGAACAGTCACGTTTGGTGTTTTTTCCCCTCCTACAAAGCATAGGCTCATTCAGAAAGTTTGGATTTCTTTGAAGTGACCAAATGTATGTCTAGAAGCAAGTCAATTCACGTTTGTAATTCTCCACATAACAGCATTCACAGACAGAAAAGCTGATATGAGATTAACTTCTCACTGCACTTCATTACAGTAGAAACAAGAGATGAGAAATATACGCAGGAATGTATTTTGTGCATGCATAGTATGTACAAGTACTCTACATACTTATTGCTAAAAATCTTGGTGGGAAATGTTTGGCATTGAAATATTTTAAGCAATTTCCACAAAACAGCTTGCATTTTCTTGAAGCCCAGTGTTTTCTCAGCTTACTTTTCTTGGCTACTATTCTCGCCCAGCATTGCGAAACTAAGCAGTTTACATTATTTGACATTGCACTGAACACAAATCTCATAAGTTGGACGACAGTTACACTCATATTTAATCCTTTTTATTGCTGCCTTTTTTATTTGCACACGTTCTAATGCTGCTCTGTGATTTTTAGAGGAAAATACCAATACCCTCAACTTCCATGGACAAGAAATTCATGTTTTGCATTCCCAGTATTTTAAATCATACATATGTTTTGGTGCAGATGTGACATCTGTTAAATATTCAACAAATTGAAATTGCAGTCATTTAAGCTACATATTTACGGATGTAGCAGAAAGGTATCAGAGATGCCAACAGCAACATGTTAGATATGTAATCACTGGTCTAGGACAGTAATGAAAATCATCAGCAATACAGAGGTGCTTACCAGCTTTTCCCCAGGATATTCAAGTACAAAGTTCAGAATTGTGCGTCTGATCTCATTTCCAAGTCTAGGATATGTCTTGGAAGTCCATGCCAGACACCTATGAACACTTAGCTATAACTCTTCTCTCCGCTCCTCAGTAAATACTATTTCACCTGGTTCTCCCTCCACATCTTCCTCTTCCACTCCCATCTGTTTTCCCACTATCTTTATACTACCTTTGGCATTTACTCTTCATATTTTGCTCTTTCAAATACCTCATTTCTTTAAGACTTCCCATTCTAACCCCACTATTCCTGCCACTCATTTGCTGAATCACACCTATCAGACCATCTTCAGTCTCTCATTTCCTCTCCGTGTCTCTCACTTCCCCATATCCACTTCATTCTCAACTTCTTCCCTTCCTACAGCTTTCGTCCCGTTGTTTCTAGATAGTTTACTGGAGTTGTCCAGGTTTGAAGAGGGCAATGCAGTAGCCAGCCCTACCTGCAAGTGCGACCATCAGCAGGAATGCCTGGAACATCAGGGGAGGCACTGACTCTCTTTAGGGAAGTCTGGTCTTTGGATAGCAGTTACAGAAACACAGTATTAACAAACTGGAAAGACTATAAAAATACTTTATCAGCTACAGGATACTATTATTACTCCTTCAGCACACAATAATGCAGTGTTTTCCCTAGAAATGTTGGTGGAAATGTTTTTATTTATTCATTTATTTAACTGTGACAAGAGCTTTAAGATGATTTCGACTAAGCATGCTAGTTTCTCTGTGCTTTTAAAAGCTGTTTGGAATCTTTTTTCTTTTTTTTTAGTGTGATCAAGTAAAAGCTGCAAAGGAATTTTGCTCCACGCATAAAGAGCTGATACAGAATAGCCAAACCAACAGTTCTTGTTGTCATGGGCAGCAACAAGAAAAAGGCATTTAAGAGCCAATATTTTTAAGAAAACCTTTACTGGACTGGTATAAAGTCAGACCTCCAACTTTATACCTTAGTAAATAAAATTAAATCACTTTTAAGAAAAAAAAACTGTTGACAAAAGAGCCTCAATAAACCAGTAGCCCTGAATACCCTCTTTATCAGCAGGTTTGACACCAAGGCTGAGCTGCCTAGCAGGTAGCTAGGGAGGCAGAGGGACAGACCTTATGCATGCAGTAAGGCAAGAGAGATGAGACCACAAAACTGTGCTATTTAGCAGCTGTGAAAACAGTTCTGTTTCCCCTAATTTCATTTCTGGCAAAAGTAATTGCTTGTCTTCACTTTAAGGAGTACTTGCAAAACTCACAACTGAGTGTAGCTTTATCATTATTCACAACACACAGAACAAGGTTGTCCGAGAAGTATGGTTATCAAAAACTGTTGTGCCTACTGCTGTCGTATGAAGTTGTCTCAAACTTTATGCACTAGGATCCCGTTTCCACTTACAGATGAAAAAGACTTAGATTAACTTCAAAAGCTCATCTTGTAGCACCTTTTTGCTGGCCTGTGGGTAACCAGGTGGAGAGCTCCTCTCCTGAGGCAACAGGTTCCTACAGCACAGTCATCAAATCATCATCTCCTTCCACCTCACCTGGTCAGTTATTGACAGGGGACTATTTCCTAAAGGTGGTGATCCCCATGAACAAGGGAAGGCACCCAATAGCACTGCAAGAGCCTAAAACGATCCTCAGATGAGCAGCAATAATAGACCTGCTGGCAGAGTTCCAGCTGGTATACAGTATGTTATTTGCTTTGTAAGGAGCATGACATTGGACAATCTCCATTCATCTGCACTGAAGTCAGTGCTAAGACAACAGAAACAAAAACTTTGATCATGAACCAATACAAAAGGTACCTTTGATTTTAAACGCTTAAACATCTAAGTGATTCAGAGGCTTAGGTGCTCTCTTTTTGCACTGTTTCACTCCCCTAGTAAAACACAATAGAACAGGCTGTGGTTGTTTTCAGAAGTGGATAGCACTCCATATGTTTTCAGTTCCCATCAGTTAGGGTACAGCCTTGCAGGACAGTTGGCACAATTTTCAAAACCATCTTAAAGGATTAGAAGCCATTTGCCAAAACCTCCATATACCACCATAGATTTCCAAGGGCCCGATTAATTCATTCCTCGACCTCTTCCTGCCCCCATTCTACTCTTAAGCGAAGCTTAAGGCTCTAAGCCAATTAAGTGGCTATTTAGAGCACTGAATTTAAGGTAAAAAAAGTAGTTGATTATATGCCATGTTTACCCTCTTCCACTCTATTTGTTTTGGGTTGTTGTGTTGTTTTTTTTTTCTGAGAACAGCAGAAGCTACAATTATTGTAACTAGAAACAGCACACAGAGATGAAAGTAGGTCAAGGAAAAATTAAAGGTGACCAAAATAAAACTATAAGAAATTCCTACTGTAGTCCTTGTTTCATTAACAAATCTAAAGTATTTGGTAGTTCTGTGATGCCGTGTGACCTTAGGTGGGGCTGGCTTAGTATTTAAGATTGACATGCAAAAAAAACCCCGTACATTACTGAATCTATAGAAACACGAACTACAAACTGCTTTTACAGTAATATAGAGAAAAGAGTACTATTCTTAAGCTTAAAGACTGACAAATTAGCTATACAGATGCATACTGGCAAGCACAGAAGCAATTCCAGCACATTAAGGTTTTTTCCTGTTATTCAGTTACGAAGAGAAATGAGTGAAATTTTAAGTGAGTGAAATTTTAAGAGGATTTTTAAATCTCTCACATGAAGACATTTCACACACAATTTACATGGTCATATTTTTAAAATAGTAGCAGAATTCACTTTCGTATTCAAAGAATTAAGCTCAAGTCTAATTAAGAAATTCTGCTTTGTACAGAGGTGTTTCAAACACATCCACACGCTGAAGCAGTAGCTCAAGTTTATATGCAGATGTAAAATCCCTTGTCTCCTGCCCTGAGATTTAAGTCTCAATTTGCCAAGCAGATTATATATAATAAATACCAATAGATTTAAAACATTTCTGTGTTCAGGCTGAGGCCATAATCAAAGTAGTCTGAGAATAGGCTTAACCTCAGTGTCCACATTCACAGAAGAGTTGCTTATTTTCCATCACTACATGTATAACATCTCTTTATTTTCACTTACCAGACGATATTTATCATCTCCATGAAGAATTCATTAATTCAAATATAAAAAATGCTGTTATATACTCCCTCACTACATTGTACAAGCAAAGAAGTTTATACACTACTAGCCTAGCCTGACATGATCAGCTCTTGAGCTTAACAGAGTACCAAAATGGGCCAGATACCTTTATCTGGTCTTCTTTTTAAATTCCAGTTCTATATACGTAGAGGAATTTAAAAAACATAAAAAACCCACGCCCAAAGCAATTCCTCCCTACCATTCACTTCGAGGAACACTTTTAGAAATGGTCTTAACATTGTACAAAACATAACTATTCTTGAAAGCAATGTGCAGGGAGAAATTTTGTTGTAATAACAGCTCTTGCTGTTCAAATCAATGGGTTTTCATATCATCGTACTGGGTTTTGGGAAGTTCATGGGGTTTGTTTGCTTTTTTGTTGGTTGATTTTTGGTTTCTTGGAGTAGATTTTTCTTAATCCAAAAGAGCCAAACAAACAGGAAATTCTACTTCCACACCCACAATCAATGAGAAAGTAAAGATCTCAGAGCCCAACAGCAGTAACAAGTAGGTGCTCTGTTGTCAACAACTGCAGTTTTTCCACAGCACAGCTAGTTCCACATTACTTTCAACAAAATTAAAACGTAATTCAAAGTGGATCTAATATATATGAATTAGAAGGAAAAAAACTCATTTCCCTTCAGCCCAGAATAATGAAATCATGTAAGGAAAACAGCGAATTAAAAAGCTATGCTATGGCTGCAAATATATTAAGCATGAATAATACATACACATAAAGCCTGAGAAAAGGAAAACACTTAAGACTTTAAAAATAAAGCAATCCTAACTATCCTTGTTCTAAATGCATGTAGACAAATATTTATATAGCATAGCTTTATCTATTTAAACTGCAAGGTCTTCATCTTGAAGATGTAACTGTTTACTGCTGTAAACAGTCTACAGTTTTCAACTTAAGCAGTTACATAACACAAAGCAGCAAACAGCCTCAACTATTAGGTAATTTTTAGTAACTTTTATCCTTGTTTGACTAAACTCAGACTTAGCCAAATTCTTTGCAAAAAGTTCAGATTATATAACTGCACTTGACGAGCCTGCCAGCCTCTGGAGAGCCATCTGGTGTTTAGAAAAAGATTAGGTATACAATTTAAAGTTTAGCAGCATACACTGAAAATCTTTTAGTATTCCAGGGACACCAGTGATAATTCTAAGGAGAGAAATCTTCTCATTTCTCTAAACTTTGCATTTTTTACAAAATATCAACAATGGAAAGAGACAGAATCTCCTGAAGTGAAGGCCAAGAACATTCATGCTACAAACACCTTTTCACAGCACTCAAGTTTCTCAACTGCTGCCTCATTAGGTTCATTGCTTTGCTTTGGAATGTTTTGGTTTGGAAAGGTTTTGGGGGTTGGGGTTTACAGCTGGGTGGTTTTTGGGGGGAAGGAAAATTCAGAGACCTCAAGACACACTAGAAGAACTTATGATACTGTTTAAAGCTTGCATAACTCCCACAGAACAATGCTGCACAGGGTTATTAACTTCTGCATTTCCTCAGGCATTCTATCATAAAATATTGGGTTTGAACATGACCATTGACAATGTCTGACATGTATTTATGAATATTGGAACAAACAATTTGAAGCGTGATCCATAGGGGTTTTTACATTGTGTGTCTTAGGGGTCTTTCCCTTCTACTTGGGAAAGGCAGTCTCTGCTTTGCACAAATACGGGGTTGAGCTCAGCTCCAATATCGCATAACCGTGAGGGATGCATTTTTGTTTTAAGTTCACCGTACAGACATTTCTGTTTTAACAAACACGTCTCAGGCTTTCATCATAATGCCTCCTGGAACATGTGAAGTTCCTCCCATGCATCTAAACAATATTAAATAAATAGAAGCAATATTTTACTAATTTGATTGAAGTCCTAGTACAGTTATTTGCCTCAAATATAGTATTAGAGTTGCTAACTTTATTTTGCTTATTGTCTCAGCTTAAAATGCAAATAAGGAAATAGTGGATTCTGCTTGCAAGACAGCTTGCAAAAGGTAAAGTTTAAGGAAAAAGCATGAAATCAAGCTTTCAGACAACGACTTATTGCTGCCTTCCTTCCAGCCTTTTCAATGCCACTGTTTCCTCCTCACCTGCCATTCTCCTCAGCTATAAATGAGGTTTACATACTTGACTTACCTTTGAGATATTGGAATGAAAAATAGCATGTGGTAAATGTTTTGATAACAGAAACTTGTTTAAGTTAAAACAAAAAACCTTACTGAATCTTGATTTTTGGAACAGAAGATTAAAGAATAAGTAAAAAAAATTAAGGAGAAAAAATACACAAACAGAACATGTACTGGATTTTTTTTTCCTTAACCAGTTTAAAATGCACCATTAATAAGAGGAAACCAGAAAAAAACAAAAAGCAAAGAAACAAAACCCAACAAATCCTGAAACCAGAAATAGCACAAATGAAAGTACCAATGATAGAAAATAAGAAGAGTTCAAGAAACGAAGAAAAAAAACAAGTGAATAACTTCAACAGATGACAGAGAAAGAAGAGCTGAAGATTGTAACTTGGAGAAAGCAAAAAAAGAATGAAATTACAGGAAGAACAGGAAGTAAAGAGAACAACAGAAGTTCAATAAAAGTAGACCTTTTTTAAATTGAACACTAAAAGAGATCCCAGAGTTATCCCTGCTCTGTAAGCTCTATTTACTTCACATTTCTCCTTACCACCTTGTTTAATCTCCCAAAATTCTCCAAGCTCCAGCTCTCTGAATAAACTCCTGCCTAGACTGAGTAAGTTTTCAGGAGGTTAAATCATTCCCAAATGCCCTTGAAAGTATGCCTGCACATACAAATCCCCTTAACTTCTTTATAGCTGTTGAAATACAAAGGCATGTACCTGTACAAAGGTGGTAAATACTAGTAGGAGGAAGAAAAAGTAAGGAATAAAGGTGAAATCTAAATTCACATATATCCATTTTCTAAAGTTCCTCACAAGCACCTTAAATTACCAGTAAGCACTACAGCAGAGTAACATGACATTCACCTGCTCCCAGTGCATTGAGCATCACAGATTCATACAACCATATGGTGAAGCAGACTAAGGATACAGTTCACGTTAAAAGTGTTAGAAAATAAACAAAAACACACCCTCTCCAGTAGGAAAAATATCCATGGTTAGTTTTAAGCCAGCCTGTGACAACATAAGCACCAGTGACAGCACAGCAGAAAGGTCTAGACAAGAAGAACAGGAGACCAGAACAGGTCAGTATTTGGGGAAGGGAGAGGGGGAAAAATGTTACCTTACACCTGCTTTGAAAGTGTTTGTGGAACTATAGAATCTGACCATTTACAATTTGGTAATCTAAACTTTTACAGTACTGAACAAATCTTTAACATACAATTAATAGCATTTCTAAGGAATAGTAACTGTAAAAGACAAAGAAAGTACATTGAGAGCAAAAGGGGAATACGTAGAAAAGTTACTGTGTCTCAATTCAATCTTTTATTCATTGGACTGCAGAAGGTCCAAAGCCTCCAGTACAGAAAGTTTTGGTATGGCCTGAACTCTTCAGCAACCATTCAAAGAAGAGTCAACCATGCCAATACCAGTTGTTTCATTACTGCTGGACAGGAATAAGTCATTACAGAAGTACTTTAAATTGTTTCACCTCCCTCTCTGAAACCTCATGTTACAGGATCTCTGTCCACCTGAACAAATGGATTGCTTATAGATCCTACTAGAAGATCTGTACCTGTTTGTGTGTTTTCTAAACGTGTATTTCAAAATACTTTAACGTTCATCACCTCTCATCACTAGAACAAGACTGCAGCATCTGGTGTTCATTAAAGCCAGGAAATTCCTGTTTTGCTCTTTATGAAACTGTTGAGAATTGATGAAGCTGAATTGATAAAATTGATTTTTTTTAAATTCTACTCTTTACAAAGAGCTATTTTAGCAATTTCATATGAAACAATAAATTTTAAATAGCAATTTTTTAAAATTACGCATATGATAAATCCAGACAGTAGTCTTTCACAAATCCAAAAATTTCAGATAGTATTAATCAAGTTTGTGTTAATGAATTATTATGATACACTATATATAGCATTTTGCAATCAGCAATCCATATAACACAGAAAATAAAATTTGACAACTTGCAGGTCAGCTACTCTTAGTACTTCCATCTTCACCACAGTAATTTTATCTCCACAAGATCATAGAAAGATTCTGGATCTTGTACAGAATTTAATCTTCAGATCCTTGTTGAACCTTACTATGCATGCCTTCTCTGCAAATTTCAATACCTATGTGATGTAATTGGAAAGAAAACATGTACTGTCCTCACTGATTTGGTACTAATGACCTCAAACTAAAAACTGACAACAGCACAGAGAAGAACACTCCATTAAGTACTAAATGTTTCATGATAGGCTGAACAATGTGACAAACAGCTGCACAGCTAGAGATTCTTCCTACTGATTGTTTCCCCCCTCCACGTTTTGGGAGGAAAGCTGTGAAGGACTGAAGGCCACAACATAAACCCACAGAATGTGAAGCTACTGAAACTGCTGGAAAATTATACTGGCAAATTATATGAAAATACTGGTTTGACTTGATTATGACAGGGTGCAGTGTATGGCTGGAGTACAAGCCTGTCCATCTATAACTGCTTCTCCCTCAATAAATAACTGCTTATCAGGCACTCCGTTCCCAGCCAAGCGGACAGGGAAAGAGCATGCTCTGAGTTCAAGTCCCTGGAGAACTGACCAGTTATTTGTTGTAGACTCTCCTCTCCATCACAACATGTTATTAACTGAAGCTGGAATATGTTAAACACTTCAAATAGTTTCTCTATATAAACAGCTGCTGTAGCTGCAAATCGAAAGTGACCAAATTGCAAACAATTGATACCAAGCTTAAACAGAATATATAAACTACATTTTATTTCAAAAGAAATAGGAACCCCTAGGTTAAGAGATCTTGGTACTCACACTGTAATTTACTATCTTAAGTGTACATATACACACCCACAACTTGCCAGAGTAAAGCTAGCTAGAGAGTAAAAGTCTTCACTCTAGAGCCACGCTGCAGTCCACAGCCATTTGCAACATTTTTTTTTAAATAATAGAGTACATTGCTAAAATGACTAGTTTACAGACCACCACCGTCTAAAGTTTCTTTTGTCATAAACACTTTCGAGGATAATCATTCCCACTGAAGATTCACTCAGCATGCCCAGCTGTAGGATGTGCTCCCTCCCTTCAATTTTTAGTTTCATTATCAGCTCGAAACTTTCAGCTGTTTTATTCCCCCTGGTATTTAAATCCATTCTCTATACTAATAGAGCTTCACCACAATATCGCCTCTTTGAGATCACTAATAAAGAGGTTAAATAATCTGCACATAAAGATGCATCTTTAGGTACCAATCCAGAATCCCAGCCAGCCACCTCTTATCCCTCTTTTCACGGCCCTTCATCTGCGTTTTTCCTCTTTAGAACTATCTTCTTTTAATTTTGAAATTAAACAAGTGTAGGTACTGCTTTATCTCTTTTCTCCCCTCAAAAGAAAAAAAAAAAACACTCTCCTGCCTCAGTTTCCTGAGGTGCTTTAGCGGTGTATCAAGTCATAGCACCTCAGGCAGAAGTACACAAAAACACAGGTAGAGCACAGGTTTGCATCAAAGACCTGGACTGTAAATTCAGCTCGTCACTCTCACATTACTAAAAACATTAATTCCACATAGGTATATATACAGACATAACACCTGCATTTTTTCCAGTCTGAATTCCTCGCCCACTTTCCCCTCTCAAACAAGACACTTGTTCCATGCAATTGAGGAGGGGAAGGCAGAAATTTAAATCAATTTGGTTTTCAATACCATGTGGGAAAGTACCCAAAACTGAATCTCTCTTTACATCGTAAAAGTGTTATTAAACCTACACCTTTCATAAAGGGATTATTTTTCTTCCTACGAGGTCTTCTCCATTTACAAAGGTTGTTAGCACACATCTCCACTTACACATTTTAAATATAATGCAGAGAAATCATTCTAAATCCATTTTCTTGGTTTTTAATAAGTATCAGCCCAACATTAGAAATCGCTCCCAATTTCTTTTTTGCTGCAGAAGAGGAATTAAGTATTACTTCCATTCAGTCACAGCTATGATTCTTCAAGAACAAAACTAGAAGGCTTATTTCAAAAAGAGATGTTCCAGACTGTGTACTTGGTTAACATAAACAGGCTGTACTTCCAAAGGAAACATAATTTACAACACACAATATTGGCTATTCCTAAGAAACAGCTCTACTTAGGTTTCTCAAAGAAACCAAAAACACATGCAGACTGTCGCTGTCAGGGACACAATGAGTATATATTGGTCTAAATGAGCCTGATCGATGCACATCTTTGCACTCTATAGAAACAAACAAAAAACCCATAGAATACCCTATCTACAATGTTACCAGAAAAAACAGAAGCCTTTAGCTTCTTCAAAATAAATAACCATTAAGATTAGATGCAGAATTATACAGAATACAGCACTCATTAAAAGACAGCAAGTGTAACAGTATTGATAAAGCATCTGCAGAAGTACAAGTACTTAACACAGGTTTGTATGCCAAATACCTATATAAACTAAGATAACTTCAACAAGTAATTCATGAAAATATTTCAGGTGTCCAGTACAGATATGGTGACTCTACAGAACTGTTTATTCTGTATTTTTTCTACTCTAACAACTAATCCCATCCCATAAAAAGAACAAAACAAAATACCTTTTTTCGATTTTGCTCCTATCTTCAACTTTGATGGCCAAGCAATCTGTGTATTTGTTTCTTCCATAATCTGTTAAAAAGAAAGCTTTTATGAAAAATAGGTTTTTATTGTTCTTCTACAAAGGTAAAAGCTCACTTTTCGAAACAATGATGTTTACCATTTTTTAATCTGTTGACTATTACTACTTATAAACAGCACAAATAACTAGTATTCTGGTTTTCTTAAGAAGAATTTTTGCCTGGCTATAGGTAGAGCCAAGTTCTGATCATTAAGACCACCAAAGAGCAAAACAAGACACTCAACAGTTTCCATGACATCCAAATGACCACTATTTGCTACAGTATGCTTTAGGTGCATCTCAGAAAATTTCAAAACTTTACAATATAATAAAAATATTACTTTAGTTATCTCAAAATGGCTTCTAAGTAAAGGCTACCAATTTTAGTCTTGAGTCTGCAGAAGTCAATACATCTGTTTGCCTTCACAGGTTTGGGGGCTTTTTGCCTCACATTTACCTGAAAGTAACTTTTCGTTTTAGGCTTATCCAGACCTCAAATTTTACTACTAAGTTTAGCAGCTCAGAGTAGAAATTTGTCAGCATTTATCACCATACTGTGTGCAACCTATCTCCAACTAGTCAACAGGAGAAAGAACCCATGTAGTCATTTGCCTCGATGTAGGTTCTCATTCTGCTGCCACCTTTTTATTTTACTAAGTCCACCACCCATAGGAATATTAAACTGAAATTTAACACTGGCACAGACTTAAGAAGCAAAAGGGTCCTCACTTCTTTGAAAACTTCTGTAGCTTATTGAAAATGAGATTAAGAGCTTGCTCAGCTTAGGTAATTTTGATTAGAAGAGGTCCTAGAATCACAGAATAAAGGTTGGAAGAAAGTCCAATCTCATGCTTAAGTGCCAAGTTAGGTCAGGTTGATCAGGGGCTTGCCCATCAAGCCCTCACTGCCTTAAAGGAAGGAGATTCCATCACCTCTCTGCACACTTATTCCAGTGCATGGCCACCTTTACTGAGCACTTTTTTTTCTCATATCTGGTTGAGTTTTCCTTTGATCAACCCTTGGATATATTTACACGCTCTTTTAGGAGGAGCCTGGCTTAGTCAACCTTCTAACCACCCACAGGGCAGCTGAGCACTGCTAAAAGATACCTCTTCTACCTCACCTTCTCCATGGTGAACCAATCCTGTGCTAAGCTTTTCTTCATAATCAGCTGCCCTCTAAACAGGCCTTTGATTGATTGACCTGGTGATTGGTCACTGGCATCCCTTAAGCTTGTCAGGATCTTTCTTGGGTTGAGGAGGACATAACTGGGCAAAGTATTCCACATGCAGCCTCACAGTAATTGAGCAAACAGTTCTTGATCTTGCAGATTTCCCTTGATCTGCTGGGTTATACTATTTTAGGTAGTGAGTCTATGTAAAAATACACAGAGGAGCAGTAAGTATAAAGGAGATTACTTAACACATACAAACGCTAACATGTAAACAAGTGCTCACTGTAAACTTAAGTTGTAAACTAGAAAAAACCTAAATCAGAAGAACTGAAAGCATATTTGATTTCCACAAAGAGGAAAGAGACAAAAGGAAAAAGGAGAGAGCTTTTCACAAACTACTCTCAGGGTCTGGTTCCTCCTCCTATAAAAAGAATATTTGTTCAATTTCCTCAGAAAGACTAAGAAAATAATTGTGCTCTTTTGATTGCTGATACAAATCAGACTTATAATATAAAAATGCGAGCCCTAGTCAAAAACTCAACTCACCCAAATGGGTGGGGGTATTAAGCATAGTACATTTTAATACTTGTAGTCATCTTTAACAAGCATAAAAATAACAAAAATAAAAATCCAAAATAATTAGCAAAGCCACTTCCAAGAAGAAAGTGAACGTATTAAGGAAACAACTACAACACCAGTACATCTTCCATAATAGTAGAATTCAGAACTAAGGCAGACTTCTCTAACAGCTCTTAATTCTTATCTTCCACATCCAAATCCCAAGCACACCACAACAACTTCCAGATCAGTACACCATGCGGAAAAACTGAGTGCTAGCCAGACTTCAGTATACTATTTTTTTTTGTTTCAACAACTATTGGATAATAAGTTACAGATGAAATAAGACATTTCTAGGAGGGTGAAATTCTATCAGCAACCTACACTATTTTCCGATCCAGATGAGAAAAAAGCTATTTCAAAGAGTTCACTTGTGTCTGATAGAGGGCTTTGGGCCAGCATTATTTTTAATTCTGCAACAGGTGATGAAATACATAGAAAATAGGAAGGCATTAGCTAGAAGAAGGTAGATGAGAAAACGAAAAACAGTGCGGGACTGAGTGAAAGAGGATCTGACATAAAAGGAACCACAAGAAAGAAGATAGGAGTGAATGAAAGTCATTCAAGACAAGTGTTAAACGTCCCACCAGTCCTTTAGCCTCTCAAATTTGGGACATTTGTCTTTAAAAATTAAATCCTCCCCTTTTCTGATGCCAAACCAAAACAAATGAAAGCGCACAACTTCAGAGATGCACACGTTCTGAGGACATAGGAGAAAGCTGCATATGAGATCTTCAAAAGAGAAATAAGTCTGATTGCCAGCCACTAAGATTTAGCCACTTAATATCCTTAAGCCCCTTGGAGAATGCAATGCTAAAAACTACCACGTTAGATGAGAAAGACGACTCAGTTTGTTCCCTACAAATACAAATTTATCTCCTGACTTAGGCAGGTAGGCAAAAAAAAAGTCTGGATGCAGATAAATGAAATGCATTTACTGAAGATAAAAATGCTCAGAGAACAAGCTGGCTTTCAACTTCAAGCAGTAAACTTACTATAAATTCCAACCTGATTGCAAAAATCTTTTCCACAATTCTGAAAACCATATATTATATATGAAAAAATAAAATAGTTCTTGCCACAGCACTTATGTTTTCACCAGTGAAAACAATTTATCTTGCCTGTAAAATAATTTGAGAACTTTAACTGCCTAAGAATTTTGCAATGGAAAGTAACTTCTGATTTTATTTTTGAGAAATTGGAGGTTCCACATGAGCTGTTAAGAAGAGTTTAAACTATGTAATTGCTTGCTTTCAGAATTATTTCATTATGTACTTTATTTACTGTAACAGCAGGGGTATCACAAAGCTCTAGAAAACAAAACAACAAGTTTTTACTACAGCTGTTAAACTTGAAAGTAAAGGTGATGTGGAAAACTGCAACAGTAAAATTTTGCATAGTGTAGCTCACTGCTATGTCAACTTAGTTCTTTTTTACCATTCTAACCCAGGCAGTTTTAAGTACCAGAATGTTTTTCCTGAAAAAAATCTGGAATCATTCCATGAAAACCTCAACTTCATGTTGCAAATTAATAGTTTTATCAGTGAAAACTCAATGTAGTGCTACATAGCCTGAAAACAGCAGTACTGCTCTCAAATGAACAAAACACAGAACAAAAACACTCTTTACAAATAATACAGATATAATACATGTAGATTAATTGTAGAAATACTTTGTTTGCAAGACATTTAGAGGAAATTCTGCCTAGGCATGACTGAATCCGAGTTCATGATCACTGTGGAACAGCACCTCTGCTTAGGCTTCACTTCTTTGCATATGAAGTGATACGTTTTATATTAATTAGCACTCTTCTTACCTTGAGGGATCAACTGACCAAAGGGCATAGGCATATTTGGCAGCAAGATTTAACCCCACGGTAAATAATCTCATGCTTCTTCTCAAAATGAGGGAAACCCTAAGATATTTATCTACATCTGCCCTTCCTCCCCTTTCCCCAAGAGAAACTGCAGTGTTTACACAGCCAAAATATGCAAGCTATTGTCAGTGGAGTACATACAGAAGGTGACACAAGATACTGAAAGATACCCACAAAACAAATAAGACCATGCCCTGACCCTGAAAAAAATTACTCCAGTCACAAATCATAGGGCTTTCAAGACAAAAAATATATAGCTGTAACACAGCTGGAAAGAAGTTTCAGCTTCCTTCTATTCCAGCTTGAAAAATTTATAGTCTAAGCACTTTAGGGAGTTTTTATGTTAGGACAGCAAGAAATTAATTTTTCTTAGGTTGTTATTTTTGCATAGCTGACTTTGGATGGAATTGGAATGCCCTGAATGCAACAAAACAACCAACCAAAACTCCCCAAAACCCCATGAGCATTTCAGAATTCAAAAGAAATATTTTGCATGCAGTAGGTTAAAAGCAACATATCAAACGGACCTTTCTTCATTAAAAACAGCAGTATTCTTCATAGTTAGTGTTAAGTGATTTATTGCTGATATTCCCATATTTGGGATTTGTGCATCTTGGCCATTTCTGCCTCAGTTCTTATTCACAGTGAAAAGAAAAACAGGTAAGAGCTATCTCTATTTACTATTGGGTTTCTACAATTGGTTTTCTCAACTTTAGCTCAGCACCGAGTTCATTTCAACTGAAATGACAGAAGTAACTCAAAACTGCAAGCATAATTGCCAAAAAAAACCCCAGTTCATTATTTCCCCTCTATTTCAGTGGGAGGAACTGGCCTCCTCACTTCAATCTTGGTTAATACAAGAGAAGATCTGTATGCTACTAACATGTAAATTACATAGCCAATGAGTAAGCATAGCTATTAAAGATCTTGTAAACACATTTACACTATATGTTTAAAACAGGTACATGTTCCTTGTAATCTTTATGTAAGAGTATTTTTTAAATACACAATACTATGTTTTGTAGATACCCTGAACTTTTGTGCTAGAAAGCAATGAAATTATGGCTACTGGTGTATTTTATCTGTCCATGTCATGTTTTGAATAGCTAAGTTTTTTGCCTTGAAAGAGTTTTCTGAGGTTAAAAACAAACATAAACACTTAGGTTGATATCAACATCAACAACACAAACTCCCACTTTTGCAGTACTGCAACAGTACCTTATTTTCACCTACTGAACAATGCAAATCCTCAGAGCACACACCTTCTTTGTTGCTTGGAATATTTCAGTCCATGTTCCATTTCTTGTAAGCAGACTGCAAAGCCTGCCACAAGCCTGGTGACAAATGCTGAAAGCTGAACATCTAGCATTTAGCAGACCAGTTGAGCAAATTATACAAAATAAAATCAAGCCCAGCAACCACAGGTGATAATTTACATGAGAATACACATCATTGCCTCTGAGGTAGCATAAAACAGAGCTGGATGAGAAGCAGTAGTGATTCTTCTAACTTAATTAACCCTTCTAAAAGTTATCCAGTGTCCTCTGGGGTAATGGAAACAGGTCTTTCCCCTTCAGCAGGTTAAGTGACAAAGCAAAAAAGACACTATATGGAAAACTTGTATCCTTCCAGATTTTGGCTTTTGCCCAGAAGCTGCCATTGTGCAGATGAAAAAAAAAAATCATCATTAAGCGTACAGTCAAGACCCAAACTATATTCTGAATTGTCTTTAGAGTCACTCCATGTCATTCTGAACTCTGTTTGTTGCCTCTAATACTGGTATTTCTTAGTATAAAATCATCTCCCAGCAACATGAAAAGGTACAATCAAATAAGATGCAATTTTTCCAAGCAGTATGAAGTCCTAAATCTAAAAAAGTTTGATTCAATGGTAACGAAAAAAGTAAAGGGAAAAAGAGCAAAAGGGGAAAGGAGAGGAAAATTCCTGTGAACTTGGAAGAGAACAAAACCACACTGAAGTATGAGATGAAATACAGATGTCTGAGCTGCATCAGTAGCCCTGTCCTGCTAAAAAAAAAAAAAAAAAATCAATTGCAAGGATCGAGCCCTCCATCAAGCAGATACTGGGGAGAGACTGGAAATGCAGGCTATATTCTGTTCACTTAGATTTCATGAGCACATCTGGGAAAAGCAAATGTAAGTGCATCGCTAGAGAATTACTATTGGCAACATGACCATATGGAACTTCAGAGCCAATTCCACCTGCATGTGATGGCTCCTTATCTCCATTTTCACATAGCATCAATTAAAATCCCTTTCTTCACTGACATAAGAACTACAAAGAACTGCATACAGTTAAAAATTGTTGTAGAGGAGCAAATCTCCCATGTGAGGGTAAGACGAGGATTAGACAAAGTATTATTTATAGAATTAATATTATCATGTCCCTTACATAAGTAGATGTTTGATAATCTTGTTTTGAAGTTGAATCTCCATCAGGTTAAAAAAAACACAGCAGTTCTTGATGGATTACCATAGATTGGTAAATTTATGGAGGATAACTCATACTGAAGAAATATTTTGTACACGGGTCCTGAAAGAAAGGTGACCAAAAGCTTTGTTACATCACTCTATTCATCCCCATTTTTAATAGGACTGTTTCCAGAGAACTATTTTTTTTGATTCTTCAAGAAAACTTCTTCCATCAATTTTACTGAAGACAAAGATGGAAGCTACTGTGCAAGATAGCAGAGGAAAAAAATGATATCCAGGAATATAAATAGTAAAAGAAAAAGTAGTACTATGGTAGTGGCCTTTCGAAAGTTGACAAATGTTTCCCCATAAAGTCTCATTTAGGAGATCCGGAGCAGTTAAGCAGTTGCTGCTGTGGGTGAAGAAAGCAAGCCAAGGATTATGTTGATATTCTATTAAGCTCTGCAGGTAGAAAGAAAGATTCCTGCCATCACTCCCCACCCTGACTCCTCCCAGCACAACCGATTCCGGATCCCTAGCACATCTTTTTGCTCTTCTACAGGTACATTTTAATTGCTTAATTTTTCACAGGGAGCACACTGTTTCAAGGATAAAACGCAAGACACTTAAGCAATGAGGTTAAATCACAATGCTGGTTGAATAGCATGAAGATGAAATGACTACGAAAGTGTAAGTATGATAAAGTGAGCTTTACAAACAAAGGCTGTAACAAGTCTTTGTTACAAGAACTTTTTTTAAAGCACCGAAAGCACTGCAAAGCTATTACAAAAACGAGACCAAAATATGATGGAACTTTAACTGTCATCTGATACAAATTTTTAGGCATTTGTTTTTCCAACTATTACCTAAAATATTACTCAGGATACAAAATTAATTCAGTGGTTAAGTGAAAATAGCACAAGAAAGAGAATGGTCTGAATCCATTTATCTTATAACAAAATAAACATCATTCTCATTTTGTGCATGTTGTTCCCTTCACACCTAGAACAACCTTTAATTGATTAAATAAATATTACACTGATATTTAGTACTGTCTTAATCTCAGCAATATCTGCAAAATAGCTTGCTAATAGACACAAATACTAAGACAGGTACAGGTCCTTATCCACCATCACTTACAAATACACACAAGCTATGTTTGATACCAACACTTCCTGCTAAAATGCCCAGTTTTCATAAATCAAGTGCACCAATAAAAAGCCACAAAAAGTGAGCAGGTAACTCAACAAGTATTTCTAAACCAACCTGAAAATGAAAAGCATAAACTTGCATTCAGAATACAGCTTTAAGAACTACAATGGAAGATGGGGCCCTGCACATAATATTTAAACGTCTGAAGTTCCACTTGATCAGCAATTTTAATTTTGACAACAAAACCATTTTTCTTTCTAAGACAGACACAGACAAAGTCAGTTCAACATAAAAACAAACACAGTTTTAATGCAAAATCTGCTTGTAACTAACAAGGCAAGAGGACCAGGACAAAGGGATTAGTTACCCAATTTCCTAACTCTTACAAAAAAAAAAAGCCAAAATTCAGTATTACAGATTTCACTTGTTAAAAATTCTTAATATCCAAATAAGTATTTCATTTTAGAAAATGAAGCCATTACATGTGCAATCTAATTCATTATTAACTAAATAGTGATCTGTTGCAATTTTAAAATCACACCTTAGGATGCCTAGTTAAGAACCACAAACTTCGTCAGTCTCTCACATTGTCTGCTTTCAGAAAAGTTTTGTTGAAGTCAGAATAGCGTGCCCCCCCCCCCCCCCCCCCCCCAGGACGTTTACTCAAAGCATGAAACAACATTTGCATGAAAATAAAAAAAAAAAAATATATTTCTATGTGTGCAAGAGAAGACCTGAGCTGAAGAGACACAGTAGACCAGTAAAATTCAACAGGGGCTGATCCTTGTATCTTCCTCCTCTTCTCATTGCAATGTGGTGAAACAGCAGTATCTGAGAGGATGAATAATCCCTCAACAGGAGTTTAAGCAGCAGCAAGAGAGCAACGGGTACAGCTGGAGCCAGTAAGAGTATTCTATTTAATGGTTTGGTGGTTTGGGGTGTTGGAAGAGAGAAAGGAGGGGAAGAACAACATGGATGGGAAGGGAGAACAAGACACACAGGAATTGTGTAAATTTACTCAAGAACTGGTAGTATGAATTCAGCCTCAAAAACTGGTGAGGCCAGAATAAGCGCTTGAGATGCCAGAACACATCAACAGTACAACATCGAGGACTACTGGGTGTGGTGAGGAGATACAGGGCACGTAAGAAGTCAAAAGAGAGTAGATGAGAAAACTTAGCCTAAAGGTGGGTGCAAATATAAGGCATTTTTGCAAGCCTGGCCTACATTTGGTGTAGAGCAATGGATTCCTATTCCAAGCCCCTCTGTGGTTGTTTTTCCCCTAAGGTGGTCTACACATGAAATTCAAAACTGGAACTCACTGTTTATATTATAACTAATAATCAAAAATAAGGCAATACAGCGTGTCTGACTCCACAGTATCAATGCTACCTTTTGCCACATTGGGCTGAGGGGCTATTTCTGAGCAGGGGCAGTCGCAGATGGCCCCAAGGTACCCATATATTCCAGAATAAAACATCATTCAGAGGTTGCAATTTGTGCTCCCCTTGGCAGAAAACCAATCTGATATGCAAAGTGGCAGCACAGTGAGATTTAAAACTGTCAAATGCACAAAACACTTCGATGAGTTTGTTCTTAATTTAGATTGTTGATACTAATAGTTTACACCTAAATGTAAACTTCTTTAAAATACACAACAAAAGAATGCAGAGGGAGGACAAGAATCAAGCCCCAGTCATATAAGTTTCTATAAAGCAAAGGGCAGTGCAAAAAGCACCTTCCCAAGTGTAAGGACATGAGCACACATGTTCTGGCAGGGTAAGGAGTACCTGATCTTCCTATTTGAAATTCCAACCATCAGAAACACTAAGCAGTTTTAAGAAAGTATCTCTATGTAACTACTTGGTTAGTCTTTGCCACCTAACTCTCTCTCCAAAGGGTAATATTTAAATTATTTTGGAGACTGTCATATGGAAAAATGTGTGGCTTTAAGGTTCAGCACTGCCATACGTGTTTTTTTTTTTATGCTTCCACTGCCAGTCATCTGTTTCAATACTGCAAGAATTTGATCTTCACATACCGATTTGTCCATTTTGGTTAAACTGATTTTTATTTTAAGCTAGCTCTATTAAATGCTAAAATAACTTTATCAAAAAAAAGATTAGAATCATCAAGTCGTTTAGGTTGGAAAAGATATTTAAAATCATCAAGTACAACTGTAAACCTAACACTGCCAAGCTCACCATTAAGCCATGTCCTTAAGCACTACATCTACACATCTTTTAAATGCCTTCAGGGATGGCAACTCAATCACTTCTCTGCACAGCCAGTTCCAATGCTTGACAACCCTTTCAGGGAAGTAATATTTCCCAATACCTAGACTAGAACTCCCCCGGTACAACTTGAGGCCATTTCCTCTCATTCTATCACTTGTTACTTGTGAGAAGAGACTAGCACCCACCTCATCACAGCTTCTTTTCAGGTAGCTGTAGAGGGTGATAAGGTCTCTCCCTCAGCGTCCTTTTTCACCAAGCTAAACAAACCCAGTTCCCTCAGCCGCTCATCGTAAGACTAGTGCTCCCGACTCATCACCATCTTTGCTGCCCTTCTCTGCACACGCAAGTTAAAGTGTCTCTGAATTTCCCAACTAATTGAAATTCAGGTATAAAAACCTGAATGAACATAACCATCTTCCTACGGTGTTCACAGCTATTCGTAATGACTTTATCAAGAACAGAGGCATGCATATGCAAGATGAAGGGGTACTGAGATTAAAATCAGGAGATTAATATCATATGCAACATATTCATTTATTCAGAGTTCTGATCAATGGGTATCAGCTGATAATACTTAAAAACCCACTAATTAAAAGACTATATGTAAAGACAGTAAAAGCAGCAGTGCAAACAACACCAGCTTTGCCACTCAAGACTTTGCTATAAATAAAAGCTCTCAATCAGTAAAGAGAAAATTGGGGAAAAATACATATGTGGATATGGCTTTGTAATTTATATTGTATCATTTTCCCTTAAGGTATTTTTAGCTTAAAAGGGAAGAGAACACAAGCATGCACATACACTGCATTTTTTTTTTACCTTTGCTTTACCTGAAGTGAACTGGGAAAGGTCATTCTTACCGCAAAGGTCTTGTTTCAGCAAGCAAGCACTGCACTATTGTTATATCCAAAAACTGCACTAAGTAAGTCTTCTGTAACAACAATATTTACAGAACTTTGTGCTTAATTTACAAATACAGTAAATAAAACTAAACAAGAAAAAGCCATCCATCATATGGCCCTACCTACAGAGAAACATTGAAGTCCTTCCTTTACTTGACTTGAATGGCTTTTTACCCTCTGTGGAAATAGTAATCTAAGATCACAGGTAATTGAGTCATTTATTTAAAATAAAAGTAAGGATAGTTAAAAACAAAGGGATGATCTAAGCAAGCAAAGAAAGCTATAAATGTATATGTGTAAAGTATTAATGAATTCTATGCAAGTAACAGAGAAAGGGAGAAATTCATCTAAGAAAAAGTATTATTTAACAATGAAGCCCTCGTAACAGATTGTTAGAAATTCTAATACGCAGCCAGCTCTTCTCCCCAAAAGCAGAAGCAGCAACTCTCCTCCCTACAAATGAGGAAGTCTGTGTGTATTATTCATTTGTATCATTCTCATACTCACCTCTTTTTTTTAGAGAAAGGAAAGATTACAAGCATTTTTGAGGACTGAAATGCCTTCTCTATTTTAAGAAAGAATTTAACTTTCAGAGTGAAAAGAATTAAGCATCTCAATTAAGACTGTGGTCACAAATTGCTCCTTCTGTGTTGCTTTACAACACAAGAGATGTTGCACAAAATGTTAAGTGTAGCAGTAAGGTGGCACAAAATGGGACTTCACGAATTAAAACTCTTGATTTACTTGGAACTTAGACTGAGCTCCAAGCAGCGATGTAGAGAGTCACTCAGTATAATACTACAGGATCAAAATCCCTACTGTTTCTAGCCAAGAGATTATTCACAAGCTACTCAGCAAGAACAGGTGCTGTTCTAAGACTCCTACCTGCAGTGGGCACTTCAAGGATGAGGCCCATAAGAGATCATTTTCATATTACAGGTAAACTCTCAAGATTGTCCCCATTGTTCAGAAGCAACACAGAAGAAACTAAAGACAAAAAAAAACCCTAACCTTGTAATTACTACATTCCTTTAACAGAATGATGGCTGTACTAGAAACGTGACAAACGCAGCTTTCCAGAAGAGTGATGCCTTCCCACCACTTAGCTCTGCCTGAACTAAGCAAAAAGTTAAGTAAGCATTCTTGATTTACCTTTTTGGAGAAACAGACCCAATCTAAACAGTCGCCGTCTTTCCACTGGGTGTGGTTTTGCCAAAAAGGCAAAAGATTTCCTGTGAAGGTTGACTGCATTCTTTCAACTCTCTAATCCATACTGCTCTTCAAGCAGTTGCTTCCTCTTCCCATGAAGCTAAATGAGAGGAAGCCCGACGCAAATTAAAAGCACATGCCAGTGTTCCCATCATAGCCTAGCACAGCCAGGCACTTGAAGCAAATTCTGGAAACTTATGGCCTTAATATATCCTTGTCACATGCTGTGAGCCAAACACTACAAGAGGTTACTTTAATGCTAATGTAGATACTGATTTCTACCCAGAAAAGTGGAAGGTGTGGAACCAGTTTCTGCAGTTCAAAACTGCTCCTGTGGGTGAAACAGATAAAACCCATAATAGTGTTTAATAAATATGAACTCACGGTGTCTCACTAGAAAGATAAATAGTATTGAAGAAACTGATAGGTGAGTAGTTGCCATCAGAAACGGGAATATAACCTTAGAGAAACTATAATTACAAATAGGCAGTTCAAGAGAAGTCATGGATGAAGACATGTGGAAAGCTTTTCAGAAGTTACTGCTGAACATGGATAATAATCAGCCTGAGACATCTTAATCTCAGGTCAATGATTAATTTTTTTATACCTGAAAACGCCCTAAGCCATTCACATTTGAAGCTTGACCAAAACATGCCATGTTTGGAGATTAAAAAAGAATACTGACCAAATGCAGCCTGACCTACTAACAAAGAGAAATAGATAAAAGATTAATTTTTTTTGTATCAGTATTTACTATCTACACTTACAAATGCGTTTATACATACATAAGCACTGTATCAATATAAGAATCCTGCAAAAGTTTAAAGTATTGCCCCAAATCAACCTAACAAATATCTTTAAGATAAAAGTGAAAACACAGGATGTTGCAAAAGAAGCTTTTTGTGTCTTAAGCAAACAGACCTTGAGGCAGTTTCCTTACTGCCTTTGCTACCAGATCCTCCTGAACAAATAAAAGGTGATTTACATTCCTTAATTATTACTGCAGAAATGTAACAGAAAAGTGATCAAAAATGCAAATTGATATACCTATTTTTCATATCTTCAAATAACGGCAAGGGGCTTTTTGTTTTGTTTATTTTTTTAAAAAATTTACTGCTACTGTTTCAAACATTGACACTGAAAGAGCAACTTATTTTAAAGGATTGTTTCAGCAAATAATGCTTCGAAATTGCCCTCAGTTTCTTAAGGCACTTCTCATTTAATGAAGTAAGCAGCTACAGATGAAATACGACACATGTAAGGAGAGGAAGAGAAATTCAAAAAAGAAAATCTTAGTCTTCCTTTACACTCCTAAACGCCTAATAATCAACAGAAGAGATTTTGGTGCCAATTTGCATCTTCATACTTTTCAAGCATGATTACATACCTTTCAGGGAACAATCATCTGCAGTGAAGAGAAGCACAAGCATTTAAAGACACATTTTGCCTAAATCCAGTGGCATCCTAAAAAACCCTAAGTATCTGCAACTGTGCAAATTAATTTGTTCCTATAAACACCATTTGTCTTTGATTAAAAAAAGAACAAAAAAAATCGAAACAAAAAAAGCCTCCCCAAAAAACCTAAACAATCTCAAACATTCAGAAAAATAAAACCTACAAGTTACAGCTGGCCAGTAGCACATTATGCTTTCCATAAAGCCAAACTCTGCAAACGAACTCTTGAACAGGAAAGAGAGCTGAGGAGCCCCTTCAGAAATACTCCAAAAGCCCATGACTAACACAAGAATTATGCCGAAATGAGCAGCTTCCCATCTGACCCGGAGTCAAGCACTGGGCAGAGCACCACATGTGCATCACTTCCAGTCACTACCTCTGCACATGCAGCCCCACATTAGTCCAAGAACTCCACCCAACTTCTAAACACACAACCTTCACCCATCTCCCACCACACTGTTGACAGTCTCATGATTAAGGCTGGATGTACACTCTTGCCCTGAGAAACTTCAGAATGCGAGGTTATCATCAGGTCTAAGATTTCCAAGTGCTTAAGAAAAAAGAAGTCTTATTGAAGCAAGAATTAAAAACAAACAGAGATGATGCATTAAATTCCACTTTGTCCACACTGCCAGCCCTCATCTGTTTTGGATTATGAATTCTTCAGGGCAGAGACCCACCACCTTCTTATATTTTATATAAGAGTGCCATGCATATCTACAGTGCTACATAAATTATATGTTCCTTGGAACAATGTCCTGGCTTTGTCTGGGAAGGGCTTTGCTTGCCTGTGAGGCTTGAACCAGATGTTATGGAACTCAACGGAAAAATTCCACCATCAACCGAAAATGGGCTTTGGATCAAGAACAAGTAAAAAATTCATATTATGTATTACTCTCATGGAATAAATTAAGACAATCTATAAAGCAAGATCTACAAAGATCTTTTACATAAATAGCATGTAGTACAACAGCAACCAAATTAATGTTTAAGATTACCTGCCACTGAACTGCAGATCAGAGTGCTCTAGAGGGAAAACTATCACATTTACTTATTTCTTGCTAAATTAGCAGCTCCCAGAGGTACTGAAAAATCCATATTAGACTATGTTAGGTTCTCCTCCCTTTGAAGCAGTGCTAATGAAATATTAGAAGAAAGTATAAAAAAACTGAAGATTTTAGCAAAGTAACACTACGATAAACATTCATCTACTTTTCACTTCACTTCAGGAGAAGAGGAAGAGGCTCTTCATCACTTGATTTGCCCCACCATGACAGGACAGAAATATTGGCTTAAATTAATTTGCTCCTTGCAGCCAGGAACTGGGGCTTATTCTGTAACTCCATCAGTGACTCCAGAGCATCAGCTTGTTTCTGCTAAAATTTGTGTGAAATAATGCATTTTGATGTTCAAGTTGCTGTTATTAAACAATACTTTAAAAGGTGATAGGACCAGTTCACATCCACAGAGCATCTGCTTGATTATAAAAATCCAAGAAAGTAATACTGCTTGCCCATGTTTGATGACCAGAAGAAGACTACTTAGCATCAAAACGTTTTATTAACTTAACTTTCTTTAAAAGCATGATTGATTCATTAGAGAACTCTACATTGCTTAACAATCCATACTGGTTTCCCTGACTCAGAGAGCATATGAGTAACTTTTCTTCCTCCCGAGGGCAAACTAATAAAGAATTGAGAGCTGTCCCCTGTTGACCAGCCACCAAGCAAGACTCAGCAGCCACCTACAGAGCCATCTGGAAGAAGTCAGCACTGTCTCACTCCCTCCAAAACTGGCCTTGTTTCTCCTCCCTCTTGGTATGCATGTCTTGATATACAGAATGACCTTCTTAAATCTTTGCTTTGTTACTCCTGTCATTACAGTATTCATATAACGACTTCTTCCACCTCACATTACTTTCACCCAACAATAACTTCAGTACATTTAGGGTAGGGTTTGTCAGAAAATACCATCATGACATTTATGCAAATTACACCCTCAGTTCTTGATGTGCCTCTTAAAACGATGCACTTCTCATTCCAGTCAAAATTCTGCCAATAATGCCCTGAAGAGAGTCTCATTTTCAAAACGATATCAAAAAATGCATTTACTATAGCTTTGAATTCGTATCAAGTTCCTGAAGCATCTTGCCACCTTAGTTTGCAATGTGTTTCTAATGCTACAAATCACTTTCTTCCTCCCTACACAACCTGAAACACATGAAGAGTCTTCATTTTACCTCCAGAAACTGTCTTACTCACATCACATGAGAAAAGAAAAAGCTTAACTCCGATTAAAGGAAATTGCACAGACTGAGACGGTGAGTAAGCCATGAGCAACTGTCCAAAGATTTTTTTTTAACAAAAGAAAACTTGCAAAGATGATATTTTCCATCTGTTTTTATTAGCTGTAGTATCGTGTGTATGTACTTAGAAACGTCAGTGATCCAAACTATAGAGCTGATGAGGCTTTAAGAAGAATGTCAGTCAAAATAAAACTGCTTTAACCTATTGCAGCATCCATATTATGCCTATATAATAATTAGGCCTGTGTACAACACTAATGCCAAAATAGCTACTGCCTCTATTATCAATATGGATAAGTAGTTTACTCTAATTTACATTCTTTAGATTCTAGCACATTTCACTTCCCTATAAAATTCAAACTATATTTTTTCGCTGTTACACCAATAACTACATAATTGTAAGCTATCATATCTACAGTAAAGTTTCAAATACACACGTCAAATATATAAGCCATTCAGAGAAAATACTTTGTCTACAGCTTTAAGAATAATGAGCAGATTAACACAACTGTGAGAAAACAGGGTTGTAAAATGCATGATGTGTAGAATGAAGTATTATGCTATTACGGCTTAGCTTTGTTGCAGTAAGTAAAAAGCCCATGCATTTTGATAGAATCCTAAGGAAGAATTATTGATACATTCTCCTCTGTGCATACTAATATTCCACAGTTAAGCACAAGCATCACATTTAGAGAAGTAACTCTCATTGTCTGTCAAGAGCAATATAATCTGAAGACTCTCATAACATACTTTCTAAAACAAACATTTTGGCAGCCTACATAGTACTCCCCACCAGCCTTCACCAAAGCATCTGACAACCACGTGCAGGATGATATATTCTTTCACATTCAGAAAGAGACCTTTTAGAAGTACCACTTATAAATACAAAGAAAACACGGAAAATAGGGCAAACTACTTGTTTAACAGACGTTTACCCAAAACGGAGCTTCATGGCATTTTGCTATACACCCTGAAAACTTACTGTCTTCTCTATAGTACTGAAAGACAAAACAGCTCATCTCCATTACCATACTGTACACATATCTTTACACTCTAGTCTTTAAAAACCCCATGCTGCTTTGCAGAAGTAATTTCAAGCTAATTACTCTTGACCCTGTTTCTCTGTAGTTTAGTTGCTGCAGGACTATTTTTCCAGTCCTTCCGTGTCTCTGCCTAACCACAAACTTTATTGAATCACTCTGTGGATTGTGCATTGCTTTCTTAAAAGGCCTTTGCATTTTTCCACCAAATAATTATGCTTTCAATGATATCACAATAAATTTCATGTCAGTTTTTCAATAACAGGATATAGCATTTACCCATGGACATAAAAACCTTAAGACCACCTCACAACAACTTTTGGATCAACCTCCTGCCAGTAAGCAAGATACTTCCTAAATGCATATTTTGACATTTTCAGTTAAAGAATAATTAAGTTGTTGCACATGAATGACAACAGCATACACCAGAGACCGTATTTCTCATCACATTCCACGCACAGCCGGTGGATAGTAGGCACATTAATTAATTAAAAAACATTTTTAAAAGATTTGATCAATACAGTGGAAATGGCACATTAAGTTTAATTAGTTCATCTCATGAATGAACAATGAGTATAATTTTTCCTCTAGTCAACTAATGTTATAGAATTAAAATCTTTCTTACCTTCTGAAAAAAGTCTTCCCCACTTTTCCCTTTGCCCTCTGCAGCAGCTGTAGAAGAAAAGCAGGATCTAGTTACTAAATACACAGGAGAAAATTTACAGGTTTACATACAGAGAATATAAATGAGTACATGCTACCATGAAACTATAATACAACTAAGATCCAGCACAGCCTTTTGCAAGTCCTTTGCTATGGACGAAGTCTAAGCAGATGTTTGTATTTGCATACCAGAGCTACAACATCCTGATACACACTTTAGTTACAAAGTAAATATGGCCTTGTAAGTCTAATGATTTATTCACACTGCATACTTGGCCATGTAATTCTACCACTAGGAGGATCAAAAGAAAGCTAGGAGGGCATAAGATCCGCTATATCAAGATTTTAAATTAATACAAAGACTAAGCATTACAGTAAGCCAGAACCTTGTTAAAGATATTTTTCCTTTATTCTTGCTACATTTTAAATTGAAGTGAAATATAGAGCTACCACTATGTGGTTTATTGGATTTGAGAAGGCCCCAGAAAAATCTGAACACTTATTAATGCTGTTAAAAATTCCTTTCTCAGTTGCTTATCCAGTGAAATTTTGCAATACAATTTACACCAGTTAATGTTTATAAGTTCAAAGCAGCTGAGAGACAAAAGGCAACCCTAGATACTTCCACTGGAAATGGTGCCATTGTACAAACAGAGGCATGAGCCCATTTGAACAGTTGAGAGCAATTTTCAAGAAAGATGATGCTAAGCTAAAAGGGCTTGGTAACTGTTGTCAAAGAAGCATTTGTTAAGCAGGGAAAAACTAAGATCTTGACTCTCTTAGCCAAGGAAATCAAAGTCTGAAAACTGAAAATCTTAAGAGAAACACTATGAGAAAACCCTCTTCACACCAATCCTATTTGGAGGAGAAGAGAGAGCAGAGATTGCCACCCTCCCCCTCACATGCAACACACACCTCTTGCAGTGCCAGCAGCATGGTGAGGATCCCAGGAACTCAGCTTCAGAGAGGAAGAACAAGGAAAACGGGCATTGCCAGAGGAACATTTCCCAGCATGCTGAAATGCTGCCTGTACTCTAGGGCTGTATTGTCATAATTGGACATTTGTATTTACAGAAAAGGAAAGGCTGACAAAAAGAGTGAATAATAAATACATACATGTAAACTGTAAAGAAAGGAGAGAGCACTCAGTACTTTTCAAAAATGATCCACACAACACCATAACTGCAGAAGAAAACCACACTGTAGAACACAGCTTGGATGCTTACAAGAAGTGACCATATAATTCAGTGATTTCAAGAGCAAGACCAGGATTATCTCCCACGTGTATTCAAATCCGTAATTGTATATTTAGTTACTGCAAAAGATTGCACTTAAAATGGTACCACTGCATATAGCTTCTGTAGCTTATCTGTGTTGCAACCTGAGACCTAGAAACCAATTCAAAACATAACAGGTCAAGCTAATTATGAAAAGGAGAATTTCCTTTTCCCTGGAGAAATGGACGCCTCCAAATGCAACTCCAAGTGTAATAACAGTTTCCTGAATGGTACTGAGTTTCTAAAGAAACTCATTGTCATTTTGATTTTGCTTTATTTCTCACATACAAAGCAAACCTTCAGCTCATCTCATCCCCCTAGCTTCAAAACTGTTTCAGGAACTTAGTTCACCATGTTCTTCTGATTACTCGACCAACCCCAAACACTAAAGCTGACATTAATTCAGCTAATGCAACGTAAGAACAAACATAACTGAGCAGACAGAGGCCAGAGGCATGATATTACTTTTCTACCCCTAAGGAAGCCATGCTGTTACATTTGAAATAGGCTTCTCAAAATATCATTAACAATACTTAAATATCATGGAGAAACTGTACATTATGGAGTTTTATCTAATACAGTTCAGAAGTTCATGTTATTTAACTCAAGTGCGAGGCAGTGAGTGAAGATTGTCAAGAAATCACCTTGCTGCAGAGCAATTCTAGACGATGTAATTCCACAAGTCTGAGAAGAAAATAAAGCCCTCCTCCCCTTCAAAACCCATGAGTGCCTGAAAAAGAAGAGTAAACTGGTGCAAGTTTCACCAGAACAAGGTTTTCTGGAAGCAGAAAAAAAAAATGGGGAAGACTTCAGTTTTTCAACTACAGATCCTAGCAGAAAAACACAACTTTCTTTTGACAGCAGCAACTTCATAGATGTATGTTTTTCTACAAGTTTTCCATTAACTCAGCAATAACTATGAAACACTTCTGGGAAATGAGTACCACCACACTATTTCAACTGAATCATGAGACCAACGTGCTTTTAATCAGAGGATACAGGATATAAATTGGAGATGAGAATATGACAGATGTGAGGCTGAAGCTGCAGTTTTGAGAACAGACAGATTTTCTTCCAGCTGCAAATAAATGATTTCTAAACTGAATACAAAGAAGTGATGGCTTAGATAATAGTGATGCTCTGCAGGGCATTTAAACGAAAGCTTACAAAGCAAATTTCAAGCTTTTTATTGTAGATTTATTTTTAAGCTGAATCACTCTGGTGACCTGATTTACAGTCTGGTCCCACCAACAACCGTATCGCACAACAGATGGACTCCAACAAGCACAGATGAAATAAGGAAGAACAGGAGGGAATGACAACATCCTAAACTGGGTTCACAGGAAAAAGAAAACAGCAGAGAGAACAGTGATGTGGGAAACGGCACTTTAAAAACAACTTCAATTAATCGGTGGTTTTCGTTGTTCCATCATAGTACAAAGACATGGTCTTTCATTACAGCTTTACAATATGTAAGATACATTTTACGATAACCCATTTGTCAGGTCTCAAGGTACCTACAAAAAGGCAGGAAAGACTGTATGGTGTTGTTTGGAAAAGAGACTGAAGTTTAGGATTTCTATACCTTGAAGCAGTTCTTAATGTGATTAAAAACTTATGGCAATATATTAGTATTTTGTCACTTCATGTCCATGGTGCAGCCCTATTTAATTCATGAAGAGCCCTGATTTTTTATACTAAATAGTTTTTGTATATTAAGGTGATCTAGTTATTACCATCTTCATTATGCACTTTAAAAGTGCTCAGAATTGCAACTTAAAGTACTGAGTTACAAGTAGCACGGTAACTTCCATTATGAAAGAAAGAATGCCTAAAAATTTAAAGAGTTTATATGTGTAGTTTATACATAAAGCAGTATATTATGTTTCCTTTCAGGTTAGCTGTTCTCCACCTGTTTCCTCCTTTTGCCTTCCTCCTCTTGATTTAACTCTTTGAATCAATTATATTGGTTTACCGTTTTATTTTACTTAGCTTCCTAAAATTTGCTTTTATATTTCTATTAGGTGAAATTACTTACATAAAATTAAATTTTATCAGAAGTTTGAATTTGGGGATGCTAATCACAACTACATACATTTTAACATATATTTACCTCCAAACTAAGTACCTATATTTAAGAGTTCTCACGTGCACGCAAAATATTTACTATTTATGTGAAATTATCTTGAAGCCTTTCTTCCTCTCCAAAGCAGGCAAAGACAGTTCTAGCACTTCCAAAAACAACGAGTGGATAACTTCCCCTTTATGCTTGGCTATTTCTTTCATAGTTGAAAAGCTGAACAGATTTTCTTCAAATAAAGCACGTTTTGCAGGGAAATCAGCAAGAGATGCATTCCAGAGTTACGAAATTTATGCACAAGCCATTAAAAGTGGAAACCATTTACAACATTCACTACAACAAGCTCCAATTCAATAAGTCATTGAGGTTTACCTCAAATCAGATGAACTGAGATAAAAGCAAGCGTTAATTTGTGTTTAGGAAAAAAGTCTGTAGGTCATTGCATCCCAACCTCATTTTTTTTTTAATAAATCTTGAGTATTAAACTCTAATCTCAAAATAAACCTCATCTTTGAAATACCATATTGAGAAGTTCCCAAATTTTACATCTGATTGATGTACCCTGGCAGATTATTTATCTTTGTAATATTAATGGAAATTTTAATATGAAAACAAGCTTTCTTGAAGAAGCTGTAAAATTCCAAGCTCTCAAACACCCGAGGGAACAGGTCTTTTGTGGGAGGTGGAACGGGCCAGTTGTGCTGTGCCTGTGCTGTATGACAAGCACAATGCAGCCCATCTGATCATGAAAGTCGAAATAAGCTTTCAGTTTTTAAGAGACAAGAGTTTTGCATCCTCTCACTCCGCAAGCAGAATTAATGATTTCAAAACACCACAGAAGTAATAGACAACATTAAGAAGTGACACTAAGGCCTACATTTACTAAGTTACCAATGTTAGCCTAGATTTAGGAAGTATTATATTAACAAGTACAGTTCAGTTATTTAACGGCTTGCTAAATTTGACTTCAAGTAACGATTAAAAAAACACTTCTAGAACTTTCATCCTACAGACACAGCGCTTTGACTGGGTTTCCAGACGAGCTCTGGAAAGCCATACCTGGTTATCCACCTCAGGAGACCACTCCACCCTTGGTCCCAGTCCCCAGAGCAGATTTGAGAGAAGCCATAAACCAAATGGTAATTAATATAGCATACTGAATTCTGTCTGACAAATGTATTCATTTCTGCCAACCCCTGCTACTCAGGAAACACTGTTTTCTTAGAAAAAGGATTTATTTTATGGTATTGAATAATCACTTAACTGACCTTCACAAAAACTAGGTTTATTTTCACACAAAATGGTAACATTGGTTTCAGAAACAGAGATGAAAAACTATGTAAATGTGCATAATAAGCATTTTATATTTTAAGTTGTACTCTGTTTATTATAATTTCTTCCATACCATGAAATATTTTATATCAGGTTTTAGCTTTTAAAGATATATTGGATTGCTGAGGTTCCATCCAATACAAATATAAAACAGTTGAAACAGGTGTTAACTATTACAGTACCCATGAAGTACACCACTTGTCTACAAATCATAAAAAGCCCAATTGTAATCTCTTCTAAATTCACATGGAAAAATTAATCTGAACTTTTACTTCAAATGTTATTTTAATTATGAAAAAACGTTACAGTAAGGGTCATATTTTACAGTAACTGAACCCAAGATACACAATTAACTCAAGTCTTGTTTACATGAATTATTATAACCTTGTGTTGATCACATCAGCTTCGTCTCTTCTAAACTCTTGAAATTGTTATTGAAAACACAATATAATGTATGTTTATGAATTTACCTTTATGTTGATGAGTATCAAAACTTCCTCCTCTATCTGCACTGAATGACTACATTCAGAACATAAAGGCATGTTCTGTTCTTCAGGTTTTAACTATGATGACAAAATCATTCCTTGCATCAAAACACTCCTTAACAACAGAGACAACTAGTTATTATTTTAATTCTAGCAAGACAAACCAACAGGATTTTGAGAATCTGTAGAATAATAAACCTGACGGTAAGTAATCAGTTACCCTTTACCTTTCCTATCCACTGACTGAAGAAGAAACTAGAATACTTAGGCTGATACTGTCCTTGTGCTAATTATACTTGATTTCTGAAACTGCCATAGACACATAGCTACATGGCCAGGTTGTTTTTAATTATCATTAATACTTCAAAAATTAAAAGGACAGTTATTCATATTGAAAGCCTGAACTATTTGTCCGAACTTACCAAGCTGGTTATCACACACAAAAACCCCCTCCAACCAAAACTTTTTTTCATTGAACCAGAAACAGCCTGACAAAAAGGTTAAGTTTCCTGTGCCAAGTCAGCCACTAACCCATATATACTCTGAAAGCTTGCTTATATCAAGCCAAAATAAAGAACTGCACCCCCATAGGCCATAGAGTTAAGCCAAATTCCTGAAAATATGCCTTTAGGAACATAAAGATAGAGCACACATAGTTAAACAAAAAAAATCTGACCTTAAGTTGAATTTGTTGAAATCCCAACAAAACAATTTTCCATTTTCCTTGTAATTACAAAGCCAGTCTCAATTACAGTTTTCAGTTTATAAACTAAGTTAGAGAGACAACACAGCTGAAGCGGAAACTCTCAGGAAAAAGAAGTATTAAAGCCTAAACAAACAATAAATTTGCATGAGAAATGTTTTTCATTTGGCTTTTCAATAACATGAAAACCACATTATTCTTCTCACTTTACTATTTACCATAATAAATTTCATGAAGTAACCTATAACACCTATCATCAACTTTAGTATTGTAGGGCCTCAAGTAGTTTCACAAATATGAAGTTTTCCAGAGTCAATGAATGGAAATCAGGCATCTAAACTTTCTTAAATTCATATTTAAGGCAACCTTTAGGTTTTGAGGATGCTCACCATAATCAGGTCAGAGTACAGCTATAAAGTCAACTGGACGTATCAGAAAAGGGGCAGGGGGAAAGCAAAGGAAGACAAACCCAAAATATTCCAGAAGTTACTGGCATACACAACAACCAAGAAACTAGCAAAAAAAAAATACCTGTCCATGTACCATGCTGACAAATTTGTTAAGTCAGGATCTACATGATATCCGCAATACTACAAAAATTAACCAATATCCACATATTCAGTGACAAAAGGATCTTGGGCTGAAGGTGAAAAACGCAGTGTCGCCTTTTATTAAAAAGGTAAGGAAAAAAAACCAATGTAGACAAATATCCAGGATACCAACTTTAAAGAGTTTATATAGGAGCATTCTTTCTCTGGTACAGCAGTCAAAAGCAAACTGGAAGAACTGCAGCATGCTCAGTGAATGACAACAGAGACTTAAATATTTGGACAGTTTTGGGTGGGTTCCACTGTGTCTCCTTCTGTTAGGAGGAACTTGATACACAAACTACCAAGCTATCAGAATCTTCTGGTTGGAAAAGACCTTTGAGATCATCGAGTCCAACCGCACCCATCATCCGCTAAATCATGTCCCTCAAAAATTCATCTACTCGTTTTTTTAAACACCTCCAGGGATGGTGACTCAACCACCTCCCTGGGCAGCTGTTCCAGTGCCTGATCACCCTTTCAGTAAAGAAATTCTTCCTAATACCTAGTCTGAATCTCCCCTGGCGAACTTATGGCCATTTCCTCTTGTCCTATCATCTGTCACTGTATAAAGAGGTAGATGTGCTATAACATCTGACAGACATAACTAATACTGGGAAAAAAAGCAGACACAGTATAGGATACTCCTACCCTCCTGTTGAAATACAGTGTCTATAAGCACACTGGAAGCCCAGTGCCTAATGGCTTTTTTTGGACTTCTTGATAGCTGGATGAACTTTTTTTTGAATCGAGGCCAGTGTCTTTTGAATGCACATGTAAACAGAGGTAAGATGTGCATACTCATTCTCCCCTTAAGCCCATATTTACTCTCAGATACAGTCACAAAGGCTATATTGGCATATTTACTTATTAGAAGACTTGTTTTTCAGTAACCTTTTATTCCCTTGCATGCTATATTAAAACTAAGATTGTTGGCACATAACTAAAACCACCCTACAACAAAAACTCAAAGTATCAGCCATCCATCATCTGCAATGAATGAACAACAATGCAGAGAAAAGGAGAAAGCTTAAAATATACTATGCTTACTTCCACTACCTCTGCATACACTGCCAAGAAAGCATGCAAGAAAAACACATATATGCTCTAAAGACCAAAAAGACATTGATTTTGAACAAATATTCCTAGAAATTTCCATCTAGTTTCCTTAAGGACTCCATGGATTTGATGACTAATGCATTGGGGTGGGAAGGAGAATTGAGTCACACTGAAGGCTACTTGCCTTGTCAATTTTTTCCCTCTATATCAATATTTTCAGAATTGCATAACTGTAAAGGCCTTCCAGAACCAATAATTTAATACATAACAACTGTAAATTTTAGATCTGTATCAACATATTTTTCTAATTTTGTAAGACAAATTTATCTCTAGGGAAAAAGCTGTCTGCCAAGTTTCTGCACAAAGTCTGTTTATTTATTTATTTTTATAGCCAAGTCACAGTTTGAAAGTAGACTGTGAAGTTGGGGTTGCTTTGGGAGCCCCTTTTTCCTTGTTAGAAATCTCTCCTTTCAAAGGCACACCATGGGTCTAGCTCATCCACACAACCACAGAATGCTTCCTTATGTGATGTGAAACACAGTCGAGTACAAGGCACAAGATTCAATATTTTAATGAAGATAATGAAGCTAATGCTTTGCTTCCTGCCAGCTACTCGTAAGAGCGAAGCCAGGAAGATGGATTAGCTGTCAGCACTGTATTTACCTGATTAAAACTACTCTATTAGCTGACTCGGATTGACACGTTCACTATTAAAACCCCAAACATGCTGACATCTCTATTACTGTGCTTCTCTTCCCTTCCATATGAAAAATCTCAGTAATAAAATCTTCCCCTTAGCAGCTTGATTAGGATTGCTGTGGTAGAACAGCAGTCATAGAACAGGAAAAGACAAAAAAGCAGAAATTTTTACTGACAGTCCAACCCAACACTGTGCAGTTTGACTCTTCTGCTCTGTGCTTTAGCATACTTGGTAAAATATTCCTGGAAGTCTCCTACGTTATCCTTCAGATTTATTCAAGGAGCTTTGCTGTCTCCTATAGTAGATATGTTGGCTGATGTTTCCAGATGAAGTTTTCACTCTCCTCTTCCTTCATCCAAAATTTTACTAACTTCCTCAGTTTGATGCTAGCATTTCCAGAGCCTGTTCTCACCCTTCTATTTTCACCTATTTCTCACTGTCAAAATTTATATATCCATATATCCTACATATTCTTCAAAAAACCCTTCTGAACTCTTAGTTTCAATGACTGACATTAACTCAATAGTCCTGCTTCCGAGAGCAGCAAACAGCTTGCCAGAATTCCTTAGCTGATAAAAATTCAACCGAAGTCTGGAAAAAAAAAACCCCACACCCAACAAAAAACACCTTAAGATTTTCCTTTAAATATAAGGAGTCTAAAGTTAATGCAAAGATTCCGTTTCAAGTTTGTAAGCACTTTAATTGTTTTGTAGAATGCTAAAACTATAGGAGAATAGGAAAGCGTAGGCAGATGATAGGCTGTAGGAAAGAAGGTGGAAGGAAGAAAGAACTCAAGACAGAGCATTCCAGCTGGTCATATAAGATACTGGATATTTTTCTGAAACAAGAAAAACAGTTGGCACTTCACTGTAAGCTTTCTTAAATTCAATTTGAAAACTGATAATTTTAATTAATTCTTGTATTATAGTATTATTTAAGTCCTGGTGATAAAAGTTCAGTATATGCTATACAAAGTTAGAAAAAATGCTTGATGTGGGCAAACTGAGGTTTTCTTTGCTTTGTGTAGAGGTTTATTTTCAAGAATAGACTCTTTTAATAATTTTTCACCTAGAGATCCCCAGTTTACTACGATCATATTTTTTTGTTTAATTATAAGCAAAATGTTACTTCAGTTTTAATCAATGAAGGTAGCTTTTCACAACCTAAACACTGTAGCAGTCGAGTTTAACAACCTATTTCTAGTTTCTTTTATGATAGAAAGAAATTATAACTCTCTGTGCTACTCAATCACTTAAAGAAAAACTATCAAATTTTCATTTACAATAAGACTGCTTTATTAGGATCCATGGCATGAGTGAAACCTGAGTAAAAACTGTAGCTTACCCTACTATTTCCCACCAGTTTTGAGATAAACATTTTTTTGCGAATATATTGGATACAGTACTGAAAAGGGAAAAGAATGACACATTCTAACGTTCATAAAACATTTTTTCTACCTAAACACATAAGAATAAAAGCACCTGTGACCTCCTCAGTCTTCCTATACTCCTTGGCCAAGCTGTCCTCCAGAAGACACAAAGTGGAGTCACATGCCAAGAAATGTCACCTGTACAAAGATGTGGAGCGGAAAGATGAGCTGGGTTAGCTGTTATTTTATTTAAGTATTCATTAATTGTCTCCCTTCCCTCAAATGGGCTTTTCTGCATTTCAGTTTTTCAGGAAATCTTGGAACCTGTGGTTAAAATGACAGGCTGGCCAGAAACAATTTTCATGTTGTACTAATTTGTTTCAAATCCTTTGTAGGCACAAAACTGACAGAAGTAGTCAGGGACCAGCCACGAAGTCAGCAAGAGTGCTCTCCCACATTAAACAAAATCTAGATAATATCAATTCCTCCAATCCATGATCCAAAGAGGTCATTTTGGAGGAGACAGCTGGAGAAGGGCTGCTCTGGTAGCTGTAGGAAAATTTCACCAATGTCCCATAGGACCCACTGGTGTTATAAAATACTTCTCACCACAGCAATGAACAGCTATTTATGCCAGCAACTGACTATTCTATTACTACATGCTTACTCCTGACACAAGGGAAGAGATCAAAACAATGTGGTAGGGTTAAGCTGTTCCAGCAGTGCTTTCATCTTGCCTACCTTGCTTGGCTCTCATTGTTGTCAGTGTATAAGCTGACATAAACTTAACTCATGCTGAATTCAGGGACTATCCTTCACCTAGTAAGGTATTAAGTGAGAGCAAAATATTGAAGACAAAGACCTATCTTTTTAGTCTCAGTTTTCCTCTTCCCTGCAGCCTAACCACCATAAACACCAATTGAGCCAACCCTATGCTGTCACACATCTGGAAATGAGTCAAAACATTGGTGAAAGGGTAAGATAAAAGATGTAAAACTTGACATTTTTCTATAAAGCACTGCAGCAGGGCTGCCTTCTTGAGCCACTGGATGCTGTGAAGGCTCAAAAAAAAAGCCCTTGAGAGCCTCAGGAGGCAGAATCTCTCATGCTGCCAGTGCCCAACAGATCAAATTCTGCCCCCAAGCAAAAGTATCCATCTAACAGAACTTGCTGTTTACAGGGGAAAAGAAAATCATATCATCAGACATGCCCCAGGGGCTGACAGAGGACAACTGCCAAATACAAAAGCTCTGCTCTCAGCAGATTGATGGCAAGGGATACTCTTTCTATCAATTTAGCATTCAACTTTCTCTCAGTGCACAACCACTTTTCTTGTCAGGTATGCATACAGATACCATATGATTCATTACATGGGAGGTAAGAATATAGCAAGACTGCAAAAAAATTAGAAACAAAAGCCCTACAGATTTGGATAAAAATGTACACAATATTTTTCTGATGGTCCCGCTTGTTATGAGTCATTCACAGATGTGGAGCTACAGAATAGAAGCCAAGATTTAGTCGAAGACAAAGCTTTATACAGGAAACCAGTTTAAGTCTGTTGCAACGCAGGTTACATGCTGAGCTACAAGGAAAAAAGACTTTTCAAACAGTAACAAGACACCGCATATCTGGAACCATTATGCTGAACAAGACTCTGCAAATACATACGGACAAGGACAAAAAACACTATTTGGAATTAAGAGGTCCCTTTTGTAAAAGCCAACCAACCCCACATTCTCCAGCTTCCTGAATGCAACTGGAATATTTGGACAACAAACCACAAACAGTTCCCTTTTTCTGTCCAAAAATCACTTTCTCTTCATTTCTGTCTCTACCAGAATAAAAAGCGAACAGCCTCAGGGATTTTAAAGAATACATGTCATGAATCCTTTCTAGGCATCCGAGCTGCTATTTCTGCACATCTACACTGCTGGAACACCTCATACAAATAAGACCACACTCACAAATACACATATCCAGGCTGCATATCAGAATTTTTTCCCTTAACCTGAGCATTCTGAATGCCTGTCTTTTTCTATTTTGTGTTAAACACTTTAAAAACAGATAGAACACCTCAGATGTATTTTCTTTCCCGGATACTTTTATTATTTTTGTTTCATATCCTCAGCCTCATTACAAAGAATTTAATACTCAGGTCAAGTGTTCAGTACCTATTGTACTACATGTAATTGGCAACATGAAAATAAGTTCTGTTAATTATAAGATACATATATTGCAGGCCTATAAAATTCAGAATTTCATGCAGAACCATAAAATGCCTTCATTTATATTTCAAGTATTAACCAAATCCAATTCAGCCTTATTTTTAGTATATTTTAATTCTAGCATGTAAGGTATGCGACTATGGAGAAATTCTAGAAGAGGGCTGTTAAACTCAGAATAATTGATTTCCAGTTCAGAACAAGACTGAGAGTCACGCTTCTAGATTAAATTTATAATATGTTACACTACTGATACTACTACTACAGCAGTGACCTGTTGCTTAGAGTATTTGCTGAACATAAGTCACATACTTTGTCTTTTACTTCTCCTGAATAAGAAAACAGCGGTCTAAGTTTACATGCAGAAAAATGTAAACCCACTTAGATACTTCAATACCTTCAAAACAAAACAAGAAAAAAAAAGCATAAGATATTTTGTTCTTAGCTACTATATTCTACTTATGGTCCAGTTATACTTTTCATAAAAAGAAAAATGGAGAAAATAGAAAACCTTATACTTCAACACAGAAGGAAAAAAAATCATTTTAACACATAACCAAACTTAATACAACGCATTGTGTGTCTCAATTCATACTGTTCACAGCTTTAAAGACAGGAAAAAAATTGTTCCCGTTTGGCTTATTCAAGATTACTGTAACCTAGTTAACATCTGAATAAAACAAATTCATCTAATTCAAGAATATAATTAATTCTTCACACTGCAAAACATAGAGCAAATAAAGTGAGCATGGAAGCTGCAAAGTAGTTGTGTAAAGGAGAGAGTGGGATGGACCTACCGAAAGGGTGGAGGGAGGAGAAATGACAAACTTCTCTGTACATCAAATTTAGAGCTATGTATCACCACAAAGTGTGCACTAACTTATCACCCATTTTCCCACAGGTAACCGGGCAAGGAATCCAAATTATGTATCACCACTAAAACACAGCTATGTAAGATACTTCACCAACCTAAAGTTTACTCACAATATCAAGATATTTCTGCTTTTAAGAAACTAAGGAAATGAAGTAATTGTTTAGGTAAGAAGATCAAAGCACAAACAGAAGTCTAGATCTTTCCGGTAAAGGTGAAAAAGTTTTATTTTCACAGGTGTTATGTCTACATTTTCAACATCCACATGATTTTTTTTTCGTATGAACAGTTCCCGTATTAAAAAACACAACTGCTATATGCAGCTGCCAAAGCATGAAATGATAATGTTTAAGTGTATGCATATAAACAAGAACACAAACATACACACACACAGTGAAGAAAGAATGTCATGTTGTATAACCAAGATTTCTAGCTGTAGTTTACAGTAAGATAAAAGCCTGCAGTAGTTTACATTGCAGTGGTAAAATTTAGCATCCACACCAGCTCAAATCACGCAGTGTCAAAAGTGGACTGCAATCACTGTTAATAATTTATTAGTTTTTACTGTAGTATTGTGGACTGTTTAGCAGAAGACAGGACGCCTATCTCATTTTAGAGAGTTAGACAAAAATAAATTAAAACAATTTCATTAGTTTTCTCTCCTAAGTTAAAATACTCCGTTTGGGAAATCCCACCTGCTTCTTCACTAAGGCAAAACTATGGTTATAAACAACACTGAACTGAGACATAGCAGACAGATATCCAGAAAAAAGGTTTCTCTAAATTGCCACTAAGAGAAAGTCTTCTTCTGAACAAAAAGATGCAGCCTCACAAGAAATTTTGTACACTGGTAGAGCATCTTTATTATCAATGTGTTTTTCAAAGCAATTCTATAAAATGTTTGCAAAGTGATAGTAAATCCTTGTGAATTTCAGGTGAACAGTAATTAAATTCTTTAACCAACTAACTGTAGGCAAGTTATACAAGTAAGCAGGAAAGCAACATATTCATTACTGTTTCATTAAGAACTGCTCAGTTTTGCTTTAGTCCTAGGTGCTATATATCTATAACGTTTTCCAGATTGCCTTGGAACCAAGTAGATCCTAAGAATGCATGATTATTCAAGTATTATAAAGCTGAGCTCACACTGCAGGTTATTGAGGGGCAAAGGAAGAAGACAGTAAGTTAGTCACCTACAGGTAGAAAAGAAATGAAACAAAACCTTATTCGGCAGAACGTACAAAGTTATATATTGAAATAGTTCGATGCTACTAAGACTTGTCCCACAGAAAGACCATAAAGCTCTCTTTGAAGTTAAATGTAGACATGCCTGAAGCACTCATCACTAAGACTACATATGGATGGTGGAAATTTGATGAGGAACTTTAACTGCCCCATTCACCTTAAAGCATTGATCTAGGCTCTTAGCTATTTTTACATGTGGTTTCCTCACAAAATTATGTTGATGTCAAGAAGGAAAAAAAACTTAGTCAAGGATGCAAATATTTCAGTATTTGAGCAAATAAAAATACATGAATATGCTATAGGAGTAAAAATTACAAACAACTTTAAGTCAACCATCAAACTCCACATGTATTTTCAGGCCACACATACATAAGCATGCTCAAGTCAATTCTTCTTGGTTTCCGAATTATATATTCTGACTACATGAGAGATGCACAGAAATACAAAGCTCCCTCATCCCAACTCTATTAACAGACTGGTCTACTAACTCTAAGATTCCTTGTGATCTTCACCCCACAGAGGCAAGGTCTTGCTGTAGGGTAGCTGAAATGCTCCCAAAGGACTGCAAAGTTCTGGCAACACCATGGAACTGCCACATTTGTAAGATGTTAAAAATCTTCATTTTCACTTTTCAGTATTCAGGAAGCAATCTTGCAGGGGACTGAAACCTCTAATGGGTTTGAGCAGTCAAAGCAAATATGCAAAACTGCTATGAGTATCAGAATAATTCTAAATAAACATCACTCATGAGCACGCATAACTAGGCTTGAAAGCAGGCCTTTGTGGACTGCTGAAGCTTTTATAGAAGCTTTATTAAACTGTGCAAGGCATTTAAGAAACAGTCAGGAAGTTCAGAGTTGTTTTTAAGTTATGTTGCCTATACAAACAAACTCTTACATGTGACTGAAATCTTAAGACTCCTCTTTTTACACACAAGGAAATCATTGCCTACAACGTATGGTCTTGAAGACTAGTTAGTATCTAGCCCTCTGCTAGCTAGTTTGTATTTTTATGGACACAAAGTTATTTCTAAGCCTGTTTACAAGAAATACATAAGCCAGAGAAATTCTACAAAACTGCATTTATACAACCTTGTGATACAGCACAGGAAATGCTTAAGCTAAATTAATGACCACAAGTATACAAGGATGCATTGTTTTGTGGTTAGACACTGTAATTCTGAGTCATGCACTCATTTATCTAGGAACTTTAATTTCAGAAATACTCAAGGTTACTCTTTTCCACTTTTAAGACTGAGAAAAGTCCTGCTTAGAAGAACTGATTTCATACCAAAACCATTTAAGCTCATGCAAAATAAACTGGAAAGAAACTTGTAAACTTAAAGGATATAAAATGTCAAGTGTGGGGAAGTGAAAAATTAAAACAAAGAATGCGTGATTTCTGCCAAAAACTAGAAAAACAAACGATAAAGAGTAAGGAACTAATATTTGGCCTACTTCTGTCTCCAGTTCTTGCGTGGGAGTTTTAGCTCAAAAAAGTACTGGTTTTGTTTGCAAAAATACAGTATAGAGAAGCAAGATGTTAGTGCCGCTGATTTAATGTAGTGCTGCTTTCAGGAATAATCGTTTGCCACTTCTGCTCAGCATTTTTCAACTCAAACTTTCAGTAAAAATTCATGTGAATGTTTTTCTTCTGTGCTACGTTTAGCATCAACTCCTTTTCAGTGTTTACACAATAATAAAGTAACTTGTGTACAAGAGAAATAAGTTAATCAAAACCTATTCTGCAGCAGAAAGTATTAATATGTCATAATGCACATTTATAAATTACCTCAAACACGACTTGGTATTTCAAGTTGCCATTTTCAGGTGACTGCTGATCAGCACAAAGGCACATCTCAATGACAAAATGACAGGGAGCATCATAGCAAGCATTTAGCATATCCCAACATGACATTTACTAACAGAAACAATGCCCTTAAAGCCTACATTTGCATTTCCTTCGACATACGTATGCAGTACTAAAGCAAAAAGCTTAAAAAGAGACTCAGGCACTGTGCTAAGTACCTCTACTCAGTCAGCATACCATCCTACTACTCTAAAGAGTACTCAAAGACAGCCTAGAACATATCACATTTTAACTGATAAGGCTTGTAAAATCTACTCTGAAGAGTTAAATAATGGGGTGACAAATAACAAAATTGTAATTCTTTATCACTAAACACTGGGTGGTGTTACCACCTACCAGTACCAAGCACTAGAGACTAAACATTGTTTAACATCACTCAACATGTACTTGCAAAATCCCTCAGTTTTTATAAATATTGTCCATGTGTTTCATGCCTGCACAAAGCTTTTGCCAAAACACTCACTTTCTAAGTGACATGGAAGTCTCATTAATTGGTGAACCAATGAGAAAAGTCAAGTCTGCTTTAAAACCTTATTTACCCTGTAACCTGCTAATTTGTGTTCTTTGTTAATTACGACTACTCCAAATAATTAATCCACACACGCAGATCTAACTGCTGAAGCTGAGCTGACATAATACAAAAGTTAGCATTTTTATAAAGATATATGTTACAATCAAGGAGCGCAATGTCACTCTGAGGACTTAATAGTGAATAAACCAAAGCCACAGCCAGCTGTTGGACAAAACACTATTAATAAAGTGTCATCCAAGAACATGTGACCATTAGACTGCTATAGCAGCAGATGTCTGACTCTTAACTACAGGAAACCATGTTTTTATTCAACAGATACTGTAAATTTATTTTAAAACAGGCCAAGAAAAATCTAACCTAAACCAAACTTAAATATCAAGTAAACCTGACAAAAAAAAATACATTATGTGAAAGTCTCTTAGAAAGGAACACAAACAGCTGTAATCAGGGAACACTAAGAGATGGTCCTTGAGAGTAATTCCAGCTAGGAATTATAAAGTATGTAATACAAGAAAAGGGACTCCATTTATGGAGCCACATTTGCTCTTCAGAAGTACCTAACTGCGTTTGATTTATACACTGTAAAATGAGAGCATATACATATAAATTGTTTTTGGTTCAAGTACATAAATAAGCTATCAATTTACAATAATCACATCTGTAGTTGATATGGGGGAAAACACGAACACTCTATGGATGTGTAATTTCTAATTCAACAACAGTTTTGTTTTAAACAGGCAAGGGTCTTTGAACTGCAAACTCTTCTAAAGAAATACAGTCCACTCGAGAGCAGGATAAAGTAGCTCACAGTCATCATTCCCAGACATAAGCCTGTACTGGGGCCAGGCTTCTGTGAAGGAGACAAGTTACCAAGCAGTAAAAAAAAAAAATTACTATAAGCTTGTTGAATTAGCCATCAGTAGTTATCTTCAGTCAAAAAGGAATCAGATTAGCATTTTACGTTCAACAGAATTAACAACACTGAGCACTCAGTTTTGTTGGAGAGTAAAACCACAACGGCATCTTTGCTACTTAATAGCCCAGAGGATCCTGGGGTTTTATTTCAGTGAAAAACAACCACCACCACCTTGGAGTACTGATTGGTCAATACTCATTATGTGCTCAGATTTGGTTACTACCTCCTCTAAACATGATCTAGTAGCTGACACTTTTTATTAATAAAAGCAACAATCCCTTGTTCTAGTTCCTAATCATATCCAATTAATAAACACTGAAAAAAATTTCTTTAGGTTTTCATTCTCCAAAGTCTGTATTAAGAGAGTAACACAAAAAATGATAAAAAGGAGTAGTAGGAATATAAAAATCACATTAAAAAGTGTACAGTTTACCTAAGAGGTAGACACACTCAGTCTCACTTTCTAATAACTATTTCAAGCCATGTGATTTTTCAATATCAAATTGCAAGGCAAACAGCACAAAAAACCTCAAAATTTTAAAGTCCTCCATTAGTTCCTCAACATTTCATCAAGCCCTCTGTCCTAGCTTCAGCTGGGATAGAGTGTATTTTCTCCCTAGTAGCTGGTATGATGCTATGTTCTGGATTTAGTGTGATAATAATGTTGCTAAGACACCAATGTGTTTAGTTGTTGCTAAGTAGCACTTACACTAAGTCAAGGACTTCTGATCTTCCCATGCTCTGCCAGCAAGGAGATGCACAAGAAGCTGGGCGGGTGTGTAGCCAGGACAACTGACCCAAGATGGCCAAAGTGATATTTCATACCATAAAGAATCAGGCTCAATATAGAAACTGGGGAGTTGGCCGAAGGAGGCGGATCACTGCTTGGGGATGGGCTGGGCACTGGGCACTACATGGTGAGCAATTGTATTGTGCACCCCTTGTTTGGTATAGTCTATTGTAGTTATGTTCTCCCTTTTGCTCTATTAAATTGTCTTTATCCCAACCCATGAATTTTACGTATTTTTTTCACTCTCCTTCCCATCCCACTGGGGTGAGAAGTGGGGGAAGTTGGAGGGTACGAGTGAGGGGCTGTGTGGTGCTTGATTGCCAGCTGCTGTTAAAGCATGATACCCTCAGAAAAGCAGTCTTTCACTTGTTGGGTCTGATTCACACTTCAGGAACTTCTGCTAGTTAACTTTACCCTCTCATTCTTCTTCCTTTTATAAGGAAAAAAAAAAGACCCTCTACTGCTCACACTCTTGAATTATGTCTTCTTCTCAATCTATTGAGCCCTTTGCCTCTATTTCAGCCTTCTTATTCACACACGGTGACTCAGGACAGAGAAAGTCAGGTCAGTATTCCCACAGGTTTGCAAGAACTATGCAAAGCCCAGAGTAATAATGCCACTATGCGATCCAGGAGGAAAAAAGGGACAAAAAGCAGGGATGTGTCACCAGCTGAAAAAGGGAAATTTAAGAATATGTATCTTACCTAAAATTACCAACCCTACAATTTTTATTATTTTTTTTCTATGAAAAAAAGAGGATAAATCACAGAGCACTTGCATCAGAAAATGCCGACAATTAAGGAACAGAAAAATTAAACAAGCAATTACAGTCTTCGCTCTTTGCCATCCAAAGTAAGGATACAGAAAGTTCTGCAGCAAAAAATATATTGTCCATTAAAGACTCCTAACATTCCTCTTCCATTGTAATAATATAGACTTCAAGATGTTCAATGTGAACTATAGTTCCTTGCACTGCGAACCAGTTAAAAAATACATTCTTCAAGAAGCTAAAATGGATTATCTTTAAAACTAAGCAGAAAGGGAAAATTGAGGATTTGCTGCTCTAGTTGCTCAGTTGAATGCTTGGAAAGTTCATGTTTCATGAGTCTTTAAGCAGAGTAAACAGTATCTCAAGGCTGCAGAATACAACACTTGAAAGGGAAAGAAGAATAATATTGTAACTTATACTAGTAGAGCTTTCTTGCAAATGTATCATACTGGAAACTTCCACTTGCACACATGAGGTATTTGCATAATAACTAGCTCTTGAAAACTTAAAGCAGCCCTCATTCAGTAATCTTAAACCACAAAGGCATTGAGAAAGGATAAGGACAGCTCACCGCAGAGAGAATTCTGGCAGCAGAGCAGTTGCTCAGCTCTGCTTCACACGGCAAATGCAATGGGCACCGGAGAAAGCAAGCATTTTAAATTCAGAAAAATCTTCCTGAAAGTGGAAGCAGTGGAAGCATCCGCTTAGAATAAGAAGTGTACAACTACATTATGCTTACTGCAGAAAAGTGGCAAACACAGCCTACCCACACATGGGAAGTATCAAGCAAAACCTACTACTATTGACTTTACTTAACTGGGTCTTCTAGAGTTGCAACTAATCTGTAGGAATTTTCTCAGTTATCAGAGACTCTGAACCACTCTACATCAAGTCTGTTTTTACAGTTCAAAACCTGAAGTACACATTCTCACAGAAATGGAAACCCAAGATTCACAGTACTTAATATTGAAATGCAGATACTCTAAGAAAAATTATCAACTCACAATTTATTTATTTGGTCAAATTCCAAAAACAATACTTACCATCAGTACTACTTATTCTTGAGCTCAAGATGCTACAAAAGTGCAACCATCAACTGCATGCAATAGCATAAGTACAACACATCAGATGCAGCTCCAATCTTCACACTTCATACAGCTCCATTATCTGATAAAAACAATTTCTTCTACCACCTGTTCTTGAGATAAACGTGACAGTACTGTGTCCTCTACTATGCAAACAATGACTTTCATCACTTATTCATGCTCTTGAGTTCTTACCTCATGCTGTTTTTACTAGTGCTACTTCCAATTATTTCAGCTGTTCCTTTAAACAGAATTTGGCTCGTTTCCCTTTTTTGCTACATTACTAAAAACAATGAGGCAATGCATATAATTAGGAACAATTAAGTTGCATGGAGACTAGTAGATTGTTCTGCAAGGACAAACATGTACATTTATAAATTACTCTTTTTCCATAGACACAGGAAAGTTCCCAAAGCCATCTTGACATAGGCGAAATAACACTACAATAGCCAAATAAAAGTAAAAAAAACGCTCATGAGACTGAAATTCTCTGCAAAATAATAAAAAAAAAATCTAGAATTAGAGGCAAAAGTTTGTATGGTCTACTCCATTTCTAGAGTTCATAAGCCATTATTAAGACTGCCAAGAAAAGCAGCATTTCCTGTTTGCATTTTTTTCTTTTATTTTGATTTTGGATGAATTCGGGTTTTCCGTTACAGCTCAAGTGACTTTAACCATAAAATACTTTTCAGCTCTAAGTTTCTACCCTAAAATCACGAGACAGCTCAGCTACTATGAACCCACAACCTTGGCAAAATCAGTTTGTAGAAATTGATACAAATCTTTTCTGTAACTTGCTGAAAAATAATGACCAAATTTGAGGTGTCAGAAGAAACATTTGTTCTAGGAAAAAAAAAATGGCTTCTGTTGCCTTAGCTGTCACAGTGCAGTGTTCACCAGCTTTAACTGTGCCTGCATGAGACCATGATCACAGATTAGGGGCTTCTCCAAAAAACAAAGCTGTGCTTGCATTGCCAGAGAGACAACATCAGGGAGAGAGCTCAGGCACTGATCCCTAATATATTCAGTGTGGATGTTCCGTCAGCAGCCAACCTCTACTTTGCAGCAATTAACTAGTTTCCTGCCAGAAAGTCACAAAGCAGTCTGTATTTGAGCAAAAGCAGCCAGTAACATACTAGTTTGGACCTGTGGTCCACATGGGGCAGTAACGGCCATTTACAGAAGAAAGTACTGAAGTAATTGGAATTCAGTTCTTCAAATGTTACACAATAACTTGCCTAAAAAGATGTCTTCACCCTAAACAAGCCTCATCAACACTCTTTCTGTCCTCAAAAACATTAAAATACTATCCATTTAAACTCACAGTTTAACTCATTAGCTACCTAAAAAAGTAAATAATATTTCTGAACCTGAACTGAAGAGACAGAGCCCAAGAGCAGAAAGTTTGAGAAGGTCACATTGTTCGGTAATTACAAGAGACCACAACGAAGGACTTTTCTATTTTAGAATCAGAAAAGACTATAATGTTTTAACTTTTGCTGACACTAAACTCCTTTGCAGAATATAAAGTTATTTAGACATTAAGAATGCATTCTGAATCCTTTGATTATTAAAATGATATAATAAATTACAAAATAATGCTAAATACTATGGACTTAAGTGTTCCAGAAAAAGACATTGTGTCTATAAATTTACTATTACCATCACACTAGAAGGTAAAACTTACCTACCTTAAAAACATATAAATTCTCTATATTATTTTAAAATAATTTGCAAGATATTAAGATGATTGGTAAAACAGCACAACATCAAAGCCTTAAAGAGTGAATAACGAGCTGTAGCCAAAACTCGTTAGCTATAATCCTAAAACCTCTAGTGCTATCTAGAAGGTTAAAAAATATTTTATAGTTGTTGCTTTTCTCTTCAGAGTGACAAAAGCCAATGATGAGTGATGTATCACCAGCAGCTCTATCATAATCCTCCAGTTTAAACCTTTAATATGGAAGTCCATATGCACCAAGGCATCTGAACTTCCTTTACTGCTGAGAAGAGAGAAGGCACTAGTCCCAGCTATCTTACCATCATCTCCATTCCAGTAAAGCAGATCAAATCCACTGGAGTAGCTCTCTTCTGACACACACATCAGATCTCCCTACTCAACACATCACGTGGAAAGGTGGCAAGCAGAAAAGTATATTTTAGTGTAGGCGTTGGTGTAAGTAAGTGTTCACCAAAGCTCTGCACTATCTGAAAGTGCGAGTAGGAGAGGAGGAAAGAAACCTGAATGTTCATATGGCCCCTGTGGGTTCCCAGCTCCTCGTGCCTGCCCTTTGCCTGCCCTCGCTCGCACATGCGGCAACAGCTCTGGGCCTGTGTACCAGCTGCAAAACCCCCCAAATCTGTTTCATTTGATTTTGATTCAACAAACTGCTGGAAGGACACAGAACAGAGCTGGTGAGTGGTTTCTCCTCCTCTCCCCTCATAAAACAGTACTAAGAGAAAGAGAGCAGACAAGTTGAACAGAAGGGCTGAGAGCCGCTCCTCTTGCAAGAGCACGTCTGGAAAGATCCTTCCTGTACATGTCCAAAGCTACTGGACTTTTATAATCCTCTTAGTCACGTCTCTGCCTCCTGGGACCCCAGGATTTCCCACTTCAAAAAAATCTTTCCTACCCGTCTGAAAAACTTGGCCTTCGCACCCTTCTAGTGGAACTTGGGTCTGGCTAACCTGCACAGGCAGCTAAGTCAGTCTTTCCTTTAACTCAGCCACGCGCATCTCCCACGCCTTTCCCAGTCCAGCAGCTTGCTCCCGCCAGACCCAAACCGCTGCCCGGAGGATGAACACACCTTTAGCTTGTGCAACATAGAAAGAAGGTAGTTTGGAGCAGAGACACCAAAAGCCTCCTGTAACTCAGTGGTGAGCTGCAGACGGGAGCTGACAGCATGCAACTCTTTAATGTGTTTTAAAAGCAGTCTCAATCTCTCTGCTGGCTTTTCAAGCCAGAGCAGAAGGCTGTGCCAACACCAGCTCTGCACCAATACAGGAGACTCACTCTATTAAGATTCTTGCAAATATGTATTTGATATCCCAGAAGTAAAAAAATATATTTAATATTTTACATTTTAGTTGGCTCGTTATGTTCTCCACTCAAAACACAACTAACAGTACTCAGCTTTATATATACAGAAAATACACTTCCAACGGGATATACCATTTAAAAAAAAAACTTAGTTCAGATACAAAAGATCTATAATCCAAGTTGGTATCTTCCAGGTGGTCACTTAAAACTATACTTAGCATGGAAGAGAATACTCATTAGCACTTCTCCCAAATATTTACAAGAACACAGAATACAATGTTTGGAAATATTTAAATATAAAGAAACCTTTACTATAAGTCAACCTTACATTTTTTCACAGCTTAAATGATTCCTCATGTTTCAAACACTGGAATGACTATTTTAGTACTGCAAAATCTCTGAGCAATCTAAAGATGTCACTAAAGGCTTCTTAAAGTAAAAAAATCTGAGTGTTGCTAAGCAATCCAGAAAAACACCCCTACATGTTCAATTGTTTAATGCATTAAAAAATTTCACACATATTGAGAATCCATGTATTCTGGACTCTAGTGACGGTAATGTCTTCCACACAGAGGGAGAAAAGAAAATTCTGCAGGATATGTTCATATTTCAAAAAGGAATTGCTTATAAAGGGCTCAAGATTTGATCAAATTTATTCACTGTTTCTGCACATGGAATAGATTAGAAACAGATTCTCTCTTATCCATTACTTCACACACACACTCCAGAAGTAGATTTACTAAGGCAAAACAGTATTTATGTTTGTTTTCAAAAAGAAAAGTACTGAGATTATTTTCCACGATATAAAACAAAACTTAAAAAATTTCCATATTCAGGCTCTTTAAATCAAGATTTTAACTGCTCTAACTGCATATAAACAAAGGACATTCAAAGAATTCAATATTTCACTCTTCTATAGCACTTCTCAGCCATGGATGCACTTAACACATCCAGAAAAAGTGAGACCAAGTCTTATAGACTTAGAAGCAGATCATGATGAAATGAAGTATTTCCCTCTCCCAGTAAGACTATTTGTATATGCACCCTTCCTTTGAATTATATACAACTACAAATACATTTTTTATTTAAATATATGTATTAAATTCAGATACAATTTTAATCACAGGTTTTTTTTTCATCTAGCGACAAACTTACTCTCACCATTGGCTTTTGTAGCACAGTATAATGCTAAGTACAGGAAGTACTTTACAACACATCTTCTGGTTTAATTGTACTGCAAAGAGTTCACTGAATCCCAGTTTATCACACAGTATCACAGTATCACAAGGTTGGAAAGGACCTCTGAGATCATCAAGTCCAACCTATAACCTAACACTAACACCAACACTAACACCAACCATCATCTAAACCATGGCACTCAGTGCCTCATCCAGTCTCCCCTTAAACACCTCCAGGGTTGGCGACTCCACCACCTCCCTGGGCAGCCCATTCCAATGGCCAATCACCCTTTCAGTGAAGAAAAATATGCTCTCAAGCAAATAAATTATCTTATCATAAAGGTCACAGAGAATATCTTTCAAAGATCTCCTAAAGCTTTCCGTAATGTAAAAATGCATGACTTAATGTAGTATTCACTTTGGAAACACAGATTTAATTTTTACATTTCTCAAGACACTTAGTCTTAATTCACAGATCTCATATATTCAATTGCCATAAATTTATTACAGACAGTCTAAACAGAACAGAGCCAGTGAAAATAGATATAATCAAAGCCCTCCATTCATACAAAGTTATTGGCAATAGTGCTAAAGACAAATTTACAAGTTAGTTTAAATCACTAATTCAGAGTGGCAATACATGTCTTTAAAACCAGACTTTGCTTAACATTGAAAAAAAGTATCATCAGCTATAATCAGAATTAAAAATGATCTTATAACCCAAAAAAGGAAGTGGTGAAAATACATTTAAAACTGAAATAACTGGTAACCTCACCATGTAACTTCAGAATATTAATACAGTTAAGGATTTTAAAACTTTAGCAAGACATAAAAACCAAGACACTAATAGCATGGGCAGATCATACAATAGATGGTCTGTGTATGCAAGTATTACATTAAGAAAAAAATCACGTATGTATATCGCTTATGTTCAAAAGGACTGAAATGGCACTTCTTAAAAACTAGATCATTAGTATTTCAAGTTTCTACCTCCAATTATTATATTGTACCTCTCAACATTCATTCCTTCAGGCTAGATTTACTTGGCTTAATGCTGATTTTCAGATGTGTTATGCTATAAACTGTTTAGCTGACCTTCATTATAAAAACGTTGTGTTTGTCTTACAAGGAAACAGCATAATTCATTTCCAAGAATGAAGTCTAACCTGATGAAGCCTGTGATCTGACCTATTCCACAAGCAGCAGAACAGCATTTTGGTTTTGTTCTGCTAGTCACCTCATTGCCAGTATGGACAATGAGTCCAGTTTTTACAGATACTTCTCACCAAGTGAGAACACAGCCCAACATTTTTTTTAATAACCATATTCAACCTATACACTTATTTCATCTGAATGGTATGGAATCGGGCCTCATTTTCTTTCCCTGGCACTCATTTTTAATTTTTGCTTTCAAAGGGTCTGTAATATTTTGGCACCTGGAGCAAAAACATCCAGTGGCATTGTAACTCTTACAAATAGAGGTTATCTTTGGAAATTAAAAAGCTTTAAGCACTGAAAGACTTAAAAAGTACCCATCCCACACCCTCCAAAGTAAAACGTTGGGCAGGCCCACAAAAGAAAAATCAGAAAAGCCTTTCAGTGCAACAGGGGGGAAAAGTTCCTATAAAAGCCACAGTACACAAATAAATTCTTCAGTATTTACATATTGCAAGCCTCACAAATAAGGTTATAAGTACAAAGATTACTGCTTATTTTTCCTCGAATACAATTCTTAGAGACCTGATTAATATCACATTTTTAGCAGAAAATGGAACCAAGACTTTGCAAAGCCTCCCAGGCCTGGCCCGCACAGAAGTTTAGCAAATGGAAAATGAATGGCTCATGCTTCACTCGCATCCACACATTCCCAACAGGCAAAAAGCCAAAAGAGGAATGTTTATAAACATTCCAAAACCCTTTGCCCTTGAAAGAAAAGAAACCTAAAGAATGATTTCTCTCCCGTTTGTTCTCACTCACATGTGCAAGGAGGAGACTTCCAAGAAGGATACATTGAGCAACAAATTTTCCTGTAGTTTACTCAACAGAATGCAAGCAATAGAGATAATGTGACTGTGCTCCAATCTAAGCTGCACTAGAAAGACCCGCTTTCACAACTTGCTCATGTGCCTTCAGGAAAAAATAAAGCTGAGGAGGACAGTGTGAAGCGAAATACTGAGTCAGTGAACGACACCACTGGAACCAGCAAGGTCATTCCAGCCCTCGGTCAGCTCCCGCTGCTTGGCCACTGAACCTCCAGTTGGTTCACCCAGTTCCTGTAAGTGAACCCTGATGCCTCAATTCAAGCTAAAGCAGTTAAGCACACACAAGCTAACCACTAATTATATCCTTGTATGATGATGATTTTAAAAGTTGCTTGAAGGTAACCAAGCAGCAGTGCTCAATGCATTGCCGCAGGAGACCTGTGTCCCCATTTTCCCAGCCAGGCTGCAAGTCCCCTTCCCACCAGGGACCCTGTGGTCACGCTCCCGCAGGCCAGAGCACTCCTGGTAAGACTGCAATTTGCAGCCGAAGAGCACTCACACACCTCTCACAACAGGGGACAAGAACAGGTTTAAACCAAGACCTCCCCTGGCAGCAGCTGCCTGTCCTGGGTGAGTGAGGACTTGGGCGCCAGCAGCCTCCCCAGGCATGGGCTGGAGCTGAGCCCACGTTAGCCAGACCCAGCCCTCGCACACAGCAGACCTGGGGCTTGCACTTAACCACCTCGTGCATGCGCGCTACTGCCACCACACAGCAGGGTCATCACACACCATCTCACATCCCAAAGCCAGGACTGCACCAGTCATGCTGCAAACGAAATCTGAAGCATGCTGAGCACAGTCACCGGTCCTCAGCATTGCTTATTTAAAGTCCTGGGTACCTCAACAGCTAAGGCAGAACTATCACAAATGTTTAGGGTTTTTTTTTTTTGGTCAATATATCAACATTTAAGGAAATACAACAGAATACATCCTTGGCATAAGAGATGATACAAGAGTTCCAATAAAATAATGGGTATAAGAAGGAAGAGGTCAGCTGCCCCAACATTTTGATGATCGCTCTTCATCGTGAAACAACAATTCCCAGGTAGAGGCCAGTGGTCAGCAACCAGATAGTGAAACTGCATCACACAACAAAAAAAAATAGAAAAACTATAAAATAGTAAGCAATTACTTGCAAGATGATGCAAGTCATAATTATAAAGTGGCAAGTGTCTAAGGAACAGCAGTAACTACACTAAGAATAAAAAATGTTAAAAGTATTGGCGATCTACTTGTTCAGGAGAATCACAACTTAAAAATTCAAAGACAACCTAAATAACTTTTGACTGCGTCATCAGTATTTTAAGTTTCACTGACACAACACTACAAAAGTATCAATAATTAGGCATAAGAATTTAATAATTAGGCATAAGTTTAAAAAAAATATCAAAATCCTACCAGGACTTTCAGAAGTGGGATGTACAGACCATTTGCTCCCAACAGATGTTTCTCACTGCCCTGGGGAAGACAAATTGATCCTCATACTCAGTCACAATTGTATCAACCCTGGAGTGCAGTTCAGGTTGCAAAGTGTCATTTTTATTACTGGTATTTGATCAAGCATTTACCTAAATTAGTCTTAGTCAATACGTAACTTGAACACATATTATGCTCTAATTCTACACTTCAATAATAGATTTAATATTTTAACTAACTGAAAATGTAAAAATAATCTTAAGCTTCATGGGTAAGAACCAGTTGATTCCTTTGCTCTCCAAAAGAGAGACACTAACGATCTGCTTTCAGCACTGAACACTGCAAAACTGATGAGTCTCCAGATTTTACACATCATTTCCTTTTCAGAAAAAGGAGAAGAGTCATAAAGTGAATTTTTTTTTCTCTTGTCCTGTCATTAGGCACCTCAGAGAAGAGCTTGGCTCCATCTGCTTGTATCCTCTGACACATACACAAAGTTAACGTCTTCCCTATGCCTTCTCAAGACTAAAGCTACTAAAGCTAAACCGCTACCAGTTTCTCAGCTTCTCCTCCTACGTCAGATACTCCAGTCCCTCAATAGCTTTGTTGCCCTTTGCTGTCCTTGTTCCAGTATGCTCAGGTTGCTCTTGTACTGACGAATCCAAGTCTGCATATTGCATTCCTGACGTCTCACTAGGGCTGGATGACAAGCAAGGATCACCACCTAAACCTGCTAGCAACACTCTTTGGCCCCTCTGTCATAACGCCACACTGTGGCCTTGCTCTTGATCAGACTGCTCATCAGGACCCTGATGAGGGATGTTGCTCTCCCACCTGGCAGGCCTAAATCTATAATGGCACATGGGTAATTCTTCCCCCAGTGCAAAACTTCATGTTTCCTTTTATTGAACTTCATGACCATTCCTGACGGTCCTCTTCTCTGAGATGCCTCTCATCTTCACATCCCTGACCAGTTTTTCCCTGCTTACAAGTCCTGTTGTCACCTCCTTGACCACCTATATTTGGAAGTTGTCATGAATGCACTCCTAAAGCCTCCTACACTGCTAGTACAGCCGTGCTGTTCCTCCAGGGTGGTTAAAGTCCTCCATGGGAACCAAGGCTTACAAACATGACACTTTTTTCCAGCTGTTTGAAGAAGACCTCATCATGATTCTATGATCTGCTGCTACTTCTTAATCAGATAGCATGCAGCCGACATCCACATCACCAGATTAGTCTACCCAATAATCTTGACTCATGGGCTCTCAACTGGCTCATATTCTGTCGTAAGGGAGAACTCCACACAACCCCACTATTCTCAAAAAACCCCAAATAGCAACTACTCCTCCTCAGCATCCCAGTCTGTCCATCCCCAAGAGCCTGTATCTAGTCACTGAAGGAATCCAGTCCCAAAAGCTATCCCACCACACCTCTCCAATCTCAGCAAGACCATAGCCCCACGACTGCACGCAGACCTCCATTTCCACTTTTCTGATACCCATGTTGCCTATGGAGTTATTCACTCATGTGTGTCTCCTGGAAAAGTTACAAGAGCTTCTCCTGTCATGTCCTGCAGATACAAACCTGCTGTGTGCCTGCCTGATTTCTACGCCCTGGTTTCTATTATACTAGAGCTACACAAGGCAATGATTAGGACAGACCAATTTTGCCACTTGCCCATCCACCTCTCCATGAAATCTGGTTTGCAAAAGAAAAATTAAACAGTTATGTAACTAAGCAAGCGACACACCCATCCAGACACACTGCATTATCCCTCTTCTGTATTTGTTTTAAATCCTCTGCCCCATCACACCCGTCTCTTCCTGCATAGACATCAAGAGCTTTCCCTCCCCGGTACCCAAAACCTACATATTTATGTATAAATACAACAGAACTTGCTGGATACCCAAACTCATCATTCTATTAGCTAGAGAGAGAATAGCAGAAAGGATACAGCTCTGTGTTTTCTATGAGGATTACAGTTATTCCAGTAGCTCCACACATACAGTGACCTGACAGAAGGTTGTTACCACATGAGCATGCCCTCACAGTGCCAATGAACCTTCAACAGGAAATAGGTTTTTTGAAAGTTATATATCCCTATTCCAGTAAAGGGGATATGACTGTAGACATCTTTACATAAATCAGCTATAAAAGGCACTGAAACATGAAGAGTTACACTGCCCCATGCAACAGTCATACTGATCTGAACCAGAGACAAGAAAACCTCGTCATAAACAAAAACAGATACTGAACAAAAATTGCAGATACGTTCAAGGCATATTTTTATTTGCTCAAGTCAAAATTATTTAAAAACTACCACAGATCAACAGGTAGAACCTTAAATAAGAAATCTGTAAATCAAGTACTCATTCCTTTGGCTACAAAAAAGAAAACACGATTAATAAACTGAACTCAAAATTATGTGCAGTCGTATTTGTTTTCATGCTTAAAGTTCATGAAACTCACTACTGGGTGTTCACAGTAAGGGATATTACTGTAAAAAAATTAAAAAGTTATTTGTTCTTCAACACAGAGGTCTGAAATTAAAGAAAACTAGCATGTTTCATTGCTTGACAGGCATTAAGCCAAGAGCCTGAAATAAGTACTCAAAATAGGACATATTTTCCAATGGAGGTAAAGATTACAATATAACCAACAGGAATGTGCAAGCCAGCAATACTTAACCTAGCAGTTCATGCCAAACCATGATAGTCCGTTGTACTACTTAAAAAACACTGAAACTTGAGAAAGTGGTATTATTACAATTGTTAACAATGGAATGCAAGAATATTTTTAAAATACAAGTCACACGAATTCATTTCATATATTTATTTTTGTAGAAATAGACTATTCAGCACTTTAGGGATCTCAAAGCCTGACAAAGAACTTGATTTTTTTTTTCCTGCTATATGCAAGTTAAGCACCAAATGTAAATGCTGTTAGAAAGGTTCCAGTTTCCCCACAACTATGTCCTTGTTCAGGTTATGCTGATATATGGCAAGGAACAAAAAAAATAAAAAACACTAAAAGAAATCTCACAATTTAGTTGAAAAAATATTTTTTTCCTCTAGGAAAAGGAACTGTGTTTACGACCTACTAAAACAAAGAGTTTGAGAAGACATTAAGAGAGGCTGAGAGAGTTGGGGATGTTCAGCTTGGAGAAGACTTTGAGAAGATGTTGATGTGGCCTTCCAGCAATTAAAGAGGGGCTTATAAGAAAGATGGGGCAAAACTTTTTAGCAAGGCCTGTAGCAATAGGACAAGAGCTAATAGTTTTAAACTAAAAGATAAGTTCAGGCTAGACATTAGGAAATTTTTGTCACTGAGTGTGGCAAAACATGGGAACAGGTTGCCCACAGAGGTGGGCAACATTCAAGGTCAGGTTGGATGGAGCTCTGACCAACCTGATCTAGTTGAAGATGTCCCTGCTCACTGTAGCGAGGTTGGACCAGATGACCTGCAAAGGTCCCTTCCAATCCAAACTATTCTATGATTCTACAATGTTTCAGCAAGAATCTGGTAAAGACAATACATACTTCACATCTCTTCAAGGTCCAACAGGGATATTGGGAATTTTACACAGGAGTATAAGTCAACAACATTGAGTTCAGTTTTAAGCAAGGTACATTAATTATTGAAGAACCATAGAACATTTAGTTTTATTATACAGATTTCTGCCACCATCACATACCAAAAAACTCACAAGTGAAGCAGTAATTCCTGCTTGGATATTTAAACATAAAAATCCAACATAAATCTAACACTGAGCTTGTCATCCCGACAGAGAAACCATCACTGTCAGGACCAATCTATTTAAGTTACAATTGCCTATTAAGCAGCGAACTTGCTCAAGATCTATTAATCCATGTCTTCAGGGTCCAGCCTCTAATAAAACTATTGTTTGTAGCGAAGTCTCAGCAGAGGCCCCTGTTTAATAGAACATCTCCATCTTTAGCACAGTTAGTATACAAGCACTTTTCTTCCCTCCCAGTCCCCCTGAAACTTCACTTGCTACACATCAATTTGTCATTCTGTGTAGTTGAGACAAACTAGCAGAGACATCTAAGAAAAGTATCAAAAGCACTTCTTCCTGCATAGTTATACATTAGGTTGGGAAAATATACTTGTTTAAACACAGCAAGTTTCACCTGATGGATCAGCAAACAAAATAAATTGGTTATCATCCAAGCATCAGAACTGGGCATTGCGTAAGTACAGTCTTAGGATTGGGCAATGGCCTGAAGGGTGACCTTTAGGCAACGGAATCAGCAATAGATTTTTCAGTAAATTTACAGTAAATACATTTCACCTAGATTAAATTATGGAAAAAGTTAACTAAGCATTTATGTCATAAATGTAGGATAAGCAGGACTTCTTATGGTGAAAAAACATTAGCTGAGCACTTTTCTAACTCTCCATGGTAGGCAAAGGGCACCAGAACCTAGGGAGCAAGACAGGGAGCGCTGCAATAGCAGGAGGGAGAGCTACACAAAGGTACTCAGAGAGCTGCTTGTAGTGGCTGTTCACATCAAATTGGAATTAAAAGTATTTTTACATTTACTGCCTGAAACTAAATAAGTAATCCTTTGTTATTTTTAGAAATTAAGATTAACATGATTCCTGTAAGTTCTGACCTACAGCAGTTCACATAGGAAAGCCCTAATGACAGTCAGTATTCAGACTGCACAGGGCACAGCTGTTTTCCAAGATTCCCATTCAGTATCAACCCAACCTGCTCTGGAAGACGAGCTCAACAGAAAACAGGGAACTTGCAGTGCCTAATATGCCACAGTTTCCTGAGCATGTAGGTCTTGTGCCTTTCTTCATGTGTTTGGAAATAAACAGCCAAGAAAAAATGCTGAATTACCTCATGGCAGAAAAAAACCAAACCAAAATGCAAAACCTCCCATTAAAGTATCTAGATCCCAAAATTAAGATTAACCAAAAGAAACCCAAACCGAAAGATAATGCATTAAAAACCCAAAAGAGAACAGAAAGAAGCTGAATTCTAAAAGGCAGAGTTGTTTTTTTAAAGAGAGAGACGTATGTAATATGGCAACCACACCACTGCTAGAGTTACTCTACTTAAAAAACGAGGGTTTGGTGATTTTTACCCAATACTGTTGTATGATGGTGCATTATACAGCCACAAGGTATTTAAGTATGTGCTATACCTACCTACATACCATCAAACCCCAAAATGTCATTTAAAGAATATGACATAGAAAAAGGGTTATCTGAAATCCAAGATTGTCATAACACCTTGTAGCCAAGAATAAGACACACCATGCAAGGCAAAGGTGGTGGTGGTTTGTTAGACTGGGTTTGTGGGTGTTTGGCAGGGATTTTTTTTGGGGGGTGGGGGGTAAGGGTGTGGTAGTGTTTGGTTGGTTTGGGAGTTTGTTTTGTTGTTTGGGGCTTTTGTTGGTTTGCTTTTTTTAAAGGTGCATGGCCAGCTTGTCCAAATCTATTGATGGCTGTGACTTTTAGCCATTAGATTATACTTTCTGTACAGCTTTCCTAAGTTTAGTGGTTTGTATTTTTGTAATAATACTCAGCTGCTATGGTAACAGGCACTCAAACATTCACTACATCATTCCACAGTACTAAGTCACCTGAGCATTTACCAGAATTTAGTGCAGAGATGCTATAATTAATAAGGCTGCTATGACATATCATCTTCTGTCACTGCTGAAAAGAATAGCTGGTCAGTTTATTCTGTTCACCAACAAACTCTGATGAAGACATACAGGATAAGATAGCTTACACCCCACTGCAAAGACTGAGATTTGTCTATGAAACATTATTCCAATCATCTATAAGGAAGTAATAACACAGTCATAGGAAACTGTTGGACAGAACAAGAAAATAATTGTTTGTAGTTTTTATCAGAGCTTTTGCATTTTCTGATATTCCAAACAGAGAAAGCAAAGCCCTTAGAGAAGGGCCCTACCTTTCATTTAATATATTTAACTTAAGGCATAAAAACACAAAAAATACTAAAATAACTATTTCAAAGCAGAAAAAAAATACCAGCTGCACTCTTAAATCTATCAATATTTTCCTCACACCTCAATTCAGGTCGTTTTTTGCTTCAGATACAACCGTTAGAAAGCCATCCACATCAACCTTTTTTGGAAAGGGAGCTACCCAGTGTCTTGCTACAGGATTTACTCCAGCTGAGGACTCTATGTGATGGTGAGGTCCCCCACTGCCACCACCCACAAGCTATGCATTCTGCTGTGCCCAGGTCAGTCTCACACCGTCCCTCAAGAAACTATCCATAAAAAGTCAAGCGCAGGGAAGATGAAAATAACCATGGGAGAACTGCATATAAAATTCAGAAATGAAATCACAGAATATGCAGAAGCACCAAGCCAGACACTGAGCTGCTTCATATTCTTTCTACCGGATTGTTTTTTTAAATTTCATCATTAGAGCAGTAAACAACAGATGTTGACTAGGAAAAAAATAAGGGATCCCCAAACAAGAATGAGAACATTTCCTGATAGGTTTCTCCAACAGATGCTGTTTCAAACTTGGCTTTAAAGACACAATTAAAGATGATGTACTCTCATTTTCCCATAATATAAGAAAGCTATGGTGAACACTAGAAGAAATCAAAAGTTTTTGAATAATTTTAACAGTAACTTTCACAAGTGTAAACATGCTCTCTAGCAGCTGGTAAAAGCAAAACAAGAATCTTCAAGCATATAATACGAACAAGAAGCCCTATTTATACCAGCCTGGATTAAAAAAAAGGAAAAAATAGATAACTTTTGGAAATTGGAAATCTGGTCATCACTACTTAGACTACAGACAGGTTTCCCTTCCACAAAGCAACTTCTGCATATTGTAAGAGTTTACAGTGAAGGAAACCATAGAAAACACGACCCTATGAATTGTGTAGCAAAAGTTTCTGGAGATGGCACAGTGCTTCCTTTCCATCATTCCTTTCCTACTAAGGGGAGTCAAAATTTCAACTCCCAAAAGATGGCCACAAATAAAAAGGGGATGAGGAGGGTGGGAGCATGGAAAGAGGTTAAAAAAATAAAACCAACTTTGGCATGTAATCAGCAGTATAATTGACTCTGAATTTCTGGGTACCAGATGGATCTGGCTTCATGATGCTCTTTGTGGCACCATGGTAGAGCTGCTCAGTGCTTTAAGTATTCTCCTACAAGAAAAGGATAAGTAAAACCTCTCTTGTAGGAAGTAAAAGAAGAGATAAAAACTTGTAAAGTACAGAAAGGAAACTGAATGAAAGTGACAATGTTTAACAAAGGACACAGTTTTCTGACAGAAAGGACTACCAGGTTTGCCCCATGTTTTCCAGCAAGTGGGTTTTCATTACCAATAAGCCAGAAAGTTTAGGTTTTCACACAAAATCAATTGTGAAGTCCAACACATACTTTTCGTCACAAAAACAGCAACTACCTGATACAAATACTCCTCAAACCATCATCTGAACCACACCTATTCCAGACTGGACACATAGTCACCTCATCAAAAAGCAGGGTGAAGCCTGTTTGTTTTTACTCACTGTACTCCATGAACCATACACTTTTTACTACGCTCTCATGAGAATTAATACAAAAAATTAAAAGACGAAAACAAAATAACGTCATATGTTGACACTGGCTACCACTGGATGACACAACCTATACTGCATTCAGATTCTGCTCAGGAGCCATGTTTACCCTCACATGCTTAACTACCTTAGGCAGTAGAAGGAACGACTGACTGTGTGTGGGATGAGATAATGGAAATTTATTTTGCTACTAGAGGAACACGTTACGGCAACCTTCAATCTGACAGCACGAGTTCTGACCCTTTCTCCTACGACTTCATACACAGAAATAGTTTTTCTTTTCAATATCCCCAACTTTTGATGAGCACATCTGTATCAATAGTTGTTGCTGCTTATGAGACTTCTGCTTCTCTGAATTCCTTTCTCTTTACTCCATTATATAATGAGATTTTTCTACTAGCGCTAAAGTATTAACTCATTAAAGATTAACTCACCCCCAGGAGAGAGAATCTCAATTAAAAAAATTCCAAACATTGTAGTCACCCAGTCAAGCCGCAGCTCTTCAGTGACCAATCCGACTCACTCTGCTAGCTCCTGTAGCCTTCCAACACTGGAGAAGGCAGGTGACCTGACAGGGGACTGTCAGGTTAACAGCACCTACTGCTTCCCTTAGGAGAATGAAATGCCTTCCATAGAGAAATATTTGGCAGGGCTTTATTTGTTTTGAAAATGTAAGTAAATACACGAGTTACCACGTTAAGTGTTACATTAGATGTTTACAAAACAGTCATCCCAGAGGAAAAGAGTTCCTTCTATTCACCATCATCTGTCCTTGTTTGATGCAAGGACGCCCTAAGATCTGAGGATGCAGGACCTGAAGCTCACCTTTGTTCCCATGGGCTCTTCCAAGCTGATCTCTTCTCAAGAGCTATGGTTCAGTAAGCAGACAGGTACTGTTGGACTCGATGATCTCAAAGGTCTTTTCCAACCAGATAATTCTATGATTCTATGACCCTCAGTTGGTTTAAATCTACTTGCTTTTTTTGCAACAAAACCAGCAATTACTACTCTTACACTACTTTGTCAAAACCTGCCTACATAGCTTCCAATAAGAGTCAGATAATTCAAAACACAGAATCATAGAATTGTTTGGTTGGAAAAGACCTTCGAGATCATTGAGTCCAACCATATCTGTCCTCTAAAAAAAACAGACCCCTGAACATCTCGTCTTTCTTTTAAGTATCTCCAAGGATGGTGACTCAACCACTTCCCTTGGTCCCAGCCACATCAATTCCCATTTGTTTCTTTCTAGAGCAGCAAAGCGAAATGCTTTGACTCCAAATAGATGTTCTTGCTGGCAAGCCCTTCCCCTGTAGCTCTGTCCGCAAGATTTCGCACCCTAACTGCGCTCTCCCAGAACCTCGCTTCCCACCTAGCGAGGAAAGGAGCCGGACAAAGCACGGAGCCTCAAGTTAAAAGCCAGAAGTTAAAATAATAACAAAAAGCAGCAGAGCCACAGGCAGAGCAGCCCCGAGGCAGCGGCCCCGGCGGGATGCGCGGCTGCAGGGGCTGCAGTCCCGCCGTTCCTCGAAAGCCGAGAGCCCGCAGCACGCCGCGGAGCGGGGATGGGACGGCTGCTAAAGAGGGGTCTGGGAGAGCTCCGCGTTCCGAGCGCCGGCCGGGCTGGGCTGGGCACCGGCGCTCGGGGCTGCTCCCGCTCTGCTCGGCGGGGACCGGGACACGGAGCCGCTTCCCCCGCCCCGCCGGCAGCCGGCCCCGTCCGCGGGGCTCCCCGCCCAGGCCCCGCTGGAGGCTCCCGGCGGCGGGGAGGCACGGCAGTGCGGGCCGGGTGCATCCCCCGCTCCCGGCCGCCCCCCGGCGCCGCCGTCCCCCCCCGCCCTCACCTTGGAGCATGGCCTCCAGTTTCTTCCTGTCCACCCGGAATCGCTCCTCGCCCCACTCGGGGCTGTGCGGGGGCCGCGGCGGGCCGGCAGAGTCCTCCTCGGAGCCGGGCGCGGGCGAGTCGGCGCTCCGCTCGCTGTTGGAGCCCGGGTCGGAGAGCGGCGGCTGCTGCCGGTACCCGCTCAGCGGGTCGCACCGAGCCGCCATGGCGCTGCCGGGCGAGCCCCACTCGGCCGCCTCCCCGCGGGACGCTATCTGCCCCCACAGCCGCCCCGCCGCCTCATCCCAGCCGCCGCCCGCCTCTGCCCCCGGCTCCGCGCCGAGTGTGCGCGGCCCCGCGGCGTCCGCAGCTCCGCGGCGCCCCCAGCCCGCCCGCAGCCCGCACAGCATCTCCGCCTCCATTGGGCCGCGGGCAGCCGGGGAGGGGCCGGGGATATCCCCGGGGGCGGGGGGAGGGGGGGGGGGGGGGCAGCGGCGCGCTCGGCGGGGAGGGGCGGGCGGGCGCGGGAGGGGAGGGGCTGCCCCCCATGGCACCGCCCCCGGAGCCGGCGCGGGGTCCGTGACAGCCGCGGTGTGGGGCTCCGCTGCCGCCCTGCCCGCCCCGCAGCGGGGTCCTTGTGAGCCGGGACTCCGCGGGCGCCGCCGCCGCACACCCGTCCCGGAGGGCGCTTCCCCTTGTCCCTGGCCAGGGCTGTTTTTAAAATCACCTGATGGTTAGAAAATACTTCCTTCAAATCCGTTCCTCTTCGCTGCTCTAAACAAGGCAGAGCGTCCAAAGCACAGGAGGGAGCAAGAAGCACAAATCACAGCACCGCTGGGACCAATCCTTTATTTCTGCTCTCCATCACCACACAGTCAACACCCCCTCCAGAACAGCTGTGTATTTCCCCTCCTGGGAGAAGGCTTAGGCAGCAGATACCAACCATTCACCACTGACATTTTGAAACTGAGCCTTGGGACAACAAAACCCTTTGCCCAAAAGAGGATCGGGCTAAATTTTTTTAGTAAATTTTGCTCCTGATTGCCAGGGAAGATCCCTGGGATGTGCTCCCAAGATAATCCTTTATTTTATCCAACCACTAATGAAAGTTGGCAGAAATGGGGCAGGCATTGGGACCATCTAGTGATAGGAAAAGGAGGAATGGCTGTAAATTGGAAGGGGGAAGATTTAGATTAGACGTTAGGAAGAAATTCTTCACAATGAGGGTAGTGAGACCTTGGCACAGGTTGCCCAGGGAAATTGTGAATGCCCCCTCCCTGGAAATGTTCAAGGCCAGATTGGATGGTCCTTTGAGCAGCCTGGTCTGGTGGGAGGTGTCCCCGCCCATGGCTCAAGAGGTGGAAATGGCTGGGCTTTTAGGTCTCTTCCAATCTAAACCATTCTATGATTCTATGACATGGAGTTGCTGGAGTACATGCAAAGAAGGGCAATTGCCATGAGAAGTTTAGGAAAGCATGTAGTGTGTTGCTTAGTTTGACATGAAGCTGTGTGGAAGTACGCGAATGGGAAACAGGCATGTTTTCCTCCTGCTGCCTTTTTATAGCTGAATTTAGATTAGCTGGAAAATTCAGAGACACTTTAATCTGCGTGTGCAAAGAAGGGCAATGAAACTGGTGAGAAGGTCTGGAGCATGAGTCTTATGAGGATCAGCTGAGGGAACTGGGGCTGAGAAGGCTGAGGGGACACGTCATTGCTCCCAACAGCTACCTGAAAAGGAGGCTGTAGTGAGGTGGGTGCTGGTCTCTTCTCCTAAGTGGCAAGTGACAGGATGAGAGGAATGGCCTTGAATTGTGCCAGGGAAGGTTTAGGCTAGATGTTATAAAATATTACTTCCCTGAAAGGGTTGTCAAGCATTGGAATCAGCTGCTCAGGGAGCTGAATGAGTTGCCATCCCTGGAAGGATTTCAAAGATGTGTAAATGTAGCACTTGGGGACATGCTTTAGTGGTGGACTTGGCTGTGTGAGGAAAAGGGCTAGACTTGATGATCTTAAAGGTCTTTTCCAACCTAAAAAATTCTGTGATTCTGTCATCTCCTCATAGCAAGGAGGACCCCGGCATTCAGCTTGGCAGTTTTTCTGTAGGAAGCCTCTGAAGGTGAAGTGCCTTGTGCTGCGCTGCACCACAAGGAATCAGGTTTTGCATCCCTCACCTTCAAGGCATAATTGCATTAATTCACACCCAGCATCCTAGTGCTAGATTTTACCAGAATGCAGTTTATATCACTCTGCAAACTGTTCAAGCCCCAAACCATATACTGATGCAGAGGAAGCCTCAGCATGAGCTGTCATGCTGGTCCAGTTGCAGTAGTGCCATTTCTCTGTTCCTGTAGCTGGACACAGTGCCTGGGAGGCCAATCACTGCTCAAAGTTTGGCTGCCCAGATCAGGTCTGCAAGGCACGCCCCCCCCTTTGGGTCTCTCCAGTGCCAGCCAGCTCATTTCTTATGAATGGTGAACTCATCTCATAGTTAGCATCAACTTGAAGGATGATGTTAAAATTAATCAGAAGCTGTGCTGGTACTCCAGGTAGATGGGAACTGTGCTGTGTCTGGTTGCAATACACAGTCATTTTTACAGAGGTTCAGATTTTGGCTTACTGAGTTTTTTGTATTTCCACTTTGCACCATGACAGTGTGAATTCTACAACACCCATGAGTTCATTTCTAATTAACATTATACACATGGAGGGAGGAACTTTGAGTGGAACATGTAGTATTCGATCCTAGTGTTTAATTCTCCTGGTGGTCTCACAGATTCCATGGTAGCCAGTGACTTGCAGGAAATATACTGCTCACAAGATCCTCTGATCCTTGTCATGATGCTGGGAAATAAAATGGCTCAAGACAAAACAATAGAACAAACTATGAATGTAAGTAATTAAAGCGTATCAGTCTCCATTTCTCTCAATAGTTTGCTTGTAGCATGATAATACTTCGGGTTTTCAGAGAATTTTGAGGAAAGATTTGGAAGTCTTTTTCTTTCCAGTTCAGAAGTTCACAATGGGAAAGTGAACATTGTCAATATCAAAACAACTGGAAGTTGAGCGAAGTCTGCTGCCTCACCCCTGATAGGCACCAGCTGGAGTTTTCTGACTTCTAGATGCCAGGACCAATGAGTTACACAGTCTAAATGTTCAGCAGTTATGAGTGTTGATAGGACCAGTTACAGTCCACAGCAGCTACAGGTGCTTAACACATCTGAGCAAAACAATTATTTGAGTATTTTCCACTCATAAACTCATGAGATTTACAGTCAGAAATACTCAACGTAGGAGGTCCGTTTCCTTGCGTTTTATCCATTCCTGTAATATAGCCACAGAAACCTTCTTTCTCATCAATTAGCCATAGTTGAAATCAGCAGCATTTTTTTCAGCAGCCATGTAAACAATATAATAAATCAAAGAGCTCTTAAAATAATGATGAACATAGTTTTTATTTATTGAAAATAACTCTTTTGTGGTGTGGGTTTAGAATAAAAATAGGAATTAAGCTCTTTGATTTCCTATTTAAATCCATATAAATTGTCAATAAACCCCCAGTTTTAGTGATTAGGTGTAATTGCTAGCATAAATTCTGTGGGGTATCGCTTCTCTTGTACAAATGGTATTTTATTTCTCCAGTATCTTGCAGTGGGAGAGTAAAATGCCTGTTACCCAGAAAACTTGAACTAGGTAGAAAACCACATTTCTAATGGGTAAAATAATATTAAATGTTGGTACAATTGGGGAATATGGGTGGAAGTTGGGAGATGAAAGATAAAATGGCTAGAAAGAACATCAGCTGAAGTTGACTTTGGCATACATCATTTATGTTGGCCATTTTTTTGTGGCCAGTAGCTTGATCAAGGAAAAGAATAACAGGATCTTTCTCATTTTGGCATACCATGTCTATTTTGCTACATTCTCTCCCCAATTTTTTACCTCACACACGTCTGCAAAGCTCAGGAGAAGTGTAACTGAATAGAGAAGTGTTTTATTCTCATACTCAGCCTCTATGCAAATTCTGTCGTATAATATTAATTGGGGTGAAATAGATCCTGGTTTATGAATTTAAAGGAGGTTTATGACTTGATTGATCTACTGTAATAAGTCTGTTTGGGATCACATAAACCCCCCAGCCTGAGCATGGTATAGGATCTTTCCTGTGAGGAATGTGAATCTGCCCTTGGGCCTGTGGACAAAAAGTCTCTACACAGGAGCACTACTAGATGGCCTTGACTCTGCCTTAGGGTACCAAAGCATGAACCTGATGGCTGGCTATCTCTGCACTCCGTGAGTTCAAGATGTAGAATTTATTTATAAATGGAAGAATGGCACAATTGTTCTGGTTTCAGCTGGGACAGAGCCATTTGTCTTTGAAGTAGCTACAATTCTCAGTAGTTGCAGCATTTTAGGTTCAATGTGAGAATAGTGTTGATAACACCCATTGTTTATAGTTGCTACTAGGTGATGTTTATGCTCAGCTGGGATAGAATTAATTTTCTCCTCAGCAGCTGCTTTTTCTCCAGATTTTGGTATGAGAAGAATGCTGAAAATATATTGATATTTATAGTTATTGTTAGGAAAACCAAAGACCTTTCTCAGTTTCCCATGTTTTACAAGTAAGTAGGTGCAGAGTAAGCTGTGAAGAACAAATCGAGGACAGGTGACCCAAACAGGCCAAATAAAGTATTCTGTACCATAAACGTCACACTCGGTATCACAATATCACAGTATCAAAAGGTTGGAAAGGACCTCTGAGATCATCAAGTCCAACCTATAACCCAACACTAACACAAACACTAACACCAACCATCATCTAAACCATGGCACTCAGTGCCTCATACAGTCTCCCCTTAAACACCTCCAGGATCGGCGACTCCACCACCTCCCTGGGCAGCGCATTCCAATGACCAATCACCCTTTCAGTGAAGAACTTCTTCCTCACATCAAGCCTAAGCCTTCCCTGACGAAGCTTGGGAAGCACTCAGTATACAGCAGGAAATTTTCTGGGAATAGCTCTCCTTCTCCTGCTCCTTCTGCCCTGCTCTTGGTGCTCCCGCTCCTTGTGTCTCATTCCTGGTGCTTTGCTTGGTGATCTTTGCATCCGTTGTGGTCTCTGTACCTGCCGTGATCTTTGCTTTCGCTGGAACTGTTGTGCTTGCTGTGTCCACCATCTAGACATCGCTGCTTGGAGCACACGCTCTGTGACCACTATTTGGGATGACTAGGTATTGTTTTGTATATTTTGTGTGTTTCATTACTGTTTTTATTATTATTATTACTAATATTAATATTATATCGATCCTTTGAAAAATGGTACTCCATTAAAACTGGTTTTATGAGTCCATGAGTCTTCCTTCCCTATTCCTTTCCTTCTCCCTGAAGTGGAGGAAGTTGAGAAAACCACTGTCTACAGTTTCACAGCCAGCTAAGGGCTGAACTGCAACTGCAATGGTAGTTATGATTAGTAGAGTGCAGTCTGTATTCCAGAGCTTGCATCTATTTATTATTCCTGAATGTGAATACACCTATTTCTCAACACCATTATGAGGCAAAGTGCTGTTATTGGTATTTTTCTGAGATGGGAGCCATGTGCAAAAAAAAAAAAAAAACTCTTGGAAAGCTGCCAGGTGAGGGTGGGGAAGGAGGAGGAGGCATGCAGAATATTTAATGATCTGTTGTGTCTAGAAATGCTTTTCTAGGGAGAGTTTTACTTGTTTGGTTAAAATTAGTGCTGGTGTTGTTTTGAAAGGCTTTATTGAATTCATCTATTCTGCAGAAGTAATAGCCCGTGCTATTTTGTCTTTCACGTTTTTGTGCCGTATTCCCCAAGTAGGCCCCATTAACTCCAATTTCTCAGAATAATGTAATGCAGCCTACTGGATACTAAAGTGCTGTGCACTTAAGGCCCCCTAGCAAATAAATAAAAGGTCCTCCACAGCTGTTTGTTATAAAAACTTTTCCACCCCTAAAAATTCCTGAGATAAATTCTTTTTCTAACCATAAGAGAGATTCTGAAATATCTTTTTAGCTATACTGAATCATGGGACCATAAAAAAAGGATTGAAAGAGATCTCAAAAGGGTCATCTATTTCATCTCCTAACTATGCTGAGTTCATTCCTGACAGATATTTGTTTATCCACTCCTTTACAATTTCTAATGATGAGGTCTCTGTGACCTCTCCAGGAAATTCCTGTGCTTCACTTACCATCAAGAAGTACTTTTTTACCCTTAATGAGTAACTTGAATTTTTCTTGCTGCAACTTTAAGCCATTAGTTTTCGTCCTGTCCATCATGGACATGGTAAATGGATTATTTCTTTTTCTATCAACCTATGATGCTTGTGAAGGCTTCTATCAAGTGCTGATCATTTAAGTGTTATTTTTTTTGACTCCTAAGTCTTTCAGCCTATTGTCAGAGGTCAGGTTTCTTGTTGCTCTCCAACAAATCCTCTAAACAGTAGCTTATATACTTCTTGAAATACAAAGCACAAAACTGGGGAGAATACCTCAGCTGAGACCTTACCAGTGCTGAATAGAACTGTACTCATGCTTATTCATCTCTAGGCCATGCTTATCCTGTTTCCGTAACATGATGTTACTGATTGTGTTGATGTACCCTAATCCCTAGTTCCTTTTCTGAAAACTACTGTCTAACTAATTGTTCCTTATTGTGCATTTGTGGTGTTGATTACTCTTGCTCAGCATGGTCTCCTGATCTTGTCCCTGTTGAATTTCATCCTGTTTTTCTTAAAGACTGTTTTCCTGAGTTTTTAACATCTACTTGCACTAATGCCATACTTCTGCAGTTTTATTTTTTATAAAGAAGCATACTTACACTTTCCTCACCCAGATCATCAATGAAACACAGAACAGATGTGGTCCTGGGACAGAATATCACAGCCTTATTTGATATATCTTTCCATTTTGACAGTGAAACAGGGATAACACTCCTGTGCTTATTCACTCATATTTATGTCACTGACTGACAATTTTTGCTGTTCTTTTTGGTAATGTTACAGGAAATGGGGTTTAACTCTGCTTAAGTCCTGAAGTATGGCCTCTGCTGCTATCCCTCTGTCTGCTGGCTACTGCCCTGTCTGCTGACATCCCTGGTCTATTATAGCAACACTTTAGTCTGATAGGATTTGTTCTTGTCAGTTCTATACTGGCTCTGTATAGGTATTTTTATTGTTACCTGTTTTAGCTACCTGTTCCAATTTGTGTGACACCTTTTTTGCTTTCTGAGAGCTGAAATTAAATTGACTGGGATAAAATTGCATAGTTCCTTTCCTGCCTTTTTTAAAGACAGTCACTATGTTTGACCTTTGCTAGTTTTCTGGCACCTCGCTCTTTCATAAAGAATTTTAAAGAAAGCCATTAATTGTTGTGAGAATGAGCAGGGAAATAAACACAGCTTTGGTGAATTTGACAGAAGACCAGAGGATCTAAAAAAATCTAGGCTTAAAAGTCTGACTGTTCACTCACGAGGTGTTAACATTTGGTAACAGTCAATGTGCTGTATAACCTTATGTATATGCTGTTATTTATTACAGCCATGCAGTACTAAACATCTTAATCTCTGGAAGACTTTTCAACAGATTTTGTGAACCTTGTCTTTGCTCAAGCGTTAGGAGAATTAGAAACAAATGTAGGAGACTCAGAAATGCAGGAATTTTCACTCTTGGAAATTTTAGTGGCAATTTCTGGCAAGAGTGCAACCTGTCTGTCTTTACTTTCAGAAGCAAAGTAATAAATTCACATTCTCAATCTAATTAGAAATCACCAATAAAGAGAGACTGAAATATTACCTATGAGAAGAAATAATATTTTTATTGCCTAATTTGTAAGGACAGTAGTTAATCAATAATAGCATGAATTATAGTGTGCGTTTAGATGGCCCTATAAAGAATCCAAAAGACTGAGAACATGAGCACTGCACTGGGAATCAGTTTGTCAAGTCAGATAATATCCTGCATTGCTGTCAAAGCAACAGCATTATTTATGTAAATTAAGAAAAGTTGTTTTGTAAGGTTTTTAGTAGATTAGAATCTAAATATTAAATCTTTAATCTTATAAGCATATTATTTTCTCAATTAAGAGGAAGAGGGATTCTCTCTCCTTTTTAGAAGCCACTGGAAAAAAATCTTCCTGGATATTGAAGAGTTATTCCTCTTCTGAAACTCCCCTCTTGCCCCTGTACACTTCACAGGTGATTTTTAGGCATTTCACATACCTTCTATTTCACTCAAATAGGTTTAAATTGGTGGGCAGGAAAGATTGTCTTTATTAACAGAGGGAAAGAATATCAAAAATAATTTCTGATATAACTTCACCTCTACAGGGAATTAATCCTTCACTTAAAGTCAAATATATAATTAAAGTTTTCCATAATTTTCCCAACAATGACACATTTTTAAAATCTGTTCTTCCATTTGTATCAGGAAATGATATTTACTAAATTATTATAATGGTCCCTCAAAGAAGAAAAGTTCTCCTTTACACTGCACAGGCACCCTTGGTCACTCAAGGCTTTCCTATTGTGTAAAATGGTTGGTTTCACTCATACCTTTCCGAATCAGTAGTAAAGGTTAATAGCTGCTGAGATCAGTCTGGTTTTCTAGTGGAAATCAAACAGGAAAATGTGATGTGAGGAGTTTTGTTTAGTTTTCTCATACAAGTCTAGTACTTGTTTTCACTACTAAAAAGTTGCTACCCTTTGTGAGTCACTATTCTGTCAAAAACACCTGGACAGACTTAGCAGTTAAAAACATGCTGGCTTTTATTCCACATTGCTACTCCTCTGCCAGTCCTCAGCAGCCTCACTTTTGTGCTGTCAGAGCTTTGAGTGCAGTAATAGTCTTTAATTTCCCTGCCTGGCCTCACCTGTGGCCCCACCTGCACTCTCCACTGATGGGCCCAGGAGCTCCGTTTAAGCTTGACCCTGAGCGTTTGCTCTTGGTTTGACTTGTGCTGGGGCTCTGTCTCTTGTTCTGTTTGGCTTGATTGGTTATTGGGTCTGTGTTATAGACTGTTGGTTTCCAATCATGTGTCTTGCTGTTCCCACATGGACTCCCTGGATGGATATTGGTGATCTGTCGCTGACCAATGTCTGAGACTGTTCATAGCACTTGTTGTCAGCACCCTGTTCTTCCTATCTGTTGAAATAGCATGGAATTGCATCTGGATTGATGAGGCACTGTTGTCCTATGCTCCTGGCTTTTTCTCCCTTGTGGAGCAGCCTTGTCCTTGCTGCCCTTTGTTAGGAACTTCCTTCTTGTAACAGCAATTCTGGCTGTTCTGGATTTCTGAAAACTAGCCCAACTCCCAGGTGGGTAAATGTCAATACTGCAAACTTAAATTGTCTAATTGCGACTGAAATGTCAGAGGTGGTGCTAGGGAAGCCACACTGAGTTTTAGACCAGGTCTTTCAGTTACATGTGGTATAAGAAAAAAGAGAAACTCGTAAGCTCTAATCTGAACTCCAGGCAACTTTTTCCCTAATACCTTTCACTTCTCCAGTATCGAATGCTACTATTTCAGAATTCCCAATGGTTTATTGCCAAACTAACACTGATATCTACTTTATGTAGGTATAAGTAGCTGAACAAAACATAGGGAGTAAAAAGTTGTATCCAAACAAAAAGAAGCCCAGGGATTTTAACTTTCATTTCCCTTTGGAAATTGAATAATGTGCCTAATTGTTTTATCTAAAATAATTTGTTAACTTGAACAGACCTAATATTTCATTGTATAATGGAACTGCAGGGAAAAAAAACACTCTTGAAAAGGCCACCTCTTAGTTTTCCTTCAGCTCCATTCCTCTCCTAGTACTCTTAGTAGCTTTGGTGTCTTTGGTTTTGCATGATTCCTGAAGAACTTCTTGTTCAGTTTTCAAAACCAAAATAAACATATGACCTCTGGTAAAGCAAGAAAGACAAAAGGTCCATGAACTTTAACTCACAACTTGCTATGAGAGCAAAAATCTTCGTGTGCTTATGAGAAATTGTGCAAGTATTCAGTAAGAGACAGGGAGACTGTCTCATCATAAGCGCAAGGAAACTGATAGAAGTAATAGAACATAGGGCTTGTACCCTTAACAACTGTAAACCTGTATGGCTTCAAAGAATCTATGCTGACAGATGAGCTTAGATGATTTGTATCAGGTAAGAATCTAATCATAACAACAAAAATGACTTACACAGAACCAATGTAATAGAGAAATGGTTCTAGCACATAGTGGAATCAAAACCAGAAGTGGAAGAGGAGCATTGGCTGCTCCTACTATCCTAAAGACTGCAGCCAAACCAGCAAAGATTTAAGGAAATGACTCATAGTACTCAGAAGAAAGAAAAACATCATAGTAATGGCAAGGAAAGCTAGGTTAATGTAACCAAACTGTTGAAGTCAAGTTTACTAGCCCACAGAGGCAGAGACAGGAAGCACTGAAATGACTGGATTACATTCCTGAAACCAGTCTGTAATTGTGTTTTATCAGGTTAGTAACTGCAAATGGCCAAGATCTTCAGAGGAAATTAAGGAATACATTTTACTCTTGGGCATTTTATAGATATATTTGAGTAAATGAACTTCCACATGTAGCAGATAAAGATGTGATCCAGAGATCTTGGTATAACAAATACTCTCTGGCAATACCATGAGGCTTGTTCTTTAGTTTACCTAATAAATGCCTACCCTTGATTTGCTAACATGCTAATTTTTAAAATGTTGCTCCCAAAAAAATCCTGTTTTGATGATTTCTGGACTAAAGTTCGTTCTGCTTTTTTAAAAAAAAAGATACCTCTAAACACAATTATTATCAGGACTGATTTTGTGGGAACCCTTGCTGTCTTACTTGCATGAATGGGCTACAAAGAGTAAAGCCAATCCTGGGCTTCCACTGTAGTTACTAAGATTGCATATTGATGTAGAATTAATCCAAGAAGTAATTTAAGCCATGGTTTAATATTTATTTCCAATTGTGAACAATTAATTTAATGGTATTTTTCTGGAACGTTTGATATTGACCTCAGCACAATCCCTGTGTTATTTCAGCTGCAGATAGCAGGGTGTCCTCACCAAGAACCATTCTTTTTTTTCATTTTTCAAAAGGGCAATCAGCTGATGACAGGATGGATGCAGTGGACACAAGTAGTAAGCGACGGGGTCTCTGCACACCCAGAGGAAGGTCGGAATACGCAGAGACAATGTACTACAAGGTCAGAAAATAGGACTTTATTACCTCACTGTCTGCCCAGGGCTCCTCAACGAAGAATGAGCAGAGGTTCACAGTAATTGGGGCGCCTTCATGGCGCCACTGAGCTTTGACCCACAGCGAGGAGCATAGGGTCTGGCATACGTTAGCTTTTGTGGGTTAAGTGGGTGCATGATTGGCACGTGCAAGCGGTGGATTGGACTAGCTTCTTTTCATGTGTACAAATGATTGGTGAACAGTGGAACAGGTGCATGACATTGTTTACATTCCAGTTGCTGGCTAGAGCAAAAATAAAGTTACTTTTTGCAGCGTGTTTTGGTACAAGACTGTGTGAAGCCTCAACAATTTCCATCGCCCAGTCTCCTTGTAATTCTTCCACACTGGCCCATACACAAGTTAGCAAGCAGTCTTGAACAGATTTTGTTTAAAATATGATCACCTCTATCATGGTCAGATATTGGAACAGGTTACATGGGGAGAGTATGAGATTACTATCCTTGGAGGTACCAGAACCTGACTGAATAAGGAGCCTCATCTAATTGGCCCTGCTTTGACTGTAGGACTGGGTGTCATGACCATCCACCTTAATTAAGTCTGTTATTCTGTTTTCTTATTCTTACGTGAAATATACTGAGGGTGGTTTTTTTCTGAATTTGCATTTCAAACTGTTGTATGTTTTTATTCTAGAAACTTAGTCCAGGCTACAATTTTCTACTTTACTTATAAGAATGTTAAAGGCTTATCTTACTATTATTATACACATCTGCTTGTTGAAGCCATGACATATTCTTGACAAATCTGACCATTCTTTGCACTAATTGTTCAAAAATCACCTACTAATAATTTGTTCTAGTATCACCTTTCATTATCTTTCCCGTCTCCCTCTTTTTTCTGGTTTTGGATTTGGTGCTGCACTCTTGTGTTTCTTTTGTACTCTATTTTTTTTCCCGGAGGACTGTGGTGCATATTTTTTTTAAAAGATAGTGCCGGATTTATCACCTGCATGGAGTGATGATGGCCTTTGGGAAATACAGCACCTCTACTGTGATAACTGGAGCTGTTTCTTTTCTCTTGGTCTGCGTAATGCTTTGATTCTTATAGATGGGGAGCACGGGGACAGAGTCAGGTTTGGCATGGAAGCACTGTTTACTGTCTCATGGAGGCAGCAACTCGTCTTTCCCCTGGAGCTACATATTACAATTAGCTGGTAGCAAGTAAATAGTCATCTTTTGTAAGGCTGACCACACTAACATAGTTTTTCTGCTGAGCAATATTTTGGCAGCAGAAGAGAAGGATCTTTTCTCCAAAATGCTAAACTGGAACTGCCGGGTTTATTGTCTTTCTGGATTTAGTTGGTGTAGGTGAGTAAAATTAAAAAAAAAAAATTCACAGAAAACTGATAGAATTAGGCTGTCCATTTAGATTAATTTACAGTAGAAACCAAGTACTTAATTTCTTTTTGTTCACTCTAGAAATATTTTTCCACTTGCTGCCTTCTCCCATGGTTTAGTATTTCTGCAATGCTGCAAACAGTACTGAGATTAAAGCAAATTTGCTTTTTAAGCATGGTTTGAGGTGCTGAATGGCTATGACTACCAGTCATAAGCCACCATGGACTGTACAGGAGTAACTTTGAAAATGTATTTTTACATGAACAAGTCTGCCTGGATTCTGAGTGAATGCTATAGTGTTTGAACTGGGCTAGCCACCAGAGTATTTTCAGATATGCAGGTATGTCTCCTATAGCAATTTAAGGGGCAGTGAGAGGCTTGGATGGCTTCAAGGTATGTGACTGTCATAACTACCAAAGTATGTAACAGTATTTTACTTCTCTGGATGCATATTGGACTTGCTTATGTAGCTATAGTACATAGCTATGCATGGATGAAATGTAGACTAATTAAACAGTCTTCCATTCCTTTTTTGTCCTAGTATGTGCACTTTTAAATGAGATGAATCACTAACTTGACTTGGTTAACCCTAGGGGAAGGCCTTTTAATTATTAACTTAAATAGTTGTGGGAGTTTTGCACGTTTTGCTCTAAGAATGCTGTGCATTTTATACTAAAATGGGCTGAGTGTGTCTTATCTAACTCTGTCTGCATATTTAAAATAAACAAATCTCTCAATATCCAGTACAAAACCACTGGCTGAGACCATTGAACCAAATTAATCTTAAGGGGCGCAGCAGTGATTCCAACTGACAAGAGCAGTGCCCTTTTATATGGCCATCATGCATAACGAAATGCTGGTGGAGTTACTGAAGTACAGTTTCAGAGGGTGATGTAAGAAAGCAAGGAGATGGGGCCTCTCATAGATGAGATGTAATATTGCAATACAAGGGCTTCTGCATAGATTCTGCATGCTAAATGAAGCTACCTTCACTATTGGGTACCCTTCCTGAACTCATTTTGTGTAACGAAGTGAATAATGCTGGAGTAGTGAAGAGCATGAAGGTCTTGAGATGTGAGCAGGTGGAAGATGTGATCATTTACTTATAGAAACAGTCCAGAAATACAGTACAGCAAACAATCTGCTGGTGAGTATACAATTACTGCAGTGACTCTGAGCATTTGTTGAAGAACAGACTTCTTGAATCCCCTTTGAGAGTATAGTAGCCAAGAGACTCACCTGTAATAACATGTCCCTCAGGAGCGGGGGCAAGCAGGATTCACATCCCTAGAGTAGGCACTCTGTGGAACCACAATGCCAATGTTTAGCTAATACCATAAAAAAAATGGGCTCAACTATTCTGAAACTTCTAAAGCTGATTGATTGTCCCTACACTTCTTAACATTCAGATAGTGAGGTGATTCAATACAGTGATTATAAAGAATGGCCATTATTTGCTGTGCTTCAGCCTGGCTTTATGCAAATAGGGTCACCAAAATCATTAAATTTACTTATGTGGTTGAATCCATGTCTGCTTAAGTGTGTTGCTGGAACAGAGTCCCATATTTTTAGGCTATGCTATGTGAAACAGTGTGCTTCAGGGAAAAAATACAATTCCCAACAAAACTAATAGCATGAAAATGAGGAAATAAAAATATGTATTTGGCTGTTGCTATGCTCAAACCTGAGAGAGTGTAAGTTTGATAAATGGAGCATGTAGTGCAGTGGGACTAGTGTTTTGGCAAGTGGATTGCTGCTGACTTAAAAGTAGATGCTTTTTATTCATGGCACAGTCTTCTGAATATTTCTTCCACATTTTAGTTGAAAAAAAGAGTGTATAAGGACACTTGGGAAAACCTATTGACTACTAGTATTTATTTGGGTGGTGAGGAAGAATTGCTAGTTAGTTACCATTAGCATTCGGGTGAAAACATCTTTTTGCATCGTGGAGCTGATAAAACAATAGCTAATCATTGAAAAACTGTCATGTGCTCAAACCAGATTAAATTTCACAAAGGACATTCCTATGTCTTACAAATGAGCTGCCATGGCACTGTGATTCCTGAGCTATGAGAAAATGTTTTCTTTGGTTTACAGGTGGGTTAATATTGGAAATTCCTATGAACAGTGCCAGATATTATTTGCTCTGATAAGGAACAACAGTTTAGTTTTAATCTTGTGTTTGGGAGAAATGCATTAGTCATTTACAGTCAGATAGCACGGAGATCATTTTGGAATGATCTTTAGTGTTTTTAAATCTTCCTGCTGTAGTTAGAGATAACTTTAGGCAGGTACAAAATGGGGCTTTCCACCTCTATTTTTCAGTTCCTCATGGCACATTAATTAGGCAAAAGTGGGGTTTTTTTTAAAAAAAAATGTTTTTTTAACACTTATAGCTCAGGTACTACTCTTAATGTCAGTACAATAAATAAGGGATTAGTTAAATTAGTGATTTTCAGTTTCATGGAAAACTGAGCCACTAGAAAAAGATTACATTTCTCAACTCTTAAAACTTCTTTCCTCCATGCACTTATTTCAAGGTTTAGTCTATTTGCAATATTTAGGGATAATTTTCCATGAAGTTTATTTACTTTGTTGGAATGGATCAGTCTCCCTCATGATCAGCTTGTCTGGATGGAAATCTTGTTGGTGAGGTGGTTCTTGGGCTTCAGGGAGCTTTTTCTTCTTGCTTCACTAGTGGCATGATTTCTTTCAGGCTTTTCCTCAGCAAGTGGCCTGTTAGGGATATTCCTTCAGCCTTTAGTCAGGTCGTATTCCCACTAGAGCAAAGCCAGAGGTCTGTGCTGTAGTAAGTGAATTCCGATCTAGTAGAGATTGCACAACTTGACCCAAGGGGACCTGTGTCTGAGAAGTGACTGCAAGGCTGTGACAGATCAAAAGGAAAACATCTCTATAATTGGCTTGCCTATTGATAATTATCATTCAATATGTTTTGCTACCCCCCATGGTTTTAGAAGAGTTGCAGTTGTTGGAAGTTAAATCTAAGGTACCTAGGCAGTAGCTTTCAACATGTTGAATTCAAATGTAAATGCAGGGTGAAATGACCCGTGGACCCTTTTCTTCCTTGCGAGATGAATGTGTGATTAAAACAAAAATTAACCAAGAAAAATACTCGGTGAGGGGTGTTCTGTCATTGACCTGAATCGATGCACCAACATACTACAGTGGGAATAATTCTTGCTGGTTTGTGTAGCTCTTAAGATGATGTAATAAATTTTACAGTATGACTATGAAATATTGTTTCATTTAGGAATGTGTTCCTCATGTTTTTTCATTAGCAGTTCTATGAATTCTGATTCATTGTGAATATATCATTATTTTTGCACCTTGCTGTCAAGTCGAATGCTTCAAATTTCATTGGGTAATGCATGGTATGAAAACACATTGTGTCCACAGAGTCTGGATATAAATATTCCTGTGAGTAAGAACATGGGACTGGACTCAGTTGCTTAGTCAGAAGTATCAGGAATGTGCATAATGTACCAATATTGTGACTGCTAATCGTAGCCTTATGTTTATCTGGCACTACAAGGATGTTGCCTTAAAAAGCAATCTGCAATTAAGAACTTAAAAAAAAAGTAATTGAAAATGATTTGGTACATTTTTGTTATCTTAAGTAAGAAACATGTAATTTTTTTCCCTGCTCTGACAAATGATATAAATAAAGTGTTGCAGGAGTTTTCTGTAACACTGGAAAACAAATGTACCTCTAACAGTTTGATGGCTTGAAAACAGTGTTGGTAGAAAGCCGAAAAATTCCTGCTTCCTGGTGAAAGTACATTCAGCACACTGGGACACATTTGTCTGGATGTGATATGTAGGTCGTCTACTTTTTTTATTTACACTACGTTTTCAATGATTCCTGTTATTTCAAACCACATACACCCACACAGCTTTGGTTAGTTGGAATCTCTCGACTGGAATATATCAAGAGTAATTGAGTTGGTATGCCATCCTTTGTTGATAATTGGAAACTCTTGGATCTGACACAAGAAGTTAACAAATTCCCTGTACTTAGCCATATGTTTTAGAAGTTCTTGCAACAGCAATTTTCAGGTCATTTGTCTAGCTGGAATTCGAGAAGAAACATATGGCTACTGCCTATGTCCTGCCTTACTATTCTAGAGAGTATTATTTCATAAACAGAAAAGAACTCATTAGCTGGTAAATTATTCATAGGCCTAGCTGGCGTTGTACCAGATATGCATAGGGACTCTTGAAAGGGTCTTTTTAAATATCCTACATGTGGAATTGTCTGGGCAGAGGTACATTTCTCTTTTCAGTAAGACAAATAAAGCCCTGCAAAGCCATTCATCTCAGTTAAATCAAACTGCATGGTAATTTCACATAAATACTTCTCATGGGTGATTAAGAATAGAAAAAATCCTTACTGATAAAGAAATCGTATATTTTGCTGTAACTTGCATTCTGATGAGCTGTGTAAAGCTATCACTTATAGTCAAGTAATTAAAGTGCTTTTATGCATAGCAAAGATGACTTTTATTAATTTAGTGGCTGCATCTGCTTTAAGACCATTCCAAATACAGTTCCAGTGGGCCCTCATATTAATCTTAAAATATTCTCTGGTGCCATCTAATGGTAAAGTTATTCAGTTACTTCAAAGTGAGAATAAACAATGGGTACCCACCACATGTATTATTGCACTGAGGTCCATCAGAATCAGTGCTGTGGCCTGAATAGACATATAATAAAAAAAATTGCTTCTGACCTAAATTGCTTCCAGTCAAAACATTTCACCGTTAAAGGAAAAATTACAGTTAAACCTATACTAAACTGCTTAAACTGTTTTTTTTAAAAGGTTTGGATAGAAGCCTGAACCAAGCCAACCAGATCTGAAATCAAAACTGCATTCTGAAAATAAGCCCTAATTTTGTAACAGGTCAAATAAAAACCTCAATATACTGTTCACCCTTGTACTCCAGTGGGAATAGAAAATTCAGATAGGGATCCTAGGTTTATTTCTAGATATTTTTCTGTTTTCTTGCCACAATGCTGCAATTTTCTGGTCCTCTGATTTCTAACATACATAAAAATGTCTCTCTGAATGTAGGAAATATGGATGCATGACCATAATACCATTCATTTTGCACCATCTTCATAGCCCCTCAGTATTCTAGAGCAGTTATGCTACCTACACAGTTGGTAGCTCTACTGTGAATACACTCCACAGGGCAGATGGATTGCTGGAGGATGTGTGAAAGGACACTCTGCAGCAGGAAAGGGATGGCACAAGGTGAAAGAGGCTGCGAGCCAAAACAGATCCTGATGCTCTACAAAGTCTGAGACTCAGAGGAGGTCAGGTTTGTGTATATTATTATAGCCTGGAAGCCAGTCTGTTTACCTGCCCAGAGCAATCCTTAAGAGACATGGGTCTGTGTGTGAAGGCTGTAGGCAATTCTAGTTTCCTTCCAATACACTTCAAATTTGATCCTTCCATTGTTTAATTCTATTTGTTTACCTTTAAATATGCTTTAGCAGTGGGACGCGATCGTGCTTACAGTTCTAGCATTGGGTGTCATTGTGCCTTGCATAGTTTTTGGGGTGGAGGGACATGGGATGGGGACTGTTTTATTATAGGGAAAAATGGAACTTCCTGCTCTAAACAAAGTAAAAGTGTATGTGAATATTTTTCTAAAGTCTGTAATGAAGGAAACTGTAATGGGATGTGTAATTCTTATAAGAAGCTAGTGGTAGGAGCAATGTAGCCAAAGGATGTTGCAAAAGAACTGCTTAAATGAATTATTTCTCAATCTTCTAGAAAAGAATGTTCGGTATTTTTGACTGATCAATTCTGCTATCACACATTTTCTGAATACCTGGTTAAGATGGAATTAATAGAGTTGAGACAAATAAACAGCAATACCCTAGAGACAAGGAATAGTTTTATCTAAATAGCTGAAATATTAGGTTTGCTGCAAATTCCTAAGACTAAAAACACTGTTAAATAGTGTTAATTGTCAGTTACTCTAGTCAAAACTGACTGCGCCCAACAAAACATGAGCTGCTGGCTTCCACTCTAATGTCCTGTTTTGAGCTATAGGCTCACAGGTTGGGTTTTGGGGTTTTTTTTGCATCTTCTGAATCACCTTTCATTTCCACCTTCAAGTCTTTTCTTCCAGAGTAACTATCCTTGCAAATAAACTATTTGTATGAATAGGAGTTCTGGTATCACTTTTAGAGAAGCTTTGTTTCAAAGCCAAATTCTGCTTTTTAGCTATAGAACAGTTATGTTTTGGGGTTGGAAGTTACTTTTTCATTGTAGTTCAGTTCTTGCTGCTTCTCTTCAGGTATTCTAGAAAGCTGAGCATAAGTACATGTGAATAACATGGATAAAACAGTTGCCACAAAAGTCACATTTTTTTCCTTTGCATAAGCATGACTAGTGAGGGAAATATGGGTCAAATTGTTTGCAGATGTAACTGTTGTGGTTTCATTGAGTTACAGACAGATTTTAAAAGGTTTTGTCCCAATAGGAGATAATATGCACAAAGCACTTCTGATGGTCTGGCCAATTTGTGGGTTCTCAGTCTGAGCTGAGAAGCTGGCACTATATGCTTTTGGAAATCTGGCTTGGAGGGCTGTGCCACATTACAAAACAAGAGGTTTGGGCCTGCTTAGGAAACTAACTGCCCAAATACAAATCTTCAATTTATTTTTTTTTTAGGTCAACCCAATAATAAAATTGTGTTTCCTTCTGTGAACTGTAGATAAAGAAATCCTTTTCTGTGGGTGGATTACTGTTGTCCTCAAAGGCACTGGTCACTGCCAATAGTGCTGAATATTGGTTTCCTCTTTAGTTTGGATTCTTCTGTACAAAAAAAGGGCCAAAGAATACTCCAAGTTAAAACTTTCCACCACATACACTAAACATTCTGAGGCCTCCTGATTGTCATTATAGGCAAACTCTTCTTGCTTTCATGCTCCTTCATGAATCTGCAGCTGATGATCCACACTCATGGGTACTGTCAACTCCAAATGCTTAAAAATCATGAAACTGTCCTCAAGTCATAGTATGCTCGTGCGTAGTACTTCCTATGTATCAAGAATGGGAAAAGATGAAGGGAGGAATTAATGCCCTAATTACAGGAGTTCAGTGGGTGAAGCACTAGGAGAGGAGCCCTTGATACCACTACAGTGAATAGAGTTAGTTCTGCTTGTCCCACACCATTAATCTGATCACAGTATTGCAAGCATTCTGGAAATGCAGTGAGAACCAACAATGCTGTGCATGTTGTTGGTAACTTTGTTAGTTCCTGAAATTATGGAAATCTCAACTTTGACCCATTCACTTTTTTTTTAGTCTCCTTTACTTTTTTTTCTTGTTTCTGAAGCATCTTCCAAGTTATGTTTTATGGTAAGTTTTTTCCAGTCCCTGCTCGTGGTGAACTTGAGACAAGTCCAATGGGATTTGAAAGCATGAATTTGCTAAGGAGCCTTGTGTGTCTGGGTGAGTGTGTGGAGAGAGCTTTAGCTCCATTCCTCAGTAGTGCCTAGAGCACACATTATTCAGGGATGGCTTGATATCTGTACATTCCACTGTGCAACTTCATATAAAGTTGTTTGGAGCATAAGTTTTATGAAAAAGATGATGGGTTTAGGAGGAGGCATTACAGATTCCCACGAATACATCTTGCAAATATACTTATGATACCATAATCTTGTCAGTTATTTGCGTGTCGAAGTGTTGTCTTTAAATAATTTTTTCAACAAGATGGCACTCATTCTCACAGAATGACCTGAGTTGTGCTACCTGAACGACCCACCAAGACTATCGAGTCCAGCTCCTGTCCCTGCTTAGGACAACCCTAAAATCTACACCATGTGTCCAAATGCTTCTTGAATATTGTCAGGCTTCGTGCTGTGACTACTTCCCTGGGGAGCTGTTCCAATGCTCCACCACCCTCTGGGTGAAGAACCTTTTCCTAATATCCAACCTAAATCTCCCCTGACACATTTTCCTGCCGTTCCTTTGAGTCATATCATTGGTCACTGAAGAGAAGAGTTCAGGGCCTACTCCTCTTCTCAACAGCCTTGAGTAGTGAAGCCTAGGAAACCAGTCAAGTTGCCAGCTGTGCTTCTCAGCCATGTCTGAGAGGTGGACTTGTGGAACTCTCGAGGGGGATATGATAGGAAAGTTGCTTTTCTGCACTCCTGTAACTGAGTGATCCACTCAAATATCTGACCTTAAACTTCTTGCTCATTATGTCTGTGGCCTTAAAAGAGACAGATCATGCCCTAAGCTCGTAGTGGAGATGCGTTTAACCTGTTTAAAGTCACAACCAGGCTCTTCGTGCCTCCACAGAAAGTATGGGAGCCCACCCTGGCGCTTTTCATCTTTAGACTGGGTGTTTTTCTCAGCAGTGTTATCATCTCAGCTACACTGTGTAGCGAGTGTTGCCAGGCTGTTTTTGACCTGTGCCTCCGGAAGAAAGTGAAAACCAGAAGGGCTAGACTTTTACTATTTTCTTCAATTCCCTGCTTTGGTCTTGTGGTTGTTTTTCTTTTTTATATATAGCTTTTTTGTTAGATATGAAATTCAGGTCTTAAAACACATTACCTTGACAGAGTGTGCTGCATGTGGTTGTTTTCAGAGGCCTCTAAAGGAGACTCAGTATTTCCTTAGAGTCTCGATTTTGGTGCAGACAACACTCTGCATGCTGAGTTCTATTTGTGTGAGTCACGAGCTACAGGAATACAAGGGGCTTAGTGGGTTTATATTCTGGCAGTGAATCTCGGAGACAGAAATGAATCAGTAGTGACGCTCAATCAAGCACAATCTTCTTTCTGCTGGAAAGAGAATGAAAAAGTGACTGGTATCACAGTTACCACTGTGGTGCTGGTGCCTGGAAAATGCTGCAGGAAGGGCCAGGACTGATTTGTCCAACTGGCATCCTTTATTAGGGCTCCTGCAGAGCTTTACTGAAAATGAATGTTATTCTGGAGAAATCTGTCCAGGCGAAAAGGGCTTCCTGAGTAGCAGGCAACTTTACAAAATTGGGAGTCAGATGCAAAGTGTGGATCCAGGTGGGCTCTTCCTTTCCTTAGAAGCTTCTAATAAACTCAAATTTTGCCTCATTACCTTTAGATTCTTCACAGTTCTGTTCCCGTCCTGGCCTCTGAAGGTCTTCTTTCCTACTGGGTTATGCTTTCAAAGCAGATTATCATAGGAGTCTGAAACAACCCTTTTCAAACTGAGCTCCCAATTCACCTTCTCAGAGTCTTTCCTGTATCATTGCTAACCAATACCTGCAAATAGAAACTGCTCTCTGGTGCTTACCTCCTCGGTCTAGTCTGCTGTTTGCCAGGGGAAGGCTATTCTTCCTATCTTCAAATGCTTTCGTATTGAGGTAGAGGAGCAACAATGCAGAAAGCCTTCCTCAGAGCAAAAGCAGTATAAGACAGGGTGTACAGTTTTTTTGGGGATGGCTCTTAATCCCTGCAAAGAAACCTTCAATCTCTTGCAAAGGCCACAAGATCAGTGATCAAATTCCCTGAAGAACAAGCCCCTAACAGATTGGGGTCAGCCTATGTCTAAGTGTTCATGGGACATCCAGCTCTGGTGGGAAGCAAGCCACTACTAAGTGTTGTCAGTGAGACAGGGAAGTAACGTTCCAGCGAACACGCCTAAGGGCAAGAGAACTACAGCAGAAGATACGCAGTTGTCAGAGGGTGCTCAGGATCACAACTTGCTGTGCAGCTCCTGCCTGAACCAACACTTCCTACTTTAACATCATGAAATATGGGACTGCTTTTGGCGCCACTATATTTCTGTTTATCGGAGCTTTGGCCTCATTAGTGACGGCAGTCCTGAACATCTTCGAGGCAGCGGGAATGCAGTCCTTTCAGCAAGTGCCTATCCTTTTTTGTTCCTTGGCTGTCTCTTTTTATGTACTTTAATTTTAAACAAAACCCCAAAACTTGGAACACTTGAAAGACTAAAATAAAAGAAAACGTAAGCTCTTTGGATTTTTCTTCTATCCTTTCTGCCTTAATAATCTTATCAGCAAGACACTTGGCTTGTTAAATTTGCTGAAGCCTTTGCTTCTGATAAGCGTTATCAAGGAAGCTCTTTCCGCTACTCATGCAGCCGGACACTGCCCTCTGGTGCTCACAGGCCTGGAGGCAGCGCGGCTCCCAGGGATGCTCAACCAGCTGCGGGCAGCACGGGCTGCTGGAGCGACAGCAGCTCATGCCAGCTGTGGTTTTGCTCACTATCCTCTGGGCTCATCCTTGAGTCACCACGTTTCTTTGCAGAAGAATGCAATGCAGAAGTGTGACATACTTATTGTCTGCCTCTTCTAGTACATGTAATTGCTTTTTGCAGTGCTATTTCTTAATATTTCTTGACAAGCTTACCCTGGAAATAGGTGTTGTTTTACAAGAAGCAGCACATTCACCTGTCTGTGCTTTGTTTCGCTGATTTCTCAGTCCAGCATGTGCAGAAGAGGTAACACTGATGAGCAGCCATGCATCTATTGTTCACCTTCGTCCTCAAAATTACAATAATCTTATTTTGTTTGCCAGGGTTTGTTATTTTGCTGAATGAATGTTCAACCAAGTCATCCATTTTTCTCTAAATGTCAGAGAGCTTCAGTTGCTTTAACAGCACCTGAAAGCCTTTGGCATTTTGGGGTCGCTGGCCTGGACATGCTGTCAATGCTAATATTATTTGACTTTTAAAATTGGGTATTAAGTCTCTTGCAAAGATATGTTTGGCCAGGATGTTTAACTGCAGTGGCCATAGTTCATAAACTCCACACACCAAAACCCAGCAGCTAGTAGTAATTAAGCCAAAAACGGGGGTGAGGTGTACACATGTAAACAAACACATCAGTGCTGTCTTTGAAAGCAATTAATGAGCAGGATTTGAGTTCAGCACCTGGGGCCAAAATTGAAAGACTATTTTTAAGATTCTGCTTAAGCTAAAAGCAAATCTTCTGAGTGGAAAGCTATTAGCCAGAACATGCAGAGATATAAACATGAAGTAAAAAATAATCTTGGTCAAAGCTGTGAATTAATCCCTGAATGTATTTGTGCGCAGATAGGGAACAATTTCTAAAAGACTACTGGATCCATGTTGAAGCGTATTTACATGTGCTAGGAAACTCAAAGTAACAGGTAACAAATAAACAGGCTGTTAAATACAGGAGTCAAAAGGAATGACAAAATAGATGATTCTTACTGTCAGTTAATATTTAACTCATAAATGTCATCAGTCCTTGAACCCAGTGTCAGAAACATCTACAGTGGTTTCAAATAGCAGTATCTTTTGAAGAGTGTAATTTAAATGAGCAATTGTTATTGCCTTGCTACATTTCAAAATTTTCAGCAACAGCAGTTGTATGACATACTGGAAAGTGATGATGAAGAGCTGCTTGCTGGATGGTTTTGCAGCTTACAGGCATACACAATGGCAAACTTAGAAGCCCATGTTTTATTATTTCACTGTTTCAGATACCTGCACCTAATTTTCAGAATGTAAGTGATGATTTGTGAGACTGACCCCATAAGGAAAGGGGCTGTAGATATGAAACCTGTTTTCTCTTATTATGTGCCCTCTCTGTTTTTTGGTACCCTGACCTCCACTTCACATGTGGAGGAGTGGCTTGGTGATTAGAGTAATTCTGTAAAAATGCTGGGAAGAAATGCATTGCCTCAGGCTTTGATCTCAGCTGTGACAGGATTCGAGATGTGATAGCTGAAAGCACACAAAAACTGGGAACCATGACTGAACACTAGGAAAAATACTTTGGCCTGATAACACTGAGAACTTAATTTAATTACTCCAAAAAGTAAAACATTGTTCTTGAAATGTTCTCCACAAAGATATCTGTCTGTATTTCCTGTGTCACTCGGTTTCAGCAGGTTTGGGGAGCAGATGGGAAGAACTGATGACAGCTTAGGGCAAGCTGGACTGAATGAACTGAGCTTTCCTAGACATTCAACAAGAAAGACTGCAGAAGGCAAAAAGAAAGGAGGTAAATGTAGGTTAAGAAATGTTTATGGTTGGGCTGCAGTAGGCAAGCACTAGTTAAATGGAAGGGAGAGAAGATAGGAAGATGCTGCACACTGTTGAAAGAGAAGGGTTTCTGAGTGTTGAAGACAGGGTGGTGTGCATGTGAGCAGTTCGTAGGGATAGGAAGAGCACCAGTGGTGTATTGCAGCACCTTTGGTTTTGTGGGTAAAACTTTGATGCTTCACTCTCAGGACAGCTGTCAGTAAAGTCAACCCCAGCTTAAGGACCAGGGCACCCATAGGCTCCCTCATAAGGGTATGGGCATGGGTGAATTGAAAAGACGTTTGCAGGCTGGTGCACAAAGGCAGAATCACAGTGGAAAGGTCACCCAAGAGGAATATTCCCTGCTGCTCCTGAGGTCTGTGTTACGGACCATGGCTGGCTGCACACATAAGCGAAGTGGGCTGCTTCCTGGAGGGCAGGTTTCCTGCTCTGCTTATATTTGAGGTTATGAATTTTGATGGAGCAATATGTTCCTCTCCATAGCCAAGTTCTCCCCTCTGTGTGCAGGGGCCCTTGATGATGGTGGGGCTGGTGTGTGTGGGTGGCAGCTTTTCCTCTAATTGAGGGGCTGGGGAGGTGGAGTCAAGAGGAGCAGGTGAACGTGTGGGGGGGAATATCTTGTCTCTTCTCAAAATCTACCTGAAATATCTGCTGACCTCCAAACTTGCACTTCCTTCCCTCTAGATTCTGACTAGCTGTCAGTCAACTCAGTGCTACAACAAGCCTTTGCTTATGTATCACCTCTAACTGCTCAGGTCTCTTTCTGCCCTCTCCTGCTATCCCTTCCTCAGAACTCTCGCCTACAGCCTAAACCTAAAGTTGTGCTGAGAAGTCTAAAGCCAGTTCTGTTGTGAAAGATATTCTTCAGTAGAGTCACTAATATTGGGTAGCGTGCCACTGTATTTACCTCTTCCAAGTGACATTTTCTTGGCATTTGTGTACAGACGACAAAAGCAAGGGTTAATGCTCTGACAGGCTGCTGGCAGTGGATAAAGAGTATATTGTAACTGCAACTAAACAGATCTTCTTAATCATAATAATAATAGAGGTAGAATATTATTTGTACGGTATCTAAGCGAAATACATCCAGAATATAACTGCCTGAAACTGAGGAGAAAGGCAGAAGAAAACCTTTTCAAGTGAAGGTGACCCCTATTGCTCTTAGAGCTCAAACTATTTCTGGCAGGAGCAAAATGAAGAGAAGGCTTCCCTTGGAAAGAAGGCAGTGCAGCTGCCAGCCCCTGTAATCAGCCAAAAGGCCTGCAGAGTGTGGGGAGGTCACAGAGCACATGGCTCTGCTCAGTCCAGAATAGTGCCTGCAGGAATGTAAAGCCTTGCCAGAGCCCAGATATCACAGCTGATCCCATGTGAAGGCCAAAACCCTTCTTCTGGGACTAATGAGTCCACTAACGTATCACATGCATTGTACAGGGTGCACAACACTGGGAAGACTTTGGAGTAGGAAGCACAGAAACACAAAAAGCACAGAGGGCTGATTCAGTCCCTTCTGAATGTCTCCAAGCATACTTGGAGGTAATAATTATTTAGAGTCAACGAGAACTTTGATTACCCTGAATTGCAAGTGGACTTCTGAAATACACAATAATGGAATTAATAACTCTGCTTAGTGTATTTGTAGAGGAAAACATGGCAGCAGGCAGGATTTCCCAAGCAACATCCTGGTCAGTGAATTTATGGTATCTCTTTATATGTAAATTCCAGACCTGCCAAGAACCTACATGCAGAGTATTTTCTGCTGATAACTGGAATTGAGCATAAGGGTTTTTTTATAAAGACTTAATTTTTCATATTTTTTTAATGTTGTCTCTTGATATTTAAAGAAGTTAATCAAGGAAACAAGACAACCAAAGAGTGTTTGTCAAGATTTTTACTACAAATATTTTTCTTCCATTATATTTAATAGGAAAGCCACAATTAATTTTTCCTAAAGCAACACATTCTTTGCTATAGGCTGGGTTAAGGATGTAGAGAGAGAGTCTGTTCCACTCAGGAGTCACATGGCAAGAGACACAGGCTTGATATTAGAGACTATAGATAAAAACCTCCTTTCCATGGTAAGATTCCTTACTTTTTGCTTTCCTCTATGGACAGCAGCACAGCACTGTATTTGTATACTCCCTAGAAAAGTAGTATCCAGAGCCAGGTCTGAATTTTGTCCATTTCTAACCAAGCACAGTTTCTCTACAGAAAAGAAAGCCCAAGCAAACATGTAGCTAATAGGGGAAGATGCATTTCAGTCTGCATTAATCAAAGTGTGGAGCTTTCCACCAGTCCCACTGTTTGTTTATTTTCTCCATCTCTGTTCAAACAGTGGGCAAGTTCAGTTTTTCAAGAGCAGCCTGACTTGTGGGGTCTCTTGGTTCCTCATTAGCAGATGGAGTTGCACAAAGTGGAGAACTCTCTGGGACTTCAAAATAATGATGTGTGCTTCTTGAGAGACATTTTCCATTTCTTCTGTAATGGATTTCAGGTAACCAATCTGTTTCTCATGGGTGCCATTGTGGATATTTTTTTTTTATGTGCGTGGATTTGTTTCACAGACCTGTTTTTGATAACTGAATGAGACAGCTGAGGGGGGAGGGAAACACCTTATACAGGAGAGCAGATGCAAAAGTAAACATAATGATCTAGACAACTAAGACTTTTCCTCCATAGAATCTCACAGCTTTACAATTTTTGTGACTCAGCATACTTTAAACTGCATGGGCTATGGCATGGATTGGCATCGATTTTGATAACAGGCTTCATTCACTCACTTCAAAACATTTCTTTGAAAGCCTTCAACACTTTTTTCTGGTCTTCACAACTTTGCTGTGATATCTGACAGGGATGCCGGATGGCCCAAAGAGATAAACATCAAACAAGTAAAGTGTCCCTGAGTCCAGTCCTTTGATGCTCTCCGTGGTGACAGCTCGCTGGAGATTCACATCGTAGAAATACTTACACAGCACTTTTTCTGACTTGGGCCGAGATTCAGGTCCAGAGCACCTGTCCACACTCCTCAGCTCTGTCCAGACCTGATCTTCTTCAATCTTCTTCTTGTACACACAGTACTTGTTCTCCTCTTGTGTTCCTAGCCAGGCAATGGTGACAGAATTGCAGGTCCTCAGTTTACTGAAGGACTTGATTTTTAAGCTGTCTGGAAGAAGTGGGAATGAGGGCTTCTGGAAAGGCAGGGACACCTGTACTTTCACAGAAGAGTTAGACTCCTCTGTGGACCTCAGATGCACCAAATATGTGTCTAGAAACTTCCCCTTCAGTGAGAAATACTTCAGCCCCGAGATGTTCTCCAATGCCACTGTTTTACCGTTCTTTGTTATGTGAACCTGTACTTGTCCACGACACAACTGAAAGGTGAATTGTATTTTCTTGTGCCTTGCCTGGTACTGCAGACTGTAGAATTTCTGTTTTTTCCCATCCAATACAACCTGAATCACTTTCCCATCTTTCAGCTCCATCACCTTAGGTTCAGGTTCTTCCAGGGTTCTTGCAAACGTCCCCGTGTAAGCAGCACTGGCATTTGTGAGGAGATTGACAACAAAGACATCAAAGTAATACTGAGTGCTGGGACTCAGATTGGGCACTGTGTAGGTGTTCTTGGTACCCATGCATATCTGCCTGACTTCCCCACTACTTGCTTTGCTGATGATACTCAATTCACTGTCGGACAATATCATAACCTGCTGTGGTTCAAGAAGGTATGGGGAGAGAGACAAAGCTAATGTAGATGGCAGTTTCATTCCAGAGGATCTGATTGCTGTCTCAGCAGCACATAAGCTCTTATAGTTGTGCTTTTCATTAACTAGAAGACAGTACTGGATGTTTTCTTTATGCTGCAAGACAGAGGGACTGTGTTTCCAGGTCAGAGTCACTGTTGTATGCCCAATGCCAATAACGTCTATGCGTGGATCTGATGGAAGTTCTGGAAAGAGGTGCCCAGATGTTGTGTCAGTTGTTAAGTACACGGTAATGTGTGTGTCTCGCTCGGTGGATAAGAACTCAAGTATGTAAAGGGCAGAATGAGGAGACACGCCCATGTAAGTCTCCACAGAATTTCCCTTGAAGTTAAAAATTGTAGATACCATGCTTGGAGACTTCTGAGATTTTGAGACGTCTTGTGTGTCATGATCACCTGCAGGCAAAAAGGAGACTTGTAACTTTTGTTTTAATAGATGTAAAATAAAGCACATCACATAGGTTTTACTATTCATATATAAGGGAACATCCTATTTTCTTCCTGAAAACAATAATTATAGATAAAAATAGTTTTTGCTACTGACATTTTATTAAAATAAAATAAAATTTTAATAAAATAATATTTTATTAAAATAAAATGTCAATAACTTTTACTTTAGCAGTGCAGTTGTGGAATTATGTTTTCAAAAAGAATGTAATTATAAAACCTCAAGTTGCAAAAGCTTAATAGGCATCATGCCTGATCCCTACAATTTTCTTCTTCCAATGCCTTTATGTTGGGTGCTTTTTTTTCAATAAGACTCATATTTCCTATGAAAGGAGTTTTCTTTGGTTTATTTTTGTGCCACTGACTGTCTCCTATGAAGAAGGAAAACTTATTACTTCAGAGGAATGTTACTTAAACTCCTCAGTCAGATGTGCCTGCCTGCCAGGTAAGAACTAGTTAATGGTAGCTTTCAGATTTTAGATTGAAAAATTAATTCGAAAAGTTATGAAAGAGAGTGTAATTTTCTCTTGCCCTGAAGGCAGCAGAATGCCCACTACTGTGGTAGATGGAATTCCTAGAAAAATAAAAGGCTAAATCTTCTGCACATCACTGTGGGGAGTGAAATGACTGGTTAAAGTGGCTTAAGCCACAGAAAAAGAGCTAAGACAGCAGAGGCATGTTTGGGTCAGTACAAAGGACTTGGGAAGAAGATCCATGTTTGTGGAGCCCCGAACACCCAGTGTTGTTCCCAGATATTACTCTGTGATTTTAACTTTTTCAGATGTAATCCTTAATTTACTTGAATTGATATCAAAATTCCACGGGCCCCCATGTTTCATTCAGCGAGACAGGGACATTATCTTCAGCCCATGGGATTTTACAGGAGAGGGAAGCATGAGAAGTTTAACACACCTCCTCATGAATAACTTATGCTTTCCCTGTCTCAGGCAGACCGAGGGTCCTACCTGCTGCTCTTCCAAGGAAACTTGCTGAAGCCTTGTGCACAAGTATGCTCCATTCGATGGGAACGTCACAGGGGGTCACTGTTATTGTGAAGGGTTCAAGGGCTCTGCCTTCCTCCAAAACAAAGTAGTACCTGTAAATTTAGATTGAAAACAGAGGATAATTCAAGTCTGCCCAAGACTCCTGTAACCAGTCATTCTAATGTGGGTAGAAATGACAGCTCCCCTTTGAGGTGTGTCTACACCAGGGGATGGTGACTGTCTCAAATAGTCAGCTGTGGAAAGAATACACTGTCTTTTTTTTCCAATACACAAATATTTGCTGGAAGTTTTATGTACTTAATATATGCGATGTTTTTCCCACTGAATTTTAACATGCTTCAGGTGAGTATCACATCTCAGTACTTACCTGGCTATTTTGGATGGTGGATGTGATAAACTGCCTTCCAGATAACCACTTACTGGCTAACTTTGAGAAACCTGATATGCTTTTTTCTGGGGTTTCCTGACTAGAGTTCAGTGAAACCTCTTAGAGCATGAACTCTCTCATATGTACTTGCATATCTAGGTCTTCCTGGGAGTCAAATGAAGTGGATATAACAATGATTTTAGCCAGTCTTGAGGATTATTGGATGGTAGTTTCATCCAGGCCAGTTTTAACTTACTAACCTTTGTGACAGAGGCTGCTGCGCATGAGCAGTGCCAAGCAATATAAGTATACTCAATCAGGTTTTGGTTCCTGCTTATTTACAACAAAGTCCAACCTCTTGTTTCATTCCTTTGGCCTTCTGTTTATTTCTGTTGTTTTGGCGTATATGGACTGCATACAGTCACAGAAATGTTTGGGCTTGGATCAGTCACTTTGCAGTTAAATGAAGGCAATTTGAGGGTTTTTGTTTGTTGGTGAGACAAACCTACTCATTATGGGTAGGTCATGTCAGCCTAGAGGTCTGGCTTACTTTAAGATATGGTTGCTGGGCTAGAGTCAAGCTTCACTGGAAACAACTCCACATTCTCGATCTTTTTTTTTTTTACTTTAAGCCAAAAATATGATCTCTTGGTTTCCTGTCTGATTTGTTCTTGGGTTCATAAGGTCCTTACCTTATCATATAAACTGAAGGGGGTTTTGTTTCTGAATTGCAGTCCAGATTCCAAATTGTTATGCCACAAGAGCACAGCAAAATTCACTTTTCTCTGAGATTTCAATATCCATTTGCCTTTAACAAAGAGAGCACCTGGTTTTGCTCTTGTGAGCATCACTGTGTTATATAACACATACCATGTTGCAGTTTCTTTCTGTGCAATACCTATCAGGACTGAACCATCTGGCTCACTCTCTGCTCTGTGGCCACTCTGCTTTGCTGTATGTCAGAATCTGTATGTGCTGGTCACTGCCCAAGGTGGGGTTTGATTAAACCCCTTGAAGTGCATCTATTCCCAAACAAGCAGATCAGTCTTTGCTACCCAAGTTACAGTGCCAGTTGTAATATCTCTATCCCCTATGTATCTAGATAGGGCAGAGAACTTTGAAGGTATTTTGGGGAAGTGAAGAATCTGTGGAATTTCTGCATGCAAAGCACTTTTGATCTTAGCAAGCTTTAGTACCATTAAACAAAACCAATTCCAGCATGCAGGACACTTGGCAGAAATTATTCTGGTAAGCTGTCTACGCAGATATTCTATTGATTTTTGAGATAGTTAATTTGCTAGGTAAAATTCTTGTATTTTACAGTGAATGCAGGGTACAGTGTGTATCTGTGGCTCTGAAGCCAGGCTGTTTATGCGGCACAACTGTTTGCTGTTGAAGCTCATCCACTCTGTGTCAGCTCTGCTGCTGCTTTGAGAAACACCACACAGAAAGCTGCCTGAAATGCATATGTGAATCTCGACTTCATCTCAGAGGTTCCATACTTTGCAGATTCTAGGCAATGAAATGATACTTGAGCTTGACAGCAATGGGGCATTTCTCTGTAAATTTATTGGACATTGACAAAGCTGTACAGGTGCATAAGAATTCTTGGCCTGCACAGGTCGTGTGCACCTACCAGTGCCATAAGGAAGTGTCTGAGTATGGGAGCGACTGATTTGCTCTTACCTTTTAGGTATATCCTTCAGCAGGTGAACTGTAGTTTCCTTGCCATCAGCAAGTAGCAGGGAGTGGTAGAAGTTGAAGAGATCGGTCCTGAAGCTGTGTTGCGAATAGGTGGTGGGTGCTTTTATGGCATGGCACAAGCAAGCCAGTGCGAGGAGATGGAGAGGCAGATAAAACCAGAACCAGGACATCTTCAGTACTGCAAAGCAAGGTGATAAAAGTGAATTGAAACTGCTGTCTTGGGGGAACAAATAATCACTGATCCTCTCTTTCTGTGCCTTTCCTGGTATTTATCATCATCACAGCAAGCCAAGCATTCAAACAGTAATGGTCTACGTTTTCCCAAGTTGCTTCAAGTTCACGGAGAAATACTCCTCTGAGGATCTCTCTGCAAAGATTTAATGGCAGAACGTGCTATGAAGTCTTTTATCACAGAAAAATGTGACCAATGTAAGACAAGTGCAATATCAAAAGACAGTTACAAAAAAAAACTTTGACAAGATGAGTGGAGAGTTACATTTAAAATATTTTTCCTAGTTTATAAGCATTCATTTGACAAATTTCAAGGCTGGGTTATTTGTAGTGAAACTGTCACTTTCAAACTCACAGGAGGTCACTGTATCTCCAATGATGCTTATTCTGTTCTGTCAGAAATCATATAATTTTTTCATCCATTGTGACTGTCAGTATGTGTACAAAACAGGATCAGAAAAACTTATTCAGTGTAGTGCAGGACACTGTTTAATGAAGAGTGGAAGATCCTGGATAAGAATTCCTAAACTAATACTTAGAAGATTTTGGGCTCTTTGTGTGTATCATTAGGAGGAAGAGTTTAGTACTGCAAGGCAGCTGGATAAATAATTCTGAAATTTTTGTATTGCCTATCCCTTTCCCATCTATATCACTTCGAACCCATCTCATCATTTGCTGCTCACTGAAACTGTAACAGCTCTATTGTATTCATCTGATGAGAGATTTTTTAAAAAATCATGTATGCCCCTTCCTTTTTTCCAGGAGGCTTTATTATCAGCTTTGGATCTACGAAAAAAATGCACACAAACCGTCCCCATAATTGTCTCTTCACATGCTGACATTATTTAAAATAAGCTGTGCTGTGAGCATTGCACAGAGCTACACAGATAGATGGCTCCAGTTAGGACAAGAAATTTTGACAGTACACTACTGTATGAGGATATTGATTATCATTACAACTTTTTAGTGTCTGCCATATCCATTTTCAGAAAAAGAGGAAAGTGCCAAAGTGGAAAGAGCATAAAAGGGAGAAGGAAGGGCATAGACCTTTAATACAGGTGCCAGCTGTAGCTGAGGGATTTGGAAAGCAGAGGGAGCTCTGTGAGCAAGATCCCTTTTTTTGAGAAAAAAGTAACTTATTGTATCTTACAAGCAACTAGGAGTAAAGATTCTGGTTAAATCTGATTATTGGCTAATGATAGAATAGAATATAGAAGACAAAAGCTCAATACTTTGTAGTTTTTACTTGTTTCTATATCTGTCCTTTCTTCATGGTGCCTCCAAATGTATAGATCTAAGGCAGTCAAAATACCTACAATTCAGCAGACCTGCTGTCCATTACAGTTAAAGTGAGTTTATAAAAGTACCAGTTCCCTTATAAATCCATTTCAAACATGTACATTTAAACACAGTATTGAATGTATCTGTAGATTTTTATGTATAAAAATTGTTTTCATCTGTGATTCCCAAAGTGACACATATCTTTAGTATCAGTGAGATTATTACTGAAATTATCCCAGGTCATCTGAATGTCCTGCTTAAAATCCTAGTAAAGTTAGGATATTCTATTAATCTTTTCAATACTTTTAGAACCTGACTGAATGTAAGATTAAATGACCATCTGAACAAGTTAAAAGAATGTTCTTACATCAGAGCTTTCCTTATTACTCTGAGGCACTTCTTTGCCACTTTGTTTTTCTTGTAGTCTAATGATAGTTTACAGATTTAAATATAACCCCAAATACTTTGTTTTACCTTTGACAATGGAATCTGAGTTGCTCTGTTCTTCAGAGAGGATTTAAAAAAAAAAAAAAAAAAGGTGTTTCTGCTGCTTAAATGACAGGATCTTGCAAACCACACTGATAGCACAACAGCTGAGCTTTTCTTGTCCAGGAAAACAAACAAACCAAGTGACCCACCAACCTATAAGCAGCTTATCCCAAAGAGAACATCATCCTAAAGGCTGTTTTCACTCAATTACACAAACAGTATATTCTCAGACTCTTGGAAATACGTTACACAAAAAATCTTGTGCTTACCTATTGTGTTCCTGGCCAGATGATCCCCAGACCACTCGCTTTCTTTGATGAAAAAGCATAAAATTAAACAATGTAGACAGTTCAGATCTCTGTAGACAGATAAAAACCAAAACTGTGCAACCAGTTTAACAGGACAGAACTGATTTTTCCATATGGCTCCTGACAGACAAAGTAACAAATTCTTGCAGTCTTCAAGAAAAGAGGTAAAAAAAAAAGAGTTTTGATTTTTTTTTAAGTTGGGTATTGTCAAGGATATTTCAAATTAGCATAATTTTGAAATCTTCAAAGGTCCTGGTCGTTGCTCTTTTGGTTCTAGGGTTCCTTCTGGAGGACTGTGAAGCACATTCAAGTGTGCTGCTTCCAGACAGCAGGACTTTATTCCTACACAGAGTGTCAGCCAGACTGTTAGAGCAGCCTAATCCCAGGATGGCTGGCTGGAGAGTGGGTCTTTGACAGAAATGCAGGGAGAGGAGGAGGGGGTGAGATGGAGAGCGCAAACACTGTTAACCCTTGTTAGCCCTTAATACAATGCAGCCAGGGCCATGCTGGTTTTCTCCAGAAAACTGATTTTACACTGGGAGGTTGATGGCCTTGCATGGAGCATGTGATCTTCTTGCCTACAGCACTGCAGAAGTGTCAGATAGTTTCAGGTGTACCGTGCTTCTGATGTGTTTTTTATGGCCCAACAGGTGCTGACTGGCTCACAGAAAGGAAGGGATAAAAGCTGAGAGGGGGAGAAACGCTCTGCATTTTTTAAGCAGACTGGAATTAGCAATCCTTTCAAAACTGTCGGGAATCTACTGAGTAGAGCTGAGCAGATTTCTTGGCTTGCAGAGACTGCGTAAGAAGGAAACTCCAATAGCGTATGGGCTGGGGGAGTATTTCTGGTATGAAAGCATTGTGGCTGAGGGAGAAGGCAGGAAAAGGGTGTTTAAGAAACGGTTCAAAGCAAGCAAAACCAATTGCTTCTGCAATTGGGGCTACAAAGCAGTTGCAGAAAAGCAATGGTCCTGAAAGACATTCTCAGAGCAGGGTATGGCCAGGATTAGTGTGCTGCTTGTACTTCTTGGCCTCTCGGCCTGAGATGTCGGGTAAGGAGCCCTGGGTTTGTCCTGGCAGGGATATGTACTCAACTTTATCAAGTCTGCTCAGAAAGGCAGGCCCCAGAAAGCTGCATGAGCTTCTAGAAAGGCAGTTTTCAGAGGCAAAGCCAGAGCATAGCAGGGAGACTAGGCCTTTCATTTACTTTGAAATAAAACCTCTTGTTTAGTGTTCGAAAAGAGTGACTTGCAGAAACCCCTCATCATTTTCTCCCTGGATTTGAAGATGCATTATTTAAGCCTTCTTGAGTCTGAAAGTTTACTTAGAAGAGAGGCAGGTTCAGGGAGAAGCAGACAGGCTTCAACAGATTCTGCACAGCAGATCCTTATGAAAAATATAAATTTGCTCATCAGCTGAGGTAATGGAGAGAAATATTTACAGTGTGCTTACTCTCATTGCAGAAGATCACAGGAATAATTATGATGTTGTTCATCAAGGGCTTGCTAAATATTTATTTGCAGAGAAGTTTTGCTGAGCAACTGGGCTTTTAAAAAAGGTGACAATGTTTGAAAGCCTTGATACAGGCATGGTATTATCAGCGTATTGGTACCGGGGAGTTAGGAAGTGACATTGCAAGGTGTTTGCTAGACAACTAGCAAAAGTAGGGTAAATAGAAAATAGGATCTTTCACAAATTGCAATTTTCATGTGAAATCCAGAACAGGTGATGTCTGGGTAACAGACATGGGAACTAATGAAAATATAAGCATTTAACCAGGATAAAACCGCTCCCCTAATGGACGAGGCGTATGAGAAAGGTGCTGCAAAGTCCAGTAAGTTTCCAGAGAGGCCTAGAAGAGGGAGATGTAGGCCAGATGAGGTGCATCAAAAGATGTGTATTGAAAACAGGGCATGAGAGAAAAGATATTGGCCGTAATATAAGTGCAAGGAATAAAGTGTGTTTTTGCTGAGATTTAGAGGGACTCATGGATGAAAGTAAGGAGGGAGAATTGCAAGGAAATAACCAGTGTTGTTAAGTAGGAAGATCTTCAGGCAGGGCTCAGGAGCAGATGTAAAAATCCCTAGTCAATATGGACACAGTGGAACCGGCTGCCCAGGGAGGTGGTTGAGTCACCATCCCTGGAGGTATTTAAAAAAAGGACATGATTTAGTGGATAATGGGTACGGTTGGACTCCATGATCTCAAAGGTCTTTTCCAACCAGAAGATTCTGTGATTCTATGTTTGTCATAGAAGGGACGAACTAATGAACTGATCCTCCCCCAGCCTCCTCACTGCCAACAAGACAAGCCTTTACCCTGACCACAGTTCAGCATCCAGAGAAGACAATAGGAGTTTTTCCACTGGCCATCATTTCAGCTGTGTAAAACCAAATGCTTGAAGAAGCACTCTGTCTCCTGATGAATAAGATATAGGCAAGGATGTCAGGTGAAAGAGGCTGACAAGATGGTTTAAGTACGGACATATTCCAGTTCCTCTCACAGCTATTTCTTGTGTGCTTCCCTCTCGTGTATGCTTACGTGCTCTGCTGGAGCAGGATGCATGTTCGTAAATGTACAGGTTCACTGAAGCAGTATCAAAGGAAAAAACAATATTCTCTATGGAGAAGGTTCAGAGCTAAATTCATGACTCCTAAAGCTTCACTGAAGTCAGTGGAGTTACAACAGGAATAAATCAAACCCTTGATTTGGCACAAAATTGATACAGCAGACTTCTCACTGGAAAAATATAGTCTGTAATAATCAGGCCCTGCTGCACCTCAGAGCCGAGTCAGTGACTTCAGGCAGGCTGTTCAGAGATTCTGCTTTTGTCCCAACCCTGCTGGCCATCAACACCTTCCATGAATGCAAGAAATGCACACTTTTAATGCCAGGGACTTGATTTATACTCTGTTATGTAGTAGCTCCGCTAAAAGATCAATAGTGCTAAAAACAAAGGACCTTTGTTGAAATGGGAACAAGAAGTCGGACTGTCAGGAGTTTAGCTTGAAGCTCTCAAAGACACTTCAGATTTGTATTGTCTGGAACTGCAGTCCCCATTCCCATAATCAGGTGAGGGATTCTGTAAGCCAGAGGAGTGTCCTGCAGTCATAACAGCACTCCGTACCCGCAGTATTTGGCTGCTCTTTCATAGAATGCTTCTCAGACCTGTGCAGCCGGCCCCGTCTCAACCCCATGCAGCACTTGACGGGGGGGATGCAAAAATTGACCACATGCATTTCTGATGAGGCAGTTCCCTTGCCCTAGCAACCCACTGTAGAAGTGGTCAGGTCACCTTCATCAAGAAACAGTACCCATGTGAAGGACCAAGAGAGATCTAGTGCTCCCATTAATACAACACACGGGAGAGCAGTAACAGGACTGCTCAGTCTTCCCATCTGCTGCTCAGCTGGATCAGGCCCTGGCTGTAACCCCGGCAATTACCTAAACACAGACAACTTTCCTGCACACCCAGCCCTGCCCAGGGAGTTCTGTTTCATGAAACTCTGTAAGCACATAAAAATTGCATGGGGAAATAGAAATCTAATCTTTCAGGTACAAGACAAGTAATATTCTCCTTTTCTGTAATTTACATGAGTACATGTATACCCTATGAGTTGAAATTATTAGTCTTTGGCTATCTGTCTGCAAAACACCTTCTTAACTAATTAACACTTATAAGCTATGTTCATAGCCCTGAGTAGAAGTAGCTATGGATGCCTGAGATTTTCAAGTGTGTTCCATATTAGATCTGCAGGGGGAATTTTAGCATCCAAATACATTTTGCATATTCCATGGCTACAGGTTATAATCTGTTCCTCTTGGCTAAAGAGTCTAACTTCTGAATTGCCCTTATGGCTATGTAAAGTGGGCTGCAAACTTCTGTAAAAATGCTTTCCCAGGTGGAGAAATTGTCCAAATGATTGCTTCACAACTACTGGAGCTAGTATGTCCTTCAGAATTTAACATACTTCTGGTTAATATTATTAATCAAAAAAATTCTTAAACACACAGCTGCGCTCCAGAAAGAATCACACTTTCCTTTGAAGCAGTGTAAGCCTAAGCAGAATTCTGGCACCTAAAACCGATCAATGGTACTGTAGTAGGGCAGCTGCTTCTATATCTTCCAGGTTTTGTCAAATTCTGACAATACACAAGCACTCAGAAGGACTGTCTGATAAGAAAAGCCTGAATCTAGTCCTATTCAGAGGCATTAATAAGCCAGAGAGACGGGGAATTGCTTGTAAGTCAAAAGCAGGCTTGGAATTTTCCTGCAGCTTGTGCCCCGGTGAGAGCATAGGAATAGGTTGTTTTGGAAGCTGGTGGATTGTCCTGGCAGTGTGTACTTGTTTTGCAGCATAAAAAGCCAGTGGCCTTCTACAGTTTGGGTTTATAGCTCACAATATGGCATATGTGTGTTGAGAACTTCTCCAGAGAATTATGTAGTGATAATTGTTGTACCTACTAAAAATACACGTAAGTTTTTTACTTAGCAGAGAGGGACTCCCTCTCCAGGATAAGATGCTATCACCTTCACACTCAAAAATAATCTTTTTCTGGTCCTGTTGAAATGAATGACAGCCTTGAGGGCTCTTCTAGTAAGCAACAATCCAAAGATTATGGACACATAATCTCTTACTATTTTCATGTTCCATGTTTTTAAGAATGATAATTAGTCAGAGGAGTCTGTTGAGAAATAGATGGGACTTAGGAGACATTTCCTGTGCAAAGCTATGATCTTGCAGGTTGTGAGAGATTGCTTCTGAGGTTACTATATGGGAAAATTCTTTATTTTTCTGACAGATTTTTTTCCTCCATAAGTGTAAGTTCAGTGCAACAGAAAAATCTTCAAGTCCCGATTCAGGAGTCAGTATTACAGTAATAGACCAAAGCGTATTGAAGGTCCTGAGCTGCTATTTTCATTTACTTTTCCTTTTCACATACCCCTAGGCTTTCAGTATTTTAGGTTAAGTCCTGTTACATAGTGCCTTAGAAAACAACATTCCTTTCAAGCCGTCAAAGCAGTGTAACAGTCTGGGGAGGCATGGAATAATAAGGTGAGGTTTTCAGCTTAGCTAAAAGCTGCTGCTTGTCTCAGGAGGAAAGAGGTGGCATTGTCTGTAATCTGTGCTCCATTTGAATAGGGTAATCCTGTATTTTGTTTTTAGCTACAGTGTCACTTGTTTTGTATGCTAAAGTATTAAACTCGTATTAATAGAACTAATCCACCCTAGTGGACGAGGAGCGTCCAAGTGTTTCCTGTGGCCAGAGGTTCTCAAGTGCTGGTTTAACTCCTTTCAGTGACAAGTTGGAGAGGATCAGGGAATGCTGAGCAGCCAGATTCTTTCTCTTAAACCAAGCACAGGTCTGCTGAATTTCATGCATCTGGAGGGAGGCTCCCTGATCTTGCGCTTTGATCTGACCCAAAGGCCTTTTGTCTTGCAGGTGCTGGTTTCATTTCCAATATTTCACTTTCCTCTTTGGCTCCCAGGAGCCCTCCTTCCTTCACGTACCGTGTGGAATTTGAAAGCAACTGAAAGGTCCACCTGAAAAATTTTTCAGAAGGATGGGATTATCAATTCTTGCTTTGTTTGTCCCCACGGGCTGCAGCAGTTTGCTTCCAGGATCTTTACACTATAAACTGCCTTTTACTGAACTGGAAAACAGCCTGCATTAATTTTCCCGTCCTGACCTCCAACTTGGGTGCCAGCAGAGAAGGAGTTAACCACTGTCCTCTTTTCTGCCTTTGCTGGCTGGAGTCACTGGCATCCCATCTGGTCCATGCTGTCCATAGCTCTTCCCAGTGTTCTCTGGGGAAGGCACTACAATATCCAGGAATTTTAACAATCCTAAACAGATTGGGGGCCACATGTGGAGTAAAATGATTAGATTATAAGAAATCCAATCACATTTGCTGCCCGGGCCCTATATTTTTAAGCATTTAGAATCAGGCTTTCTACTCAATTACAAGTATTTTTCATGTGACAGAGATAAAGTTATTATGTTTGTCTATCCATCTTGTCCCCAGAGGAATATTATCCATTTTAATGTTTGATTGTAGGAATTTTAATGAATAAGTTAACATTACATCTAATAAAATCTGTCACCTTTTTCATAAATCATCACAGTGACTTGCTGTTTATGATAGTCAGACTGTAAAGAAGAAGCAATACCAAGCATATTCATACATATGTTTATAGAAAGGGAAAAGTAATCTCCATGCATTTTTCATTCCTCCTTGTTTAATGTACTTATTCTCTGTTCAATTAAAAAATGCTGGATATTTCTGAGAGCTTAACAATAAGTTTATTTCTGTGAAACAATATTATTAATCAAAATTATTTATTGAAAAAATCCTTCCAAAATTGAGCATAAGTATAGAAATTAACATAAAATCATGGAGCTTATTCTACAGCTGCGTCTCTTGATATCACCCTCTCTTATGATACAGAACATTCCCTTGCTGATGCTCTGGTAGCCCTGAAATCCCGTCTCCTCTTCCAGCACCCCTGGAAGAGGAGAGAGGAGCACAGACCAGGAGACAATAATGTATTTTGATATAGAGTTCTTGTGTGGGAACATCTTTGGTTTTGAATAGGCTTCATGGCATGGTAGAAGAGAATGGAGTAGGTGTGGCCGTGCCTCCAACTGCATGGAAATCTGCCTTCGTACCCATGTGGGCACCTCCAGACCAGTCTGCTGCCCATCCTCTGCACACCTCTGCTCTGGTCCTTCATGACTCCAACACCTGGAGCACTGTGCCTGTCCACATCTGTTCCTCAGCCTACCTGTCTCCTATTTGCCTCTGACTGTCTTCTACCCCTGTCTGATCTTTGGGATTGGTGAATACATGCACCCCAGTGGACTGGAACACAGTTCCTTGCTAGGTTGCAGAGGGCCCTGTAAAATGACCAATGCAGCTTTTTGTCCAGAGGCAAGTCCAAAATGTCACGCAAATGTACTATTGTGAAATACTCCTTTAGGGAATCCACTTAGCAGAAATACAGGGCTATCTGATGTGGCTCTGCATGTTTTCCTTCCTGCAGACCAAAAGTTTTGCCCGGGGTGAATTTTCCACTTAGAAAATTTGATTATAGAAATTGCCTTGCTCACTCTTCTCCTGTGTCTTGGATAACAAGTGAAGTCCTCACCATGAAGGAAGTGGTCTGCCAGGCTGAAAGCAAGGATTTCTGTACTAGGACAGCCTAATAACCAGAGTGCTTTATCTTGGTTCTGGCACTCATTTGCAATGGGAATGCTAGCAGGAGGGGGAAACCTTTGCTGTACCATAGCAGCACACCTAAGACCAGTGATTAACAGCAGTGGCTGCAGCCAGCTAATGCATCAGGGTCTCAAGGAAATTTGCACTGTTGATTTTTTTAAAAAAACATGACTGCTCTAAATTTACAAGCTATTTTATAGACTCATTAATTTTTCATCGGGGAAGGATAAATGAGTAGCTGGAAAGGAGCTCAGAATGTGGGCTATTTACACTTAATTTATAAATTATGAACTTGAAAACTGACACTTTATGGTACTTGGTATCATTTCATAATGAAATGGAACGAATCTCTCTGCTTCTACACTGGATCTGGCATAATGTTAACATCTCACCTTTCAGGCAGTTTCTAACAGCAGTGACTGAACACTGATCAGCCCTTGGGTGGAAGAGTCATTTCCTTTGCAATACTCTCAGCTCATTTTCCTTGTGCTCCCTCTTTCCTGTGAAGGATGTTTGGTCCCCACGTTCTGCAGGTCACCAGTTATCCAATAGAGTCCTGGCATGATCAGTGTAAGAAACTGTGTCTATATCCTGACCCAAGAATGAAGAAGCTTCATCTCCATCCCCAAGGAAGCGTGTGTGAGGCTCATTGATCCTACTATGACTCTACCAAATGATCCCACAAGGCTTCTGCAGCACAAGGGGGAACTAGGGAAAACTAAGGCAGCTCCAATGGCTCCAGACATTCATTCTGGAGGATTATGTGAGATATCTGGGGCAGGGATAAGAGATATTTCCCTTTTTGTGCCTCTGCTGTATTCAAGTGACTCCAAAACTCCATGGACAAGTTCCTAGACTCATAGAAGGGGGTGTGGAGAGTCCTATGACAAGAGAAGAAGTGGTGATGGCACTGCAAAGGAAGGACCACAGAGGATTTGGGGAAATTCCCCCATTTGCATGATGCTTACTGGTACTGGATTTGCACTGAATCAGAGTCAAATGTATGCAAAGAATGTGCAGCCACAAGCTCACATGGGAAAAATTCACTTTTTCCCTTCACTGACACAGCTACCTACGTGTCAGTCTTGGTCTGTGTTAAAATACTGCTTCTGCCTTTAGACTAGCTCTGGTGTTGTCCAGCTTTTCAGATTTATTCCTGACACTGGCCTTATTTACGCTACTACTTGGCCAGTGGCCATTTTTTACTGACTCTTGCCTTTAGATTTCTGCATGAAATTGTTTCACAACTTTGTTGAAGTTCCTATCAGTGCACAGCTTTTCAGGAAGCTGCTCAGAATAGGACTGCTTCATCATGGAGCTGTCTGAGAAGCCTGTCCCAGAACTTATGGCCCATGCTGCCAGCCTCTTTCACTGAGGCCTCTTGGCTCTTGCTGAAGATACATGGCTGGCAGCATGGCCCCTTATGTCCACATATCTCAAGGCCCTCGTGCCCCTGAGATCTTTTGGAGAGGCCTCAAAATTTACAGTAGCCTATTGCCCTTGGCTTCTAGTTATCCCACAAATTGCTCCAATCATCGACTATAACGTCAGTGCTGTTGCCCAGCTGATTCCATGTGGCTCACTGAGTGGCCTTCAAGACATCTTTTATGCCATGCAATGCTGCTCTGCTCCTTGCTCGCATGTCCAGTTCTCTTCTGGGGGGTTCTGGTTATGTCAAACCATCTGAAAGGTCTGAAGAACAGGTTGTTAAAGAGGAATGTTTATCAGAAATCCTTGAGCTTTCCTTCTCTCGCTGTGAGTTTCTGTGAACTTAATTTAATGCTTGTGCTGTTCTTGCTCTATACAGAATCGTTCTTGGCTTGGGTTGGACTTGATCTGAATTTGTGTCTGTCTAATATTTAGACTGACACTAGGAATAAGTTACCAAATGTGGTGTTGGCAAAGCCTTGGCCTCTTTTAGTCGGAACTGCATGTCAATTTACTTTTTATCATACTTTTTTGAGCGATGATTAGAAATTGTTTGTTGCTGGATTTCACTAGCCATAAACCCTGTTCTCCATAAGCATGGTCTACCCTGTGCAATAGGAAGAAAAAAATTGGTTTTTCACCTTCCCTTCCCTGAATCCTTCATGCAAAAGACTGTTTGGGTGCTGTCTCTCCCCAAATCCGTTGTGAACTCATTTTTTCTGGCTGTTGTGATACACATGGCTCAGAGAGTGAATGGGGAGCTGGGAGGTGTCTTATCCATCCTCTTATGAAAAAAACAGATTTCATTGCTCTGAAGACACAGGATTGTGACTGGACCAAGGATGGGATGTTCCTGTCACAGAAGGGGTTACCCTAGGAAGAAACTACAGCACAAGTCAGCCATAGGAAAAAGACATTATTTCAATATATGGTGGGCCACAGGGTAAATAGCAGGTAATTGTTGAATTCTGGAAGCAAAAAGGAGCAGAGCTTCAGGAGGAGTTTAATTCTCCCAGCAGACACTACATTTGTAGGAATCATAAGGCAAGGTCAGGAAATATCTCTTCCCAAGGCTGACTCCCTGCTTCTCTTCAAATTCAATTAGGCACAGAGCAAAAGAGATGCAGGTCCAGATGGCAGGGGCAGCACGAGAGCAGTGTCTACTCCTCATGACACAGTGAGCAGCAGTGAGGAAGAGAGAGGAGCTGCCGTCTGAGGAGCAATGGGAAGGAGCTGGTGAATAGAGAGCCCAGAGGTCAGGCAGAGGAGGGAGAAGAACAGCCACACCATTTTAGCTCCAGGTCATTGCCTCTAAAGGCTGGGTGCTGGTGGGTGGGGGAACTCTTCTACTTATTTCCATTTTTACAATGCAGGTTTGTCAGGTTTTCTTGGCTGGAGCACCATGTGTGAATGTGTGATCTGTTTTATTATCTTCCACAACTTGGTACTACGTAGGCCAAAGAATCAAAACATGTGCCATCTCATTTGGCTCCTGGAGTGAGTTTGTCTGACATCCCGTATCCCAGATTTATATTTCTGTTTAATAAATCCCCTCTTCACAGGGGAAGAGGGGAAGAATCAGAGAAATGGAACTTTAACGAGGGATAAACAACTGCTGGGAAACAAAGCATTGATAAATATTTACTCTGGGACATACCTTTTGAAGCAAAACAGCTCCCAGCACTATTGTCAGGGAAGAAACAGTCAATTCCTAAAGGAATTAATCTCTTCATAATCGTAATCGCCTCTGATGAATGTCTTTATCATGCTAGCTGAGTAATTGCACTGCTGTCAGGACAGGATTTCTGTTAATTAATTAAAAAATGTTTTTCACTCCAGTATGCTCCTGACTTATTTATCTGATGGAAATAAAAATATCTAATAAATATCTAATAAAGCATTGGCTTAGAGAAAGATGCTAAAAGAGAGCTGAGGGAGAAAGTTGGGGAAAGAAGGTAGTTTTCCCTCAAAGGATCCACTCAGAAATACAAAGCAGGTTGTCATAGATATGCATTCAAAAGTATAATGTCTCTCTGGCATCTTAGTAGAGCTTCAAGACCCCAAGAAAATGAAATTCACCTTCACATGCCAATCTGATCCAGCCATAGAAGGAAGCTAAACTAGGGAATACACATTGCACTCATATGAAGGCATGAAATCTAACAGGCAGTTAAGGAAAGTCAGCAATGTAAATGGTCAAGACAAATGAGACATTGTTTCATCCAAGTTGGCTTTATTCCTGGCTTTCAGAAGCTCACCTTTAGAGCAGATGATCAAGTTAGATCCATTGTGCTCTTATGAGCAAGCTAACAAAGTATTTTCAAAGTTTTGATGTTGGGTTTTTTTAATATAAATGTCACACCTTTACAGAGTGAACCCTTTGTTTTCCTTCTTCACAACAGTAAAAGTGCTTGAGGGCCTTGATCTGCAAGTGCTACTCATGAATTATTAACAAGGCTTCTTCACCAGTGAAGCTGTGCACATGGGCGAGCAGCTACGAAGCTGAGCCTTTAGCCCAAAGAACCCATTCTGGCTTGGAAAACTGCTAAGAATGTGCTTGTAGTTGCACAGTTATAAATGCCAATTAATTTTATTAATGGCACGAACAGCACAGCTTAACCATGTGGGCCCCTTATCTTTGAGACAGAAACCCCACACAATTTCGTCATCTTTATATGGCTGCTTAAAGCACAAAAAACCTGACAAACCTGGCAGTCTGGCCACATACTTTCCACTCACAGTATCACAGTATCACAGTATCACAGTATCATAAGGTTGGAAAGGACCTCTGAGATCATCAAGTCCAACCTATAACCCAACACTAACACCAACACTCATTAAAATGAAATATGTGTCACCATTTTTCCAAGCTGCTTAGAGAGTATCTACCTATTAACTTTCACCATAAGAGACTTCTTTGAAATTTTCCATCACTCAAAAAATCCTTTTCCATATCGGCAGCTCCTACAGGAGGGTCTGAGACTGTAGATACCTTCACTACTTGGAAAGCCTGGGGGATGTAAATCCACATTGGGTACCACGATGCAGCTGAGCGGTGCTGGGCCCATCTGCTGGGTGATCACCAGCAAACCATTCACAGCACTGTGCTGCTCCAGAGGAGAAGGCTGACCATTTCACAGAGGTTGAGCTTGGCCCTGGGGAGCAGCTTTGTTCTTGGCCAGAGGAGCCTAAAAGCTATGCAGAGCGAGCACAGGTGCAGGTTATATTAATGCTTAGAAAAAGAGACTGCTATGATACCTTGGTGAAAACCTGCCCCCTCTGAGCTCACCCACCATAAACTGTACTGCAAAGAGGGTTTTGGTGTCAAAAAGTGTCTCAGTAGTCTTAAATTATCTTCCTGACTGCCCCTGTTAGCTGAGGACCTCCACTCTGCTGAAGTGTCCACACTCCTTCCAGCTAAACAGGGAGGAAAAAGAGTGAAAGCTGGATAAGGGACAGCGTCAGAAGCTGCTCTTCCCTTGTAGGATAGGTTGAATAACTAATGTGGTTTGCAAGACATGCTAAGAGCCTTCTCTGAAAGTAGAGGATAAAACTCTTTTTCCTCCCAGAGGCACTCTGTAAAGTCACTAAGTCTGGTCAAGCTGCTGCGGCTCCAGAACTCAGTTGTTGTCAGAATCTTTTAGCTGACATAGCCCAAGCACCTATGAAGAATGTGCTCTCATTTTATTACACAAGCAACAATGTATATCAGCATTTAAATATGCAGATGCAAAGGCTTCAAACTGGATGCTTTTAAGGACCTCTTATGGAGTTCCTCTGTCTGGTTAAAATAGGTTTTGACTTTTGTTGCTGATGGTGTTTTATTTAATAAAAAGAGAAAAAGCCTTCTTTCTCCTAGATGCCTTTTCCAGGCCTTTCTTTCCATGGACAACTGGGTATGAAAACTGGGATAGCGTAATATTAGCTGGCAAGGCACAACTGGTACTTTGTTGGTTATGTTTCCTTTGAGCCTTGGCTCTTTACTTCTCCGCTTTCCTAGTCTCTCTATGTGTTCTCACCCCAATTAATTTAATTTCATACGTATCACTGGGAGCCTTTGCACTGAGCTGAGCATGATTTGGGCTGGCCCCACACAGGACACACAGGAACACACAGCCTTGGTTTAGACCTGACCGTAATTCCCTGCAATCACATTTATGAAGACAACACTTCCTCGTGAAGTACCTTTAGCACATTACTGGGATTTTCAGTTTGCCCCCTGTTTCTAATTCTCTCTCCACTGTTACCTCTGTCATTCTGGGCAGGTGTGTAACTTTGCTCTACCCTTTCTATTCAGTGGGAAATATAATTTTGTCTTCTTACTAAAGCCAGCAGGAAGCTTAAATATAGTTTGAGAAATGTTGTAAACCCTGGCAAAACCCTAAACTGTCTAAGGTGCCAGAAATGAAAAACAACTGAATAGCCATCTGGAAAAAATATCAATAGTTTCACAGCAACATAACAGCATAACTTATAATATTCATAGCGTGGCTGAAGCTGCTTGTATTTTCCCTATATTAAAGTACAAATTTATGAACCATATGTAGAGAAGTTAGGCTGCAATTTGACAGGTTGTGCTGTCTCTGAAAATCTGGCCATCAAACATATCTTAAAAAGCTGATTGATGATTCCAGTGTGGCAACATTACCTCTCATTCTGTCTGACAGCAAACACCTGTGAGAGATGGTGTATCAGCTTTTTAATTATATTGTATGTATACAGTTTCTGCAGCACAGATTAGGCCTCAGTCTTTGACCTTGAGAGTCCTAAGGTAGGACTTTTCCCTACTAGTTTTGTCAGGAGGTGATACAAACAGACTTGCCTTTAACACTTCACATCAGGCCCTGATGGGACTTCAAGACAGAGAGGCAGTGATAGGGGCTTGACTGATGGATGTACCAGCCTCAGGTGTAACACTCTGGCCTGAAGCAAGGAGATATTTTATGGGAGAGAGCTCTGGTGGCTCTGTGTGCTCTGTAGCATGAGCCCACATATATGACCCTTCGTATTTTACTGGGGAGACTGTATTTAGCATGCACTTAAAGCATTATAACAGTAAATAAAGACCATGATGGAATCTATTCACTATACCAGCTCGAAGGACATCTTTTACTTCAGAAGAAAAATCCCTCTGCTACATGTGACAGACCTTTCCCCTCTCCCACGCTCATCGATTGAGCCACTCCCTGTGGCACGAACCCTTCCAGTGGGGTTGTTTGCAGCTGGGCCCTTCTCTTATCTCCCAGCACAGCTCTACAAGCATTTATGCACGTAGGAGTGGGTCGTGTGGTGTAGTGATGGGTACAAGGGAGGTGGGGGGCAATGTCAAATGTGAGACTTCTCTCAAGCTAGTATTGCACCAGACATGGAGGTACAGCTGATGGGGACAAGTCCCTGTGAGGCAGAGAGGGGTGGTGAGAGGAAAACCCTTTCTGTCGGGGAAATATCTTTAAATCAAAGTAGCTTTTTAAATTGAAATAGAAGAGAAGAGCATGTAGGCTTTTTGGGCACTGACAGTACCACTTGGTGACAAACTTGATACTTGCTCTGCTAGTATTATGTCATTCGAGTGGCTGAGGGAACTTGGGTTGTTTGGCTTAGAGAAGAGGAAGCTGAGGGGAGACCTTATCACTATCTACAACTATCTGAGAGGAGGCTGGTCTCTTCTCTCAAGTGACAAGTAACAGGACAAGAGATAACGGCCACAAGTTGCACCAGGGCAGGTTTAGATTGGAAAAATTTCTTAATGGAAAGGGTTGTCATACACTGCAATAAGGTGCTGAGGGAGGGGGGTTGAGTCACCATCCCTGGAGGTGTTTAAAAGATGGGTTGATGAGCTTCTTATGGACATGGTTTAGCAGTGGATAGGTGCGGTCGGACTCGATGATCTCAAAGGTCTTTTCCAACCAGATGATTCTACAATTCTATCATTCAAAAGATCTTAGTCTACATTCTTGCCTCACCTGCTGTGTCTTTTTATTTTAGGAAGAAGAGATTTCATCCTTGTAGAGCTGCTGCTAACCAAAGGACAAAATAGCAAACAGCATGACTCTTGTGTCTCTTTGTCACAAGTATGAGGAAAGAAGGAACGTTTATAATGATGGAAATTTAATTTGTAAAATGTGACATACGTGTCTAGTGCTCTTGCAGATTGAAGAACAGGTGTACTTATAATGCTGGAAAAGAACTATGCTAGGAATGATAGATACATTATCATAATTAGACACAAGAATAAATTTAGTAGAATGAAATAATAATGCTCCCAGTTTAAACACAAATATCAGCCCCATCCAGGCATCCCTGAGAAAATAAATAGTATGCAACATATAATTCTGCACTAAACAGTTCAGAGATGAATTCCTCATACTTGTGTTTCCAACCCTGGAGCCTTTGGTAAGCATATTCTTTCTCCATTGAGGGAAAAAAATTCCTCTCTTTAGACAGGAATGAGAACTTGCACACTTAGTGACGCCGCTTATTATACAGAGTGGACATAATTGAGAGCTCAGGTTGCCTGTCTTCCTCATGAATTGGTCTTGAGACTTCAAATATGTGAGTATGCAGCTCCTCCTACATTAAAGTCAACTGTTTTCTGTTTGCAGATCATGACCCTCTTGTCCCCTCTGCCTTGTTAAATGGAACAGGGTAGGGTGAGGATTAGGCTGAGACTGAAAGTACTGTGAACAGAGCACTTTTGTGAGGAGTCACAACTGTAAAAAGCTGAGTCATTGATGTGATTTTCAGAAGAGAGCAGATAGAGCAGATTAAGCAGGAGGCAAGTTTGTTTCCTTTACATTCTTAAATGAATGAGAGTTAATCTACTCCTGCATAGAGTCTGTCTCAACGCATTTATCAATGTTATCTGAGATGCAGTGTTATCTGAGATGGACTGTTGGAGAGGTTTGAATGACATAGCTTGATATTGAGAGTCCATTTAAGTTTGCATCATTTACTTTCTTCATTGATTCACCCTTACACCACACTGCTGCCATTCAAAAGTCAAGTGGTGCCAAAAAGAAAAAAGTTCCTCAATTTCCTGACCTCCAGTGAAGTCCTAAATTTCTTTGCTGTGTGCTTCCAGCTCTTTTAAGTATGTTTTCTGACCTCAGGTAAATGACCTCATCACAAATAAGATCCCTGTTTTGGACATGCCTGAGTGCACATTGCACAATAAATCTTAAATTCAGGCCTTAGGTTCCCAAAGGTTCATTCTTCCCTCTCATTCACTTCCCTCTGAGTGTGCAGGACAGGAATAGTTGAGTGTCTCCTGGGGTTCATAGAGCCCCTGGTGAGGAGCTGAAAGGCATTACTTTAGTTCAGGACAAGTTGATGGACCCCTGGGAAGTTTTGGCGATAGATGGAGATGCAGACAGTCAGATGGGTACTTGCCCTCAGTTGTAAGAACTGACAGTTAATGGCTGGTTGTTTTTTTTTTAACACAATTCCACTTATTTTTTATAACACCATGAAGAACTATGACAAAATAATCTCTCAGAAAGAATTAATAGAAGTATAAATCCACAAGTGGAAGCACTGATCTATAAGGTGAATTAAATTATTTAAAACTCAATATATACTTGACACTTCAAAATACTAGTAGTTTAGTATCACTCCGAAGAGTTAATAGCACTTTTGAAAGCATGCAGAGTACTTAAATAAGAGACAAAATGCCACTGAGTGAGAGGTTAAATTACAGGGCATCTCACTCTCCTGATCTCTGGTAACAGAATATGGAGCTTTTCAACCCTAGGTAACTTTGTGATCTACTAATGTGATCGAGAGTTACAACTGTCCTCTGTAAAATGGTGTAAGTCCTGTTCTCCAAGTGAGAGATCTCTCTCTGTGCCTCCCTCGATATTCCTCTCACTGCAATCAGATTTGGGTACTTTTGTTCAGGAGAGTATACAAATGCCTCACCAGCACAGTTAGAGGCTGTGCAGAACCTACTGCGCACCAGGAATGGGAAAGGGCACAAGGAGGGTATGCAAACTGGATGGAAATCTTTCTTACCATGAGAGATCATAGAATCATAGAATTATCTGGGTTGGAAGAGACCTCCAAGATCATCAAGTCCAGCCCTTAATCCAACACTATCGTGATTACTAGATCATGACATTAAGTGCCACATCCAGTCTTGTATTAAAAACCTCCAGGGATGACAAATCCACCCCCTCTCTGGACAGGCCATTCCAATGCCTGATTACTCACTCTGTGAAGAACTTTTTTCTGATATCCAGCCTAAACCTTCCCTGACAGAGTCTAAGCCCGTGCCCTCTTGTTCTGTTGCTGGTTGCCTGGGAGAAGAGTCCTACTCCCACCTGTCTACAGCCTCCTTTCAGATAGTTGTAGAGAGCAATGAGGTCAACCCTGAGCCTCCTCTTCTCCAGGCTAAACAACCCCAGCTCCCTCAGCCTCTCTTCACAGGACTTGTGCTCAAGTCCCTTCACCAGTTTTGTTGCTCTTCTCTGGATCTGCTCCAGCACCTCAATATCCTTCTTGAACTGGGGGGCCCAGAACTGAACACAATACTCATGGAGTGGCCTCACCAATGCCGAGTACAGGGGAAGGATCACTTCCCTCGCCCTGCTGTCCACACTATTCCTGATACAGGCCAGGATGCCATTGGCCTTCTTGGCCACCTGGGCACACTGCTGGCTCATGTTTAGCCTCCTGTCAATCTGTACCCCCAAGTCCCTTTCCACCTGACTGCTCTCCAGCCACTCTGTCCCCAGCCTGTAGCGCTGTGTGGGGTTGTTGTGGCCAAAGTGCAGGACCTGGCACTTGGCCTTGTTGAACCTCATCCCGTTGGACTCAGCCCATCTCTCCAGCCTATCAATGTCGCTCTGCTAAGATCTGAAAAGATAACCTCCTTTAAACACTTAAGTATTAAAATGCCTTTTAAATACTAAGGCTATGCAATGTCATTGCATTGAGTGACTAAAACCTAAGGACCCACAGTGCTTACACTTTGCGTGGAGATGAAACCACTCTACAGAGCAATTCCTTCCTGACACCATGGGAGAAGAATTGTCGCTATCTTGCTGCATCTGTTGACATTATATTTGTCATATCCTTACTTGCAGTGGATGGACACATGATATCTCTCTGCAAAGCTGCCAATCAATAACTTTCATCACAATTCACTTAATTTTTAGAGTAGAGAACAGTCACACTGCACCAGTAGATCAGAACAAGTCAGCTTGGGGTGTTTTGCTATTGCCTCTCCATCAGTAGTGTTCCGAGGCACTCCAACGAGCTCAAGCCTCTGCCATCCATATTATAGAAAAAGACACAAAATCTTTGGATAGTTCATTTTTCATGCTGGATACAAAACTGCCATCTTTTATAGAGAAACTCATCCTTCCTTGTCCAGCTAATCCTGGCCCTGACAAGCCTGTTTGGGGCTCCACCCACAGCACCTGCCCACAGGCCTAGAAGCTCTGATTAAGCTCAGCCCTTGGCCTTCACCTATGGCCAGAGCTGTGTTGTAGAAGTGCTGATCTTCAGCTCAGCTATGCTTGTGTTGGCTGTGAATCCTGCTGCTCCAGACCTGTGGGATGGCTTCACTGAGGGTCTTCCTCATCACCACGAAGTTGTCTGACCTAGGCTGCTATTTTCAGCTTGCCTTGCTCATATACTGAGGGATGGGACCTTGTCTGGTAAGGCATCTGTCCTGCCAACTCTCTTACCCTGCCTGCCTCCCTCCCTGTCCCTTAGGGAGCAGCTGGCCCTTGCTGCTTCCCAATCCTAGCAGAAGTGCTAAAGGGCCATTGGTGTCACTGTTTAGTGCTGAGAGTTATGTTTTTACAAATGAAAGCTCTGTAAAAAAATTCCTGTCTGTTAATGAGGAATAAATGACAAGATTGCATTAAAAATCCAGATGCCTCCTCCCTGCTCCCAGATCATTGCAAGCTGAGGATGCATGGAGCTGTTGGAGCAACGTGGTTTCTGTCACTCTAGCACTAACTGCTCTCTGGTCTATTAACGAGTACAAGTGCTTCTTGCATTGGTGGAATCATACAATTGTAGAATGGTTTGGGTTGGAAAGAACATCAAATATCATCCAATTCCAAACCCCTGCTATGGGTAGGGATACCTTCCACTTGATCTGGTTGTTCAAAGCCTCATCCAAACTGGCTTTGATAATCTGCAGTGATGGGGCATCTAAACTTTTCTGCACAACCTGTGCCAGTGTCTCACTACCCTCACAGTAAAAAATTTCTTCCTAATATGTAGTCTAAATCTCCCCTCTTTCAGCTTAAAACTGTTACTTCTTATCTTATCACTGCAATCCCTGCTAAAGAGTCCCTCCCCAGCTTTTCTGCAGGTCCCCTTGAAGTGCTGGAAGGCTGCTTATGGTCTGCCTAGAGTCTTCTTTTCTCTAGACTGAACAACCCCAACTCTCTCAGTCTGTCCTTGTAGGTGAGGTGCTCCAGCTTTCTGATCATCTTTGTGGCCCTCCCCTGGACTCACTCTCACAGATTCATGTCCTTCCTGTGCTGAGGACTCCAGAACTGAACACAGTACTCCAAGTGAGGTCTCACAAGAGTGGAATAGAGGAGAAGAATTACCTCCCTTGATCTGCTGTTTATGCTTCTTTTGATGCCCAGGATACAGTTGGCTTTCTGGGCTGAAAGCACACATTGCCAGGTCATGTTGGGCTTCTCATCCAACAAAGGTGCTTGTGTTTGAAGAGGTGGCTTATGGGTAGTGCTTTCTCCAAGAGTCTGCCTGAGGTTGAGATCCCCAGGTCCCACCTAGATAGTAAGGCTGGCACATGCTGTTTGGGTTTCTGCACTCTCCAAGGTTGTTGTTGCAGTGCCTCCAGGAAGACTTGTAGAGCAGAACAAGGTTTACAATTGCAGCATCATTTGCACTTGCAATCAACCCAGCACTATCCAGAAGCACTGCACGCAACTTCAGAGAGCTGTTGATGTGAAGCAGGGAAAGATGAGGCTGTGTAATGTATTTCATGGCTAGGAGCTGCAACACTATGTATCTTGGAAGTTGTGGCCAACTTTTGGCCTGACTCTTCTGAACAGTAAAGAGGAAATAGATAGTAGCTCTGCAGATACATTTTCTCACTGCTGGGTGCCTGTTAACTGGCTGGCTGCTGGATCCCAGTTTGATAGCTGAGTTAAAATAGAAGAATTTAACAGTTCTATGGGTAAAGCAAGAAAATAAAAATCAAATATGTAATTCAACCTTCACTACTGTTGCACTGGGCCTTCTTCCAGCTCAGGCATGGAAAATGTATCCACCTCCAAGTGTGCGGCAATAGCCAGAGGCACCATTTGAATCTGCCTTTACAGCTGATTTCTGAAACTCTTTCTGTTCAGTAGCATCCCTGTATGCCCCTTGTGAGCCAGCCCAGCAGGTATGTGAGTGTTGCTTGCTTCCTCTGTCACCTGAAACTTGGCACGCATGAACAGTGAGAACTCATCTGGAGTCTGCTGCTTGGCCTTTGTGTGTTAGTGCTTCTTGTCAGGATCCAGGGGACATAAATAACAGGCAGAAGGGATGCAGACAAGGGCAGTGACCTTGGCAGGCTTTTTTTCCCAAAAGGCCTGGAGCCAGCCACTGCTCTCAGGCACTTACCATTCCCAGTGGGATCAACAGTGAAAACTAACAGTAAGGAAAAGTCCCACATGACAGATGCACTGCCTGGGTCAGGGCAAAACAGTAGTTAAATTTTATATTCAACTTGCGAAGCTACCTCAGCTGAAAGTAATATTGTAGCAACTGTGCACAAACTCAGCAAGCACTGGTCCTGCAGCTGAACTTGAATTACTTGGTAGGTGCTCCGTACATTTCTATCTGTTCTTTATTTTGGGGAATCTTATTCCTAAATCACCTTACTGTGTTGGTTGTATGCTGCTTCTTTTGGGTGTGTACTTTGCAATTGGAATTGAAGGGCCAGTTTCTTGTCTCTTAACTGAAGGCAGATGCCCCTTTTGGTTGGTGCCTTTGAAATTTTCTTGAAGTGGGATAGTGTTTCTGCATAGAGCTATTCAGTGTAGTTTGGTGGAAGGGAAGAGTATATTGCCACATATCAGTTGTGAGTGTAATAACACCTCTGAATAGGGCCTTTTCCTTCCAGGCATGTTCAGACTGCTCCAGGATTTCTCCTAAAAGCTTACAGCTGTTCTTTCTGGAAATACCTTTTGAACAAACAACTGATATAGACACACTCTAACATTTACAGTTCAAATGCCAAGTGGTTTTGTGTTGATCCCTCGTGAAAACTGACATCATGTGACCTATTTCAATCATCCCAAACAACAAAATTGGCCCAAATAGTAAAAGTTGTATAATTGTCCAGTGTGGTTTATAATTAAAGGATAACGATTTCAAAAAAGCTTCTATGAAGCCTGTGGTGAGATTTTTTGCAATACAGGGTGGATGTGCTGGGTCTCCTCTGCTGGGTGGAGAGCATGGCCTCCCCAGTGCAGCCTGAGCTGCGGTGTGTGGAGCTGGGAGTATATCTCCTGAGTCAGAAATGTTTTATTTACTGTGCCATGGTGTGCATCAGACTTGGAGTTCTGCTTCTTTTTAATTTCTTTATGCAATAAGTCACACATGCTGTAAATGATTACTTGGCTTCAAATGTTATCACTTTTACTGGATTTGTCCGGATGGTTCCAGCTGGATCTGTGCATACAGCTGTGCCATAGTGCTTCCTGGGGGAGCTTTCATTTCAAAACAAAGTACAGGCAGGCTGCATAAAGGTGCCAAAAAAAGGTATAACTCAGGATGGAGTAAGAAATATAATCAGGTGGGGTTTAGGTAATTATGCCAAAAATCAGCCACGCTGCAGCCTTCCAACCCACATGAGTTTTGAAATGTGGAAGTGCAGTCAGGTTGCCCTGACTGCCTGTGCATGGGGGAAACATGCTGGGGAATCTTAGAAACTGAAGCTGAAAGAGGCTCTCTGCTTTTTTTTTTTTTTTAAAGGAGTGATCCCTCTTCTCAGCTAAGGGTAAGCAGAGAGGCTGCCAGAGCATTTCAGTTGGTATAATCCTATCTGCAACGCTGTTCAGTATCTGTTTTGGTGCTCTGTCTCTCTTCTGGTACATCTTGTTTTTCTGACAACCTTCCCTTCACTCAGAGTTTGACTACACTGCACACTAATTTTTCTAGAACAAGCCTTTTGAAAGGGTAAAGTGGAATAAAATGAAAAACATAGTTCTCTTCCTTCAGAGTTCGGCAGGCACCTGGCTCATCACTACTGAAAGCAATGAAATTATGTACTAAGTCTGTCCTTAGCTCTGAGCACTAATTCCCCTTCCCCACTGACATCATTACATTCATTTACTGAAATCTTCTTAGGGCCAAGAGGAATGAGAGGGCCAAGGAGGGTGGCTGCTCCTTGCCAGCCCTCCCAGGCCTTATGCAGGCAGTTACGCAGCCAGGGATAATGCCAGGAATTTAAACAGCAGCATGGGACTGAGTCTGGGCTTGCTTCTTTTACAGAGGCTGTATGGGCAGGGAGCACTGGAGGGCACTTCAGACTGGGAAGGCTGCTCTCAGATATCAAGAGGGGGAAATTAGGGAGGGGGCAGGGAGAGATCCATGTTACTAGGACAGTCCTATGTTACCCCTTCCTGTAAGATGGACAGCAAAACATTTCGAAGTGTCTTTCCTGAGGCTGCAGGGCATCTACCTCAGGGGACAGGATACCCAAAGACTGCCCAATAGTGCACGGAAATGAATACTGGCATGTCCTGCTTCACTGGAGACTTTAGTCTCACTTCTGTGAAGCTCCCACTTCTTGAGTTAGATGATGGGAACTGAGGCACTGCAGGCACAGATAATGGGCACAGGAGAATTGCAAAGAACTTCCTTACATGTTCCACTAGTAATGTCCTGTTTACCAAAAACAAAGCTTTCCTAAGCCCTGCTGTCCTAATTTTCTTCTTTCACTGTATCAGCTTGGTTGCAGGCAGGGTAAAGAGTGAGCAGTTTTGATCTTTTCTGGTTAGAGATTCACTGAAGAAATTCATACCCTGAGCCACTGGAACTGCCTTTTACCTGCTGTTCTATCCTCCCTTCACTGTCAACTTATCACATAGACTGAATCCTGTGTGGCCTCTTCCTCCTTGTTTGGGGCTCATTGCAGTCCAATGGCTGTTCCCATCAACCTGCTCTGAGCAGGTCTCCAGGCTGGTTTTGGGTTTACCATTTATCAGTAGACAATCCAAAGTTCATGTGAGAGATGGGAGATGAGCTTTCTTCTCTCACAATCTGTGAGCTCAAAGGGATGTGCTGTGTCAGATGATCCCTTATGAATTATTTGCCTGGCACTAATGGGAACATAGCAGCAATAAATGGATAAATATGCCCTCTCCAGGAAAAAATTTGGTTTCTTAATGGAGTTACAAGGGAAGTCATCCATCCTTCTTAATGTTTAAAATAAAAATTGCCTGCTTGTTAGCTGCGATTTATTGTTTTCGTTTGGGTCCTACAAATGGAATGGATTCAGAAGGTTAAGCCCAGATGAGCTCATGCTGTTCAGCTGGATGATATTAAGAGTTAATCCCTTTGCATGGTTCCATGTTCTGTAATACCTCTCAAGCCTGATGATTGCAGCTGTATTTTAAAAGCCTTTTTTCAGATAATCTGCTGGAAATATGAAGCTGGTAGTAATAGAAAATATTCCTTTATTTCCATGGAACAGATACAGTATTTGTTTCCATATTTAAACTTTTCTTTGAACTGGCTTGCAAAACAAATTCAGGATTGATCATGGGTTTCCAGTGATGACTTGTAAATTCAAATCTAATATTTAGATGTAACTGGTAATGTTTCCCAATGGCTGCAAGTAATTATAGGTCTCTCTCACAATAACCTACTTGTTTCCTGGCTACTAAATAACTCTCTTGTTCCATGCATTTTTATTTTGCTTTGTGTTGCTAGCACTGACAATGGCTGGTTTCTGCGACTCTGTGGACTGCTATGTGTTTTAACTGTACTTTATCAACCAGGCAATTTTACAGCCTTCTCACTATGAGATAATTAAATACATGTATAACAAATCTAGCCTGTAGACTGAAACTCCAACTGTGTGCTTGGGTGACCTAGGGGTCCCAGCAGGGGTTATTTGTTTGATTCCCATGCTAACAGAGTGTTTCAGAGATTTGCTACTTATGTGAAATCCCCGTACCAGGTTTCTGAGCCATCTACCAAAGAGCTGATCCACTCATCCAGGTTAACCTGCTTGTTTCCATCTGTGTCATAGGACTCAAAAGATGGAAATTGGATTGTAAATAACAGACATCTTGACTTTGAAGAGCTGAAGGAACACTGCAATTCCCCAAGTTTTGTAAGTGTTAGAAAACACCGGACCTACTTTTTAACTGCAGAAATATGTAGAAGAGATTAGAGTTCAGGGAACCTCAGTTCTAGACAGGATTTTGTGTGACTAAAACAGATTAGCAGTACACAGGTTTGGCCAAGAATATAATATTGGCTTTTCCGCTATTAGAGAAAAATGGGTCTTAAAGATAACGAATCTGCCTAAACTGGGCCAAAAGGGAGGTCATCTGTGCTAAACATGATCCTTTGCCTTATTGTTTAATTGAAAGAGTTCTCAAGGTTTAATCTTTCAGTTTGTCCTTTCTGATGTAGGCTAAAAAGCTTCCTAGTTGAGGCTGAACTAAGACTTGAAAAATATTTTAGTTCTCCGCTGCCCTTCTGAATGACCTTGGGCAAATCTGGTCTCAGTGCAGAATCAGTACGCCTCTCCCAGGAATGGGAGAGGTAACTCATTGATGTTTACAGTGTCTGAGTGTTTCAGAGAAATGAGGAGCATACAAATATCTACAGAGGAGCAAACTTCTAGAGCTGTAAATTAGAAATAAAATCTTTATTTAGAGTATGATAGCTAACAACTTGTGAATTGCTTTAAATGAGCATGGCTAAAGTCTGTTTAGTTTTCATATAAAGCATAGTAAAATAAGCATGAGCCTAAATTAGGCTGTATCAAATATTTGCCAGAAATGTTATCCATGCTAGCACTAGCTAGTTCTTTCTTAGCAGGCTCTTCTGTGGAGCACCTGCGTGTCTCCACCTTAACAAGCAACTCACCAGCTTCATATCTCCTACTATAGCTTGCATTGCCCCAAAGCTACCATAAAAATTGGCTCAGTGAGATGAGAATCCAATCCCGAAACTTTTAAGTTAGAATCATAGAATCCTTAAGGCTGGAAAAGACTTCTTAAGATCGAGTCCACTGTTAAACACACAGTTGCTATACTGTCCTGATAGGATGGGTAGCCAGACTCCAGTTCACCAACATCTTGCACAAAACTGGGTGGCTGTGTAAAAGCCTCTGCAAAGTACAGAATGTGTAGCTGAAGGGTCCCTGCTGTAGTATTTTTAGTTAAACTTGGAGCTCCAGAAGGTATTTCTGCCTGCTGAGCAGTCAACACATCAGCCCTTTGTTTCAGGCTTCAACCACACTTAGAGAAGGATGAAAGAGTTCTCCAGAGATGCAGCCTTCAGGAGGTAACTTCCCATCCCCTGGGCCTCAGGTTAGTGCACTTAGAAATGAAATGCATTGCATTTAAGAGGAATGAAAACAGACAAGCACATCTGGAAAAGGAAGGAGAACTTTCTGCCTGCACAATTTACAGAAATGGTGTGTTGTTTTTTAACAGGAGGGGATTTTCACTCTAAGATTTAGTGGAAAAGTGCTTCAGCACACTGTATCAGGGGAAGGTGTAGATAATGAAACTGTTGCTGGCCACATTTTTAGGTTTTTTTATGATCTGAGATGCAGACTGGGCAGTGCAATATTCCCAAAAGAGAAGGAATAAACTTAGACAATCAAAGCATTTTTTGCAATAGTGGAAGTTTAACTACATTCTATGTATTTTTAAAAATATGAGAATGCAGGAGGTATACAAAGGTTCAGAGTTGTAAGTCTTACTTCAACCATCATGCATTATGGCTGCAGTAGTAGTTAAAATATTTTTAGAAATTCCTTCTATAAACTTGGTAGGATGGAGGCCTCTTCAAAGGAAATAATTTTCCTGTAATTTGCTGAACTTGAAGTAAATCAACAAAAGAGTGGACAAAGGCATATTTTGCCTGTAATCTCAAAATCCTTTGCCAACACCACACTTAAAACCTCATTAAAATAATAAACTATTATGGATTAAAGTAATGTTATGGTTTACACACAGGTTAAAACACAAAGTGATGAAAAGCTTTTTAGTTAAATTTCAGCGCAGAGCTAGGTTAATTATAACATACCTTGAGATTTTGTTAAGACCCAGGTTAAATTACACAGTATGCAAGGAACAGGGTTTTCGAGGTTAAGCAAGATGGAGATAATGGAGTTTTCAGATTTCAGTGCTTTCCAATAGCAAATTAAATACAGAATTGTAAATGCTATATAATGCCACTGGCAAGAATAAATTAATTTAAACCATACAAGTGACCTGAAGAGTTGTTGAGTGATTAACTAAAGACTCAGGAAAGGGCTTGGATGTCACTCTGCATTGCTCAGCAAATTTTGTGTGACAGGTCCAAAAAAAAAAAGAGAAGTGAGAAGTGACTGGCGTATACAGGACAGAAACCAGAACTGAACACATGCCAGAGCATGTGAGTGCTCTTACCTGGTGCCATGGTTGGTCCTCAACAACCTGAGAGGTACATTAGAAAGCTGGGACTGTATGAGCTGGAAAGGTACTCCAGAGGCTCTCACAATGAACCTGTTACTGAAACAGGCTTTTTCAAGCACATGATCTATAGTTAAGAATAACCCTTTTCTCTTTTTACTTTGTCATCTGGTTTTTTGCCTGAATACACTGGAATACAGCACAGATGTGACTTGGAGCTGGCAGTCATCTTGGGACTTTAGGTGGCTGTGCTGCTGTTAAATAGAGATTAAATCACCTGGAGAAGGGTGAGCACAACTTCTCTCTGAGCCCCTGCTGCATCTTGGAAGGGCTCACAGAGACCTGGTCTACAGTGTCTGGCTGTTGCCCTCCCCTGGTCCCCATCACCTGCCTGAGGCTGCCCCTGAAGGAGTAAGGAGAACTGGTGCATTGCCTTTCCCAAGCAAGGCCTGTTCAGGAGGTGCTCACCTCCTGGTGCACACAGCAGCAGCAGAAAGAGGGGGAACTGCGTTATGACCAGCAGGAACCAGGGTGTTGTGGTGAGCTTGTCTGGATGACACTTCTTGAGCTACCTTAACCTTATTCCTGCTGCAGTCTTTCCAGGTAGTTCTAGGTAGATGATGGTACCTGCTTCCTTCATAGATGAGGAACAGGAAAGAAGAGGCATTTTTACTTAGAGGACCTTATCGTTCAAAGTTCTGGCAAAAAGCATGCTAGGAGGGAAAAACAAACAAAAAAGCCTTCTGGTGGAGGGATCATCTGAGATCTGGAAAGCTAACAGTTACCGGGGGGGTTAGGAAGCTTTCCATTGTCTAGGGATAAAGTGTTAAAAAAAGAATAAATCTCTGTAGCTGGCAAAGGCTGTGATAAGACCTCCACCTTGCTGCTTGCTGGAGCTTCCTTCTGCTGATAGAGACTTGTTTTAGGAATGTTACTGGCTTGGGCAGCCTGGCAGAGCAGCTCAAGGTCCCTCTGGATCCTGGCAAAGCCATCTCCTTCCCCAGGTACCACCTAAGAGCCCAGTTCAGCCAGTGGTTGCTTTAGACTTCAGCAACTGCTAAGGTTGTGACTTTGTTACAAAATTCCCACCCCATGACTGTTTACAGCATGGTTCATGGGGTTATTAACTGAACCAGACCCAGGTCTTTGGGGTTTTACCCTATTTAAAAGCCATCTTCTGACAAGGCTAGGCCATGGTGCAACACATTTGGCAGCGAAGTTCTTCCCTGATGTAGTTAGGAAGAAGCAGTAAGCAAGGTTGATCTTTTTTTTGTGTTAAATCTTGCTCTGATATTTTTCTCTTCTCCTTTCCTTATCTCTGTGCTGATTGTTAACTCTTGCTGAAGTGTTTTGGCCTTGCTTTTATAAACTATAGACAAAAAAGAATCAGATGTCAGTTCATCGAGTAGGCAGAGTTTATGGTGATGCTGCACAGAGAGAGGGTTCCCTGGAATGTTTGGATTGTGTGCTACATCCTGGCCTGGGCAGGCCTGTGAATGCACATGCACACTTCAGACTGCTGCTTGGCTTTCATTATTTGACATGAGTGTCCAACAGATTTGCTACTTTTTTTTTTTTTTTTTTTTTGTGAGCCTGCAGAGCCTTTTGCTTAAACAGGAAAGAAAATGTGAGAGCAGACCTCTGCCTTTACCTTAACTCATATGATTCACATACATTGGTCCTTGAATAGGAGGACAAAGAAGCAGACAAATACCTAAGGCTTTCACCATTCCTTCCAGGTGACTACGCAGCAATTCAATTTTTAACAAAAGCTGATGCCCTGGAAGTGAACAGAGCTGATGATACATCTGAGAGCGCTTGTGTCACTTCCTGCATGAAAAATCTGTTTAGGCTTTGAGAGATGCATTGCATTGTGTTGTATTTATTTTTCTACTTCAGGGTGAATGTGCTTGCTAACTTTCTCCCCTGTGACAGATTAGGTCATCTCTGCTGAAGGTCACTGATGTTTTTTCAGCATCTCTTTCAGTAAGGGGTTTGACTTCCCTGTCTGTGCTTGTTTTGGCCAGCAGAGGGTACTAAAAGAAAGGCTAATATTGAAAAGAGTTTGCAGTCAGGCTGAGCTCAAATTTGAGGATAAAGTTGTGCTTCTGATAACTGAGAAGCCTATAACAGACAAAACCAATTAAAAACGCTTATATCCTTAAATTGCCTTTCTATGAATATTTGCTTTGGTTTACAATTAAAACCTTGGATTTTAAAACTTGCCAGTCATGTAAATGGCTGCCATTTTTATTCAGTTAGCAACATCTGTTGTTTCACATCCTTGATGACATAGTTTGTAGAAATGAATAAGTAGTAATAAGATTTTAAAAAAAGCCATAAGAGCAGTCATAAAGTGATTTCAGTATTAAAAAAAAGTTTATCTTAAAGAATGTGCATCTAAAGCTAGTGCATGAAAGCATCAATATACAGTGTTTATCCTCAAAGATTAACATGGAATTTTCATCCACTATTTCTGTCCTCTTGCCACTTCACTTTCTCTTATGTCACAGATAATGTAATCCACCTCTCATTGCCAGATGTTGTCTATCCTGCATGAGGAAGGGTATTAGACCCCTTACTCCACCTCTTCTTAGACAGGCTTTTTACATAGGCTTGGATAAAGATCACGCTCTGCTTTTGCTAGCTTATTGCTGCTTGTTTCTGGAAGCCCTAGACATGGCCTCACTGCGTTAGTCACTGTTTCAACATGTAAAAGGCTTCAGAGGTCCCTGAGTGGGAGGATGCTGAACTCTTGGAGCTGCAGAGAGGCTCTCCCTGTTCAGTTTACACAGAGCATTTCACACGTCTGGGTCACTTGCTGGAGCAAGCTGCAGTCCTTCCCACTTTCTTGTAGCAGGGAAATCTCCCCTACACTGCTGTCCCAGATCTGAGGACAGAAGTATTGGCCAGTTGATGTGATATTTATGAAGTTTGTTACTGCAGTTACACACAGTGTCAGTAGTAGTGAACTTGCGTGGCTCCTGAGGTGCCATCAGAGTGGGTGGCCTGCCCCAAGAAGGGCTGCTGTGCTTCTGTGTCACCAGCACTGAGTGCCCCCTGAGCACTCCCACTATGCACAGCTGCTGCAGCAAGCAGCTTGGATGGCATCTGGAGCGTGACCGTGGGGGCTGAACACGAGGCTGCAGGGAACAGATCTGCCCATTTTGGATCATTTTGTGACATCACCATCGATTTTATTTTTTTCCCCTCTGCAAAACTAAGTTAATACTTCAATATTTCACTGCACAGTTGTGACCTGCATTCATATTTTCAAGACAATATGTTATTGCTATTTTGTTAAGTTCTCCAGTTCTACCTTGTGTTTCCATCTGGGACGATCTCCATGGGAAAAAGTGAACTACAACTGTTATCAGATAAAAAAATTGGACTTTCAGAATGCATTGTTAGAAAGAACAGGTCAGGAAGAAATAATAGTGGCAGTTTTCAGCTTGAATTCTAAACCAATTTTATGTTACATTGGGGAAATGTTTTCTTCCAACTAGTGTTAAAATATTTGTAGGTGTATTTCATATATAAATGCATTTATCTTTTTATCTTCATGTTTTGTACATATAATGCTAATATGAATAGTAAAACTGGTAATCAAGCATTTATCAGGAAATGCAATTTAATATTGAAATCAAATGTGTAGAAATTCAGAACTGTCCTATGCAGGGATCGGAGTTGGACTCGATGATCCTTGTGGATCCAACTCAGGTCATTCTGTGATTCTGACTGAGAAGCCAAAGAGCAGAGAGCAGCCCCGCAGCACCAGCACTGGGAGAACTCTGCAGACAGGTGAGTGCCCAACTGGCCCAGGCAGCAGGATCTGGCCTGAATTTCCTTTGCTCTGAACTGCAGGGATGCCATCAGAGCTAACACATGTCTCCTGGGGTCTGGGCCGCCCGGCACAGTCAGCTGAGCAGGATGGGCAGCAGTCAGCAGGGTGGGGAGAGAACCTCAGCCCCGCACTTGCTGGCTGCCAGACTTCATCCTCTCCTTCATTTAATATGTCTAACCTTAAAACAACAGGGAGGTGCTACTGGAACACACAGGGTGAGGAGTGGCGTGGGTTTCAGAGCTGAGTGGTGGCTGCTTACAGCCCCTCTGGGCAATGCCTTTGGTCACCTGGGTTGGACGCTCCCCTGCGCCAGCCAGAGCTTTGGTGGGAGAGAGAGGTGGAGAGCTCCACACAGGGGCAAATGGTGCCTTTACCCCCATGGTGCTTGTGCCCACTGATGCTGGTGAGAGTGCACCGCCTCTGGGTCACCCTTCCCAGGCTGTGACAGTGACCCTGGGCACTTACCCTATTCCATGGTCAAACCCCGTATGAAATGCAACCTGGGACTCTGCCAGGATAATGCCATGTGCTTTTCCTGTTTGGCCCACAGCACAGCTTGAGTTAAAGACTAAAGCTGAGGATCTGCACCATATAGATGCAATAATATCACACTTAAGCATAAAATCCTAAATGGGAAAACATCTGCATCTCTCTTGTGAGCTCAAGCCTTTGATTTTCTTAGTTTGATCCAGTGTGAACATTGACCAGGGATGGGAAGGAGAAACTCAAAAAGTCAGGGAAGACAGAATGAAATGTAAGTTCGTGTGCTGCAAATGCTTCCAGCCATCATTTTTCCTTTATGTGCTTCATTTATAAGACAGGTCCCAAAGAAGAAATGCACTGACAACAACCTTCCATTTTTTAAAGTCAAAAGTGCCGCCTTCTCTCTTGGAGACAATTCAGAGCATCTGTCTCTTTGAATACCATATATGAGATAAATAATAATATATAATTAATATATCTATACCGTATATTTATATCTATTTAAAAAAAATATAATAACGCATCTATCTCTATCCTCTCCCCCCTTCTGATTTTCCACACACAACAGTTACCAGTACAGTGGGGTGTTGGTGTTAGTGTTGGGTTATAGGTTGGACTTGATGAACTCAGAGGTCCTTTCCAACCTTATGACACTGTGATACTGTGATACAAAGAGCAAAATGTTTTCCTTCTCAAGTTTGACTAAATATAGAAAAACTACTGTTAGCAGACCAGAACAAAGGGCCAAGTTGCCCAGTATCTCATTTCCCACAAGGATAAACAGAAGACCCTTGCAGAAAAACATAAAACCAGGGTTAACACGCAGTGATGCTTCCCCAGACCTTGCCCTCAGCGTCCAACAACCTGCAATTCAGAGACTGAGACCAAGTCCAAGATGCCAAGTGTGCCTTTGGCAGAATTTATCTGCTGAAGGCCAAGGAGACATGAACAGGTTGACAGTGGCAAAGCATGCCACTCATAGAATCATTTAGGTTCAAAAGGACCCTAAAGCTCATCCAGTTCCAACCCCCCTGCCATGGGCAGGGAAAACTCCCACCAGACCAGGCTGTTCCATGCCCCATCCAACCTGGCCTTGAACACTTCCATGGAGGGGGCATCCACAGCTTTCCTGGGCAATCTGTTTCAGTGCCTCATCACTCTCATTGTGAATAATTGCTTCCTAATGTCTAACCTAAATCTTCCCCTTTCCAATATAAAGCCATTTTGCCTTGTCCTATCACTATTTGCCCTTGTACAAAGCCCCTCCCCAACTTTCTTGTAGCCCCTTCAGGTACAGGAAAGCTGCTTTAAGGTCCCTGAGGAGCCTTCCCCTCTCCAGGCTGAACAACCCCAACTCTCTCATCCTGTCGTCACAGCAGAAGTGCTCCAGCTCTCTGAGCATCTTCACAACCCTTCTCCGGACCCGTTCTAACAGTTCCATAACCTTCTTATGTTGGGGATTCCATAACTGGACACAATACTCAAGTGGGGTCTCACAAGAACAGAGTAGAGTTCTCTTTTAAAGAATTATGAAAATTTAGTACAACCCTTCAAAATGGCACAGTTGAAATTCCAGTGCGGCAGTGTTTTTCCAATACTTTTAAATACCTTCCTTCACTGTAGACTTTCCCAGAGACACAGCTGCTATGACTTCTGGTTCTCCATTCACATGTTTGCAGCTCACCCGAGGGGGGACCAGCAAGGCTTTGCTCTGACTCCAAAGCATCTGAAGCTCTGCAGGTTCTCAGCCCTGTCCCCCACAGCACACCTTCCACCAGGGTCTCATGTTACTTCTGCCCCAACCACCCAGAAATGCTGAGAGCCCTCTGGTTCTGTGGATAAGGTTGCTAGAGAGAAACTATTGAACATAAGGATATTATTCTGCTCAGTGGAGTGAGTTTGCAAGTGCAAAAATATATATAATCTTAGCTAGTTACAAAAGCATGAGAGGATCGAGGGAAATGGAGGAGTCTTGCATCCCAGACAAAAACAGTTACATTCCTGGATTTTGAAATGAATCAATAAAGCAAATTAATCCGAGAGACAAATGCCTGTTTTCATCTCACTGCACTGAAACTGGAATAAAGCCCACAGAATCTCCAGCAAATATTTTTTTTTGAAAGCTCTGTGTTAATGCCTTTTCAACTGCAGGAAAGGAAGGCAGTAAACCTGACAGTCTGGTGCCATCTAAAGGCCACTCAAAGTTTTGCCTTCAAAGACTGTGCTTGACTTTGAGACTCAACTACAACTTCAGAGAGTGAACTCTTGAATTTACGTTGCTCCCAACAGACACAGAAAGATAGGTGCAACCAATTTTAAAGGGACTTTGAGAATGCATCCAAGGAAAATATCTTCTCTAACCCCTTGGCTCAGCATAACTGCCCTGTGCAGCACCCACCACTGTATCAGCAGTAGTGTGTTTAAAGGACTAAACACCTACATGGGTAACACCAGGGCTGGTCCTCATAAAAAGGGCTGGAAGCATAAGCTGCGAACAGATTTGCCCTCCAGTTCTCATCATCAGGCTTTGTTTTGTTTGCTTACAAGTCGATCAAACCTGACTGAAACTTTCCATGCTCTGTGCTGGTCAAACTGAAAACTGCTTGGGTGAGTTTGGATGTTCTGCCAGCACACATACAACGTGAAGTGAATGGTAATCAAACACTTCCAAAGAACAAGGCTGTATAAAACTACAATTTCTCCCCATTACACTCTGGCAGTCTTTTCTTTTAGAAGTCTAAATTGCTGCTGGCCTTGCTACTGAGATTAGAAATAGCAGCAAAGGGCTGGGCAAACTTTATAATGGTGATGTGATTTCTGCTGTTCCTTTAAGAGTCTGTGCAAGTTCAGATGATCTGCAAGTCTGTGAAAAGAGGAGCTTATAGAGGCTCAGTGACAGCTGAAATGTCAGAAGCATCCATCTCCACCAGCCACCCTCCCAGCCTTCCCCGCACCGTTTCAGCGGTGCACAAGGCAGTGCCCACAGACTAATGTGCTGCAGCTGCCTGCAGGCACGTCACCAGGCAGTTTCTAATTAGTGCTATTCAATGAGTGCTCTGCCTCATTTAACACGCTGGATCTCTGAAACAACAAACACCAACCTATACAAGGGGATGCATTTCCCCACCCATTTGCAGGAAGGGAGAGGAGGAACATCAGCGCTCACGTCAGAAGTTTTCATCAGATCTGGGTGCCTAATCCGGGACACAGTGGCCGTTCATCCCTGTCCTTGGCTACTTAGCTTTATGTTGTATTTGAGATGTTTCCTCAGGCTGAAACAGTGAAAACAGTTTTGCAAATGGGACTTCCAGAAAATAGCAAATCCTCAACTGATGAGCACCAGAGAAAACCGCAACTTATGCTCCCTGCTCACGAGGGTACAAAAACTCAACTGACAAGGCAGGAAAATATTGGTCAAAATTGCCTCTTAGAGCCACCACTGTGATGTTCTCCCATTTCCTTGCAGCACCCAAAGCCAGATCTGAAGTAGACAGTGTTCTGCAATTTTTGCAAATCAAGCAAAATCTGCTTTGCTATGTAACTTTTGTCTCCAGAAGAGCCTGTAAAAGAAGTTGGCAGGTGATCACCCAGATCACAATCCAGATTTTAGTTTAACCATACATAGACAAAAGTAGGGTAGTAAGATGCACACCTTTACAAATCCTTTTTTCCTTCATAAGGTTCTTAGGTGGTAGCTGTCATGTAATCCCCATAGCACACATTGCTGCCTGTCTTGCTCATTTTCAGTTTAAGCATCCCCATGGTAATAATTATTTCCTACCATATCAATGACCTGCTGTGAAGCTCGTTTTTCCAAGGGCTCCTACTTTCCAAGATTTAAGCCTTCATGAATGCCTGCTATGGACATGAACTTCATTTTCCCACTTTGTTTGCAGAATCTCAGATCCTTTTTGTAACACTATGAAGGAGTAAGATCTAAGTGAAAATGAAGGGTCTGCTCTGGTTTGTACCTCTCAGGAATAAAGAGAGTTCAAAGAAGAAAACTATAGATGCACCCAGCCTTACAGTGAGCTCCTCTGTGTTGATATAGTGTCCACTTTCACGTAGTGCAAACTGTGGATGCTCCTGGAGACAAATGACAGCAAGAAAATTACTTGAACCTTGGTTAAGATTCATTTAAAATGCTGAACCAAAATTATCCTCCCACATGGGAACCGAGTTCATGAAACTGTCACCGGACTTGGAGGGCTGGATTTTGACTTCCTTGTAAACAGGAACAAAAGGCTGATTTGTGGAAGGACAATGAAAATAAACATTTGTTGAAGTCCTTAAAGATATCACACGGAGCTGATACAGCTATAAAAACATAGCACTGCAACTTCTGCAGCTCAGAGACTCCGAGGTTACCATATGCTGGCAGGGAACGACACAGATGTCTTCCAACAACTTTGTATTCAAAGCCTCCCCTACAGAAAACCTTTGTTTTCATTAATAAAATGAAAAAATTGGTAATTTCCACAGGCTGTTTTTCCCTGCTCTGTACTTACACAGCACTTAAACCATTCCAGTCCAGTGTCTCAGGCTGTCATATGTAAGCCCATGCTGCAGAAGATGCACACCAGGAAGATGGGGATGCATGACCTGTGAGGGAAAAGCCTGCAGCACAAATTCAACTGGGGTTCAAAAAAAAAAATGCCTGACAACGCTGTGTATTTTACCGTGGGCTCTCATCTCCAGGATCTGTGACAGAAAACAACTGTTCTCTCATACGATCAGACTATCTCCTTGCATGGCTTTCAGAAGAAGCACAAGCAAGAAGCCTTCTTCAGAATAAATTCTTAAGTTGCATGCATAATCATAGCATCTTTTCTACAAGCAAGAGATGCAAGAGCACTGTATGAATAAAGGGCTGCTATACAAAATCCATCTATTTAAAATACTGTTTATTTGTGATTTAACATTAATTAGCATTACATCTATGAGCAATTTCAGATAACATTTATATAATTTCCACAGGACACAAGAGTTGGCTGGCTCATTCTTTATGCCAAAGCAAGTAAATAGAGGCATTAGCAAAAGGTGCAAATAGTTCACGGTTGCATTTTAAAAAATATTTATGCACATTGCATTCATTTAGATATATTTTTAAAAAAGTTATGAAAAGCGTAGTTCACAGGTTACTGTTTCTACATATGTTGTAATACAACACAAACAATGTAGAACATAAAAAACAAAGTAAGCAACTGAAAGTTTCCACTATGATTAAAAACACTGATTCCAGTATTTAGTGATAGCTAGAAAATTGTTTCCAGGATCCATTCCAACATTGCATTATCTCACTTACACGGCCAAAGCTAACCAGCCTCAAAACATGCTATAATCAACATTTTGCATGCCAAACCACTCTCCAGCCATATTTAACAATTATATATTGTATAATATTTCAACTGGCAATTTGGGAATCACATGGATCTTTAAAATGTACTGCGTATTGCGATGACTGATTTACAGACAATTTGACACAGCGAAGAAACCCCTATGTTAATGTCTATGTTTAGTTTGTATTTACAATACAGTAAAAGTACTAAAATGACAATATCAGTAAAAATGAGTAAGCGGCAGTACCGCCCTTACCCACAAATGGCACGAGGCTCTGATTTGCTTTGGGTTCATCCAAAGGACAACACAGATTCATGAGACCCTTTTACAATTCAAATGAAAGTGAAGAAAAAAACCAGAGAGTTGCACTCTGTATGAATCCATACAAATCATTTAAAACATCTAATATGGAAATGTCACTTTGCTGATTTAATAAAAATATCCCATAATCCATATCATATATTTAAAAAAAATAATCACCGAACTTTTACTTTCTTTGTCTCCTCCTATTTTCTTACTATTTCACTTTCCCTTTTAACAGTTTTGTTTCCTTCATTTGGTTATGTTAAGAGATTATTTTTCTTCATTCATTAGCAATAGCACGAGAGGAAAAAAAACTCCACAAGTAATTTTTAAACATGAATCCAGTTCAATTTTATATGTTTTTATCTTTCAATTTCTAAGTCCCTGGATTCCTGAATTATATTTAAGTATACTCTAAACCAAGCATTCTTAAATACACTCTACTATTAAATGCTTGGTTCACATGCTTATAATACCTTTATACTGACTGGTATACAAACATTTGAACATATAAAATCTTCTTTTTGTTTTCCCAGTTAAACTAAATTATCAATGTTAAGTGTATAAAATCCCCCTTCTTGAAAAATAAGGGTTTCCTCCCCCAACTGATAGAATAAAAAAGAAGTCTTCAAAAATTATACTTCACTAAAATGAAATATTTGGCAAAAAAGTTATTGAAGAATGGAATTCTTTAGACATTTTGTATAATTCCAAATAAACTTTCTCTTACACAGTTTTTCCCCTAATGTTATGTGCCAGTGTATAATATGTCTATACGATCTAATCTTAAAAAAGATTTAAAGGTGTGCTGTTAATATGCACCCGCTCAAACAGGGGTACAGAAACAAAATATATGGTCAAAATCACAATACAAAAATGTATGATCTGGTTACCAAATGAGACAGCAGTTTTTAAAAGTTGTATGATAACTCAACAGCAACTTTAATAAAGGCTTTACCCATACTGCAAAGTTTAAGGTCTGCAAAATGCTCCAAGCAGAACTCGCTGCTGCATACTGTGATGGCATTTGATCTTGCTACGATGGTAACTGAGCACCTGCCAGTGTAGTTCTACATGAAACTAATAAATGTGTCCAACGCTTAAAGCAATTTTGAACACAGTTAAATGAGAGATGAATTAATTTTCAATTAACATGAAAGGCTTTTTTTTCTTTTTCGTTTGGTTGGTTGTTTTGTTTAAAGCAAAACTTCTTCCAGTTCCTTTTCTTTTATAAGTCCAGTTACTGCACACCCCTAACACTACGCTGTTAATGGTCAACTAAGATGTTTAAAATGTGCAATGTCTCCTCGCAACAGAACTGCACTTACACTTCTACTTTCTCCTTCTTTTTACTCTTTTTCAGGAAGGACGGGGTGCGGAATTTCTTCTTCTTCTTTGATGGGGATTTGGAAGGTGACCCTTCAGGGGACAGGGCCTCTTCTATCTTCTCAGAGCTTTTAATGGTAATCTCCACGCTCTCCACAGTACTGGTGGTTAACTGACTGACCCTCTTGGTGAGATCTTCTTCCACGTCATGTGCATCATCTTTGCCATTCACCACTACAGCTGGCAACTCCACAGATATTAGGTTAGCGTTCTGGCTATAGAGATCTTCATGATTTTCTGAAAGAACAAATAATGTGCAATTATTTGCCTATGCTATCAGGCAAAAACACAGTTTTGAAACAAAGTCTGTAAGTCTGGACTGTGGCCCTAAGAATTAAACACAAAGTGCCTGCATGTGGTTTTTTTTCTCCCCTTTACCTGCCCTCTTATTTGTTGTAAGCAGACAATAAAGTGTCATTAAAGGAAAAAGGGCTTAAAAAGCCAACCTTATCTCTGCTAGGTATGCAGCATATACAGATGAAGTCTACACAGCATATACATATACAGTCTCACGCACACACAGAATTACAGTTTACTGCAAGAGACTAATTTGTGTAAGTGCATCCATTCTGTACAGAAGTGTTTGGAGAACGAGCCTTGCAAAACGCCTTCTTAGACTTTGCTGGAAAACTCTTAAGCAGAAAAAGTGATTATTAGTACTTTCAGTAAAGTAAAATTATAGTATCTATTTCCTCCACCTTACTAATATCCAAGTTTCAGCATGCCCTGTGTTGTTTTCTGTTTGTGAGAATTACATATAAGAAAAAATTGGGGAAACCCATTTTCTAGAGAAAGCTCCACCCACACTTGATAAAAGAGGGCTCTTTTTGGCTCAGTCAGCTTCATGCAAGGGTAAGAGTACAGCAGAAGAGTGGATGCCTCAAGTCACCAGAGCCATTGGCATTGTACAGAAATTGCATGGAATACCTTCTAATTTTTCTGGGATATTTTGCGGGGATTGAGTTTGTGACTGAATTAGTGACACAGATGACCCTTCATCTGAGAATAATTCCTGTTCCGCATCTGCAGGACAAGATTTGAATTAGTAGCCAAGCAAAGGTAAAAATCAAGCAAGAATGTCAGTGCTAGTGCTACAAGATTTAGAGTTCTGCTAGCCTTGTGTTGCTTATGCTGACAACATCAAGAAGTTATAACAGACAGTTGAAACTCGAAACAATTACGGATTTACACATTTTATCTGCCAACAATCATTACATATTAGTTATTTAATAGGAAGCATTAAAAAAGGCAGCAGGGTTGCATTCCAAGCAGCATGCCCCATGGTTTTATCTAGCTGTAAGTCACAGAGTTTGATGTTACAGTAAGGTATTATGCTATGCCCTAAATGTGATATATAGCAAGATTGCTTTATTACACAATATTAGCAAAGAAGAATGCATAGTGTTATTCATAAAAAAAAAAAAATCCATGTTGATTATTGGAAGCGAAAAAAGTGAAAGCAGATAAGTCTTGTACATTGGGAGAATACAAGAAAAATTAAAGAAGCCAAGACCAAACATCTCAGTAAACTTTAGCTCAGCTGGGCACAGACCCAAGCAACTTGATCTAACTTTGAGAAGGAGGCTGGACTAAGGTGATCTTCACTGGGCTCTTCCAATCTAAGTTATTCTATGATTCTGACAAAAAAAAATCATTATGTTAAAGCGTTGCTTTTGTCAACCTCATTTCTGTGCAAACCTTTTATTGCTTTAATTTTAGCACTAGCCAAAGTAAAAAACATTAACAAAAATTCTACTGCCTCAAGGAATGATGGGTTCTAAAGCAATTGCCAACAGTATATGCTAATTAACACGTATATATTTTTTACAGTAGATATTTTCACACTAAAAATGAGTTCATTATTCAAATGTAAACTCCAACATTTAAAAAACCACCACTGACCTTCCAATCCTTGCTGTTTGCGCTCAATTGTTCTCTTGTATTCTTCCAGCTCCTTTTCTGTGAGATGGCTGAACGGGTTGGGTGGTGCTGGTGGTGCATGCTCATCTTCTTCAAACTGCATTGGCTGGCCAAGAGAAAAACACACAATTTAACACAATAAAAAGAAGAAATTAAGCAAGATGTACATGGGTAATGTTGGGTTTTTTTTCCCAAAGTTTGGTGACACTGGACTAGCAGGGAATACAGAAGAAAAACATAGATGTATCCAGATGAGAATTCCCCCATTTAATAGGCATTCACGTAGTAACAGATACCGATTACTGAGCTGTAAATCACCACCCTTTTGCAGCAGCACAATCATTATTTGAGGGTTTTTTTTTTTTGTATTAAGGGGGACAGCTTCAGAGTAGAGACCCGCCTCAATAGCTTACACTTTAGGGACTAATATAGTCTTCAGAGATGTGAAAGTCCTTTAACAATAGGGATTCAAAACCAAGGTTTCCCATATTTTCTGTAAATGCCCCAAGTTCTAGGATTTTTTTTGTAGGAAAGTAACCGTTCTCATGCTCCAGTTTAGCAATCTAACTGGAAGAGTTCTTCTGAGATGAATGTTACAACAACAAAATTAAAATTGTTCTCATATTGAAAGAAAACTCTTTTGGAAAACATTATTTTTCCCTGAAATAAATAAAAAACTCATTGTTATCTCAGAAGAACATTGGAAAGCAAAATAAGGAAATCGATGTACTAACTCATGGATGGTTGGAAACTCTTAGAACGATAAAATGCCAATTACAACTCATTACAGTTTGTTAAATAACCTTATTAGAGCTAACTCTATTGTTTGGAAGTAGGCATATTCTATTCCAGAAAAGATTAGTGTAGACAGGCAAGAAACTGGAAACCTTTCCTCCCAATGACAAGCCTATTTCTAACAAAAGCTGCCTCCTACACGGTCCCACAACAGCTATTTCTGGGCCTTAATAATTTCCTTTAGCAGCAGTTCCACTGACTGATGAAAAGATTGTTTTTGACACCATGCATTGTGAACTTCACTTTTTAGCTTCAATGGCCTTAGCCAGGAGTCCTGTTTCATTAATATTAATGGCAGGCAAACTTACCAGGCATATCTCCATTGTAAACTAACATTTTACACCTCTGAAATGAAGCATGAATAAAATGTATCACACATTCAAAATCTGGCATTAAAATATTCAATTCTAATAAAACATCGAGAAAGAAAATGGCCCAAACTGATGTTTGAAAGACAGGCAGCCAAATAACCCAAATATTTGTAAATCAATGATGTCCTACTCACTGGACTTGGCTTTTTGTCCACAACAATCCCAGCGAGCAGCTGAGACTGTGGTCCTGCTGTCTTTAGGTCGTATCGGTTTTGCTCCCTTATCTACATAAAGAAAATAAACTGCATTAGAAACAGACATCTCTCTTCAGCAAATCCTATACCCACCAACTTTGCAAAAGCAGTAATGCAGCGAGAAGTGAATGGCTGGAGAATCAAGCTGTGTGCTGCTGCACCTAAAAATTAACATATCTCCTTCCACCTGTGAATACACTGTATCTGTTTAGTCCTTCGAGTGCTCCCGAATACCCACCCTAGTCCCACCTCCTGCACTTCATGCAAGCCAGTATTTAGAAACAAGCTCCAAAGAACAGCCTGTCTCTGAAACTGTCCTCACCATCCCATGAATGACCCATGTCAAGCTACTGGAGAGATCTCTGTAGTCACAAAGGCTGGTAGAGTTTTCCCTTCCGTGAATAGCTCATTATTTTCCCCAAACCAACAGCCCTGGCTTCACATTGTCATCAGATACAAACACAGATCACATTAAAAAAATTCTACAGCAGAAAAATAGGAATAAACTATCTAACGAGACAGTGATACACATGAATTTAAAAATCATTGTACGTGACTTGTATTATTAACGTCTAGATGATTAGAGGGTGCCTTTCCAGTTCTAAGGAAGGGAGTTGTTCCTACTAACTACATTTCAATTCCCACAAATACTGATACGGTGCTTTCCAAGAAAGAAAAAAATATGTAATCAAATGGCAAATGTCCTGAATGTCTGTTAATACAGTTATGCCTAGGGTGGAGTATTCGGTCAGTCTGACAGTCAGCATCTTATCTCACCAGTTTTCCCTTTGTGTTTACAGAGAGGTCCAAGAATAATCTCTCATTTTCTTTTTATATGGCCACTAGGAAGTGGACTGGACTGTAGAAACTCCAGCTTAATAAGTGGTAGGCAAATTAACACTGAGCAGAGTGAGAGCACAGTGAGAGCATGCTGTAGATGATGCACAGCAATTCAATTCATGTCGACACTTAATTATCCACTGAATACAATGCTAAATAGCGGGGACTACCATTTCCAGTCTATCATTTCCAGAATTAATACTCATCTTTCTTCAAATTATTGCATTCAAAATTTATCTATAAATACTTCACAATATCTACAGACTTGAATGCATGCTTTTTGGTGCCAAAAATAATATACAATGTAAGAAACTTCTTAGTAAAATCAGAACATCTGAAAATGTTATTTTCCTGTTATGTTGAATCATTACTCAATCATATCATTTTATTTGGAAATGTTAAAATTTGCATTTCACTACTCTTTTTTACCTTATTTCTCTTTTCCAACACTTCACTTGGGTTTGTGTTTAGAGGAACAAATTGGTTTGGATCCTCAATTTTGATCGGTGTTCCTCCACTCGTCTTGGAGGAGTCATCAGCTTTCATCCACTTAAACAGAAAAAAAAAAAAAAGAAGCTAAAAACCCCAACATGATGGGAAGGAACAATCCTCAGTGTTGTCAAACTGTTAAAGAAGAGCTATATAGAAAGGACTTTCTGACTTCATTCTCAATCCCACATGAAAAATAATTACACAAAATAATCCCAACTTCTTAAAAGTTTGTGTGTTTGTCCAAGAGGACTGAAGTTGCCTTGATTACTTTTTGTAATCACTGAAATGCATTCCTGAAAAATGCAGTGCTGTCTGCGAGTGAAGTCCTATTTAGAAAGGACCATGCCTCCTAGTAACTGGTGCATAGATCCACCAGCTCCAGAGTCCTTGTTCATGCAATCAACTTCTGCCTCTCATAACTACATGTTTTATCTATATTTTTTTTCCTTCTAAATCAGTTGCGAGGGTGTTTCTTCCACGCTCAAGTTTTGAAACTCCCTGGCCTGCCAGCAGGAGGAGATGTTGCCTTTGCAGTTGTACTGTGCAACTGGGAGTAGCCCTCTAGCAAATAACATCCTTCCTAGCCGCGTGAGTGCCATCTCTCTCCAGGCTGGAAACACAGTGTAAGCATCTTGGTGAGCCGGAGGAGGAAGAAAAATCTTGATTATCATTAAAAGCAGTAGCATAAAACAGACTCTTCAAAGTCTGTTTTCAGTAAGGTCACAAATAGGAAAGGGGCATTTAGAGATGAATTAAATCTTGCATATCCTGTCCTTTGTGTAGGGAACAGAACAGCCCATGGGTGATTTAAAACCTTACCACATTTGGTGGAATATTAATAGCACAAAAAGATGTGGTAGAAGAACTAATTTCTACTTCAGGAATCAGAAGAGCTGGTAACAAAAAGGAATTCATTGTTAAATTTTGTCATAAACTGCTACTACTTCCAAATGGTTAACCCCCACTTCCCCAAACAGAAAGGGCCCTTAGTAGCAATATCATTAAGTTTCCCTAAAGGTATCATTATTTGCTTGACAAACTTATTATTTGCTAATCCTTTTTCCTCATATAAATTGTGAGTTAATTATTTTCTCTCAAGTAGCGCAAAGACGAAGCAACTGCCTAAAATATCTACCAACCGTGATCTTAGTCCTGGGACTGGTTTCCCCATTCCAGGACTCCTCAGGCACATTCACTTTCAAGTACGTGTTTGGAGAGTTCAGCCATCTTGTCTTTTCTCTCTGTTGCCTCTGAGCCAGGAATTTCAGGGGGGAAAGTGGGACTGTATCATCTTCAAAGGAAAAGGCAGTCACAGTGGCTGGGATCTCAACGTCACTCTTATGCCTGGGTTTCTCCCTGACTAATGGTTGCCTATAGGCATAGCCAGTTCTGTATCCCTATGGAGGAGGGACAAAGAAAAAAGGAAAAAATGTTTGGCTTTTTTTCTTAAATAAAAATAAATAAAAATAAAAAAAAAATATACATAAAATCAGAAAAAAATTATCCAAAGATGTCATGGAAGCTTTGTGCCACCCCATATGCATTAAGCAGATCCACTGGGCTCTTCAAAGAGCAGACTAGTACTGTCATCCATAGATATATTCAAGCAACTCATTCAAAACACAGCACAGCAACAGCTGGACAGGACCCACTCACACTTCACACCTTCCTCCCGCTTTCGTGAACATGTGACCATCAAAATGACTCCCTGCTCAGGTTATGATCTAGTCAGCTTTGGTCAAGATGTTTATTTGTCTTGCACAACAGCACATCCTAGTTTATAACACTCCCTCGTTCCTCACTCTATTTGTAGTAAAGGCTGTTCCAGAATTCATACCGCAATTTTGAAACAAACAATGAATTTTCATCTTATTTCCCAATAGTAGTGTTAATAACAAAATGTAGAGGCAATCTGCTATGTCCATTTACTAGGTAGATTAAAATACATTTTTCCTATCAAGATATACTACAAAGAACAAATAAGTTTGTGAGATGGTTTGGATAAAATTTAAGTTCAAAACATTCAAGGCAGAATACTACTGTTAGATACAATGACATAACAAAAACTAAACCAAGCAGAAGATGTCTCATACACAATAGAAATTACTCTGTCTTCATTTTCAAACTCACAAAGAAAACAGAAAAAATAATTTGCTTTAAAGAGCTAATCCCACACTTGAAAGCTTACAGTGAATATTATGGACACCACCACAACCAACATGCTCTCACCAGGTTGTCCAGCATGCGCATGAGTGCTTCAAATTCTTGCTCCCCAACCTTCCATTTTTGTTGTGAAGCCATATTAACTCCACCTCCTCCAGTTGCTGCCACAGCATGTGTGGAAGGCTTGAACTTCTGTAGATCCAGTAGTAGGAGATTGTCTATCCCACCTGCTCCAGCTAATGCATGAACCTAGAGACATCAACAAGTATCTCATTTGTGAAAAAAGTTTTTGGATTCTCTGTTTTTCTGAATTCACAGGAGAAATGTACTTAAACACCTGCTGCAGTTACTGCTCGGGCTAGAATCCTACTGTGCAAACATGTACTAAAATATACAGCAAGTGATTCTCATGGAAAGGACAACAATATCTGCTAATAATTGCATTTTAAGGAGACTCAAGAACTAGCTTTCAGAGCACCTTGAAAAGGTCTTTCTGCATCACAAGATTAAAAATTTTTCATTTTCATATCCATTTCAAAACGAGTAAGTGACTGAACTCAAGATGAACACTGGGTAAAGAGAGGAAAGGAAAGGAGTGGGAGACTGCCATTTGCGCTTCTAAATGCCTACTTGGGAGGACAGGATCGCTGGAGCACAGGTTAAGAGCAAAGTGAGGAAGTTTCTGGGGAAGGTGAGGATGCTTTCAGTGCTCTCTCCCCACAGGTTATAGACAATACTTAGATACCTGAATAAATAATGTTAGACAAAACAGAAACAACTGATTATGGGATTCATTTTATTTTTAAATATGCTACCCTCTATCACAGCTCCAAAGACCTTTTGTTTATTTGGTTTTACAAATCTTTGTGATCATAAGGAGAAGCTTCTTTCCTTGTCAAAACATTCAGCTTCAATAAATGAGCTGGATGCTGAGAGATTTTAACTGACACTTCCACATGCAACAAGCACTAAATCTATTATCTGACAGATTGCCTGCATGAAGCTTGCTCTCACAGCACAGAAAAAAACTTGTACCCTTCAGAACATAACAACACCAATACTCATTCCAGGAAAAGTGATACAGTATTTGTGCCACTCCCATGTTTTCCTCATTATTCCAGTTTCTCTGACTTTGACCTGGCATATGATTACTGGATTCCACAACCCCAAATATTTTGTAATATTCGAGATCTTCCCATCTGGGATGTAATCTACAACTCAGCAGCATAAGCGTTTGAAATTAAACTGATAAATTCTCTCTCACCTGTGTTTCACAGGCCAGTTGCACATTGAAAATATAGTGGAATGCTTCTTCCAGTGTCTCTCCCAGTGCTACCACACCATGGTTTCTCAAGACTAAGACCTAGTAAATGAAGACACTAATGTTAAATGGTAGAAACTGGCGCAGCACATGAAAATTGTTCACAAAGAGCATGAATGAGGTTGAATACCTTGCAACTGGGTCCAAGAACTTTCTGAAGCTGAATTCTCTCTTCCTGTTCATCAAGAGACCCCTGGTAGTTGTAATAAGCAACATCTCCCAGAATCAGAGCCTCTTGTGATATGGGAAGGATGCCACACTTCATAGATGAAACCTGTTTCAAGAAAATGAAGTACTGATAACTAGAGAAAGGAAATTCTTAAAAAACACATCTCTGCCACCCAAGCTTTAGCAGGATGCACTTTGTATCATTGCTAGGAGAGAGAGAAGCTCTCCATAGTGAAAGCTTAGAAACAACACCTCCCTGCACTCCAAGTCTACTTTGCAACAGGGAGATAGAACTGTTGCTACCAACCTAGGGACAGATTCATTATAGGACAAGACAAATTATCCCAACTAAGTTGATTTTTGTGAATTTTCATAGAATCATAGAATGGTTTGTGTTGGAAGGGACCTTAAAGATCATCCAACCCCAACGCCTGCACTATGGACAGGGACACCCTCCGCTAGATCAGGTTGCCCAAAGCCTCATCCAACCTGGTCTTGAACAGCTCCAGGGAGGGGGCAGCCACTATCTCCCTGGGCAACCTGTGCCAGTGCTTCACTACCCTCACAGTAAAAAATTTCTTCCTAATAGATAAATCTCCTCTCTTTCAGCTTAATACCTTTATCCCTTGTCTTGTCTCTGCGCTCCCTGATAGAGAGCGCCTCCCCCAGCTTTCCTGTAGGCTCCCTTTAAGTACTAGAATTTTATCCATCTTTAATTCTTAATGGTTTTTCCTTTTTCCCCACATTCATAACTTCAAAAAGCCAGTACAAAAGAAGTTATAAATTCCTTTTTTTTTGTTTTTAGGCAAGAAATGCATATCGGTGCATTTATATATAAAATAATATGAATTTATCGATTTAACTCAAAACAATTCTTTAAGTCTCACATTTTTATCACTGTTATATGGACCATTTTTAACTTATACGTTACCTATGATTTTTCAACACGAAGTAAACTCAAAATAACTACTAATTAAGTTACTTAAAAATGGAGCTGCATAATGCAAATGATGATGTATACAGTATGTTATATGGTCTAAGATACTATAAATGAAGACTGTAAATTATATACTTCACAGCCTTCTTGTCCTGAGCACAATTGTATCTGAGCATCAGTTTATTCCTATCCACCTCACTGCAGTGGTCCAGCCCTTCTCTGCTTATTTGATAACTTTCTTTACCACTATAGTCAATGTTAAAAACAAAATTGTCATGAACAGTGATTCATATTCAGAAATGTGCTCTAAATTCTTAAGATAAACCTGTTTTCTTTTGCTCATTATGCTAGAAGGAAGACTTACAGCTGCTGTTGCAGGGGTGTGTATGTGTATTACACATCTGACATCAGGGCGCGTGGAATAGATGGCGACATGTGGACTGAATCCTGCACTGTCAATACTTAGAGTTGTACTTCCCTGGTCAACTACATCTCCTAGGATGTTTACTTTAACCTGGAAAATCAAGCAAAGGAACAATATTCAAAAAATATTGTGATAACTGCCATTATGTACAAACTACTCTGTTTCTTACTTGGTACCAAATTTCTCCCCCCCACATATTTAGTGCTCATGAAAACAAGTAGGACAGCAGCAATGAATCTGTGTGTCAATAAAACATCCTACTGTCCAAGTGCTTTGTAGTTGTTGGAGGTCCAGCCATAGAAGAAGTAAAGATAAGGCCTTGATAAAACACATATTCCTCTTTGATCTAGCTGACCTTTCCTTGTTTCTGACTTTCAAGAATGAATTTCATTAACACTTCCTACATTTTAAATATGAATAAAATTCAGTCTCTAAGAAATTTCTCATTAGACAATTAAATGCATAGGGAATTTTCAGTTTCACAAGAACATTAAAATAATAATTCCATATTCAACAAAAAACCAGCAGGGTCTTGTTCTCATGCTTGTATTTTGGCTCTGTGGTTACTGGTGTAATGCCATCAGTCTCAGTTTGCTACCCCTTCCAGCCGGAGGTAGCTTCTTCACAGATATGTACTGACACGGAGACCATACAGCAGATTCTGCACCAAAAGGTGCATGATTTAGCAGCTAACATTGCCTAAATGCCTATCTGTAACCTCACCTAACTCCATTGTTGGGCCTGGGGAAGATTATTCAAACTTAATTTCCCCACTTGTAAAGACAAAAGCTGATTCTACTAACACTACTGCTACAGAATCACTTCATATGTGTCACCATATTGTCAGGTTATAAAAAGTTGCTGTTCCACTGAAACTATCTGATAAGCTTCATCAGATAGGAAAACAAAACTTTTCTGCTCCACACTGAAGCTAAAGACAAGGCAACAGAAAGCAAAGCTAAACTCAAAAGAAATGCTGGGGACAACGGATGCTAGCAACTAAATAGTTACTCAGCTTTTCACGTGGTAGGTAAACATTAAAAAACAAATAACAACATGATTGTAGTTTACAAGTCCATTTTAGCAGCCGCAGTGTCTTTTAGAAAACAGATTGAGCTTTGCTGGTTACTACAGCAGATGAATCACGTACCAAATTAGAAGCTGAAGCTTCAGAAAAGGACAGACCTCTTGGAATGATTAGAATATGGTCATGTTCTTTGCTTACTCTTACCTGCAAAGAAGGAATAAAATGGATTACTGATTTATTTCTGAATTTATGTTATTCAGAGGGAAAATTGATTCGAATGAATAGGTAAGATTCCAAATAAAAACTTTTATTCTCTAAAATACTTACTGTGATATAAGCATTTGGCAAATGTGCCCACCCAAACAAGTCAGCCAATCTATATAAACTGGCTAACTTGCAACGAGTAAGTTTTTCTCCCTTAACAAATGAGGAGGTATCTATCCCAGGTAGATCATTGATGGGTGTAATCATTCCATGGCCTAGACAACAGATTTAAAAAAAAAGATTATGACCAGTTAGAAAATTAAATAACTTCTAGCTATGTCATGATCTTCTAGAAGTAGTGCATTTAAATTGTTAATACAGCAGCACCACCAAGAACCAAACCCTGAATTTAAGTCTTCATCCCTTTTTCAAACACGAGAGGTGAAATACAGATTTCCTTTGAAGTACCACTCGGATCAGGAGCTCTGTCCTAATTCAAGTTCCTACATAAGACTTGAACTGTGCTTTAAAATACTTAATTAGCGGCAAATTTATATACTGGAATTTTCAAAGTAACATGTTAATATAATAGATACATTCCTGCTGGATTTCTGACACCAACATAACTAATTGAAGAGATGTCCCAGCCTGAGCACTTTAAATTAGTTCCAATGAAAAAATCAGGATTAGTGCAAGAGTTCTCAAACCGTTAGACAGAAGAGATCACCTCAACACCGAAAGCACAAAAATCAATTTATTTATTTGACTTGTGACTACACAAACATACACTTCTGCCCTTCATGAATGCCTGATGTCCCCTTGAGAGCGACAGCCTTTGCTTACAGGGAAAGTTAAGACCAGAAGAGGTCAAAGTCATCTTGGTTTTCAACAAGAATAAAATGCACTTTGAGATTAGATGCCCTGTTCGAGTCCCCAAGCAAACGCAGCTGAGACAGCAGCTGGACCTGCAGTCTCATTAACCAGCCAGAGAAGCAGAGATAAGATTATTTGGGCTCTCTGTTGCTCTCTTCCACTTGCTTTATTAACAAATTCTAAAGAGCCATTTTGGTACCAACTCTCAAAAGATGCTGAATGGTGACAGCTGCCATTGCACTTCAGGCTTGTAAGCTCCCATATGACATCCACCTACAGAACTTACGACGACTTTAACGTTTCAGTGCTTCACAACTTGGAAAGGACTTGGGTGTTAACTGAAAGATCCTAGTGACATCTTTATAACTGCAGTACATACTACAACCTAGTTTTAACCTTGAGAGCTGTTTGCATAACAATTCATTTTGCCAGGCTATTCCCCCCTTCCTTTCTTTTTTAAATAATAATTTATATACAAGGGTAGAAAAATAAACAACCTAAATTGTTACGTATTTCACATCTCAGTTTACATTCACGTTAAACTGCTAAAAGTAATGGGTTACAGCATTTTGTTCCCTATGTCAGTTAACCTTTTACTAGCAAATTCTAGAATAACTGAGTGTAAGGACTCCATTTATTTTGGGTATCATTATACAAATCAAAGAATTTGAGAAACAGAAGCCTAAAAAGGAAAGTTAAAGCCAGCATCTGTACTACTGCACAGCTGAAGCAAGCTCTGACACAACTTTTATTCAAAGAAAGAGAAGATCCCAGCATTGCTAAGTCTTGGTGATGATAAAAAATAAGAGAAAAAGTGCAATTATATGCATCCACTTACTGAATGAAGATGAGGAAAAACCTGAAAAAGTGCTTGCTGTAATGTAGTCAGCAATCTGCTGTAAAGCAAGCAGTCCAGTGGGGTTATTGCCTTTCTTCATCTGTTCTTGAATAAGGCATTCCAGATCTTCTCTAAAAGCCTGTAAAAACATTTGAGAATCATCAAGGAAAGCTGGCTTTGATAGAAACAAGACTATTACGGGTGGGGCTGGTATCTTTGTCTGTTATTAATGTTACATGACACTTCCCCTTAGACCTTGTTTTTAGCTGCTTATAACTTTGTCAAACCTTAACCATTTGACCTAAACTTCGTATGCTAAGTACGAGCAACCTAGCGCGTGGGAGGACGGAGTTTGGTCACAAAGGGTTAACTATTTCCCATAACAAGATAAGATGAAATATATTTTTGTAAATGATAACAAAAAACATTTTTATCGATGATTAAGTGTTATCCATATTTTGGAAGGGGTACTTGGAATTCGATCTGGATGTGTTGCTTTTTGTGCTGGATATTTTTTTAATTTTGTAATCCCTCTGAAAATCCATCCAAATTTGATAAAGTTAAACCACTGGAAAACTGGAGCTCACCCATACTCAAGTAATATCACAGGCATGCAAAAACTAGAAGGAAGACTGAGATGTCACCTCCTCTCTATTCCTTCCCTTCTCCCAAAGGAAAATAACCTTCCCGCTTCTCCTGTATAAAATGTCTGCAACCCCAAGAGATAAAATCATTTAAAAGATTTTGACAGTATCCGATTTAATACACAATGCACTGTGGACTGTTCCTTCTAGATTAACTACTATCCACAACACACACACGTCCTAGGCCTACTTCAGTCTTGACATTTCTAGACTAAGTTCTATTCCTTCAAGTGTTCCTTAGAGGTTATATTTTCTAACCCTACCGTTACTTCTTGGCAGCACCTTCCAGCTTGTGTCTGTACAAGTAGTAGGCAAAGCTGCATAAAACACAAGCTGAGGTGTGTTGCAAATGCTCTTGCTGGTTCATTCCAGGAAGACATTTGGTGTCTTCACCACACAGCTAACTCCTATTATAACTCCAGGCTACTCCCAGGATGTAATTGCTCCCTTCAGTTTGCCTTCCTTAGTGAAATAGTCACTCTCAATTAAAACAAGAAAATGGTTCTGTATGGCAAATGTAATTTATTCACTGAATTTTAATTCAGTCCTTCAAAACCCCCAATCTGTTGAGCAAAATCCACTAATCTCATAAGATAGTCTGCTCATCAATAGTCTTGACACCCTCAAGACTCCATTGGATATGGCCTCTCAGTTGGACAGCTGCGCATCCATAACTACACTTTAATTTCCATCTTTCAGACACATGTGCTCTTCCTTACAGTAATTTCGTTAGGATTGTGCACACCTTAGACTTGACAGATTTCCACAACTACAGCCCCCCTAAAGTTCATGTGGACTGACTATGCAGCAATCTGTTACACAGATCACAGAATCATTTAAGTTGGAAAAGACCCTGAAGATCATTGAGTCCAACCCTTTACCTAGCACTGTCGAGTTCACCACTAAACCATCTCCCCAAGCACCACATCTACATGTCTTTTCAATATCTCTAAGGATGGTGACCACCGCTTCCCTGGGCAGCCTGTTCCAAGGCTGGACAACCCTTTTGGGGAAGAAATTTTTCCTAATATTCGGTCTAAACCTCCCCTGGTGCAACTTGAGACCATTTCTCGTCTTATCTCTTGTTACTTGAGAGAAGAGACCAAGACCTACCTCCTCACAACCTCTTTTCAGGGAGTTGTAGCAAGCAATAAGATCTCCCCTCAGCCTCCTCTTCTCCAGACTAAACAGGCCCAGCTCCCTCAGCCACTCCTCCCAGGACTTGTGCTCTAGACCTTTCAGCAGCTTTGTTGCCCTTCTCTGGACATGTTCCAATCCCTCAATGTCATTCTTGTACTGAGGGGCTCAAAACTGAACACAATATTCAAGGTCTTGCCTCACCAGTGCTGAGTACAGGGGGAAGATCGCTTCCCTACTCCTGCTGTCCACACTGTTTCCGACACAAGCCAGGATGCTGTTGGCTTTCTTGGCCACCCATGCACACTGCTGGCTCCTATTCAGCCAGCTGTTAATGAATATCACCACGTCCTTTTCTGCCAGGCAGCTTTCCAGCCACACTTCCCCAAGCCTGTAGTATTGCATGGGGTTGTTGTGGCCCAGGTGCATGACCTGACACTTGGCCCTGTTGAATCATATTCAGTTGGCCTTGACCCATTAATCCAGCTTTCCTTCCCTCTGCAGAGCCTTCCTTCCCACAAGCAGATCAACGCTCCCACCTGACTTGGTGCTGTCTGCAAACCTACTGAGGGAGCACTCAATCCCCTCATCCAGATCACTGATGAAGACATTAAACAGAACCAGCCCCAACACTGAATCCTGGGGAACACCACTTGAAACTGGCCACCAACTGTACTTAACTCCATTCACAACTCTTTGGGCCTGACAATCTAGCCAATTTTTTACCCAGTGAAGAAGAGTACGTTTGTACATCTCTCTGCAGACCAGACTACACATTCAGCATCCCCCAAACAGCTGAACAACCTCTCACTAGCCTGAAGACACATGGGCAGTCAGATTTTTCTCTTTAGTGGCTGCTGTAGGTAAGGTCTATGTAACAGAGGAAGGGAGTAGATGAGGAAAAAGAAAGAAGAAACAGAGAATTGAGTGACGAAAAGAACTTAACTGGGAGTGGGAAAAAATAAATGCAGGTATAAGAGGTGGATCAGCACTGGGAGCCCATAATGGAAACCAATGGGAGGTTATTACAGGGAGGTAATTGCCAGAAAGACAAACGAGGATTCATGGAAAAGAATAAGTCATTGGAGAAAAGATCCTAACTTTCATCCTTCACCAGTAAGTAGCTTCTTACATACTCAAAGCACAACTCAAGTGCAGCACTGAGTGTTCTAACACACACTGACATCCTCAGGGAAACAAGGGGCATACACAGAAAATCACAATCTGAAACAACAGGAAACAGATGATTCAGCATCTCCTACTACAGTCCAGTTTAAATTCTCAGGTCTGCTTAGAACTCAAATCTGAGCATCTCTCACTACAACCAAAGTGGTTTGAATGAAATTTTGTTGCACGTGATTTATACAATCTCCTGTAGAAAACATAGCAATTTTTCATATAACTAGAGGAAAGCATTTTGGTGGTCAAACAGCTCACAGTGCATAGAAAAAGGAGCCAAGGCCCAACCTTTATGTTCTACCAATCTGCCTGAAAGCACAAATAATGTAAAACAATGAGAGGTGCTTTCTTGGCCCTCTGCACATCACATCCCTCACGTTACAGAAGGCTTGCCCCCCACTTCACAAAAGAATCCCCAACACACATAAAACACTTTCAAGCACCAGCAACCCCAGTGTCAGCTCACTTCTCTGCTAATGGTTCACCATGAGACTATGTTTTCATGGCATTTTCCCCTTTTGTTACAATAATCTATTAAGATTACAGAGACAATGGTCGGCCAATATTTTTCATCAACAAACTACAGTAACACTTATTTTCAAATTCTGTCATTCCAAGATATTCAATTACTTCTCAAATATTCCTGAAAGAGGACACCTACAAGAAAGCTCTGCCATTTCACACTCTGCAAGGTTGAAATGTTTTCATTCTTGTTTACAATCTGTACATAAGGAAACTGCACATTTGTAGTCTCTCTGGGGGCCACATGGAAGACAAAACTCACAAAATTTATGGAACTATTTGCTTGGGAGGAGACTGAGAAAACCAGTTATCTGTATCACATTAAATCACTCTCATTTCTATTCAACAAGGACTCCAGAAAGGATCTGCAAAAACATTCAGAGTAAAGTCTTATTAGTCATATTCAGACTTTCTCTTTTTTTTTAAACCTGTGTGAGTAATGTCACTTCCATAACAGATAAAAGGTAGTGTTATGTATTTTGGACAATTTTTTGACAGAAAAATTTTCTGGTTTATTTCTTGTTGTATTTTTAATTCTTTTGCTTTCCGTTCAGGTTATTTTAATTCTTCTGAGCTTAGTTTTGCTCTTTAATGCTAACAGTAGTATGTTATACACTTGGCTGAGGCTACTACAAATGAGGATTTAGTGTTGTATCAACAATTCTGTTAAATAAAACAAGCACCTTTTAAAAATCATTTCAGAAATAACAGAAAACAGGTAAAAGCCAGAGCAAGTAGCAAACACAGAGGTTCGGGATCAGCTGTAAAACAGAGGTGATGATATGGATGAAGTGCATAAACCAAAAGCATGCAATTTACCCACATGCCAACACACAACAATGTTTCCTAGCAGACTGCAGCCTTCAGTATCTCACGCACAATTCATATCCATTCCTCCATGCATAATTATGGATATTTTGATATCTTCCATTCACCGTTAAAGACCTTTAAAACTCGAATATGTATGTCCTTACGATAATCATTCCATATGTGTTAACACAACCTTCCTCCATATCTGGTAAATCTCAATAGACTCATATGAAATGTACCGCGTTCTTCTGGTGAAAAATTTGCCATAAATAATAGCCATTAAGTGATTGATATTTATTGGAGCTTTCACTGTACAGCAATTATTTCTGTAAAACCACTTTCACAGAGGGCTCCAATTTTGGGATATGCTACTGAAACCTTAACTGTGGCCTAGAGTCCAAGCTGTTTGGTTTTACTTTCATTCACAAGACTGCAATGTATATATGGCATTACACTGCAACCACCTACAAGTGATCAAGTAAAACTCATGCTTGAGAGAGACGTTGTCAAAAAGATGACAAACACTCTGTTCCAGCATAAAGCAGATATTTTACAAGTGAAGAGGACACTAGTCATTTCAGATGTAGTATTCAACAAGAAATTGCTGACAAAGAAAAAACTATACTGTCAGATGAAGAAAAAATTATGTTAGTCAGCTGTATGCTCAGCATTGCTCAATAAACAATATTTCAGCTCTGGGATTTAAATAATTTTTTTGGCACATGTGGGGGGGGTTTCTTGTTTGTTTTAAAACACTAGAACTTACAAACTTAAGATGACACAGTAAGAGCAATGAATTTTTTTTACAGTGAGCTACCAAATCGCAAAGTGAGAAGTATTGCACCTTGTGGCTGCCTGTGCTGCCCATCAACACCACTGCACTGGACTCAGGCAATCTGTCCGTGCTGGTCTTTGTCTGGATAACTCACCTTTCCTTAGTTGAGAATCGTTTCCAATTTGCACAAGCAATCTTTGGTTTTCAGAGAGCTCACCTACCCAGCCAAGAACCAGAGTCCACCCTTGCTTGTGCTAGAACAGCACTCCAAACATCCTGCTGAAAGGTTGCATAGAAAAGAGTCCATGGTATGAAAACTGGGCCCATGACAGGTACTAGAATGGAGGGAAAGCCACATTTCAGAAAAGATGCACAACTGGGAGGATGCAGAGTAGAGCTTTTATTCAGCTGGCAGTGACAGCCACCTAAGCAAACAGCCTCCCTTCAGTATGCAACAGGCTGTAACCTTCCCTTCCACTACTGCCAGCTGAGATACTTCTCTTCCAAGCTGCAGGGAGCCAAACTACACTAAGATACATCAGAGGAAATCATACTTGAACCAAACATCCCCTGCAAAGCCAAGCCTGTCATCTTCTGTCCCAACTGCCCTGAGCTGGTGGTACCCAGCTGCTCTGCTTCCATCTCACTCACCCTCTGACTGCCACTCCATTACCTTGCACCGAGACATGAATCTCTTCACAACACACCAGAAAAAACATACAAGGCCACTCAATCTGTTACCAAGACTGTTTTTAAGACTCCGCTGTTTCTAAATGTTCTAAAACTCCAGCCAGCACTTTTATACCAGCTTAAACAATCCTATGTGATACTGCAGTCTGAGAACACACGCAGCTTCCCTCGACAGAGTCATTAGCTGCATGATGCAGACAATGTCCTTCTATGATAAAATTACTTCTCCAGAAACATTTGCAACCATCTTCCAAATACACATCACGAGTTCAAGCAGTTTAGATGCAAAAATTTTTCAACTGAAATCTGCAAGGGCCCTCTGAAACTCAAGAGTGAAGTTACAGGGTTCAATTCTGACTCATTTAGTTCCATATTCTTTCAGAAGAACAGTCTTAAGTGCAAGCTAACAGTGTAAATTGGGGCTTTTAAGAATCAAAGCAAGCTTTGCGTGTACCTGTTGATAATTGGTGGTTTTCAGTTAACATATGTAGAAAAAAACAGAATAACCAGCTTGCTAGAATAACCTATCTTACACGTATATAGCACAGAACAATAACGTTGCTGGAAAGTTTTCATGTTAATCTCTTAATATTGGTAGGCAGCTCTCTGAGGACACGAAGAAGTCTGCAGGTTCAGAAGTATTTCGACTTTTTATGCTGTTTCTTGTTTGTTGACCATTAATTTCTCCATGCAGTCCTTATCAACTCAAAAGAAGGAGAAGTAAAATAATAAGATTTTTTCCCCTGTAAATAGAGAAAACAGCGACACACAGGTCATCTGCAAATACTCCACACCATCACGAGCCCCTAGGAGAAGAAGGCACGTGCTCACATCAGGACTAACTACAGTAAGGTCCAAACAGTTTGATATGCCAATCTACAGGAAAGTAGCAAGAGAAGACATGCGAGGTCCCTATATTTAATAGCAGCACTGCTGTTAGCCTAAGAGCTGTGGAATAACATAAGAAACTCTTTTGCCCATTTTCACTTTTGCCTATTTTGACCAGAGATTATATATCTTAAAATTCATTTTTTTAAAGGGTCTAATTCAAATTATCTACACATAAATGCACCCACAAAGAGTCTCTAAGCTAAATCACCACCATTGAAGACAAGTTTCAAAACTTAACTGGTATTTTGTTCTCAAGAGCGACGTTAAAATTAACTCCTGTGCTTCAAATGCCGCTGCCCACGGAGGAAAATCTTCACTGAGACAGTCGATACAGCTTCGTAACAGGCTGTTTCGAGACTGAAGTTGAGATACAAACAACCGGTGCCCTAAGTGGAAAAGGGTGGAGCTGGCCACAAAAAAACCGCCAGGGAGCAAAGGCTGGTGGGAGAAGATAAGAGTCAAAAAACGTGTTTGCTAATGACACGGGGCGGGGGGGAAAAGTGGCTCCTGTGTAAAGACAGTATTAAATATGGGAAATCGGGTAACGTTAGAATAATCTCTTCACTTGCAGTGAGGTGTGTGGGTACCCAGGCTGGGTGCAGCAACTTGATTGACAGTAAGCTGGTCCCATACAGAGCTCAGCCTGCACCGGTTTTTCCAGCTCCTCTAACCTGGTACACACTCTCTTCCCTCAGTCAGCCAAAGCAGTGTGTTTACTCCCACAATAAGCAGCCTAGAGATACCCTACGATTAAAGCAAAACCTGAAGCTCTGAACTTCTTTGCAAAGCCCACTTTCAGCACACCCAGCTCCCGAGGTCCCAGCACCAGGGATCCCCGTGTTCACACAGTCACTGCTGCACACAGGGCATCTGGGGCCCTGCCTTGTGCTTTCTCAAAGAGCAAAGCCATGCAATGCATCTTGCTGGATGGAATACAAGCACTGAAGCTTAAAATGCTAGCGAAATTAGATTTCAGTTTGTCAGGGGTCTTACATATTTATGAGGGCAATTAACCAGTATTTCAGTAAGTACAGGAGTAGGGCAGGTGGGAGCACACGTGGTGGCAATGCACTGTGACAGATGATGGGCAGAGCTCTGGACACAGCCAGGGATTTTCCAGGCACTGTTAAGAGCTTGTATAAACCAAAGGATTTTAAAAAAAAAAAAAAAGGGAGCTTAAAAATGAATACAGCTAAATAAGTCCTTTTAATTGTTATTCATTACTTGTCCTGCAGTGGAAACCCCTCTTTCTGCTATCACCAGACCAACATGATGCCTTTATTGGACAGAATTTACAAGGCTAGTGAATGAAAGAAAATGGTGGGTTTTGTTACAATGCTTTTCATTTTATATCTCCTTATCACTTACTTGGGGAACTAATTCAGATTGGATTGTTATTTACAATAACTTCAAATATATAAGACCATAGGAAACTTATCAAGCAAAAGACGATGGATCTGATTTTTTTTAATAATTTGAATAATCTAAAGAACAGGGAGCCAAAAGTGTAACAGTATCTCCAGACAGCCCACAACATAACAAAAGCCCAAAACCGAGCAGATAACAACCAGAAGCAAGATTAGAAATACGTATTAAAAAAAAAAAAACACATCAATTTGGAAACTGTGGTATTTATGTCTAAGGAAAATCACAGTTCAAACTAAATGGAAGGCAACAATATGAAAATAAGAGAGGATTTAAAGGGAACTTTCATTTTTAACATAAGACCACACAGAACTGCACAAAGTTCTCAATCACACTTGCAGTGCTGGTGTGCACCAGAGCATGGATATGAATTGACCTTGCTCTGCCACAGCTATAGGAATGGAATTTAGGCAATGGGATTCCTTGGTTTCCTCAGAGTTCTAGTGGATGACCTTGAAGGAACACAGCACTATCCTGATCACACGTTCCCCCTCACTTAAAATGCTGAACTTTCCTGGCCCCTGGTCTGCCCTGGGCTCAGTGGGATATTGTCATGGCTCCAAAGGGATCTTTAAAAGACATTTGCTGACATGTCTTAAACAACTTACCAAGTTGAGCTTATCTGCCCTGGCGAAAGAAATGCTGCACAGGCTGTATGACAAAAGCATGTGATGAAAAAAGCCATTGTGATGAGAGGAGGGTCGGGATTCCCCAGCAGAAAGTCATGAAGATGCCAGAAAAAAACAAAGCCAGGTGAAGGAGATGCAATTCAAGAGACCTGCCCAGTGAGGAGGTTCCCATGGGATGTACAAGGTTGTGAGCTATCGTGGCTGAAGGGTGATGCTCCTAAAAGATCATAAAGGGTTTCAAACTTGCAGGGAAAGCAGTGGAAGCTGAAGTGGGAGGAACTGAAAGGACTTTGACAATTTAAAAAATAAACTGTCCCAAAAGGGAGTGGTGTTGCGAAAACACTGGATGTTCACTGGATACAAAATAAAGCAGTCTAGACAACTGCAAAAGCTAGGAAAAAATAAATCAAACCATCCTTAGTCTCTGTCCTGATGGTTTGAAAATAACGTAGCCAGAAAAAAAAATAAAGTGTGGGTGGGTTTGCTTGTTTTTGAGGAGAAAAATCTGGCTGCATGCTGCATGTTAAGGCAGACCTCTGAACAGAAGAGTTGCTAAGCTAGACTGTTATCTCCCCAGTTTTCAATGCAAGAACAGCCGCCATGAGAGGCAGGGATGTGCGTGCATGTACCAGGCAGGAAGGAAGAGAGGCACAGGAGAGAAGTACATTTTTAACCTCAGTATAAACCCCCCCTCATTTTGCAATCTGGATGGCCAGACCTGAACCAGTGCCCTCGTGCAACAGCAACACTGAGCCAGAATCACCCCAAACCTTGCACTCCCTACAACCAACATGGAATTGAAGTAAAATTGATGAGATCCTGCCAGCAAAAAGCTCAGCTTAAAACCAAAGAAGCTCCAAACAACTATGTTTCATATGTAAAAACAGCAAGTGGACGTTCAATGGGTCTCGACAGGCCACACAACTTTCACCGGTAAATTCAAAACAAACTGGGCATTTAAATTTCAATAACATTTTTATGTTTATATATTTCAGCTGCTCGACTCATCACTTTATACACAAATTTGACTACTCCGACTTTTTCTTATATCAGTAAAAATAATAAGATACACGGTTATATGAGATACATTTCATGTACAAAAATGCATCCCCTTCCATTTCTACTTTGACCGGTAGCTCTCCTGCAAATACAATGACAATAAGTGGATGTCAGCTATTCCTCAATTCTGTTTAAGGGCTGATCCTAATTTCCCATAAGGTTGCACATACAGTCCTGTTAGCTTCCTGCTGGCTAGATAATTGTTTCATATGGTCTTACTTCACTGGAATCAGCATGACATTGCTGCCTGTTTGCAGAAACACCCAACACCCTCCCTGGGTGCTCCGAGAAGGCTATGTATTTTCTCTATCCTGTATGTTCATGTAGCTCCTTGATGCTGAACTGGCTGGTCAGTCTTCACACACAATAACTCAGTCTTCACACACCACAACTGCATAACCACTGCCTTTTTTTTTTAAAAAAAAAAAAGTTTTTTAAGCATTGCGTTGCCATGGTGAGGGCACCAGAGAAATGCCAGAAGGAAAGGAAGGTCAGGAGGACTTGCATACCAAAACAGAAATAAAGGGGACTGATGATACAGCAAATACACGTTTACTCTTTGAAAGAAGTAGTTACTCTGCGTAGCAAGCAATATACGATTGTTTAGCATATAAAAATATAAAACTGCCTTTAATTTCAGAGTTAAGTTAGAGAATCTAAATAAAAATCCCACACCATCTCCATCTTTTCAAATTTTAGATATATTATAGGTCAATTATCTCAGACTCAGTGTAAAGCAATAAAATTAGTCCACTGCCTAAATCTAGTGCCTTTCCTTTAAAAACAATGGCACAGCAGCCAAACCTTCTGAAATAAAATTATATAGTTTTTTTCTGAAGATTGGCCAGCAGTACCTCTGGATGCTATCAGGCTGCTCAGACCCAGCTCCATCTTAGTTTCTTCCCACCTTTCGAACAGATATAGAACAACAAACATGCAGGTCCTGCCAGATTCTCCAGGCCATCATGGGTTACATGCAGCATTAACCAAATACATCTCTGAATTTGTTGATAATGTCAGGAGATTCTTCATAGGCAGTGGTCATAAAAGTCCTATAATTTGCTTAAGACTTATTATGCACAGACTCTAAAGCATTAGTAAACATCAGAGATAATGAGAATCGCTTTTCAGTAGCTTTTAAATTATTTAATTTAGGAAAGGGAAATTACACATCAGAGAGAAGTAGTCAGATTGCACATCAACATTTACATCAAACAGGACATTAGAGAGATGCAGCAGTTTGATGTCTGAAGATGTCTGGTCAGGGCTGTATACCTTACAGTAATATGCACTGCACAAAATATATTCTTTATTTTCTTGCTAAAGGACTTTCCTACTTGAAAGAAAAAAATGATGTTAATAAAAAAGATTAGATCAGTTCCCGAGCTTCCTAGTATATGGCAGTAATTAACCCTTTAGTTTTACACCATAATCCTTTACTTGGAGAAAGTGCATGTACAAACAAGCTCAGCTCAAGTCCATAGATGCTTGTGTATTTTTAAGAAAGGTATAATTCTTGCTAAATATACCTCATAGTTACTAATACAGAAGATGAGTCAATGACTATTTCTCTGATCTGAATGCATATATCCAGAGAGAGCGAAGATATAAAGGCAAATATCTAAGACTAGGTGAAGTTTCACCAGCAAGTAAGCTCTTTAAAATGTGTCTGATAACCTCTCTTTCTCCTCTTCCAAACACCTTCAAACTATTTCCTCCTTGTCAACTGGAATAAACCAAAGAAGCAACAAAGCTCCTTGCAAACTTCTAATGTGATGTAATTCTGCAGCTGTAAAAAAAGTGTTATGTATAATACTTGTTAATTCAACCCAAAAGTTGTGTTATGCAGATTGGCAACAGGAAAAACGCTTTCCGTCCCTTTTGTGACAAATATTACATTCAGGAGGGAAAAAGGTAATTGTTTACAGTCCTGACTCTCAAAGAACACTACGGCACGTCACAACTGGAACCTGGAAGAACTAACACAGTTTCTTCTTGGGGGGTGATGCACATTAAGTCATAGATATTGTACTAAAAATGCTTTTACTTCCTCACACGAGAAATCATAGCAGAGCTCGTCTAAATTTTCTATTGCAAGAAAAGAGATAATAAAAAGAGATACTTCAGTGAGGAGAATTGGCAGCTCAGACACCGCCTCTTCATGCTTGATCACACACTCAGCTCCCACGTTCCCATTTCTCCCTGGCAGATGCCAGCAGGCAGCAGGCCTCTGGATTATTTGGACAACTGTTCCCTTACACAACAAAAACTTCTAACTTACTGGCAGTTCCAGTCACTTTCCAAAAAGTGCTGGGGTCAGCTTCTCTTGCAGCAGGATGCTAACAGCAGCTTGCAGGCTCTTTGCCCTCCAAGATTCTACCAAAACAGTTACCTAGATCAGGGGTTGCCCCTCTTCACGCCCCCTTCTCAATACCTGCACACTGACACTGTCTTATAAAAAAACACAGAGGCTACAGTAAAGGGACATTTATTACATTTGGCAGACTTAGCAAAAAGTCTCCCAGAATGTTAAGGAAATAGTTATGCTTATCAGATTCAGTACTACCATCGAAAGGACCAAAAAAATAACACACATACAAACTCAAACAAGGTCTCTGTAACTTTTTTTCATCTGTTAGGCTAAAGATCTAGTTTTTTTCTGTGAGTCCTTGCTACTCATAATGTGAATATTTTCACAGGAAGGAACAGATTCAGATCAGATTTTACAATTGAGTGTTTAACATAAAATTATCATGACTGAAGTATTATGCAATACCTCCTTAAGAGTCTTTTCTTTACAAAGGGCTTGGCTGCAAAACCAAGCCTGCGCAAATTGACTTAAAAGCAATAAATTCCTTGGTCAACAGGTTCACATTATACTCAGAGCAACACACAGATCCAAGAGGCACTCCACGACAACACTTTAGCAAACAATCCTGTTATTCATGGATGACTATAACAGGGCGATTACTAACAGCTGTTTGCAATCTCATTACATATGGAAAAGCTTCAAAAAAATAACAGAAGAAGCACCCCAACATACCAAAGAAAGAGGGATCTGTAAAGTTACTTACTGCTGTCCCAGTCCCGTTATCCTCATTACTCACATTCCACTCCAACACCCGCAAAAGGCTCACCCTCACGCAGTCCTTACTCACTCCCTATGGCTTCAAAATACTCAAGGCAACAGTATTACTTCCCAGTGTCTTCTTCAGGTTAAACCCACAGAATGTATGTATTAAAATATAAATTAAAACTAATTTGAGGGTGGTTCAACAGATGTAATATTTTTGTACATAGCCTACACAAGTACTAAATTTACACAACCAGTAGATGTGTGCTAATAATGGCCACGCATGGGTACGATCACCCCCAAGGACATGAAAAGAACACATAGTCTAGCTTTTAAACAAACTTAACCCAATTAAAAATGTTAATCAAAGCATTCCTAATGCAAATAAGTTAATAGTCAAACCAAGAAAGCAGAACACCACGTAATGCCCTAATTTGTTCCTACTTGACCGGTGTCTCCTTCACTCTCTTCCCTGCCCTTAAGTTTTAATTAAGTACCCTGCAGACAGCCAGATCATTTTGTAATACTGTAATGAAGCGTAAGAATATAAATGTATCAGGAAAGAAAATACAGAACAATAAAGGCTGCTTGTTCACAGACAAAAAAAAAACTTAGCAAACAAAATGCTAGATAATCTGTTTAGTGACTCTTCTTAGAAGATGGTCCAGAGTTATTCTAGCCAGCTGTGAGTCTCAAAAAGCTAATAAAGAAAACAATACTTTGTTGTTCTCATCCCCCTTTAATTCCACTCACAGGGCTCTGCAGTATCTGAGTGACCCTCTTCCTTTGCTCCATCATATTGAAGTCCTGTCGGAGGTCAGGAGACATGTTTCTCTCCCGAATATACTCTGGGTCATTCTCGTTGATGCGATCAAAGTACCGCTCTTTCTGAGGCATCGTGGCCAGGGGAGGAGTAGTGATCACCACCTGACTGGCATCAGTACTCATGCTTCAACACTGGTGATAGTAGGCTTCACCTGAAACAAAGAGGGAAGAACAATTAACCATTAAAACGAGGACAATGAATGTAAATTCCAAGTCTAGACACAAATAATGTTCTTTTTCATCTCTGCAGAACATGTAAAATAAAACAAGTGAACAATTAACATAAGCAGAAAACTAAGGAAAACGTCTAGGAAAGTGTTTGAAAACTTTTAATGAGTTCCCTGAGAGTGCATAAACATCTCTATTCAAGCTCAAATAAAAAAAAAAAATACACTTAAACAGCATGCTTTTGAAATGACCGTAACATATTTTATGACAAGATTTCCTGTATCATTTTACACTGCATTCATCACCCTCTCAAGGTGTTTTATATAGCTCTCCTTCCTGAGATGTTCAGCCAAACATACCCAGAAGATGGGGCCTCTGTTTAACATCCACTCAGAGCTCATCTCTCACCTTGGACAAAGACAGTTTTAGCTTTTCTCTTCTTGTGTGCAATTGTATGCAAAGATTCTCACTGAAGCTCATTAGGAAAAAAACAAACTTTCATGTCTTGGTAGATAGCTATGCTTAAAACCTCATTAAAAAAACCTGATAACCATTTGTAAACACAAACATTACTGGATCAAAAGGAAAAAAAGCAGACACAAATTTTCATACAAAGAGTCAGGCTCAGAACCACACTCAGGAACGCGGTTCCTCAAATGGGTACCAAAGATGGACGTTTTCTCAGGTCTGAGGAACAAAGTGAAACAAGATTTGTAGGAAGAGATAGTGTATTATGAAAATACATTTTAACATGCAAAAATCTACATTCAATAATATTTTTAATATAAAAATATTTGCATGCAAATGCATTTGGTATGTAAATAATTCACATCTTCAGAGGAAAAAAAGCCAAACAAAGGAATGAGAGTTGTCGAACAATATTAAACAGCATGGTTTGACCTTATGACATCAGTGGCTTCAAGTGTCCTTGCTGCATGACACAGTTCATTCATCCCTTGTTTGGGTCAGTGCAACTACTATTTGAGGTATTCTGTGAACAGAACAGAACGTGGAGCAGCATGTGAACTCCAGCTATAACCTTGACTATTTTCCAGATGAAATCTCTGGAAGCCCTGTTAAAACCAGTTCCAGCAGCCCAAGCCCCCCTCCTGCCTGCAACAAGGTCTTTTGTTCCTTGCACTGTACCCTCTGCTGCACAGCCACATCATGAATCAGGCTGGCAGGAGGACGCAAACTGATTTTCAGCCAGTTTCCCACATCCAAACAGCTTTTGTGGCACACTGCAAGGGACAGCATAAGGACGAAATCCTGAAGGGACTGAAGCCCTGCTACCAAATACGAAACCTCAGACAGAAAATGAGTCAGATATCACCTCCAGAGCTGGGAAAGCGTTAGCAGATAAGGTACAAGAAATACATGTCTATGGTTTTCTCGTATATTACAAATACATACATAAAACTTGGGATTGAGATGAACTACAACACCCTTCTAAAAATCTGTCACTACATGTTGTAATTGCTTTTGTTCTTTATGTCCTTTTTTTTTTTTTTTTGAGTGAGAAAACATGATCACAGAAGCAAAATTATCCAACTACCATGCACAAAGCTTCTGGGAGGTATACATAGCACACTGGATAAATGTACCACCTTTTGGGACATAACATTTGCATCCTGAGGACAAGCTCCATGAATTATGATGGCTTCTTTACAGAGGCTGCTGACGCACAATGGTGAGTTTTGCATTTTGCTGCTCAGGTGCAGCATGAGTTCATTCAGTATTTGCTGACCGACCAGCAGGAGGCCTGTAATCAATTTGGGAATGATGGAGAGAAGGCAATGGGCTGGCTTCAAAGAAGTAGGGGTTTGGGGCAAATCTAGTAGAAGTATAAAAGGAGCTTAAGTTTTGCTAAAGAATAAACTATTCTCTTTTCCAGCTCAGAGAACTGAAGCAAAAGAATAAACCCTCTTTTAACAGCATCGGGGAATATGATATAACTCAGCTTCCCTCCATTCAGCTTACAAGAGACACCCTTACAAATGTAACCAAGTATTATGTGCCCTCCATTCCATGTGCACCAGCAGACACACTCCTACAAACCGGCAGGGTTTAAGAAGCAGAAGAAAAATGCATCATGAGAAGACACAAGACCATGAGCTCACCCTCCAAATGCTAGAAGGTACAGAAAGCTTGAGACCAGACCTACACTGTTCTCCATCAGTGTCAGGGCAAACACCTCCATCTGAGTCAGAAAAGACACCTTCCAGCACCTGTTGGTAACTGAATGCAGTCTAGAAATGCAGATGGCAAGAACCTGGCTTGAATCAGCAACCAGCTGCGCTCCTTGCTCTTCAGTTACTTCTTCCCAGGAGCTGCTCTATCCAAAAGTCTTTCCTAAAATGCTCCTGAATCCTGTTAACCCCAAGTGGCAAACTGTTGCTCAACTGCTGATCCACTCAGTTGGGTGAACCAACTGCACGCATGTCTGAACTTCAAAAAACTTTTCTTGTTATAATTATAGGTTTATATGATATAATTAGTTCAAGTCTGTTACTTTACAATTCATTCCTACACTGACAGAAAAGCCCATTTATCTGTAAAAAGACACAAATGTGGCTGGCAATAATTAAAATCCACAAAAGAGATTTTTCTAATTGCTTTGGACTTCATTTTTTCCTCCTTCCTGTGGTTTGTTACCTCTACCTACTAAAATTACAACATTAAAGTCCTTGTGCCACAAAAACCCCCTCCATTACTGAACATAATATGGGTATCGGGTCCAGTTGTTTTTATTAGGTCTGTTTCGATGCCTGCTGTGTCAGACGTAGGCTGACATTCACATAAACCCTACTGTTCATCTGGAAAAATTAATTAAAAAAATCAACCATTCTTTTATTATTTTATTTGTATCCAGATCTCAAAAGCTATGAATTACGAAAGAAGATTCTTTTACCCCTGTACACTTTTTTGGTGAGATTCTTTTGTCTAAAAGAAAAATCAGCTTTGCTGCAAGGCTACTTCTGGCTTCCATCCCTTTCAATGACATTCATGGATTACAGAAAGTCAGCTAAGACTAATTACAGAAAGTGCCATCTTCCTGAGTGGCACCAGCTCACGTTTCTTACACATGCTATACATCTTGCATGGGGGAGATCTGTTGTTACAGAGACTGTAGGCCACTACAGCAATCAGGCACTAAATCTTGACTGTCAGAAAGGACCAACATACACAGAGAAATCAAAGTTAAACCAGGATCTGATTTTTTCCTGGTGAGATACATCTCTCTTGCTCAGCTATGACACATGTTTTAGGTCACATTTTGGCCCAACATGCGTATGCTTTCATGCCAAAAAGTGATTCAAAGTATACAGGAGAGCAGCACTCCCAGCTATGGTTCAACTACTCCAATGGGACAAAAAAGAAACTAAGAAAAGCAAGTCTGCATGTATAAGGTTTTTTTAATACAGAATCCCCAATCTCAGCTGAAAACTCTTTTCCGGACCTGTGAAACAAAGAAGCTCAAAAGCTCTTGCTACAGGGTAACTTGTTAATCTAATTCTGCTTCCCCCTGTCTAGATATGTCCTCCTGGCTCCTGCTGAACTGAACTCTGATACTGCTACAAAAGAAAACAGGTCATGTCCTCCTGTGCTTTGATGCTTTATATAGCTCATAGGTTCGGCCTCTATATTCTGTTCTATATTTTATAACCGTAACTGGGCTGCAGGGAGAAAGCAGAACATTCCACCCTTGTCAGGAGGATACGCATCTCTTCATTTGGAAGTAAGTTTTATTTAACAACAATACAATTGATTCAGGGAACTTGGAACTGTTGATTTTAGACTGCTACATTAAGTCCTCAGCATCCCCGTCTGATACTTTGTAAAGTCTAAGTAACATGCTGGGCTGCTTTTGTTGGAATAACTGGTTTCAATGTCAAATCACAAAAGCAACTCAAAAATAATAATGAGGTCAGAGAAATAAGGAGTAATGGAGGGGAGTAGGGAAGAGTAAGAGACTGAACACAAGAAATATTTATCTTGCCAAAGAAATCTCAGGAAGCACTGACTTGATATATTTATGTCCTTAATAATGTACAGGATGTACATAGAAATAAATACCACCATAAAAGACAGACGGAGCAAAAGAAAAGGGATCAAATCATTGGATCACCTAGCAGCGAATCATTAACCTACCTTTTATGTTGATTTTTTATGGCTGGTTTCAGACATTCCCATTTTCTCTATGCAGTGCAATCCATCTGCTTGAGAGTTTCCAGCACTGCAAACCAGCAGTGTGTGCACTGCATTGTTAACCAGGACGACCAATTTCAGGTCTGAGCACTCAGACTATGCCGCAATCTGAGTGTGTATTTTTTAAAGGAGCACATTGTGTTATTCTGCTCTTGCTATTTCTCACTTGCTTGTTTTTAAGGAACAATCTGCTCTTTCTTCCCCCCTTCCAGTACCTTGTCTGCCAGAAGAATTGTTGGAAGCAAACTGGGTGTCTCTTGATCTCAGTTCCATCCTCCCTATGAAACAGGCAGGTTCCAGGCTGAATCAAAGCCTTGGCTTTAATCAACACTATCAGCTACATAAGTAAGCTGGCAGAAAAAAACCCCACACTTAAGGAATATGAAAGAATGGTTATGAGAGATATGAAAACATGTAGGAGGCTATGAACAGAGATGAGGGTTACCATCACTATCTTCTGGCGTTGGGAATTAAACTGTACATCCTCCCTCATATAAATTTTAGTAGTGACGTATAATTGAGTAATTGCATCTGTTCTAGGGAAAAACAGTTATTTGCATAAACACCTCAAAATTCAATTAATTTGTTTTTTTCCCTGATCAGGACACCAAATACCACAAATATCTGACATTGCATTGGGGGGGGGTGTAATTTTTTTTTAACATGATAGTGGATTTGGGCTTCATTCTCAATCTCACCCTACACACTGATGAGTAAGATGTATATTCAGATATTAGCATTTTCTAGATGCAGTTTGTGAAACAAAAATACTTCTGCTAAACTAGATAGGCAGCATTCATTCAGAATTACACCAACTGGTTTTCCTAATATACCAGTGATTCTCTGCACTAGAACTCAAGTCAAACCGCACCCATAAATTGACTCAAAGTGGTATTTGTATTAAAAAACAAAGCAATAACACCTTTTCCCAGCCATTCAATCATTCTCCCTGTACAACCTCTTCAGATTCATGCCAGCAGAGGTCTGTAAGGTTAGATCATGAAACAGGTAGGAAAAACTACTCCTTGGTTGAGTTTAAGCTCTTGTTTTTTGGTTTTTTTTTTTAACTTTGGGGTTTCAAAAATTGATTTATTTTTAACTGTATTGGTTGCCCCAGCCAGTTAGCGCATATCTACACAAACTTTTGTTTTGAAACAAAACCAGTGATGATACAGGGGGTGTCTAATACCACTTCTTCCGGTAGCAGTGCAGGCATAAACGATTTGTCATACTATAGCCCAAACTGGTCACAAATCAAATATTCTAATCCAGCCCTGAATATTTAATGTCAGTCTTTCTACTTAAACAGAGTAAGCTGATGAAATAATCATCATCTACTTCAGACACCACATTAAAGAGACTATATGGTGGCAGTATATGTTTTTCCTAAGGAATAAGAACGTAAGTGTATTTGAACCTTGTTATTGCGCTTCTGTGTTAATCTAAAGCACTATTTTTGCCCAATTATGTAGTGCAATATTAAAGTCAACAGAAATATTCAAGCTGTGCAACTCGCACTTTACTCAGTGTAAACTGGAACTGAGGCAGCTACTATCAAAAAATGAAATAACATATTGGATTGCTGACAGGCACCCAAAATACCAGGGCTATACCTTAACTGAAGGTGTGACATTTTTCCTCTGCTAAGGAAGGCTCCTTCCTTGGGCTTCCCCTGAACTGCACTGACACAGGGGGAAAACAATTTCACTCTTTATGCAGACCTACACGGGATTTTGGAGTAGAAGCACCAAATTTGATATGTAAATATGTTTTTAAAAATCCCACTGATTTACACCAACCTGGAAAACACTATTTGGAGTAACAAGGGCTACTCCCGGCAACCTCCAAGAGCCCTCCTCAGTCACTGGTACAACATGTGATATTAGATAGCAGGGAAAACTCTTATTGATCCAAGGGCACATCAAAGCCTTCTTGATTTATGGCAGTTTGATTATCCTGAGAAATGTCATGGCCAAAGCAGCTGCCTCATGGGTTTTGCTGGAGGGTCACCGGGTGCAATGGTGGGCAACCCAGATGATGGACGTGAGGCAACTGCTGGATTTTACAAATGTTTACATGAACAACCGATCTCCTGTATGGCAGCATGCAGCCAAACCTTTTTATAGACTAAACCCCTGGAGTTCCTCCTCTTCCCATCAAATCCTGACCTTTACCACCACCGACAGTTCAGTGTAGACCCCATTTAAGACCACTGCCATGCACTGACCATACAGCACTGCAGCTCAACACCTTCTGTACATTGTAAGCGAGGAATGGGAAACCTAGCAACAGCTAATCTCAGTGGGGACATTTGTAATCAGAGACTTGAAGAAAAGATGAAATTGTTCCAGGCCTTCAATCATAAAATCTTCAGGACAAATTGTATCTTTATATTATGCACTACATCCTGCACGATTCCTCCAGTTAACTTTGGGATCTCTGAATCACTGTACCATAAATTTTAAATAAGGAGCAATAACATATGTCACACTAACACATCAATATCAGCTTGGCTATGTCAAAACAAATTGGCTAGCTTCTCAAAAAAGGGAATTTTAACATTTTACTGACTTGTACATACATTCTCACAATAAACATAAAACATATCAAAAAAGCTGATTTATGACAGTAATAGTCAAAAACAAAGACTGTTTTAGATAAAACAATACAACTGCACATGCTGATTTCACATACAAAGAACAGGCATAGTGGGAACATTATGGCTGTCTTAAGGTTTTTAATTGTAATTTTAAAACAGTCATTTTAAGGATCAATGAAAGTATGAGAACAATGATGCCAGTCAAGCCCAGGTCTGTCTGTGCAGTGGGTACATTTACACTGATAGCCATAAGAAGCATGAAAAAAAAACCCTAGGCATCTCAACAAAAAAAAAAAAGCAACGCTTTTACTCCAGTAAATACGCAAAACAAAAGCAAGCTACAAATCAAAGTGTAGAGAGAAGGCTCTATTGGCACTTTAATGGTTTATGGCATAGGGGACAAAAACTGTAAATCACTATTCCCAAATTATGGTGACAGCGTCTTTTCTCACCTTGTTCAGTTTCCAAAGATCTTGCTTTTTTTCTCCATTTCCAAAATTATTTTGCTTTAACATACGGGACATTTTTTCCCCTTTTTGATCCATTTGCAAACATAAATGTTGATGTATGTTAAAATACAACAAGAAAAAAGTTAACAAATGTGACGAATTTGATTGAAGTTATGGTCACTTGCCTAATACATAAAAAGCTTTCATCTTTAGAGGACTTAAGCACAACTAATGCTACAATTTTTCATGTTTTCGTGTCTTGTTTGAGGCAATCCTGCCTCTCCCAACTCAAGTGTTTTAGCTCCCCACCTCCCAAAACGCCATTCTCTAACTGTGCCAGCACACCTTTCCATGGAGCTACAGTATAAACTAGATACACAAAAATATCAATGTTAAAAGTAATTCGGGGGAAGAGGAAGGGAGAAAAGTATGGAGCAGAAAAGGGCCACATAGAAGTTTAGGGAGCAGCCAGATCCTCCTCCCTCTTGAAAGTTTAAAAGGTAGTTACTTAATTAGCTGCTTTGAAAGCATGTTGCTTTAATTATCCTTCCAAGCAAAACCACTAGGAACAATTTTTCTGCATTTACCCACATTGCTAAAATTGTCTTCAGCTTGCTTCAAAATAATTAAAAAGCTCAATCAGCTACCTACCTAGTAAATACAAAAAGTTCCATTTGCAGTCAAAGTTTAACTATAGAAATATGTGCATTAATCTCAACTGACTCGACTTTGTATTTGACCTGCTTCTTGTCTCTGCCACCCTTTGCTGATGGTACTAGAAAACCAAATTGAATTTAGAGAGCCAAAGGTCTTCTGCGCCTACAGGAATGGAAAACTACTCCACTGAATTTCAAGCAAACCAGTCTGCAGTCAAAGGGTCATCTTGGACTTAACCACAGCACTGAACATAGAAGCAGACGTGCCCAGAGCAGCAGTCAGCACGTTCACGAACAAGTGCTGAAGCCTCACTAATAAAAGCACCCGTAGGACACACCGCGAGGGGTACAGTGAGTCAGCATTAAGCACAGAACAAGGATTGCGGTTTTTAAAAGAAGCAGAATATGTAAATATTTCATAATTAGTGTACTACTATTTTTCAGCACAAGCAATTGTCTAGTTTTATCCCATAATCTTCCCTCTCATCATGCATAAGCACTGAACGTCTGGATACCATAAAAGACACTCCACAACAGACTACTCCAGTATTGCAGAGCATGGAAGCATCCTGGTATGCTACATAAAATCCTGGGGTCTTGTGAACATCAGTGATGGCTGTTTCTAGAATGCAAAACCAGTCTGCATGGGACACATCAAGACTTAAACAATCTTCTCTGTTGTCCTAAGCAGTTCTGCAACCCATAAGTAAAAGTGATTTTCACGTCTAAAGAGGAGCTGGTCCTAGGTACCAGATGCAGAACTTTCCAGCAGCCAAGGTGGCACAAATAAACACCATCCACCACAGACAACTTCAGGAGAGGCTTACTTCCCACTAAAGCATTGCCATGTAAAAGAAGAAAAGCTTCTCCAGGGTTTCTCTTAGCAGAGAAACAAACCAGGTACTTGAATAAGGCGCAGCACCAGCAACTAAGAAGTGCAGTCATGAAGACCAGGTTATAATTTTGAAGGCACGTGCAAGCTTTGATCAGTCACACATGCAGCATGAAAGACTTCCCCCAAGCCCTTCCCCAAACAATTCTTCCAGTTTTCTTTGTGCTTGTAATTAAAATAAAAAAAACCACAAGAGTTGTTTTATTTGAATTTCCAAAATTTGTTTGTAAACTTGGCCTGAAAATGGTATTTGCTTGTCTACAATTAAAGCTGCTTATGTTTATACTGAATGCAAGTATCAGACCTGTTACCCACAGGCTGGAGTTCAGAGAATGAGTGATCAGAGATGTGGGGGTAAATTTTCCTCTCAATTATATCATTATGAATCAAAAGCAACCAATTTAAAAATCAATCAACAATTGCTGTAAAATGACATTGTGTTCTGAGCTTTGGCAATGATTATTTTTTAATATTTCGATAACTCGTTGAAATCATCCCATGTAAACAAGGTATTTCAGTTTACACTAAGAAAATTACTGATGATACAAAAATGTCTGAGGCTATACAGAGTACACCTGCTTGTGGAATGAAAAGAAAGCACATCTTTTCTATGGTTTTCAGTTACCTTGTTCCCTTATGTGTTGGGTGTTCTGTTTGTTAGGTTTTTAAAGATGTTTAAAAAAATAACACTGTTCAAGAAATTAAAGACCTCTGTATTCATGTACGAACACATCAAAAATACCACAAAACATTATTAATAAAGTGCTGGCCAAAGTCTCATTCATGACAGCTTCCAGAGATGTGCTGGAATGTTGCCGAGATCACCACCAACCCAGGGCAGCCAGAGCTCTGCTTCAACCACAGTGGGACACAGATGCACCACATCTTTTGGAACTCATTTCCTAATCCAAAAAGGAAAATATGAATCCACAGAACAAGCCTGGTCTCAAAGGTTTCTGGAGGAGTAGCAGTAGATAGTCAGAATTCAGACTTTTGTTTGTTTGGGGGGTTTGTGAAGATGTTTTGTTCTAATTTGCTAATTTATTGCATTATTTTGAGCTGGGAGATAGCTGAACTATTTTTTTAATCTCAGTTACTGAGTGATGAAAACAAGCATTTAAGACTCCATTTGAGATTGCTGTGGGTTTTTTGGTTTTGTACTTCTAAATTCTCTGGCAAATTGCTATGGGATTTTGATTTCTGCCTGCCTCATCTGTATTAGGTTCTCTCCCCGTGACAGTTATCAAAACTGATCAGAGTTGGTACTGCAAAGCAGTCAGGAAGAAGTGACGAGAAGTTTGTCCTATATGAACAGACTTCTTGAGACTTCTTGTTTCAAATTGAGAAAGGTGGAATTCATAATGAACACATATCTGGTGCACAACCCCCGTTTCTCACAGAATGCAATTATACAATTCTGCTATTAGAAACCTGAAGAGAGGTTTTTATTATGTTTATTCTACATTCATTTTCATATTATATTCAAAGTGTCATTTGTAATTGGGTGATAGTGGACCAGGAGACCACTGGTTTCTAGAAGACTCAAATGGATGAAGCTATTCCAGCTGGTTCCAGCTAGGATGTATCAAGCAAAGCACCACTAGCTTGTTGAGGGATGACATTGTTGCACTCTTCACTGCACTAGTGAGGCCCCACGTTGAGTACTCTGCAGTTTTGGGGGGCTTAATATAAGGACATGAAACTGGTTGTGTCCAGAGGAGGGCAACAAAAATGGTGAAAGAACTCAAGGGCAAGACTTCTGAGGAGTAGCTGGGGACACTTGGTTTGTTCAACTTAGAGAAGACTGAGTAGTAACCTCATCACAGTCTACCACTTCCTCAAGGTGGATATCTGAGAAAATTCTAAATTATTTTTAACAGTCACATTAATGAAGTATTAGATACAGAGCTTTTAATAATTACACATCTGATATCTGAATAACTAAACATGAGACAGAATGATAAATAAGTAAACAAACAAATCCATCCCTTCCTTGCCCCTCCTAGCATGGTGCAGCAGGTTATGGGCATGCCTAGATGCTCAAAAGAAAGTCAACAGCTATCCTGGGCTAATGGTCCACTTCCCTGTTTTATTCTGTATTAGACACTATTGCTTATAACAGCGAGTACTCCAAGATTACAAAGTAATCAGTAAGTGCTGCTTCACGTATTGTGACAGCACAACTGTGAATGCTTTCAAAATTATTTTGCTAGGAAACGCAATTAATGCCTCCAGGTTACTTGTCTATATTAGATAGGAACATCTTATACAAGTAAGAGGCTTTGGGGCTTTTTGCAAGAAGATTAAATAACTTTAAAATTGAGAATTTAAATTGTCTCTTGATTCTGCAAGCTTGATCAATTAACTGTGTACCATTAACTGTACTTGTTCAATTAATTATGTACACTCAAGGGATTTTTTTGTCAACGCCCTATGATCAGATGCAATGATCAACTCATGCGTCCATTCAGCCTCAGCATCAAAATCCTACATCTTTCTCTTTTAACCAGATATCAATTTTTGTAATGATTAAGAGAATTATTTCCAACTTTTGTATTATCTGGCTTAAAGTAACCAATAGGTTCAAGAGTTAAGTGGCATCAGTGAATGTGTGCAGTGTGATCAGGTAAGATCTCCTTTTATAGAGCAGCAGGTGAGCAATAAGCAGGTATCTGGACCTCTCACTAACAAGCAGCATGAGCACAGAACTGAGTTCAGTCATTTAAAAAAAACGCCCATGAGAATTAAACTGAACCTACGAACAAGCTCAATTTTGCAAATATGGAGAGTCAAATGGGAACTCGGACAATCATATAGAAGAGTGAATACTTCTCTTTTAAAAATAAGTAGCATTTGTGCCTATGGCAGTAGTACTTTCTGAAACATGAACTAACAAAGCATTAGATATGTTTGGAAATTTAAATTTTTAGTATAAATTGAAAACCAGCACGAACTGTCAAAGCATATGAGAGGCTAGGTAGTGTTAAAACTGCATCTGTAAATGGAATAGGTTCATAATTCTAAGAGGAGACAAGCATTTGAAATTCCCCAAGTGCCAGTGAATGATGATCTGGAAGAGTTAAGCTACCTGAGTGATAAAAGTACCCAACAGAACTGGGAATTGTACTGGTAGGGGCAGAGTAGCTTAATCTTTTTTTTGTGCCCTGTTCTTCCTTTTCCAATTGCACCATTACCACTAACAGAAAGATATATCGATTCAAATAATGATATTTGAATATTCAAGGGATTCTATGTTAAAAAAAGTTAAATACATTTTCATCGCTATTCTTGCAGCTCATCTGTTGCCTCAGTACAGCCATGGCAAATGCACAGTGCAAAAAAAAGCCAAACCAAAAAACTGAACAAATTGTTACATAGGCTCAGAGAATCAGTTAAGGAATATAGCTGCTCTGAAACATTTAGAGAATACAACAGGGCCTCTACAACAGTATAACCTTTGCCTCTGTCTGCTAGCATCACAGTTTACACTGTTTCCATGGAAACCTCTACAAACATATGAATGTGCTTGTTGCATTAGATGTCGAACAGAAAATCCTTTGTGGCAACTCTGGAGGGCCATGGCCAGTGCCAACCTCCCAGCGGAATAATGCCCTTCACTATGCCTTGCCCAGCAGGCTCATGACACACTTGCTCACATGGCACAGCTGCTGCCATCACTTGTTTTCTCTCAGTTGACTTAAAAGAAATGGTGCACATCATAACTATTAAATCCTTCTTCCTGCACGGACAACCTGCTTTGCCCCCATCAAGTTGATGGCAAAGTCTTCAGTACTGGACCCTCGGGTGCAGTCCAAGAGCTTCAGAGTGAGGGCACTGACTGGGAGGCTTCCAGCAGGCTTGTGGTTAGAGGAATACATTTACATAATGAGCAGGCAGCTACCCAGAAAAGGAATGATACAATTCTACTTTATTACATATTTTGAGAAAAGCACGTTATAAAAATGCACATAAAATTCTCAGCATGCTACAGGTACACTAGTCCAGAATAGGGAACTAGTTTCATCACCTTGTTGTTTTGTATCGTGGAGAGATCAACTGATCTACAAATAAATCACGTACAGGATGGTCTCCTCCTCCAGCCACAGAGGCAGGAAAATTCTACCCAAGACAGTCTGAAATGTCATCAGGAGGTCTGGTTTCTTTTTTTTGTTGTTAAAGTTACATGTGCACAAGTGAAAGCTGAGGCTCTAAAACTTGTTTCTGTTCCAAGAAGGAGGAGCTACTGGCAAGAGTCTGAATGCTGTATCCCATCTGACTTTCCTCAAAATGCACGTCCACTCTGCAGCTCTCTATATTGCACCAGTGTTGAAATAAAACTGCTTCTAACGGAAATGCACTTAAGACTAATGGCACACATAGCTTGAGTGTACCTTGTTAGTAGAGTAAAGCATTCCCCTATATCCTTATTCCTCTGAAACAAAAAAATCCTAGTACAGCAAGTTTGACTTTAATTGCTGAGATATCAATGGCATAATTGATCTAGTTGTTTACAGATGTGCACAGTTTCAGGAAGGGAGATGACTCCAAAGGCTATCTTAAAGGTAAAAATCAGGTCTGCAGACTCTGCATGGGAGGTGAAAGCCTGTTCCATGTAGAACTGGAGAAGCCAGAACCTTTTGCCATTTCCAGCCACTCTTACAGCCACCACAAGAAAAATCAATGACGTAAAAGTTTTGATTCTAAAGCTGCTGAATGAAGGAAACGAAATATTTTACTAGTAAGGGAAAGAAGCCCTACACTTTCACATTTCTAATGCTCACAGGGAGCCCTCTGTGCTCCCTCATGGCCACCCTCACTTCACACCCATCACCAGCCCAAGCCACCATGCACTGGCCACCAAACCAGCTCTGGGGGCAGCCAACCTCTCCTTTTAGCCTTGCGTGCACAATGATGTATGAGGGGGCAGGTCCCTCGAAGCCTGCTGTGTTCTAATACTCTAACAGCCTATTGTTCTCTAGAGGTTCCTTCAGTGAGATAAAAGGAAAGCCAGTATTTCCTGTGGGGAAGTAAAAATTCCCACCCTGCCTCGCAGGATGCTGGCCAACAGCTTGTTGGCCAATAGCACAACCTCATGGTGAGCCAGTCTGCCCCAGGACTCGCCAGGGAGATGGTGGCTTTGTTGTCAGGTGGTGTGCAGAGACACCTGCTCAGTGGAGTGGTGGTGTGGCTCTTGCCCATCACTGCCTGCTGGCCCTTCCCCAGGGACCTGTGCAAAACCATGTGTACTCCCTCTGTACATTGCTATCACTACAAAGATACTACACTGACAGTCCCACGGCTAAAATCTGGCTCCCACCTGATCAATATTTATGATCTGTTCTCTGTGTTAAATTGTGGAAGAATTAAAGTTGCCACTGAGATGCAGTCAGATTCCGAGGAGAGGAGAGTCATGGCAGGTACTCCGGACAGAGCAGTCTGACATCAGGGCTGGAGCACCCCCAGCATCACATCCACCAGGTTAGAACTAATAATAAAGTTTTGCATTCTGGGACTGGAGAAAGGACACTACAGACAAGTTAATCCACCAATACAAGAAATGATAAGATTGAGAAGTCACTCATTTTATATTTTCACCACATTCTCTTGTCCAGTAAAGAAGTGCACTGAACATCATTAATGTCCCACTAATGAGAAACCCAGCTGCCCAGAACACAGCAATAATGAACTTGAGCTCTGTTTCCACCAAATCTACCAGAAAGATTTGTAAGGATCTGCTTTCCCAGCGACACAAACACATGACTCCCATTAGCCTTAATGAAGGACAAGTGCATTCAGCAGGAGAGAAATTTCCCAAGGTTGCATAACTGTGGCATACGCTGAATATAGTACAGAATGTGAAGTTACCCATCCCAGAACTACAGCAACAGCTCAAGTTCTTCCACAATTTTCCCATTAATTTTTTCAACTTTTGTTGCAGTTACGGCTTTCTCACTTCAGGCCAGAGAAAGTACTCAGAACTTTTCCTATAGTAAATTAAGGGAAAAGCAAATCAAGTGGTAGGATGCTTAGCTCCTATTTCAGGCTGAAAAAACAACTTAAAACATGCAGCTTCTTTATCTTAATACATTGTCCCTGCATACTATTCTTGACTCTGCAGTATACAAATTCTTACTTCTCTAACAATGCTAATTTGTTGACAGGATGATAGGTTAAAGTTCATCTTCCAGGCTGCTTCCCTTGCACCTCTCAGAAAAATCTAGTTATGTCAATATATGTTCCTTTCAGTGCTCAGTGAGGCGAGGAAACAGAATGGAGTGCCAAAATGTGGAAACAATGCAAAAAACTAATGCCAGAACTCAGTATCTGACTCCCAGGGCTAAGCTCTGCATGCCCTCACAAAACTTGGAGATTAACACTGCATATCTCAAAACTGCAGTTAAGAAAAACCTTAATTTCAGATGTTGAAGATACGATTAACCTACTAAAAGCAATTAGAAGCTTTTTCTTCATCTTTGCTTCCCAGATCAAATTTGTGTATTTTAAAATGCTTCGGTGCTTTGCCTTTTTTTAATGGTGAAGTTTTTTCAGGGTGAGTTTGAGTTTGGTTTTTTTGGACACCAGAAATTTCAATTTCATAGGCAACTTAAAGATAGTTGGGCATGTGTTTATAAGAAATCTGATGTAAACTAAGACAGTCAGTGTTATTATAGTACACATTAATGTATTTTTCTGTATAATGTACGCTTCTTGTATTCTTCTGTAGCTTTAAATGAGAACAGACTTCTGCTATCTCGTACTGCAATAATTGATAGAGGAAAATACCTAGCCTGCAACTGTTTGTATACATGATATAAGTACATCAGCACATACACTCACAGAAGTTTAACTTCCTTGATAGAACAAAGTGAGATAGGGAACTAGAGTGTAACAATTTCTATAACTGTGATCAGTGCTGTGCTGCCCTTTAGAGTCATGTGTCAAAATGCATCTTGCAAATTAAATCAAAATTACCTACACATTTCTGCTCAGCTGTAAAAAGGCTACCCAGAAAGCTGGCATTCTTCTTGACTTAAGTGGAAGCAAATCACACACGCATTCATCAAAAAACGCACGATGTGCAGAATTAAGGCAAACTCATTTACAGATTACTCAGATACTAACTATACCAGAAAACCCCATTTGAACATAGAAATTGTCACTCACCAGTCATGTCATGACATTGGAGACAAAAATCATGCAAGTCTGAAATAGAAGACAATCAAAATGCAAGACAGTTTTCTGCAGCATCCATCCCCAACCACTCTGTCAAATACACAACGGCAATAGCACAAAGCATCTTTATGACACGAATAAAAGGCTCTTTAAAAGCTCCTTTCATTTTTTATTGAATGAACCCACTCTTACACAACGTTCGTGCAATGATGTCTCGAGCTTTAGCACTGCCAAATCATGTATTTGATTAGTCAACTAAGGCTTGTAAGTCACATGTATAACAACTTGAAATATTTATTAATTACATGTAATTACTTCACATAAGTCAGGTGGTTGATTAAGACACTGAACCTATTAGTATCTTGAATTACATAGTTGTCAGGAAAATTAAAATCTTTTCGATGTTTCCCCATAACTGACTGAACACTTCTGTGCTTGAAGTCACTGCCTGGCAAAACCCAAGAAAGTTAAGAACCAAAGCCATAGACTCCTCCCAGCTACAGCATCAGCATTTTGTGTGGCTGACTCTTCTCACAGCATTAGAGATCTTTACTAACACAGTTCCTCTCTCTGAGGAAGCACCACACCTCCCGATTGTTTTAGAAGTACACATACACAAAGACCACAGTTGAAAGAGATATCATCAGATATGGCAAGTCCAGAGAAATCTTCTCCTAAATATTTTTGAAGTTTATTCATGAGAAAAGGGTAGAGAAAGAAACCACAGCCACAAGAGTCACGAACACAAACTCACAGGTTTGCAAAGCATATTATGCCACCAACCTGTCATGTAATCTATAGGAAAATACAACTGCAAACTCTCTGGATCAAGATATTCACTGCTGGATGAAATTAAATTGTCCAGCTACTGTATCAGTTCTTAAAAATTGGCTGGGTCTTTTTGCGATTTTTAATGTCTCAGACAGGCACTACGTTAAAATGAATCAGGAAATCGCATTAAACCAAAGCAGAAAGCAACCAGTTTCCAAACTCCTACAAGTGCTTGCACTACAGGGTAGTTCACAGCACTGTTCTCATGCATTGTTTAGTGCCTTGAAATGGACACTGGTCATAAAAACAACTGCAGCCCTATCATTTCTTAAATATTTATGAGATACACCAAAGCACAAAACCCAGAACTGCATTCCCGATATACAGACCTTTCTGCCAAAACACAAACTGACAAAAAGACCTTCTGGGGAAAACACTCCAGGAAGCTTTTACACTTTGGTTTTAAAGTACAGATCTGCCTTTTCTCCACCTCCCCCAGGCACCACCCACTTTTCCAAACAAATAAGGCATCCAATGTTGCACAGGAATTTTAATTGTTTCCATAACTTGTGCTACCTGCCAAAAAAGTACCTAGTGTGACATATACAGGACAGGCTGCCTATGATACACGTCTATTTAAAATAAAATACGAACATACATATCTATACACACATGCAGACATATGTATAACATAACACATATGTAATAATTAACTTTGGCATAGCTATAAAAAAATAGAAACCTTTGAAAGAGGCAGGTTTTACTCTTTGAAGAGTGAACCACGTTTCAAGCGTACTTGACTCTCTGGCTCTGATTTACAACTGAGTTACTACAGCTGAACTTCCTGCATGCCATGTGAGCCAGGCTTGGTTCGGTGTCTCCTTGTGCCCTACTGGCCATAACAGATGCAAGCTCAAAGCACAAATCCCTTCCATTCAAAGCTAAACTGGGATGCACTCCTTTGTATTTGAGGCAAGCACAGTCACACAGATCTCTGAAGCAGTGTCTGCAAGAGTTTGGCTGCTGCAGGTGCTGGGACTGAAATCCTGGCTCCTTTCGAGAGCAACTTTATTTATTTTAAAGATCTTGGTCTGTCAACCCTTCCTCACTCCACACACTATTTCTTGCCACAAATAATGGCTCTGGTTTCAGTGGGACCTTTGAAATACTCATCTTGTGGTAGAAATAATTGCACAACACAAGCTGGTGGGGACATTTTCAACATATTTGTGCAATTTCATTTATTTAGTTATTAGGAACAGGTCTTAACACAACAAAAACTTCCTCTAGCATTTTTAAAAATAAACAATACATGTACATGGCTATGTATATAATCTACATATACGGCTTTTTTATATATTTATATGTAAAAAAAAATGCAATTACTATGTAACAGTAAAATTCCCAGGACAGTTTTAGTTATTTTGGCAAAACCCAAACTTATAGCTTTTCCCTTGAGTAAGATGCACAGCAGCATAAGCCTGCTAGTAGGGGAGGCCTAACCGTTTCCATAACCAAAAGTTTATCCAGAACAATTTAATAAACAAGTGGAAAAACATTTGTGGGACTTATAGGGTGGATGCTAGCAAAATATTGTCTTCAACAATAGATAATACATATTTTTCCACTGATTTTTACAACTAAAACCAGCGTGCTGCAGCTTCTGACATCATTAGTGCTCAGAATCTACTTTTGACAGCATTTTTTGATTTGTGATGGGTGGTTTGTTTTTGCTTTGTTACAGGCTGTGTGAAGCCTATGCAGACACACATGCTGATAACATGCATATTTTCCAACCCCGTGATAAATTTCCCCATAACCACTGGCCTGGAATATGAATTTCAGCAACTTGACTGTTTCAAATTTGGCTAAAGCAGCATCAGTCCATTTGATATAATAGCTCCAAGACTACAGATGGAAGACAACCATTTTCAGAACTCATTATTTTCAACACTCAACTTCAGACCCTTGTTTTCAGAAAATGCTGACTGTTGCTTTCAAGAAGCCAAATCTCACCTAACAGATTTTTTCAAGCTGGACATCCAAAGTCAGAAATTACTTTCGGAAGGCACAGCCGTAATTTGAATACCATTATCAACAGTGCTGGTTGTTACAGCTTAGGAGAGGTTTTATTTTGTATGCAAATCCTAGTAATCATACGTACTATCACCGAGGTCTGCGTTGTTTTCAAAGCCTAAAAAACTTGCCTTTTGCAGCTGCAAAGGAAATTACGAGAGAAGAAAAACACAGCCAGTGTACATCAGCAATTAATTCCATCCACAACTGCCCAGCTGTTTGCACACAGAGGAACTGGCCTGTTTCCTCTCCGAGCTTTTGCCACTGAAAGCTGATATGGTGCTTTCAGAGACGCGGGCTGTTGGTAACACGTTAGGAATGTGCGCGAGATCGCACAGAGCTGAAGAAATGAAAACCAGACCAGCGCGCTGCTTGTCTGTGTTAGGAGGGTAAAGTTATCTGGGGGAGGCGGAGGGGATGGGGAGCTGCCAGCAAAGCCAGGCTTGGCAGGCTGCACAGACATGACTGTCACTGGCAAAGGCAAAGTGGGATGGCCTCAAATGTTCATGTCTGTATCAGCTCTGCCAAGATGTTTTTACACTGGCTGATGCCATACAGGTAGATCTGCAGGCAAAAGCAACTCCACAAAAGCAACTACTTTCACTTGGGATCAGCTGTTTTACAGTCCAGTTGCTAGAGACTTATTGGTAACCGATTACTACTTATTAGTAATTATTACTTATTGGTAAGTAATCTTATTAATACTTGCAGGCCTGAAGCTCCAGAACTTAAGGTAGATCTCAGCCCATTAGAGTACTTCCTAAGAATAATACACCCTCATTCCACTCCTGGCATTTCAGGAGAGGCACAGACTATACAAAAGGCAGATGCTGTTGGTAACATCTACAAACCCTGTCCCACTGACCGCCTGGAAATTTCATCTGGTGGAATAAACTCACCAGGCCACATCTATGGCTCATCCTTTTCCTCTAAAATATTTTAAACACAAAATAAACACGCAATTTTAGTTCCTTCAGCCCAACCCAATTCCCATTTAAAAAGGTCCAAATTATCTATACTGATTCCTTTTTGCTAGGTAAAGACACAAACAAGAATCTAATATATATTACTACCATTTTTTACTTCAGCTCCAACACCACCAGTTAAAAAGAGCTCCTTTGATCTTCAGTAACAGCAGGATACCTTTTGATTTGCTGGACCACTCAACATCTCAAACTGCACAGGTATTCAGAAGAATAACACTAATAAAAAACTACTTGCACTTGACAAATTCAAGACCAGTACCCTAAGGTAAAAAGTAACTATCAAAGGGCTATTTCTTTTACAAAAAGGCATGCTGAAGTATCAGTTCCAGTATTTTGATGAATAAATTGGACCTGCTAAAACTACAGGTTTTTCTCCCAGTGTGTGGAAAGAAAACCATTTTGCAGAAATAAGACTGTGACATTGTATCCATACAGTAATGGAACAAATGTGGTAATTACATTCCTTCAGCAAACAAGATTGATGCAAATGTTTAAACAATCTTTTTAAGTATGGATCTCTGAAGTTTAGAAGTGTGTTTCTGGAAGATTGGCATAATCTAACACCTACACAAGCACACAGTTGTTATCACTGGGAAAAGAAAAAAGTAGAGGGCTTTTAGTAACATATAGTTTCTCAAAGAAAGTACATCCAAAGCCTATGGTTGATTAGAAAGTATGAATTTGTATGAATGGCTTAAAATGCCTTCAGTTTTTACTTCCTTGGAACCAATGACTCAATAATGGGTAAACAGTAGCAGCACAATTTTTTTTTTAAGTATAGCACACTTCAGACAGAGTAATTGTACTGTATTGTTGCAGGAATAGTTCCACTGCTGCTTGAAACCAAGAACAGCACTCATCTTTCTTCCCAAAAATTCACTTTTAGCTGCTCAACATCAAGAAAATCCACTGATGGATGTTTTCTTACATTGCTTACTCTCTGCCACAACAAAACCTGACTTCCTCACAAGTTAGAAACATACACAAAATGTTTCTGTATGTGATCAATCCAGTTTTACACTGTGGAAGAGAGCATGGAGGGAAAGGAGGTGGAAGCAAGGGCACACAGCAACAGTTGCACTAAGCAACCCCATGACCTCCAAGGCACACAGGCTAGGTAACCAAGACCGCTGTTCTTTTCAGATGTAATGTTGCAATACAAGCAATAATAACATAGCTTACTTATATGTTAATACATTAGTTACCCTAAATATTGGTCAATACAAGGCAAAACTATATTTAAACAAAAAAACACAGAAGTTTCTAATCTAAAAATCCCAGAAGGATTATAGCTTTTATTGGACGTATTCAACATTTCGGATTTTAGTGAATGGTGACAATGCTGTAGCCACCTTAAGAAATCACATAGCTTAGGAATGACTCTCGCCCCAGCCACACTTAGTAGAATGGGTATTAAAACAGTTGATTTCAAAACTGTTTCTGAGGCAATATTTTGGTAAAAGGCTGTGAAAATATTGATAGATGTTAAAAGTGACAGAATAATAGCACTCAGAATAGAACAGAACTCATCTAAGCTCTACAAATAGGAATCATTCAAGTGAATTCTGAAGGTCTATGTATGCCTAGTGGCCAACTAAATACAACTGTTTGCTCACTTAGTGTCTCTTCTTTTTACTTTTCTTTCTCCAGGTCAAAATTCTTTCTTGTGCAACAAACCTATCCAGGATCTATGCATTGCTTAAAATCATAGAAGATGTGTCACAGAAATAAATAGAGGCTTTTTGCTGATTCATCATTTAAACTGACACATGTCTCAAGCTGGAGATAAATCTAAGTGATTAAGACTAAAACATAAATGCACAGAGAGCTCCAAGCCTGCGCACCACTCACACTTCAAAACAGACTTAACATCTCACTACTACTCAACTGTAAGTGGTCCATAGCTCTTAGATTTGCCAGGTTGCAAAGAACTCCACACAGAATGAAATAGGGGTTTAGAAAACCCCTAGTTTCCCATTCAACCACAACATGAGGAAGTTGCATTTACTTATGCTGAGAAAGTGCCCACATGGATGAATAGACATGTGTCACATACATTGGGATAATGACTGAAATACAGAAGGTGCTCAACAGTGCCTAGAAACACATTACATAATGCTTAAGGATAAAGGGCACCCATTCGAACTTGCAAGACGAGTTTATCCATACTTTGTTAAATAATTTATGAGTCAATTGGGATGGTTTAAGTTTCTCTCTCTGGAATTTGAACTAGGAGCAAAGTTGCTCAATGTGTAAAAGTTCCCAGTCAGTCTGAAAGGAAAATTCTTAAGTCCTAAAGTAATAGTTTTCATTTATCACTCATTTTATGTATGAGCTACTGAAACCTAATATCTTCATGTTCAGCATTTGAGTTCACAAATTTGTGTTCAGCAGGTCCTAGAGCATGATTCTTTTTGCCTAACTTTGGATATACTTATAACACTTGAATTCATTGTCTAATTAAATTCTCTTTCTACAGCAAAGTGAGTAATTTTCTAGACTTCCTTGGCTGCACTGTAAGCATACAGTGATTACGACAGAGGCATACAATTCATAAGCAGACATCCAAACTGCAGACATCAAGTTATGCAATATGCATGCTGCTCTAACAGACTAGCGAGCTATGTGCAAGACTGAGCAAACACACAAGGAGAGTAACTTAGCTATTTTAAATATGGAGGGGGAAAAGTGGCAAGTGGTGGACTTAAAAACAAGAGCCTACTCATTAAATTATTGCAGTTTACACAGCATGATATGCAGTACATTTTTTTTTATGCATCTCACTAACTTCAGAGGCAAAAGGGTCTTTCACATTGTGCCAGTCAACAAGCCATATTACATACTAATTTTCTGCATTGCAATACAACACAGTATAAAATAAGTACCTAGTGATACCAAGCACACACCAAGGTCTGGCAAGAGCAGTGTGAGTGTAGACTAAAATATGCTGTGAGAAAATGTCACCAGGCACAAACAAGCTTTCAAAATAGCAAGTGCAGGAGTTGCTAACATAACAAACATTAAATGAAAATACATGGCTGATTCCCTTTAAAAGTATAAATAAAAAAAAAATCAACATGCAGGGAATAAAGTAGAAGGGAAAGTGAGGGGAGGAGGAGTGAGGGAAACGTAGTAGATTAAAGTTTTGTTAGGTTTGTGATCAAAATACAAGTTTACTTGATTAGGAAAAACGTAAGTCCACAGAGACCACTATAAAGCAAACAAGTTGAAGAGAAAACAGTTTTTAACAAGTTCTATAAAAGGTTTTTAAACCAACAATAGTGCTTTGCCTCCTGTTCCCAGTAAATGCTCAAAGCTAACGAGCACCTCTAAGACCGTCTTCTGTATTTCATTAGGCTGTCCATAAAGAAAAATGAGCCAAAAAGTTAGTAAATCCATTACACAACTCACAATTCCGGACATGAACGTGGTACTAAAGTCTTGACATTTTGATGTTAGCATGATATGTAAATAAGCAAAGTATTCATTTATACTACACTTCCTTTAACAGCCCACGTTGAAAGTTGAGTTAAAGCAACAAACAGCCCATCACATCCATCAGCCCACTGCTAGCACCTTGCTATCCTCACTGCAACAGTTTATTGCAGTGAAATGTGTTGAATGTATTATACTGACATATATATGGTAAAAGCTAATTTAAGCTCATCTCCTTATATGACAGCTAGATGATACAGGGCTGCATTACCATGATTCATGGCAAACGTGCAATATTGTAAGTTATGGTAAAGACAAAAGGATTTCTGAATACTTTTCTGAACCATGCAAGTTTATCAGCGCCTACCTACAAGCACATGCCTTCTTCATATGACATGTGTACAAAATAACAATGGCATAAACTTGGTAGTTTATGCTTTAAAGTGAACAGAGTAAATTTATTTACCTACAGTGTATCTCCCCAAAGCCTATGGGATAGACCTGGTCAAAGAAAATGTTTCCATGGAAGTAACCTGACGTCCTTGGTAGCCCTTCATCATTTGATGATTCCTTGTACAGAATTGGTATATAGCAGACAGAGGCAGGAGAAGGCCTTTCAGCTGGTCTAGTAAATCTGCTTCCCTTAAAGGCTATTTCAACATCATTATGGTATTAAAATCCTTACACTAATCAGTATTCCCCCCTCCCCCAGTTACTTATCTTTTCAAACATTCAGAGGTCATCAGCAACTTCATACACAATTGGGGAAATGCAAGTTCTTTCTGCTTAGGAAGATAAGTAGCTGAAAAAATCCTCAAAGCACACAGCCTTATTGCTTTGTGCAACTGCCCACTCCAAGACAGACATCATCAAAACAAGCGTATCAAAGTTCTTTCTTCTAATCAGGTATTTTTCTCTTTTGCAGAAAAAGTGAAGTTCATAAAATGCACATTTCTCTTCCAGTTCATGAATTCATACACTTATGATGAACTAGTAGGAAAAAAAAGTGATGTTTAATTCCAACGCAAACTTTTTACATTGAAGAAGCTTAAAATTTATGCAGCCTACATGCAAGGTTAGACACCTGCAAAGAGGTACCCATGGAGTAACTTGCATGAAGCCACTACTAGTCCAAAGAATCTCTCTTCCTGAAACCTTGCACCTGATGCCAGGATTACACTACACCTTATTATTTTGTATCTTCTTACAGTGAAATTTGTGTTAATCAGCAATGCAATAAAAGATCACATGCAGCCAGTCTGATGTGTGCCAGTGAGAAAATTCAGACTTGGCTGAGTTCATAGGAGTCAACTTACTGACTATGCCATATTCACCGCAAACTAAGCTTTACTTACAACTTGTGGTCAGAACTTGACCAAAACTGAACAAATGCTTACCTCTAAATTAATGTGTGTCAGCAGCCACAGATCCTGACTACATACAGGTCATTTAGTATGTTTGGCAGAGAACAGGTAATTTCAATCTACTACTTCTTGTGATCTAATTATTTCCTGACATCCCTCTAATTTATAAAAAAGCTACATTGAGGTATAGTATACTGTTTCTGCTTAAGTATATTTTTCAAAGTTACATGATTACAGAACAAATTATTTGGGTTTTTTTTTTTGCATTTGACACCACTGGCAGTTTCAATTCTGCAAGCTGAAGGGGAGGAAAAAGAGACCAAATTAACTGCACACCCCACCATAAGGCTGAAGTCCACCTGTTTGAAATGCACGGGCACATTTCTCAAACCATGACATAGTATTGGCAAACGTGGGCATATATAATTTGTGGTCTTTGTTCCTAATGGAACACACCAACTTGCCTGTACAGACCTGTTGCTCTGTAGTACCCTGACTATTTCTGGAATGCTTTTAATATAATTGAAATTGCATTTGCCTGTTTTCCTGCTTCTGATCCTGAATCACTTTCAAGTAACAAATCACAGCTGCCAGATCAGCGATATCACATGTAGTTAACCTTGAGATCTCTTGGGCAAATATTATCTACTCCTGGCAATTTGCTACACTTCTTTTCTTCTTGAGGTTCTAAAACGTTTTTCTATCAACATTTCAATTCGAGACCAGTTCTTAAAATATCACCCATGAAGCAAAACTCCTGCATTAAAATCTCTCGGGATAGTCAACCTGGAAAAAAAATGATTCAGCTTTCATTCTGCACCTTATCTTCATCGAGCACTTTTTAGAATTCAGTCATCTATCAGCTCTCCAGTTTGTCTGGCAGGACATCCATTTCTCATGGACTTGAAATTATTGAATTTAAATGTTTTATTGAAGACTCTCCCATCTTTAGCAAATTGTTTCTCAGAATATCTTTTGGTTGGAGTTATTATACTTTAAAATTTAATTTGTGAGAGATATTTTTTTTTCCCCTTCCTATTTTCTTTGGAGAAAATTTGGCATCTTTTGAAAGATGTCTCCTTGCTTTTAAGGGATTCCTTAACTCTTGCTGTAAAAGAAAGCCTCCTTACCCTTAAAAATGAAAAGTAGCAACAATAACAAGAAGTCAGAAATCTTTAATAGATGGTATATATTTTATTCAACTTCTAATTCACAGTCTTTAAAGATCTGCTTTACTATCTGCAAGCTTCAACTTCCTCATAGCAAACATTCCCACTTTTATGACTAGTGAAAGAAGGCGGCTGGCATGGGAACTGCAGCATTCAGTTCCTCGGCTCAGATGTTACCAGTGGACTTTCAGTTCAACCACGCAAATGTAACCGTAGTCCAAACTTCTACTTACTGGGAGCCAGGCAAGAATTTGCTTTGCTATCCCAGACTCCATATGCCAATGTATGAAAGCAACACTGATTTTCTGAAGTCACTGCTGTCTTCAGGCTTGAGATTGGTATCAACAGGCCCCCTTCCTTTGAAGGAAGTTACTGCCTTCTGTACCTTTACAGTAATAGGTTACTGCTCCTTGTTTTTAAGGAATACATATTCCAAAACTGCAAGCAGAATGCAAAAAAAAAATTATTTCTGTTGTTAAATTACAATATTTGGGGGCTTAGAAGAGAGTCCTGGTTAACGCTAAAGCAAAATAAAACTAATTCTTCTCTAACTTTTCAGTTAAACCTTTTCTAAGAGACTCCACTCTCTTAATAACATGTTTTTCAGCCAGTTTCTGCTTCTAGAATCAATAATGCTTGACATTTACAGTTATTGCAAGGTAACAGGATAAATGGTAAGCAGCAACACCCTCGTTTAGAGTTATTTCTATAGAAACCAAGGTCATTGCTAAAGTCGCTGAAATATCATAAGTCAAAGGGTGAAAAAGGGCCACACCTGCAGGGAGCAGTAGACTGGACAACTGACTCAAAAGAGCTGAGGTTTCACGAGGGTCAAGTTACCCTCTTCTACAGCCAGTGCCCTGAAAGGACTGTTTCCCTGAATCCAGCTCCCACCCACCGACTTCAGTCTGGAACTTTGCCAGTGCTTGTCCTGCAGCATCTGATGATTATCAGGAGAGCTTGATTTTTTGATTTTGTATGTATTTGAATATATTTTATTATTTTCTTATCAATATTATCTTTCTTTTTTATGGTTGCTCTTTCCTTAAGGCTGTTTCAGCTTTTTTCTAACGCATAAGTCTGTCTCTTCCTTATTCCTTTCTCCTTTCCCTGTGGGAGCAGAACTGAGACTGCACTGCCCGGTGTTAGCTACTGGTTGGAGAGGGATAAACTAGGACAAAGTATTAACTCAAGATCAAGTTACAGCCTATGCCAAGTATGAATGGTCTAATGCCATACATATAGTAAAAGATGGTTAGTTGAGAATAAACACTCTTGATTCAGCAATAATCAGTCACCAATTCATGTAGCTGCACTAATATTAATCCAGAAATACAGATAACTTGAATTTAAAATTAAGATAGTTAGTAACAGGTTATTGTAATTACCTGTATAGACAAAACTTCCAACTGAATTGTGTTTTGAAACTCTCTATGTATTTCTCTACTTTTAAGTAGAGGCAACAACAGCAATTGCTCACCACTGCAAACAGTTCTTAAACATATACATAGCATAAAGAAATTAGACTAGCACTTCTGCTACATTAAGTATTTTTTCTTTTACCCAAATCCCCTTCAATCGAGACTAAAGATGACACAACACAGATCACATTTCCCAGCACTCCACACTGATAACTAGCAGAGATTGCAGTGTTGGAAAGGCTCACTTAACAGCGTAAGACCTTCATGAAGCAACAGAATTAAGAAAGTGTCAGCTGCAACTAACTGAACTGATATTGTGCTAACCAGACATGCCAAGGTAGTATAACTAAGCCAAATCTTAAAACTAGTTCCCTGTTTAACAGATTCTTTTCTATGAAGAGTAACTGGTCATTAATAGTCAGAGAACCTTCATGTTATACATCTGAACTGCTGAGAAGTAAATCTGGCTTCAGCAGAGCGGAAATAAAAAGCTTCATGTTTGCAAAATTGACTATCTAAACATCAATAGTTGCTAAGGAGGACAGCATTACTGAATACAGCTCATCAAGTGAAGGGAAAAACCACAGACTGTTGTTGAAATTCATAAATTAGCATTGAGTGAAAGAGAGTTAAGGTTTATAACTACTTTGGAAAAAGTTCAATTTTTAAACACTTATTCTTCATTCACTCCACTCAGCTTACGAATAAAGCCAAACCAGATTAGGTCAGGTAAAAACCCCCAAAATCTCCACTGTAAAGTCACAGTGATGAGACCATACACACATAGCTCCATTTTTTATGCTCATAAAGATTCAACATTTTTAAGCCATCAAGTACACACTTAGTCCTAAGCTGAGAAGCAATTAAAAAAATTAAGTACCATGGGGTAGGAATAGGGCGACATATTTAAATTCATTTTTATTTATAATACTAGCAAAATAGAATGATTTTGCCTCTTGGAAACAATATTGAATTATAAGCTAGATTTGTTCTCTTGCAGTTATAAGCTTATTGATTTAAAGTATGCCAGTCTGCAACTTTGAGTCAGGATTTTCAGCATCACATAGAAAGAGCTGAAAATCTGATCACCATGACATGCATTACTGAATAATTATATCAATTGTTTTTTTCCAGAGCTGTTCTTCATTAAATCATAATTAACAAGATTTGATAACACAATCTCTACTACTAACTTGTAACAACATGCTCATGTCAACTGAAAAAGTACAAGTTTCTTTTTTGGTGAGCTCCAGTGCCTCTATCCCACGCTCAGTAGCACCTCCTCCTTAGAATTCCTTCCAGAGATGCCCCCCAAGCTCCTCTGACCCCTGCTGCAATGACTCTTTACATGAATGCTTTCCTCTTTCTTCTCCAGCCTTGCACACATCTGCTTTATCACATGGACCACAGAATTGACAGGGAATAAGATACAGAAACTTATCTGCTGCCAGCAAACTGCTTCCATGATAGGGGCATCGGAAATGGAAAACACTGAAGAGCAATCCAACGCTCTTCAACACGTTCCAGGCACTGCGGGGAGGGTGGGTGGAAACGGGCAGCACTAACAATTCAGGATGTTAACATGATGAAAATAATGCCTTAAAAAGATACACTGGATGGGAAAGCCTGAAAGTCTTTTTCCTAAATTCACAACAGAAGTAGTATCTACAGAACTTCTGTACAGACTCAAGGATCAGCAGCTTGCCTGAGGAAGCAGGATCTTTGTTTCAAGCACCCTATTCGGATTTTAGAAGGCTGCATGAATTTGGATAAGCCTTCTTTAAAACTATGGATCATAGAAGTAGTAGCAATTCTGTAAGTATCCTAGGGGTGATGTTTTCCTGTTTTACTTTAAAAGCATCCTCATCCTTAGCTACTAAGCTCTCCTCCTCCAGCTCTACACTACAGTGCAGTGCTCAAACTTAGTCAGATCACACCAGAGAAACTTTGGGTTTAGCTTTCTTGAAACAAAACAATCATCAGTTTAGGGCTGAAGAAAGAGAGACTCAGATTCCATTTTGGAATGGCAATCTATGTTGAAAATTACAGTGGTTTTAAAATAATATTTAAAAACCAAAACACAATCAACCATGACACAACCTTCTCACATGTGTAATAAAGCAACAGGAACCACACAGAAAGTAAATGCCTTTTCAGGCAGCAACTGTAGAAGTGTTGAACACGATCTCCTTCTGTCTTTTCTTTTAGATTCTCTTTGATTACTTTAGCTTGCACAATATATTTCCTACATTTTATTTCATTTGTTTATGAGTATCTGGGCAGAGGTCCAGTGCTTTGATGCAACTGGTCACAGCAAACAGCACAGTTCAACAAGAGCACTACCACCATCAGGGAAAGCTGGAGAGGCAGAGAAGAAACAGCACCGTTGATACATCCACCACAGAACAGGGTTGAGTCCAGCCAGGCAAATAGGAAGTGAGTTTCAGAAAGTTTCTTAACTTCAGCCAGAAAGAAAAAAGGCCAACAGAAAGAAAAAAAGGCCAACAAATTAAGAACTCCAGAAAAATACAATTATCTTCACAATGAATGTAGTTACCTTTTTCCAATGTGAATGAGAGAAGTGTAGAGTGGAGATACAGTACTGCCTGCAGCAATAAATATTTAGTGAGAAGATTAAGTCAAAGACACACTTTTCTGCATGGAAATTTCTCATGCTAGGAACAAAATGCTTCAAATAGATTCACTGTAGGGAATGAGGTATCAGATTACATGATTTTATGAAATGCTCATGAGCCTGCATGTTTAATTTTGGTTTTATTATCAGATTGTGATACTGATATCTTTTTCTAAATATTTACTGGAAACAGGCATTTAAAGTAGAAATACACTTGTACTGCATATTCTGCTTCATCATTCATGTAGACAGAATTATCTAGAGTCACTGACATTTGAGGAGCCCCACCCTGGTGACTTAAATGGCCATAATTAAAGAGCTGACCAAAACAAGAAAGTTCACTCTGACCATGGGACTCAAAGGAGACAGCCACATTCAACAGGATGATCTCAAGCCTCTAAGACCCTAAAGTATTGTGAGGGCTGGTAACTGATGTAAGACAGACAGAATAAGCTTTCCATGTTTGCATCAAATGCCATATATCCAGGAGTAAATACTTATCAGTTTCTGTTGCTCAAGCCTGGGAAGTGGTGTCCCTAAACAGATTTTGAGCCAACGTTTAATCCCAGTTACTCCTAAACTAGAGGGGTGAGGGCTGGTTGAAAGAGATCTATACTTGGTCATGGTAAAATAGACAGACGTGTTGAAAGGTGCATTTCAGGGGGTGGGGCATTCAAGTACATGCTTAAAATAGTCCTGCAAACAACATCTAGCCTCTCCCTAAGCTTAGAGAGCCCAGGGAATCAAAAGCACCAAAACCAGCTTGGTTAGGAACATGACCTTCATCAGTGCCGCTGCAGTCATTCTGCAAAACAGATAGGCTCCCACAGTGTGTGTGTCTGTATGTGGGAATAGGACATGAGGGTCTGACATTTTAAATAGAGCAAAGAACAGAAATTTTGGTCAATTCTACATTAGCAATATGCAAAAGCACTTTGGTGACTGTCCTGCTTCGCCCCATCTTCACGTCTTCCTCAGTACTAAGTATAAAGGGATTTTAAAGGTCTAATTTTTACAGCAAACTGAGTAATTCTAACTAGGGCGTAGAAAAGTACTTCACAGGAGAGAAAGGAATTACACACTGCTCTCAATAAGCAATTAAAAAAGTAAATTTTAAAAACTTTGAGTCTGAAACTAGAATTTTGTGAGATGGTTTCAGAAAATGGCCACAACAAGTCCTTGAATCTTTTAACAATTCAAAGATGTTATGACCACTACTCACTCAAACCAGGTGTGACAGAGGAAGCGGAAGAGAATGCAGTGTACCACCTAGGAGCCAACACTAACAACTTGCCCAAGGAGAAGGAGCTGGGAGTGTTGATTGATAATCAACTGGATATGAGCCAGCAGTGTGCTCAGATGGCTAAGAAGGCCAATGGCATCTTGGCCTGTAGCAAAAACAGCGTGGCCAGCAGGACAAGGGAAGTGATTGTGCCCCTGTACTTGGCACTTGTGAGGCCACACCTCGAGTACTGTGTTCAGTACAAGGACATTGAGGTGTTGGAATGCATCCAGAGAAGGGCGACAAGACTAGTAAAGGGGCTGGAGAACAAGTCCTACAAGGAATGGCTGAGGAAACTGGGTTGTTTAGCTTGGAGAAGAAGAGGCTGAGGGGAGACCTCATTGCTGTCTACAGCTGCCTGAAAGGAGATTGTGGCAGAGCGAGCGTTGATCTCTTCTCCCAAGTGACAGGTGATAGTATGAGAGAAAATGGCCATAAGTTGCACCAGGGGAGGTTCAGACTGGATATTAGGAAGAATTTCTTTACCAAAAGGGTGGTCAGGCACTGGAACAGCTACCGCAGGAGGTGGTTGAGTCACAATCCCTGGAGATGTTTAAAAAATGGGTAGATGAGTTTTTGAAGAACATGGTTTAGCGGAAGTTGGTTACAGTTGGACTCAAGGTCTTTTCCAACAGGAAGATTCTATGATTCTAAATTCTATTGAACCAGGCTAAGTGGTTGGGGCTAATGCTGCCATAATCTCTATATTTCAGAGAACAGCTGGGGCTTTTAATTATTAAGAAAAATCAATTCAGGTGATGAATTTGAACAGAGATTTCAATTCTTCCATATTACTGTATATTTGTACCATTTGCTTTTAGCTTGTTCCACAGACAGAGGAGGAAATAAAAACCCAGTCGCTTTGCCGTGCTCTCCTATCATTATAATGCGATGCACCAGACTGGAGTTATTGAATAAGCTCATAAACCCCCAGGTTACATTCTTCATCTCCAGTCTTGCCTTTCAAGTCAGCTCTAGTCTTATTAAAAGGAGCAGAGGCTGTCCTTTGGCATACTCTGCCTTTGAAGACGAAGCCTCAGATACATTTTATGGAAAAGATCTCTCAGTTCATACCTTCACTGAACTGCATAGCAGGCTTAAACAATTACACAAGACAGTTGATTTTGATTCCAGGCTCCTCAGAAACTCAGTCTCGAGTTTTAAAAATAATATTTTTCTTTCTACTCGGGCACTCCTGAAATAAACGTTCCAAACAATGATGATCCAAAGGCATTAAAGAAAAAAGTTACAGCTTAAACAGTGTGACACAGATTAAGAATAAAGAATCTCTTCCCATATGGAAAAGTTTTAAAAATGACATTACTTTTCAGTATGCATTAATCAGAAAGACAGTTGTGAATTCTGACTGTTTCAGACAGAAGAGAATCAGAAGTCTTGGGACACATTACACAAAAGATTAATTGCAAAGAAGAAAGAACAATCCTATAGTTTCTTTTAAAACATAACAATTATCAGTGTTTTCTTAAATGGCTGGGAAAGTCTGTAGTTTGGAGCCAGCCACATGTTACTTATCAATGCTTCAAATGCAGGGTGAGCAAGAAAGGCCATGTCTGGTTCCTTTTGCAGCAAGGAAAAAATCTCTTTTGAAGTCTGAGGGACTGATGGGGGAGAAAGTGTCTGGGAAAGGATCTGACAGGTTTTGCACAGCGAGGGGCAAAAATACATCTAAAGTAAAATCTCATCTAACTTGGGCAAAGACATAGAAACCTCTCCTTCAGCACTGGAGACACCAGATAAAAAGTCTGAGACTCACTTGTATCTTTTTTCCAGCCACACAAATTCTTTTTTATGCTTTTAGCCAGAACCTCATCTTACCAGGAGCCTGCAGGAGAGAACACAGCCACACTAGGTCTCCATGTACAGCAGTCTTCCAAGATCCCCAGAAAACAACTTACATTTTGAACATCCCAAGCATCAAAGACTACCTCAAATTAAAGGTGGAAGCAATTACCTAAATGATCTTAAAGCAAAAGTCAAAAGACCAAGAAATTACTGTTTCTTGAATTGAAAGGCATTATCAATGAACATGTCACTGCCAGTATCACTATTTTGCTCTGGTACAGCGATTTCTTTCTGTATTTTCGATTCTGTGCAAAAAACTAAGCTGAGAAGTTCTTCATCGCCTGTAACGTAAGCGTAATTACCTACCATCAGGCACATTTTATTTTTACCAGCACTGTAACTTGCCCTGCCCTTAATGTTCACACAATCTTGACACCAACCAAAAAGAAAATACCCCTTATTTTTCGTCCTCAATCACAAAGATAAATGCATGATATAACCAGTCTCTAAAATGAGATTTCTCTGTATTAAAACGAGAAATTTGAGATTAATTCTATATAAACGATACCCTTATCTGTAGGAAACTGCTTTTGCATGTGTTGCATGAGCAACCTACATAGCTAAAAATATGCAAACTTAGCATTAAACTAACATGGCAGAAAGCACCAGAGTTCACATCAGCTCTCACAAGTAACGATTTCATTCACTCATAGTGGAAGAAGGCAGCTCAGCCGCATTCAATTTGAAGTCCACAGAAACATGTAGTAAGCTTTTGTTAATAAAAGTAATTGTCTTTACATTTTGATAAAGTGATATCTTGACTCCTTTGTTGCTTCTGCCTCAGCGTTCCATTTGCAAGGTATACATTTCACAGGTAAAATTCATAGCAAACAAAGGAGAAATATTTTCTCCAACTGAAAAAAAATCCCCAAACAGAATCCTAGCCAAGTGTTGACAGTGAGATTACTTTAACACAGTGTTTTTAGATACATAAGAGGCACAAAACTGTAAGTTGTAACACTATCCTATTCTCATCAAGGACTGGGAGCCGTAGAAAACATTGGTAGGAAAAAATAAATACTTCAGATAAAAGATTAAGCACTAAAATCCCTAAAAGACTGTACTGCAAGAACATTTGCTGCCTATTATTATAAAAATGAAGACCACAACACTGTATGCTAGCTACAACACAGCAACACTTACAAGGCATAGTAGTCAGAGCATCTGAAAAAGGTATGAAAAACAGTTCCTCATTTGCAAAATACAGGCTACTGCTCAGGTTTTGCTTTCTTCATATTCCTTCTTTTGCACCTTTAGGAACTTTACTGTCCTCCCTCTTAAAATCATTACACTAAATGATGAGCAAGAACACGGGCAAGAATTCAGAGAGTAAAATATTTTAAGTACCTTGATCTTTTTCCACAGCTCTCCTTGCTCCAGTAAGGTAGTTGACCTGTAAAACAGAAGACAGAGATGACTGACTCCTGGTAGGCTTTTCAACATTAATGGAACATAATTCTAAGAAAGTATTAACAAAACATCTACTTACTTCAACTCTTTTTCAGAATATTTCATTGAATTATATTTCACTGTTATTATATAATGCATTTGCCATAAAAAAGAGATATCAGAGGGAAGTCTCATTTAAGACCACCTAGTTGGGAACCTCAATTTTGCGCAATGCATACCAGGTTACAAATCAAAGTAAAATCCAGTCTACCTGCTGCATTTTAAAAACAGAGCATAACAGCCACAATCCACAATCCCTTTCCTAGTACAACAGAAGCTGAACTCTAGAGCAGCCATTATGCTGTTAGGCACGCAGGCTCCAGTCTGATGGGGAGCCAGGGAAAGGAACACAATACTGCGCTTTGAAGGCTGACAATTGCTGGTGTGCAAAGTTCATAAGGAAACAACTGCCTTGCTCTGGCCCTTTCCCACCACTGGGTAGCTATGGATTTTCCTCTTCCTTCATCTTCTAACATGAAAGTAAAATGAGTAAATAAAATAGCAATTGTTTACTTCTCTCATCTTTTGTCTTCTTGGTCTTTGAACACAAGTTATTTCAATCAAACCCGACAAATCTGTTTCCGTCACCTTCCCTTTTCCCTCAACCACTACTCCAAGGAAAAACAGTTATTTCCTGGGAGACAGATGCCAGACTCCTTTATTTCATACAGGCATAAAAAAGAAAATGTAGCATATGTTTTGTAAGTTCTATATATTGAAAATTAGTCATTTTATGCAGCGTGAAAACACTAAGCTCAGCCTACCATAAGGCACAGGCACTACTTCTTACCAACCTGTTAACCCATTCTGATTCATCAGGCTCCAGTAGCCTCATTCAAACGTTACTGTTTTGGTCTTCTCAGTATGTTGCACTATAAATGCTTCATCAGTTTCAACATTTCAGCAAGCTGGCTATCCCATTCCCCAGCATCACTAAAGGCTAGATTATTCCACAGACTTCAGCAGTAAGGAATTGACTTCCAAAAAAAAAAAAGCATGCACAGATTATACAAAATTTATGTAAGACGTTATCATAAGACACTCTGAAGCAAAACCCAAAACCTAAGAGAATCGTGGCTAAAATAAAAGGCTACTGCACATGCGCTCAAACTGCCCGTTTTTCCCTGAATCAATGCTCACTTGAAAAATAAATATTACCATAAAAATGGCTTCATTTTCAGCAAGTTCTTATTGAGGAATGCTCAATGTACTCAGTATTATTAAAGGCAACTAATAAATAGCCACAAAACTATTTCATCTACATTTACGTCCAACAGGAATACAGATTAAGGGGACAGAATCAGCTCTACCCAGGTGCTATTTGTGGGACACAGGTATATTTGCTTATTTTGCTGTCCTGCTAACTGCTCCCTGGAAAGGCATGCAAAACAATGGCAGTGACCAGTGAAAGACAAAGAAGTGTATTGGCAAAGTGTCTTGTTAGAGCAGAAGCCCTCCACAGCATCTGGAATTAAACACTTTAACGTGACCGTTTATTCTTGGCATGAGTATGGTTTATTTTTCATCTGCTTCACACTGCTAGAGATAAGGGAATGCTATTTCTATATAAGTTCCTGATACATTATTTTAAGCATAGCTGTCACTCCCAAGAATAGATCCCATCTTGCAGGCTAGTAGCTACTGTTTCTAGAGGGCACCGGTAGATCACACTCAGACTTGGAAATTTATTCTTCTTCCCAATTTTGTCAGCTCTGAGCTCAATCGCATTGCTGGCACAACATAGAGGTGCTCACAAGAGCATTCAATACTACTCAACCCCCCCGCCAAGGGCCACAGTACCCCTCACTCCCATGTGACCAGTATAGCCCCACCTAACCAACAATCAGCCTGCTCAGCTGCACCCCTGTAGCTCTCTGCAAAAGGAGGCAGTGAGGGAAACGGAATTGAGGAAGGAGCCTTGACACTCCAAATATGACACTTTTTAAGCAGATTTTTTTTCCTGCCTTCTGTCACAAGCTCTTCGCTACAATCTCTTTTGTCTTCTTTACATCCGTTCTCTTCACTATCATTTAAGGCACTTTCACAAGCTCTTCCTCCCTCCCCAATTTAAAAATTCTTATGAACAACAACAAAAAACAAACAACAAGAACAAAAACCCCACCCAAACCAAACAAGAAACCCTCAATAATTGTCAAGCTACTATGACATTTAGTGCCATGACCTAATTAACGCCATGTGTTTCAGTGTGTATTCAGCCCACTCTGCTCATCCACTGAGAACAGGCAAGAACCTTGATACAGGCACTGGCCAGCAGCTGTCTTCACTGTGTTTAGCATTTAGTCCATATTCTCCGCTCTTATTTATTGTCTCTATGACCAAAATAAAATTATACATCCAGTAACAATGGATGCAGATCGTATCAAGAATGGGTAAAAGAAAATCTGAAAAGGAATAAAGAGTCACACAGTAAAGAACCAACTCCAAGTCAGCTCTCAGATCAGGGAAAATAATAACTGAAATACATTTGCAGATGAATACATTAAGAAAAGATGGATTTTAACTCAAGATGTGACAGCAGGAAGACAAATATTGAATATGAGCAGCTTCAAAAAATGTGGAATACATCCGAATTAACGCATATGTCAAATCAGATATATTACACAAATCCTAACACAACATTGAAAACACAAGTACAAATTAAATGTTAAGTGATGGCTTCAGCCTGCAGAACAAAAAGATTTGTGTGTCAACAATGCCATTTCTCTTCTTGAGAATTTTAGTGCAAAAACCACTTGGTTATTTGAGAGCTAGCTCTGCCCCTGCTCAGAGAAACAACATTTTAGAACTGCATCCAGAAACTATGAGTAATCACAGTGACAGACAGTCAAGGAACTGATGGGATATTCCAAAGAAACACCCCCTGGAATTAAAATACCATCTTCTACTACTCATGTTATAATGACTGACCAGTGTATATTAAAAAATAAATTTCTTGTTTGAATCCAAACCTTGAGTATAAAAAGCAAAGCCGTTGTAAATATTTAAGAAAATTTTAAGCTCCAAACTGAAGAGCTGGCAACTAATTTCTTTTCTCAACAAACAAAACCATCAAAAGATTGTGCAACTCTAAGAGCCCTTAAGGAAACAATTGGGATTTTTTCATAACATGGTATTTCCTTATACCACTGACCACAGGAATGCAAACAGTTCCAAATAATAGAGATTTCTTCATTGGAAACAACTGACATTCTAACCATGTTTCCATCTTTTCCACTCTCAGTACTTAGCATACAAAATAGATGATATAATAGCATACAGAGATACAGACGTGTTGTACCATGGCCCCACAAGATATTTTACTAAAGACACAGCACCTGAGAGCCTTTACAAGAATGTTTCCTGAGGGTTAGAGAAAGAGACAGAGAACTGATGTTTAACTATTGAGTATCTCTGTCTAATCATAATTTATTTTTCTACTGCGGTTTCTACTTAATTGCTGGATTTTCCCAAAAGCAGCCAGTATCCTTCTCAACCAGAAACAGACTCCAAGCCCCAACTATAACTCAGTGTATCTGCAGCAAGACTCAGTCCTGCAGCATTCCCTGAGAGTAAAACAGGTGATGCTAGCGAGGAGCACTGGCACAAAAACATGGGTTGTTACTCAGCTTTCCAAGTGGAAGAAAAAGCAGTACTACTGGTAGTACATCCCTTGTGCCTTATAAAATATCTGCATGTTAGTCTAAAGAATAGATTTCTTCACCAGTTTATCTATTTGGGATTATTTGAGCAACGCCAATGGACACTATGAATCCTCCTAAAAGAAGCTGGAAATGTTGGTGTATTGGTATTGACAAGAGCACTCTTAGTACTCACGGTCTGATACCCTTGCATGAGGAGACCAAGTATGAGGAATATCCCAAGGGAAAGGCAAGACAGGCCTTATAAAAGGTTCTTTCCCAGCCAAACCATTCTATGATTCTAAAAAGGGCTTAATTTTCTTGACAGCTAATTAACAAGTCACTATTCTGGAGAAAGCTACATAAGCAACAGTAAAAACAGTATCATGAGGATTCAGGAAGGCACCAGGAATGCTAAAAGGTACTAATCATCTGCACCCTGACAAATATCTGTCATTGCTAATTTGCAACTCAATTAAGCCAAAATTTTAATCAGGACTACAGATACACTTATTTCTCTCCATCACAGTTGAAGGAAAGTAAAAAGAACAAGTCATAAGAACAGAACAAAACTGAAATGTGCTAGAAAGAGACCAAATTGTTTTTGGAAGTCAAAACCAAAACAAACAGAACCCATGAAAGACAAAATCAAATAAGTCAGGAATTTGGATAGTAGAGAAGGCAGACAAATGTCTTAACTTCAGATAGAGATGTTAAAAGACTTTTCCTGCGTGGGAGGGTATTTACAATCTATGGCACAGGGATTATTACCCTGGTAGTCAAGGAAATCACTCTTACAATTACAAGGTTTCACATTTTGGAATTCCCCATTTAGGAGAGAACACAGAAAAATCCTCCATGCTCTTGAAAAAGGAGAATGGGATATGGCTCTGGTGTCCTATGTGTGGACAAAGAGAATCACAAAGCTTTGTCAACAAATTAATTCAAATAACACTGTGGGAGAAGAGGTCACCATCACAAATGAAGTGTGTCTATGCTGTATTTTAATATTCTGAGATAATAAATTATAAAATACCCATTGCAAGTTTTCCATAATATTTTCACATACCAAAAGCATTTACCAGGAGTTTCTGAGGAAGAAGCTAAAAATTTCAAGCTAGGCTTTATTTGAATTCTCTGCTCCTTTTTAGATGATGCTGAACTGATCTAAAGGTAAATTATACAAAGAAGCAGCTTGGTTTAATTAAAAACAGTACAGTAAAAGTTATTTTTGCAGTTATTATTTTAACTAGATAACCAAAAACCCTATCAATCTCTGTCTGTGCTGAGATTTAGTACACTACTCCATAATTACTTTTAATTTTTATTACAGTCAGTGTGCTAGAGAAAAACCTTCATCAAAAGCTTTTCAACTTAATCTTAATGGTGATGCCCTTGAGGAGTACTCAAACTCTGCAAACTGCAAGGCAAGGGAGTAGTTAAAGCACACCACATATTTTCACAATTACAACATAGTAATATCAGGCTATGCCAGAAATGATATGCTGGTTTTCATTAAAATGCACAGTTCTTTTCATTTTTTTTCCTTACAGTTGCTGCACTCAGATGCATGTTCAGAATGGCCAGAAACTACTGGGCAGTATCTATATAACATTCATACTTGACTTGAATTTGCACTACAATCAGTGGAAGCTTTTGTGTTGATAAAGAAGCAGAGACTGATTTTTTTTAAAAAATGTTACAAATATCTGAAAAGCTTTAATTATGAAATTCTGGTTAAACTGAATACATAGGAAAATGAAGACATTAATTCACAATTATCTTATGATTTATAGTCTATAATACTTGTTATTCCATTTTACTTTGTCATCTGATAAATCCTGCTACTAAAGGCTCAATGCTAAACAAGTCAATGTTGAATACAGCTGCTACCTGGTATCTATTCTAATTACTAACTGGTTCTCAGCAAGAATATAGAACACTTTCTGAAACTAGTTAAGTACTGCATCATTAAATTTTCACATAAATACAGTCCAACTAGTGCAAAAAGGCAGCTTCAGGAATCATTTGAATGGCCTTTAGGATCCAGATGCCAGGAACACTTCTGCAACAGGCATCCTAAACTGGCCTCAGGAAAATAATTCCAATGCTACACACGTCTGTTCCCCTTGCCCCTTAAAATGAGGTGAGGTCCTGGAATTAGCCAAGCTGTATTCATTCTTATTTGTTAATACATTACATCTCCTTCAGTGGCAAATAGCACTTGTATTTTGTCTGGATTGAATAAGCGTGGCTTCAAAAAGCCTGCCAAAGGGAGATGGGCAGTGCTCCTTCAACCTTCATCATGAAAAATAAAAGAGCAGGCGTTAAAGCTACACACAACACTTCAAAGCAATTTTTAAGTTATGCCCAAGTTTTGGGTGATTGTGAACAAAATATACCTAGCATTTTCCAGATGCTATTTAATGCTCCCAAACTTGTATCCTGATTTTTCCCCCCCACCACCCCTACTCTTCTTTGCCACACTTCACATACAGTCTGGTATTTAGACTCTTCAGATTTTAAATCTCTACTAGATAAAAAAAAATATATCTTCCATTCCCTTTTTAAAAAAAGATAAAATGTGAAAGAATAGCATGACTCCTTTCTCACCTTTTGTTAGCAAAGGTTTTCTGCTTCTATCTTGTCTCAAAGACAAAATCTTTCTCACTTTCTACCAGTCTTTGTGTCAACTCCAACTTACTACCTTTTGCTACAATCTCATTACCATCATCAGATTTCACCTACTAAAGTCATAGTCACTCCATGTTTTACAAGTTGCTCTCAGCTTCTCAGAAACCACCCACTCTCCCTGCCCCTACCTCCTGGTTTGCAGGATCCCACCCTCAGCAACACGTACTCATTCAAAATGCTGACTACTAACATCTGTAAGAAATCCCACCCTCCATCTATTGCAGCTCTCTCCTTTTAAGCTTTGGTCCTACTTCCACATTCAGTTTTCAGCACCATCGCTTCACCTTTGGCCCACTCTTCCATTGACAGGTCTGCTCTTAGTAAAAGAGCTTTCCATTAGCATTGCTTTGGCTACAAATCATAAATATACTAGTTCACCACTAGGAAACAGTGCTGTATTTATCCAGCTCTTTTTATTCTCAATCTGACATCCACAAAGGAACATTTTTTGTTTTTAAATGACCTCAAATTCACAATCAGAAACAACTTATTGGTTCTATAAGCAGACCACCTATCTCCTACTCTGTTCAAGTCATCCACAACACTATCGAAGCTTCAAAAATAGAATGGACACTTCAGGGAGCAAGACTTTTGCTTCCTTGGGCTCCATCTCTCACACAAGGAAACAAGACCAGCTTCCCAACCCAGGTATGATGTATTTGATACACTATTCTCAGAAATCATCTATACAAAGTAAGGCTGAGAGAACTGGGTTTGCTCAGCACTGAGAGCAGAAGGCTTAGGGGAGACCTTATTACCACGTACCAGTAAATAAAGTGTGTCTACCAAGAGGATTAAAACTCTTTTTTTGAGGGCTCACATGGAAAAGGCAAGGGATAATAGGTATAAGTTGCTCCTGGAGGGTTTCTGATTGGATTCCAGAAGAAAATTTTTCACTATGAAAATCTTCCACCCCAGGGAAGTAGAAGTGTTCAGCATAGAGGAATCTACCAAGGCTCAGCTTGACAAGGTTCTAGACCATCTCATCTAAACCATATAATACCTAACAGGTTGGACCAGATAATCCCTGAGGTCCCTTCCAACCTGGCATTCTATGATACTATGAATATCAAAAAACACACATATGCAGTTACAGTACTGCTGTAGCAATAGTGGTCGGCCAAAGTGTAAAAAGCCAGGCAAATTCCATAAGGAATATTTTCATATCTTTCTCATATACAGTAATGATAAGATCTCACACATTCTCACTCTACATTTCATTTCAGAGCATGGTTTCTGCAAACTGTCCTTGTCACTTCACTCACAAAAAAAACGTCCAGAAGTTTTTACTAAGAAGCAATACTAGCTTGTTGCTTTTATCACCTGAGCAGTCATTGAACCTTTTCTAATCTCATCTTTTCCTTTAATACTACATCAATTTTATTTCCAAGTCATCAAATCTGCAGCACCCATACGCCTGTTTCAGCTATGAAGCTAAAACATTATTCCCATTCTACTTCAGCAACATCACTTCTGAGCGTTTCCAGCAAGGTTACCAGTATTCTGCACCTCTTTCTGAAACTGTCCAAACAAGAACAGAGATGAAAAGGAATGCCTGCAGCTGAAGCTGAGGATTTTCCCCACAGTCTCAACAGCAATGGAGGCAATCAGCCCAGTCACATCAAGTCACGGCACAACCTCCCACGAGGAATCTGTGCCTGATGACAGATGATCAAAACACTTATCCCAACATAAACTTCAAATGGCACTCATTTCTTCCAGTATCAGTTTATGGATAAAGCGATAGCTGGATTCATGATACCACTATTGCTTCAAAACTTTAAATATCTTTCTTCAGCCATCACGTACCAAACCCCCCATTTAGTGGCTCAACCTGTATTTGGAATTTATGATTTGTTTACAAACTGACCAACTCCATTTGTAAAAGAAAAACATTACCAGTACTCCCCTACTTTATTCTGATATTATAAACAGAAACTTTGCCTATTCATATTCTTTGAATTAATCACTACCGTGAAAGGCTCAATCTAGCCCCAAACATGAAAAAGAATAGAAACTCACTACTTTGTTCTTTAACTCTGTACCTCACTTGCTCACTTTTGACTTCCACAGAGCTTAACTCATCCAACCTCCACCCTAACCCCTGGGAGCATCTTGTACTTTTCAGGCATCTGGACTGTATTTAGTTTACTGAGAAGACAGTTAAATTTGTTCATGAAGAAAGAAAATCTCCTTAGCATCCTCTGCCTTGTCTGTACAGTCATTTTCCATATTCTCCCATTGGGGAGGTCACAGAGTCTTTCTTTTGACCTCTGCGAGGTCACAACTTCATCTACCATTTTCTAGTGCTGCCTTTTTTCTTTTTAAAAAAGTGAAGCTACTATTTTTCCCCTCATTTTTCACCTTCTGTTCACAAAAGCCTTTTACAATCAGCATGGAAGTTCACGTATGACGGATTAGGACAGTAAGAATTGTCCCAAAGTGTTCATTTAGACAGCAAAAGTGACAGTTTTGCAAATAAAATGAAGTATTGCTGAACTAAGATCAGAGACAAATCTTAAATGGAAAGTACACAAACATTTTTTAAGTCATACTCATTTGCTGGTGTCCCTCCCTCCCTCCCCCAGAAGCTCACTGCTACTACAAGACTGCTCCATCTCTGTTCCTCCATCTTTGTCAAAACCTTTGTTCTTCCACATTCAATACCCTCTCAACATTGTGGATACAAATATGCCAAGGAAGACTTGCAGAAAAAGTGCAAATTGCACAAGACAAGCAGCTGCCTCAAACTGGTTTTCACTTTCATCCACATATTCTTAACTCCACCTTCTTTTATCTGGTTATATCTGAGCTGCTGTATAATGCTTCCCTTTCAGTGTATTTTATAACCCTATTTTGTAAGGCATACTATCTCTTTTGATCAAAGGTGGTCAACTATAGCTTATCATTAAAAGCTATTATGCATCTTTATTCTACTCCACTCGACATGCATCAGGAACCTGTATGAAGTTTCAATGAAACCCAGACTGGCCCCTTTCTTACACAGAAAATTAATTAAAGCAATAAGCAATGCATGACATGCAGCTAGCTTTTCTATTAGGAACTGAAGGTTCCCAATACTTTGTGATGCTTGACCCAAACATCTGATTAATTTCAAAATTTAATTCAATTTAATGAGCTAATTTAATACCTGTGATAAGGGAAAAGTGTCAATGTAGAACTATACTGTAACATAAATTAGAAAACAGGTACTGGAAGAAAAATACCTTTCTAGAGGGATAACTGCTTAAAGAGAACTATCTGCTGTTGTTTATTTTCAGGTTGCACTTCTGAATTTAATCCAAAAAAGTGACCCTTCAGAGGCACAATGATTTTTTATGATCACATCAAGTATCATCTTTTTCTTCAACTGCTCTTCTGGATCACCAAGGAGTAGAAGTTCAATCACAGATGCACAGGATGCTGCATACCACAACCACAGTAAATTCATTAGAGTAGGAAATACACAGCATAGAGATAACTACGAATTAAAAATCTAATTGAACGTATCCATGTGAAAAAAAAACTACTGAAATAACTCACCCATTGTAGAAGAATGCAAAATACATCTTGCATAAAGCTCTGTGACCACACAAATACTTGGATCAAAATAATTAAGGGGACAAAGCTGGGGCAGACACACTTCCCTTGCCAACATTTACCTCTTCCACATCTCTGAAATAGGACTTACACAACACTAAAAACCACAAACATTCTGCACCCTGGCATTTGTAGTTGCGAGTTTCTGGATTAATTCAAAGTCATCTCTTCCCAGTCTTTACCTCCTCATCTCGAAAACCCACAAAGGATTATCAGTATGAATAAACTTGTTTTTTAATGTTAAAGTTTGCTGAAGTTTAGTGAAGATGCAACACATCTCTGCTTTTGAGAAGTACTGCCAAATTATTTATCAGAATCAAAACCCCAGGAGATCTGTTATCAGTTGAGCAATACCTCCACTAACAAGTTCTTTCCCCTTTATGTGATCTCAAGCTGTTCAAATTTTCCCCCAGAATTCATAATATTTATTTCTTTGAAAAGTGAAGACATGGACTATAATCAGTCAGTCAACTGAACGTCCTTTTCTTGAGACAAGCTGAAAATTTCATGCAAACTACTAAAATTAAGTTTTACTTCCAACAATGACAGCTCCTTGCAGTTTAAACAAAGGAATAACTATCATAGCCTAACGAGCTCTATTCATCATTCCAACATCTGAGTTGGAAAGTGATCAATAAGAGAAGATTCAATGCAGAGAAAAAAAAGACACCCTGCAAAGAAATGAGGATCGATATATTTGCACTTAGAGTGCATCAATTTGATTTTACATGTTTCTAACAGAGAGAATGTGAAGCAACTCGATTTTCAGTCCACAGTTAAGGTATGAAATTAGTTTCTAAGGAAACAGAGCAGCATCCAAAGGAACAATACTTCTGAGCTTGCACTGCTTCTGCAACTGATGTTGTTTGCTACAGAAGGTGTATGAAGCAAAATCCCTCCAAACCGATTAAGGAGTTGAATCTTGAGCATCCTGAACTAGCAATTTAACCAGCAACCTTGCTGGCAAGGCACAATATTCAAGGAGGGAGGGCACAGTGATGTGAGGGTGTTGCATACCCGTTCACCACCAGTACCAGCCTGCTTCACTCACCGACAGTCCAAGGACACTAAAAATAACCCATCATACATTTGGCACTTAACATAGTCTGCTCATACATGCATGCTGCAGTTCCCCTATGACTTTTTTAAAATCTGCCTGTCTATACCTCATGGCTTCTCATTCAGAAGGAAAAGAGATTTTTAGCCAGTGAAGCAGCAAACATTTGTTTCTTTCCAAGAGCTCAAAGGGTAAAAGGTTCTGATTTTCAGGATTTTCCACACCATGAACCCCAAATGGGTTTCCCTACCACAATGAGTACCGGACTCCAGAGAGGATCCTCCCTGAGCGTCCCCGCCAGTGGAGCTCCTGAAATGGGGTCGCTTCAAATGCTCTCCCCATCTAGTGCTGCACCCTATCTGGCCAGGATCACACTCGGGACATAGACAGACCCGAAGGGCAGCTACACTGGAGAATTCCACAAGATCGACTCCTCCAGGCCAAAATAATCAGAACTCTTTGGAGAACTTAAAACTTCCAAAATACTTGGTTCACTTCCGAAACTTTGAAATTAAACATTCCTTCTACCAACCAGCCACGTAACCAAGAGCTTAGCAATGCAAGTTGCACGCATGCACCTACTGCAAGAGGCAAAACCAACTCCAGTTAGCCATCATTCTCACGATGCAGCGAGACAGTTTCTCTCTGGGCACACACCGAGTTTTAAAGAAAAAAGTTACCTTAAATTCTAATTTCCAAATAAATCCATAAATCCATATGGACCATAAACTGAAAATAAAATCTTCCTAAAGCAGTTTCAATACAGGCGTTTGAGTGAAATCAATTTCAGCTCCAGAGAAAGCTCTCCTCCATTTGCATATGTGCTGCCACTGACTTGGGCAGGAACAACTGTTTTTGCACAGCTGCCCACTTTTCAAAAGGAAAATGCCCACCAACCTCAAAACATCACTGTTAAAAGCCTACTTCCAAAAGTGCTTGCCTGAAGGCCAGCAGCCCAGAGATAACAGCCCAGGCCTGAAATACCAAATACAGGCCAGGATATTGCTCCACTATACTATTCCACTGCAGACTGCACATCAATACCCATCTCTATCAATAGAATCTAATTTTGGCACAAAAGTTTCAAAATAAATCCTTCTGACCAGCCTCCCAAATTAATTATGCAAATGATGTATGAAAGCACACAGACCATTATTACTTCAGATTTTTAAACCCCTGCACTGATAGTCTGAAAGGAAAAGAGTAAGTGCCTAATTATACATATTGAATAATCCAGATAATGACTTGTCACATGCATCACTCTGAATGTAAATCAGAATCATGGTTTTAGCTGTAAACACAATGTGGAAACATCAAATGACTTTGATCTCATCTTTGGCAAGAACTTTCATAAGATTCTATTCTGTATTCAATGTTTATATATATATATATGTAACTAGAATTTTTGTAAGCCTTTCCTTACAAAAAGTACCCTATAAGACATTCCAATAGGATGAATAATCATATTTGCCCAAACAGAAGAATGCTGCTGCTTATTGCCTTGCTAAAAACACTAGAAGCAACAATACTTAAACGCATTACTGTCATTCAAGCTAAGCATGATTGGTTTTGTATTCAGAACGTCCAAAAACGAAGCATGCACTCAAAAATTCGTATGATGAGGGACACTTACTGCTTCAGAGAGAGAAAGAAAAGAATGTCCACAGTAAATAACTAACCTCCTAATGCCTGCCATGGAAATGAGTCCCTAACATGCACTCCAGGCATGTCAAGCAGGTAGGATTGTCTTCATATCAGACTATGTCTTTCTTTCACAGGAAGCAAACCATGCAGAAATTGATACAGATATGAAACGAAGGGCCAAAACTGTACAGGTAGAAGTAGATGAGAATGTGCAGGTTAGACAAGCCAGGGAGGCAGCAGGAACCACTGACCTCTTCTTTGCACCAGGAACTAGTAAAATTCCCTATAACACTGCCCATGTTATGAAGCCACATTTCAGCATTTCAAGACAATGTGACTAAGGGGAGATTAGGTTTTTAATGAGACAGTTTCACGTTTAGGCTATCAGAAAAGAATAAACACAGAATTTCAGTGGCTACATGATAACAGCAGCTATTTCAGGTATAAAAACAACAAGAATGTCTATCTGCAGTACAGCACAGCAGTATTTGCTTCCCCTCTCCCACAGCTTTCCTTTCTAAGACCTTTTGCCACTTACACATAAAACACAAGACAGATTAAATTAGTTTTAAGGTATGAATAAATTCCATTAAAATAACAGAGGAAAATGCGCAACTTTTTAAATGACATATCTGGGAAAGATTCAGGGGACAGACCGATGCTGCTGCTGCATGATTTTGCCTTGTTGGATTGCCACATTGAGACTAAAGACAGATCCTGTCAGATATTGCTGCAGTAGCTACTACAAAGTTTACTGATGCAATCCTTGTTTGTCATTCTTCATAGAGACTCCAGTTTTTCAAAAGTTAAAAGAAAAGACCAGGACCACTGAAACTATACAAAGGTGTTACTGTCATTTTACAGAAGATTTAAACAAGAACAGTACCCAAATTTACTTACACTCAGAAGATAAATCCCTACTTAGATGAATGCCTGGACCATGTAAAGCTTCAGAAGATTGCTTTGTTAGTTGAACCTATTTTGCCTCCAAAAGCAAAAGGAAATTTTTACACTTTGGCCCTAGAAGAGACTTCATTTCACAATACACTGGTCAAGCTTTCCCAAAAACCAGAAGTTGTCAGGGTATAAGAACACATCCACTTAAGCTTTCATTCCCCTTCAGAAATCAAGAGATTTTTTCCTTGTTTTTCAGTTGAGAGATAATTATTTGCAATTTAGTCAAACTGACTAATTTTCACAGGCTCTTCCAACACCCTTCTAGGAAAGCCCTTTTGGGAGGGAATTGTTCTTCCTCCTTCAAAACCATAAGTTGAAATTATACGCATGTACATATAGAACAGTGCAAATGTGAATTACTGCTATGCAAAAAGGATATTATTTATTTATTTTATGTTCTTCCCTCAAGAAAGGAAGGATGAGATCTCATCTGATTTCAGTTCCCCCCTCCCATCTCTTTCAAAGTTAAACCAAACCATGCCATCCCCCTCCTCACCTCTCTGTAGCTGCCCTCAACTTTGGCTAATTGCATTTATTGTTCACACTTTGATCTCTTCAACAAAAAGTACTTAAAGAGAAGAAAACATGTACTTGATCAAAGAGAGCGTTACACAAAGTAGTGATGCAAGACAGCATGAGACGCATGTTGAAGACCAGCAGAGTTGGTCCAAGTACAGGTCTAAAAATACAATAGCACTGAAGGGTAAGATAGTTCCCAAGTATGTGCACTTCTTAACTTACACAAGGCCCTACGGATACTCTCAACACACTTGCGTCCACTGCTAAAACAGCTAAACTCAAGAAGCAAAATGAAGTCACTTTCATATGCTGCTTCTCCAACACTGCCACATTGAGAACTTGTTCATCAAATTCAGCTAGAGTTAACTGACATATTTAACTTGAGTTCAGTTGTTGAATGTTTTAATGTTTAAAGTCTTATCTTGAGGTTTTATCTCAGTTTTCCTTTTTACTCTTTTACAGTAATATTTCCCTATTCAGATTGGGTTTAGAAACGTAAACCGTGACTTCTTAACAAGTTAAATAGAAATCCTATCCAGTGTAACATTCTATTAAGTCAAGATGCTATTCAACACTCCATCCGTATTCTACCCTCCTTGTCTTCCCAGCCATCCACTCCTTCCTCATTTGCTGTTCCATTCAACGAGCTCTCGTTGCTTGTTCCCTCTCTGTTCGGCAAAATGCCCAGGTTTTGGTCTTTCTATGAAAACAACCATAACTGCCTGACAAATACCTTAGGAATTGCAAGTTGTAATATTATAACATCTCATGAATTTTCTCCAGAGTCTTCATCAACCTATAAGCTTTCTAGCACAAGTGCAGTCATGTATTCAAGTTTCCTGTTTTAATATTCCCCCCCTCCTTTTTTAAGCAAGATCATTCTCATCTTTAGAAACAGGAAATCATTAAGTTCAAAATGTTTGTACTAAATGAAAACATACACATTGCCATGACTATTGGGTGGTCTCAGTCTGAATCCACTTTCTGGCCAGCAAGTGCTTCCCTTGGAGAAATTATCAAAGCACAGAGACCAAGAATTGGAAAGGTATAAACAATCAGCTATTATAACTACAGGTTGTTTTTTTTATTTAAGAACTTTAACAGATCCACAAAAACCTCCCAAACATCTGTTTTCGGTAAGTATTTAAATAAGTGTTTTCCCCAAATTACACTAGAAATTGGCTGACTTTGTATGTTTCTTGGGATGAGGTCAGCAACGTGCATTAGTGCAGTACCTTTGTTCCAGTAATTACATCTATTTACGCCAGAATGCAGTTGAAGAGCAAAATTCATAGCCCACTGGCATTTTCCACTCATAGCCTTCAGAACTCCATCTGAAGCTGCCTGTGATCAGTGCATCCAACATGCCAACTTCTGGTCATACTGTCCTTATTCACAAGCTCCTAAACTATTGCAAGTTTCCTGTTAAATTTGATAAGCATTAAAAAAGTATCTTAAATTTAGTACTTTGATAATAATACATTAATGGGTGGCCAACGAAGACTTCCCATACACAGAACACCTGACTATAACTCTCTTCTGAGCAGGAGAAAAATATGTTCATGGGTGATTAGGGTTTATTGTCATACTAATCCTAATTACTAAAGGTCACCTTTGGCAGACATTAATTAGATTTCATTAGAAATCAAACTCCAGTTCATCAGCACAGATTTTCAATTGTTTTTTCAACACCATCTGTCCTTATTACAAGAAAATGTGCTTCCTCCCACCTCAAGATTTTAATTATTAAATAATATTTGGAAGTTGAAGAACTCTCTTCTCGCAAGAGAGCTGCACAGCATTTCTTCAGTAATCAGGAGCAGTTTCAGGAAACTTTAATGCTACTCCAGCACACCCACTTACTTCCCATGAACAGGCACTGTTCAGAATTATTTGGAGAGGTCTTCCAAAGTGGTGAGAACATGATTTCTGTGCATTTTGATGCTCTAAGAATTACCAAGAACAGAACACGAAACAGTAAAACACGTACATGCAAAAACAACAAATAAGAGCTGCTTTGACTAATAATAGACCTACTGAAATATATATTGAATGTATCAGGAAGAGATCAACAGGAACTCACACATTATGCCACTTCCACATAAGACTTTACTTTTGTTTGGACCCACAGATCAATATGAATGTCAGGAATTAATAAAGCTAGCAGTACAGATCAGCTCTCCAGAAACCAGCCACATCTGTTCAGCAGTGCCAAGCTGCCAGCTGGATGGAGTCCCAAAAGGCTTTAAAGGGTCATCATGCACAGCAAAAGCTTGTACTCAGCTAAAAACCTTTTAGCCTAGCAACTAAAAAGGTAATAGGTATTCTGTTAATTACATTAAGTAATTAAGTCATGTTTAGCTCTGTTAATTAGGATGCCTAATTTTAAAAGGTCTAATAACCACAGTATTTAAATTCCTGGTTTGTTCCAGTATTGTAACAAAAATATTTTAAACATCTGCTATTCTTATGACTGAGTCAAAAAAAAAATTATGCTTTTAACACATAAGCTAAACAGTTGAAAGGAAAAGAGTCAAAAAATATTACTTGTTGAATATTGCATATTCTAAGCAACTTTAATGTATGAATAATCAATTAAAAACCCCAAATTAAAGACACCCTGGATCTCATCTGAGACTGGCAACCACACACAAGGATATTTTATCCAGGTACAGATTCTTAAAATGTCTTTTATGTCTTTTCCTTGTGCACATTTGGTCAGAGTCTGTTAACGGAATAAATAAACCTTACAGTAGATGACATCTGCCTCCCTCACCAGTATATACCTCACTGACAAATAAGGTCTTGCAGGGCATAAAAGGTCCCATCAAGTTCTTGACACAAAAAGCTATTTCTTAAATAACCGTCTGCTGGTCTATATGGATGTTGCTCCTTCCAAATACCTGAAAATCAGTAGCACAGCGCCATGCATGCTCAGTTAAACACTGCTTTATCCATAGCTTTTTCCACAGCTGCAGGAGGCCCAACTTCCACTTGGAAATGACAGGGCTGTCACCTTAAATACCTCGGGGGGGAGGGCACCTGCTGGAGAGATCTGTTGTTTAGGATTACAATAGCCACTGCATAGCTCTTCCCCTGCTCCAAGGGCATCACAGCCAAATACTCTTTTTATTAGAGGAAATCATGCCTCTAATGTTCAAAAGGTACTTCCAATTCCTCTCTTTCATATGTTTCCCGAGTTGAGTGTGAACGGGGAGCGCAGGCTGCACCTCTTCACAACTCCCCCAGAGTGAGTTCGTTCTGTAGGCCAAGAAGCTGCTTTTTAAAGCATAATAAGATCAAGCTGCTGAAATTATTCTGAAGGATTCATGCAAGTGACTGCCATGCAGTTGATTAAAAGTAAATCGTTGCTCCCAAATTTCACTCATAGGAGTGAGCAGTACCAAAGGGTTTGCTACAAGTTCTAAAAGGCACCACATCTGTCAAGGTTTGTCACTGCTCAGCATTGCTCTTTCCGACCCACAGTACCTCAGGAGCAGCACCAGCATCGCAGGGTCACTACCCATGAAGGCTCCTGGAATTATGAGCCCTGATTTAATGAGCAATGCAGCTATTGATTTTTTTTTTTTTTATCCCTGTAAGCAGGTCTTATTAACCACACTGCACAGGACCTCAGATTGGCCATCTGGAAATGCAGATGTCACCTGCTCACCTTTGTAATCTGTTGCAAGGTTCTCCAGGTGAAGACATTTCATCTTGTGGTGCTACATAAATAAACAAAGTATTATAAACAATCATTTTTATTTGACTGAGGTTATGTCATATGGTTTGCTTTTTTCATGAAAGAAAACACATACACAAAGTGCAACCAGATGCTGTTGGCAGAGAACTGATTTAATATGGACTCAGTTCTAAAAACATGATTACAGATGTGGCCTACATTTTGAACCCAATGTTTAGGGAAAAATTCTTTCTGTGTATAATCATTTCACTCCTCTTCCATGTTTTCTTTAAGTCTCTAAACCCACAAAAAAACCTTGCAAAAAATGTTTCCTAGAACTAAAAGTTACAGGTTAGAAATGTCTGGACTGAGCTCATTATGAACAATATTTACCTACAACTGCATCTGACTTCTAATTTGATTTTCACAGTACAAAAATGGTTACTACAATTCTAGTCACAGGAGTCAAGAAATTTAAGACATTTCAACCTATTTATACTACTTTCACTTAAAAAAGAAATTTTAAAAATACCAACTGACTTATACCCAAGTTTTTGATCACTAATTACATGCTTCAAAGCTTACCTTACTGAGAGCTCTGTAAACTGGTAACTCAAATATATGATAAAGATTTAATTGGTGTGCTGTAGCATTGTTTTGAGCAACAAAGTTAGTTTAATTCTGATAAAACCCTGATCAATCAACAAAAATTAATAGAAATAGTGTAAGTTTTACATTCAAAATTAGTAAGCTCTAAAAAAGTACTTGGCTCTTTCATGCTTGCCAATTTATAAAATCTTACCAACTTACCTCAAGTAAGTTCGAATAAAAAACTCTAATCCTTTTCAAAACAGGATAGAAACAGCACAGAAACAAATGCATCATTCCACATCTAAACTCAGAAGATTTTCACAGTATTTGATATACAGGCATTAAAGTATTTAAGAACAGTCCTCTTACAAGCCGCTCCTGAACTATATTGGACAAGTTCATATTCACTTGAACAGAGAACCCAATGTTTAAGACAAATAATCTCTCTGTATATAATAATTTTGCTTTCACTTTATATTCATGATGATTACTGAGGTTATTGCCTTGTCACTGTATTTATCAAAAGAATTAAAGTACTTGAAGCTAGGTTAGTTAAACACCAGTGACATCACAAAAAAAAAATCAAGTTAAAAAATAACAACTCTTTTAGCTGGGTCTTTGAAAAATAAAACTAAATAACTCTTTCAGCAGACATTGCCACCTAAGAGCACCTACAGTTTTTGTAATGCTCAGGTATTTGATTCATTTAGATTAACTTTTTCCAAGGAAGGTATTAAAAATGTCTGATGAAAGGGCAAAAAAGTTGAAGAATAAAAATGCAGGCAGTAAAAAAGTCACATTTTCACCTACAAAATACAGCGTCAGAGGACATGAATGGAACTTCAATACTAAAATCCTCTTGGGATCAGCCAGTTTCTAATACAGAGGTATGTAGCCGTATTTGCTTCTGAAGGCAAGAGAGCAGACAACTGGATTTCTTCAAAAAACATTTAAAACGTCCCAAGCGGCCTTTATGAAGAACTTTAAACATCCATTACATCTGAATTGAGCATAACTTTCAACAGGGTTAAATATACATATATGGTTGTATAAACACTCTCTTTAGTGGTGGAATAAGATTGATTTCAAGTGCGGTTAGACCTAATGGCTTGTTCAGAGAGAAAATTCTGGCGAGGATGGATAAACAAGGCAATCTGAGCCCAGAGGTGAGCAAAGCACTTGTTTCTGCTCCACAAGGAAAACGTTATTCCAGTGAGAGGGGCCAATGATGCATGAGAACCAAGGCTCAGCTATACTCTCACCCAAGTGTCTCCACCTACTTGAGTTAGAATGGGTGATGCAGGAAAGCAGCTCTGCTCACATGCAGTCTTCTACACAGTGCCTAAAAATTACTTTCAAACTTCAACTGCTACAACCTCACTTAAGAAAAGCAGCCCTGCTGTGTAGGTGCTCTTATCTACTATTGATAACAGAAGCCTTGCTAGCAAATCTTCTTCTTCGTACATAAAGGAAACTCCAGTTTGAAAATATTTTGATTTGACTGATTCTAAAGCCTACCTAGGTAAGGGGGTAGAATAAACAAATGAGTATGTGTGTGCATTTGTTTATTTTCTTAAGAGGGAAGACAAACAAATCGAACTGCTTAAAAACCCAAAACAGAGGTGGCTTCTGGACACATTAATAAATCAATGGCAAAGCCTTCATTCATTTACTAGGTGTCAACCAGAAAGGGTGAACATCAGCATCTGTTTCAATAGTATGGGATAAAATATCTTGAAAGAAGAAAGATAATACACACTGCGACATTTACACAGCTTGTATTAAAAAGTTTTAAAAAATCTCACTTCCCAAGTCCTTTCAGAGGTTAGGCCATTATGCAGGTGGGATATTTAAATATGACAACAATCTGAATAGTGAGTTTAGAACTAAACAGAGAATTGTCATCCACGCTTTATCAGCACAGAGCTGAGACACCCATGGATCCAGGCCCTACCGTACAAAGGATCAGCATGCAGGCCTAATAACCTCAGTGTGCTATTCACACTACTCCACCACAGCACCTTAATTAGCCAGCCGAGCCTGAGTTGGGTTTCCCTTGTTTTAAGGCTTCTGGCATCGATAGAGATTTCTCCAAAAAGCAATTCAAAGCGGGAATGTGATTAAGGAGAAAGCTGGCTGAGCTGAGTGGTGTGAATACCTCCTGCCTTTCCACTCTTACAGACCCAGCAAAGAAAGATGCCGTGGCTTCAAGAACCTCAGTAGCTGTGGATCCGAGTCCATTGCAAACTCCCCACCATGAGACACTACAATATAATCATTGCTTCTCCCAATCAAAACAGTCCTACTTTTTTAACCTCCCCTATCTATCAAATACACTAAAGAGAGCACTCTAATTACAAAGCTGCAAAATTGCACACAAGTCTGTGCAGGTTCAGTTTACCACAAAGAAATACCTAGAAGAACAGATCCTCATACACTAAATACTGTCACTCAAGGCTCTCAGTAAACTTCACTTCACACAACCACAAGATAAATAAATAATTTTAAAGTATCAGCTGTAACCTTTTATGTTTTTCACACAGAGTTACACAACCTTGCATCCCTCAAAATTCACCAGCTCCTGTAGATAACTATGATTTTACATATATAATCATCTCGCCTCTGGTTAGAGCTGGGCATTGCAATAAATTTCTAAACAGACAAATCCTACTTTTATAAATGCTTTAATAATTTAGGCACTTCAGGGCAAACTTTTTCCTTTCTTACGTAATACCCATTGCAGTAATCCACAGAAATATTTCGAAACGTTTTTCCTTGGGGCAATGTGTAGCTTTACCCCTTCCGTCATCTTTCTTTTTCATCAAGCAGAATCCTACTGTACCATGTGCATATTATGGTACAAAAAAAGACTAAAAATACAGTGTTGTTAAATTTCACCATAATGCATAGAACTAATGCATGGCAAGTGCTAATCTCAAAATACATACAGCTTTTTGCTTCATGAGAAATCCAGTTTTCATCTTCCAAAGTGCTACACAATTAGCTGCAAAGACTTTCATTTTCACTAGAGAGACATCAGCCTCTAGCATGGGTAGTAAATAAGAACAGAAAAGGTGTTAAAGTTATGCAGTTCAGCCTGAATAAGACAAAGAGCATTAAGAAAGCCTCTCCTAGATATCTGTGAATAAAGAAGTGGATAAAGTATGTTGAAGAGTGTGTGCAAAATAGGGGAAACTGTTTTCTGTATTGGATACGATTCAATTGCTGCACCCAATTTCACCAGTGTGCAAAGACATAAAAGTTATTGAGAAGAACAAGGGGGGAAAAATACCCCCAAAATATTCTAAAATGATGGCTACAGCATTGATTTCAGCAGCTTTACTGTGGTACCTATTCGTTTGTAAACATCAAAGACGAGACTATGTTTTTTCCTTCTCCTCTCTTCCTGAGAGGTATCTGCAGGAAACTGCAGTACTGCACGTTCTCTACCCTGCAAGATGAATGTTCCGGCACAGCAGAGGCAGTGAGAAACAGATTCAGCATCATTCCTAAACATCAGAAAACAGAAAGCCATCAGCACCCTCTGCCTTCTTGCTTCACGTTTTATTTCTGGCACAGAGGCACAGGCATTTATTTATAGAATCTCTCAGAAAATTTTCTAGCATTCTGAAGCATGTCTTGATGACTCTATTCCCACTTTAACATATTGCAATTAATAATATTTTTTAACAGTAGTAGAAGGTAAAGGATATCATTAACAGCCAGTGGACAGCTGCAGCAGGTCTGGGCAGCAGCAACGAAGGTCAGGTACTCACTGTGCCAGAAAGCGGCACTGCTTCTCGCCAAGCACGAGCTGAATGCTCATGAAAAGGTTTCAGGAACCTCAGGCACAGCCAGGTCTATTATACTGCCTTCAGTTATAGTCCTTTCAGTGAATCTGGACATCTCCTGTTGAATTTACTGCTCTAATGGCATTTGAATCAAGGAGACTTCCTGAGTAAGCCAGAATTCAAGATAAATGCATGAAGATAGGATACAGCAATTAAAGTACTGCCCAATCATCTGCTATTGGTCTTTCAGTCACTTCAAGCACTCAAGCTGCCTCAGTTTTAAACTCTGCTTAAAGCAAAATGAACAAATGCCAATAAAAAAACTTGATGGAAAATCCTACATCAGCCAAATCTGGCATTGTTTGTTTCAGTTATATGGAATCATTCTGTCCAGTCCTTGGATCCTCTTCATTATAGCTTCATTTCCCCTGAATGAAGAAACCTCTGTTATAGAAAACCCTCAGGAGCCATAACTCAAAGACAGCATCCAAACTTGATACAACAACTGTATGAATGAAGCCAGTAATCTGAGTATGGTTAGACTTTAAAAAAAATTCCAATGGACAAAATTAAAAACTACATTTGATAATGAATCTTTTTATAAGTAATCTTTATACCCTTCCTCTTGGTACAAGAATGTAATACTGTCTTCCTTGCCAAGAAATAAAAAAGGACAGAAAAGCTACACTGAACAAGAACCACAGGAAACGGAATAAACATCAGATACACATAATATTTTCAACAAGGTTTACTTTTTTTTGCATATGGCCTATATCTCATTAACTAAGACTTTTTAAGAATACCAATGCTTGAAATAAGTCTTCAGAAAAGCAGTGGAAGTCTGAGCTAAACCAGGGCTGGGATGAGCTGAGACAATTGCACAGGAATTACTAATGATTTACTATTATGAGAAAGCAACAGCCTACACGTGTGCAAGCACAGTAGTCACACAGACCAAGCCCAGGCTGGCTGAGCCTACAGGAGTCAAATGGCTGAGAACCCAAAACTACTGAGCTTAGATGAGGATGGTGTTTGTTCAACCCTAGACACCACCATTTTGATGATGTAAACAAAAGCAGAAGTGTTGCTACTCCTGTTTGTGTGTTTAAAAGGTGCCCAGTACAAGCTCTCTTCAAAGTCATTTGGCTGACCGCACTTAAAATCCAGGGGCTCTGTTTTGGTTCATCTAACACCAAAATGCAACTAACAAAACAAGATCACACTGGGAGCAATACGTGCAACAGTCAAAGTAACTTTCAGAAGCTCTTCTGTTGGTATCAGGTCTTCCAACGTGCTGATACAGCCAGAGCTGTTATTTTTAAACACAGCCACAGTCTATTTAACTAAAGCATCTTTACTCTGACTGAGCCAGTATTACTTTGCTAATACTCCTTAAGTATCTACACTGAAGCCTGCATATTGCACCAAACAAAGAAAATACAAACTCTTGAAGACAATGGTTCATTGCAGCTAGGAAAAAAGGGAAAAAAGAGGTGTCAAGTAAGAAACTAGGATGACCCAGCAGTGAGGACCATGAAGTGCTATCTGCAGGACAGCTATTTACACTGTGTATTTGTATTATTTACCACCTGCATAGAGTCTAACTGGAAGAGCTCCAGTCAACTTTAACAGCAAACAGCTTTCTGCTGTTGGAAACTCAGCATTACACTTCTGAAACTATTCTTAATTATTCTTTTGCCAAAATTGTTGGTAGCAACGCTAGGTTTCCTTACACATCATTTAACCAATGAGAATATGGATGGAAGAAAAAGAAGAGAGGCAATATCACTTTCAAAGGCACATAAGATTGCAAGTTAATAGTTACACGATATTTTGGGAGGCAGGCTGAGCTATCCTAAACAATTTATTTGTATACAGCCTCCTCAACATAATTCTTACTTCTTTGTGAAGTTGTCTTGTAAACCTATGCATGCTCATTATTAGAACCAAGTGCAAGCCAATACTTTCCTCTCAAAGAATTTGTTCTGTGCATTCCTGAATGTATAGACACAGTGGTTTACTTGACAAAAAGAGGGCTTCCTATGGTAATATTTAGCTTCCATTTCTTATATATAGCTATGAAACTGAACTAAAAAAATAAGAGTAGCAATAGTACAGACCATTCAATAGCAACCCCCTTTTTATTTTACAACAGAAAATTCAGTTGTGCATCTTGTGCTGTGTACACTGCAGACTCTAAAGATAAAGGAAGGCTGTTACAGAAAGCAACTCCAATCACCCAACACCTTCGCACCACCTAGGACTGTTGCTCACTGGCAGCTGCTTCACAGAGCTGGGATATGGATGCATGACATGCGAGTCAAAGAGCAGCACAGCATGTTAAGATTATTTTAATTAAAATAATTTTGAAGTCTGTGTGGTTTCTCCAAAGCATTGCATTTACCCCAAAGAATCTCTCTTTAAATGTGACTGTTCCCGCTCAGATTTGAGAGGGAAGAGCAGGAGGCACCTCTTAACCTAGTGGTTGCCACATCATATCTCAGTCTAAAAACAAAAAAGCTTTTTTCTGTTTTCCTACAGACAAGTCCCTTGCAGAAAGCTCAAATCACAAACACCTTCCACTTATATTTTCACATTGCCTCCCAGCACTGCACAGAGGACCCTGCAGAGCTGTCACTGCTGAAGGATTTGGGGGCTAGAGTCAATATGAAGCTCGGGGCTGACACTCCCCTATCTTCGGGTTCCCCTCTTTCCCCACAGATGCCTTTGACACTTTGCACCCACTCTAGCTCTCACTCAAACCTGCTCTTGAGCTAATTCAATTTAAAGAGAGCTAGCGTAAACAGGAGGAAAAAGAGGTGTTCTGCTGCAATTCACAGTGAATTGCATAAGTTCAAGTGAGCAACAGGGTTTACACAAGAGAGGATGAGGCACAACCACATAGCCAGGATGTCCCCTTTAGTTTGGTTGTAACAAACAACCCAAGTGTTTTAATCAGATGGAAATAGTGGTCCTAGTGAGGAGTGACTGAATTAAAGAGGTGGTTATATTTATTGGAACAAGGACAGGCAGACTACTTATTTGACTGGGTTCTTAAATAGGATTACAGGGCTTTAATTTGTTTCTTTAAGTTGGTTTTGGAAAGAGAGAGAGAGAGTAACCCAACAAAAGTTTAGAGACAGAGTAACCTTGGAGGGAGCACACTACATTATCCTATGTCAACCATAATAGTTGCCCCAGCAGAAATATATGCGAGCTCACATTCTTCAAGTTAACTAATAAACAGGAGAGTAATAAAAATTACTTACAGTCTGTGTTTGCACATTGTAACTGGTAATTCTGTCACTTTAATTTCATCTTTGAACTATCAACTATATTGACAAGCAACAGTGGCAGCAGTGTATATTATAAAAGGAGTAAACAAATGACCTTTATCTAACTTTATTAAAGTAATAAAGGGCAGACTTTTTTTTAAAAAACCTTTCTTCAAAGAGAGTTTTAGAGTTCACTGCCAGCAGGGTGTGGACTGAAGCTAAAAACTTTGAAATAGGTCCCTGTGAAATCTGAAACCAAAATACAGCAAAGGTCACCTCCCTGTGAAGAACCCTCTTGTCTGTATGTATACTATAAGCAAAGCTCTGTTAGCTCTGCCTCAGTAATAATATAATTCAACTTACCCCCTGGGAATAGCAACAACATCAGGTTTCCACCACAAAGATAAATTTACTGCACACAATACCTGTTACTATACATTTGCAGCATGTTTGATAGTAGCCAGACACTAGTGTTACGTGGTATACCTCAAGATATTTTTCCTTGTTAAAGGCTAACCCAGGTTAAGAATGCGACACAGTTGTTCTTACTCTCAGCATTATCTAACTCTTTTTAGTCACCATTTCACATACCCTAGTCTTATGCAACATGTTAGCCAATACTAATAGGAAAAAAGCAATATATCTTATTTATCAAAATTTTTACTATTTTCTCCTTAATGGAGATGATTTCAACCCTTTTCAATAATGAAACAGAGACTTTTCCCAGTAGATAGACAGGATCTCGTAACGTAAGTACTGGGACTATAAGACTACCATGCTTTTTTCTGTCTCCTCCCTGCTGCATCTCCACTCGGATCTCTCCCTCCTTTTAGCTGCGAGTTGTGCGAGTTTGCCTATCAAGGAGGGATCTGGCAGTCTTCGCACTTAAGCAAATAGTTCAAAGTGCAGGAGTGCAATATTGACCACTCTTGCTGGAGGACACTTCTATGGTACAGAAGACATCCTGCCATACTTAATGGTCTCCATTGGCCCACTTCAGGTCCATCGCTGAGGAGATGGCATCCTGATTCAGGCAATTAAAGACTTTCAGACTTAAGACATTTTGAAGAACACAGGATCCCACCCAGTGATACATTAAAAGTCACTTGATTGGATTAGAAGCACTGACATGCAATAACACACTTAAGTTAGGAACAGCAAGAAAGAAAACATTTTCTACTGATCAAACAGACAGCAAAAATTTCCATTTTGAATGATGTGGTGATTGAGAAGAACCAGGTAGCCTTTGATACCTAGTCCTCAACCAGGAGTTATCTTAGGGCATGTAAAATTAAGGACACTGCGGTTTAAAAACATCTAAGCTTGAGCAAATGCACACAGAGAGTATAATGTGTATGCAACAACCATTAAAGAGGAAGCAGTACTTCAGTGTTTCCCCTGGTGCTTGGCTCACGGGGAAAATACCTGATGTAAAAAGAGAACCCACACTGCCCCTCTGCCACCTAAGGGTAAATTATCCAGGGCACCTATAAAAAACCCTCCTGTTGTTTTACAGCTTAAATGCTTTATATAGTTAAACTGAGTTGTCTTGAGTTCACATGCTTTATGTTATGTGATCTGTTTTAACTACGAAGCTACCTGGATCCATTTCAAGTTTAGGGTTTCTTTTTTTTTAAAAAACTAACCTGTTTTCAGTACAGACTCACTCATGCTATAACCACACAGATGCATTCAATCTCTCTGCAAGCTGCAAAACTATTTAAACAAAGTTGGAAACACTAAAAATGGAGGGGGAGACCTGACTGACAGTTTGTTCTCTGATTGTTTTTATTTATTTTTAAAACCCCACAAATTTCAATGTATTTGCAAGTTTTTCTGCACATTTTTTTGTTTCTATTCTTAATACCAGACCCATGATTTTGATCAGGTTGATAAGGAACAAGCAAAACATACAAAGAGGGCTTTGCTGGCTACAGGCATACTTTGCTTTATAAAACATTGCACTAGCCATTATTAAAGCATGTATCAACTTCATTATTCTTCCTCAGCTGCTCAGGATTAAATCTCTGCAATAAAAAATGCTTATGAAAATTTGACTTAGCAATCTACTTTGCACATTTTGTCTTAGAAGGTGGAGTTTTTCGTTCCAAATCACGCACACAGAGAGGGATCCATCAAGCTCTCCAACTGTGTCACTCCAGTCCTTAAGCCATTTAACACAGAACACACACATGCCCTTTGAATGCCAAGTCAGCTACGTATCAAAGACAAACAGCTCTGGATAGTCAATCCATAACATTCAGCACGTCAGTTAGAACTCTGATTTGTACTCAGTATTATGTCCATCAGTGGGGATGGAAAAAGAAAAAGAAAATATTATAATCGACACATACCCACAGATAGATCCTTTCACAACCTCAGTAATTCTGGGAAACAAGAAAATCATACAACCTTTGGTGTGAAAATACAGTTTGCCCTATGAAAAAACAGTTTCCATTCAGTAAATGAAATAAAGACCACAAACATCTTTTCTCTTCTGCTTTTTACTTCAAATGGATCAAAAAAAAATTGAAGAGTCTTGCCTTTACATATATATTTAGACAAATAGGCATTTAAAGACAGCTGTCATTGAAAGACAGAAACTGAAGATCGACTGTGAATATTTCAAAGAAAATTGCTCTTTAACAGGATGATGGGCTTGTTGTGGGCACTATCACAATTTAATCATGATAACAGAAAAATCTATTTGACTAGCTGTTTATTATGGCAGTAATACTACATCACAAGGGTAATGTTGTATTCAGTTAACATAGGAGTGCCAGGTATTAATTTTATGCACACCTTCTTACACCTTAAGTTTCAGCATCACCATAGAAATTCCAGATAACACAGTTGAAAATAAATATAAGCGAATACGGGATCCTACTCTCCACAGGCTACTGTACCATACAATCTCCAAATAAACTTTGTAAATTCCAAGAATTAAGTTTTTTGGGGTTGATTTTGGTTGTTCAGGATGCACAGCAAATACAGCAGGCTATCTGGCATGTAACAATAACTGATATATTAAAAGACAAGTGGCTTAAATTGTGTTTTACTCCTGCTTTAGCATTAACCAGGAGAATGGAGAAATCGTTATGCAATTCAGTAGCGCTCCTAAAAATGGTAGAACATCTGAGTCAGGAAAACACAAAGGTACTTGTGAGGTCACTACTTTTGTGTCATTGTATGCAGTTCTAGACAGAGCTGGATGCACTGCCTAGGACTGTCTGCTGTTTCTGTCCCACAATCCTAATTTCAATTTCACCTAATTTTTTCATACAGCAGGCTGAAGGTTGCCTCTGCTAAGTGTCCGCTAGATCTGAAGCACCTGAGCCAAAACACTTCTCTTCCTGACACGAGGGCTCACAAGTATACTTTCCAATGTTATAGTTTAATTTTCATTTTTAAACACAGGATATTTTCTTTGGAAAGTACTACCCAGCTTTCAAATACTTGACTTTTGGCCTTACTGATGCTTTTTTATAAATACAGAGGGGTTTTGTATATAAATCCATAAAGACTAAAATGTCACACAGGTTGCTAAGGAAGTACTGGGATAACATAAGTTGTTTCATATAATCTGGTAACTTATGCGATCTCTCTGAATCCAGCCAACTTAATTTCTAAATCAATGAAAATTATGATTTGGATCACACAGATAATTTCAGCACCAAATAGCTGCCACAGCATTCTGCTAAGACTTCTAGAGCTGTCAAAGAAGGTGTTTCTCCACCAAAAGCCAGCCTACATTTGGAGAGGAAAACAAAAACACGTATTTCAAATTCTATTTGTCCTTTCTTTACTGTACTAGAACAAATAAAGTAAACTATAATCAAGTAAGCTTTGCTATTTTGCACTCTCTCTTTATCATCCAGAAGGACATGCACAGGAACACTTGGCTGGGTGGTAAGCATCCTGCTTCCAGAACTGACATTTATCATGCATCAGCAAATACAAGATACAGATACAACTGGTCTCTAAACTCTGTCATACTTAGTGTAGTAGCTATCCATAACATGCACAGGAATGTTTGTTTTCTACAAAAAAACCCACATCATATAATAATTAAATAGCTGTAACAATTAAAAAAAAACACCCTTGAAACCAATTATTACAAGTACAGATGAAGATAAAGATCACAGATTCTCAAAAAGCAATTCAACAGAATCCTTTCTTCGGCCAACACAGCAGACAGATCAGCTCTTGGCTAAGTACCAGGTTCCATTAACACTGTGCTAGGGACTCGCTCAGGGCAGCACAGCAGCAATAAGCACAGCAGCAAGCTGCCATCAACTCTACAGTATTCAAGATTGCCATGTACTTCAGCTGGAGATGTAACTTCAGCAGGCACTGACTGCACAAGGGAAAGGGATTTACCAGCTGTTAGCTGCTGCGGGTCAAGAAAACACAATGTGAAAAGCTACAAAGCAAGCTGGAGCTCTCACACCAGTTTGCAATTCACTGATCTTCACATCAACGTGTTAACTCACATGAAAACTACCTGCTGCTTTGATGTCACTAGGATTTTATCACATGAAAGAATACAAGACAATAGAGTTTCTTTCTAGCCAAGACCAGAACAGTTCAAGAGAATGTAACAATAAGCGAGGCCATTACAATATTTTCCTAATTGGCACTTTGTATCAGCTGACTGCATCTTTGCAAAGCAGAACTGACATTACTACCATAAGAGACATTTTGCATTTCATGTGCTCCCAGAGTTCTACTAAATAGACACCTACACTATGTTTACCGTAACGAAGATCAAGGCAGGGAGAAAATGACCAGTAGCCACCACCCTCAAACTGATGTTTGGAGCTCTCAAGCCTTCTTTCACTATTTTTTCAATGAATATAAAGAAAATCTCAACTCTTTAATAGTAAACATTTTCCAGTTTTCTGATTATTTTGAAGTGGCACCCCTCCCACAGTCTAGATGAAGAGTATGCCATAGCTAAAGATACCTTCTTATCTAACCAAATTTATCAAAATTTGTTTATCATAACTAATAATCCAGACCAAAAATTATCCACAAAACAGCCATGTACTTTGCTAGGATATCTTTAAAAGAAGTACCTCAATCTCATTTGCAATGATGTACAATGGCTTGCGCTATCTCAAATACAGAAAAGAGGCAGAAGTACTTCCCCTTAGCCAAGTGACTCAAAGTTAATGTAGGAAGCAGAGTAGACTCTGTAGCAAACAGATGTAACATTAACACACAATGAATAAGTTACTGTTTGTTCCCTAAGGGTCAAGTAGCTTTTATTCATTTTCATCTGCCAAAAATGCTACACAAAAGACAACTATCCCCCCAAGAACCCTACCAGAATCCACACCACCATCTACCACCATCTGTCATACAGCAACCAGAATTTCAAAACATAGCTTGAAGAAAAGCCTGTGATGTAATGTTAATAAATAATATAGATTGACTTAGAAGAGTGCAAAACCAAAACAATAACTGACTCAGTTTTTGAAAAAGCAGCACTACGATGAAAAACAAGGGAAATAATAGCCAGAGGTTGCTACGGCTGCTAATGTCACAGGACATTTGCTAAAGAAACAAATTTTTTTATCCAGTTTAAAAAAAAACCCTAGCAAAGTCAATTTTATGCACCAGCTCAAAGTGACACAAGTTATTCTCCTACATTAAGACTGTTTTTTTAAAGCATTATCATTCCAGCACCATCCACAGTGTGGCAAGGACATTTGTTGCAGTTTCAACTAGCAACAATAATTTCAAGGAAGGAAAAACTGTAGCAGACTTCTGCTTTCTTTCAGCTCAGTTTCTGATCTGCAAAACATTCCACTTACTGTCTTAAAATGTTTTTCACTTTTCGTCTCTTTCATGTTAAGTTCTGATGATTTTCGGACCAAATAGTGTCTTCTGCCAGGTCATTTGGCCTGTAACAAATTGAGCTGAACAAAAGCAGGCAGCTCCGCGTGCAATGTCACCTCTAACATCACATGCAACAGGGACAGTTCCAGCAGTTACACTGAACCCAGCTTGGTTCATCCAGCCCTGTCAAAAAAACAACGTTCATTTCATAACTAGCAAAGGCTCAGTAGAAGAGCCGCAGCATGCCTCGCTGACCAACAGTGAAGCATCTCTGTTCCCACAGATCTTTCAAGTCCAGCCTCTCTACAAGCAATGCAAAGTCTCTGGTATGAAAGGCACCACCTGGACCTTCTCTTTGGATTAGAAGATCACAGCGTACACAACAGCCTAACTGCACCACCCTAAAATCATCACTTCCTTAAGTAAAAACACCAGCTGCCTCAATCCTCGAGCAAGAATCAAGGAAAACGACCGATTTAACCAAGAGTCCATTAAATCCCCAGATACCCTAAAGCATAGCAGCACTCCATCTATTGGTCAAGAATTAAGGACAAGCACTTAAATCGGGCACTAACCTCAATCACTAAACACTCAGCCCCCAAATAGCCCACCCTTTCCTGCTTTGGGCTTCACCTTCTCCCAGCAAAAACTAAATGAAGGTAATAATGACTTCTGAAAAACGTGTGAATCACTCGAACTGTCAACATGAAAGTTTCTAAAGCTAAAACTGGTGTACACTACCAATCACACAAATATTTTTTTCATTGAGGAGCACATGCCCTCCTTGCTCAAAGTAGCATTGAGAAGTGTGTTCAATAATGGCTAAAGAGTCCACAGCACCCCCAGAGTTCACACCTTCTTTCCATGTAAGTACTGGATGCCACCAAGGAGGCTCCAACAAGGAGTTCACACACGTTTCAGCCAGGCCAGTAACATCATGGGCCATGCAGACCAGAGAACTCCCTGGTACAAGACACACACCACCAAACCTTGGCAGGAAGGCAAAAAGGAACCCTCCACAGCAGATCTGCTGCCAAAGGAGCTATGTGCAGAACCACCCCAGCTTACCCCATTCCCCCACAAAGCTACCACTGTCCCTTTCCAGCAGATCACACTCAGCCATACATCTTCCACACCTGTACTTTACTCACCAACAACTGGACCGAGAGGTAAGCAAGAGAGCCTGAAGGTGCCCCCAGCACACCAAAGCCTTTTTTTAAAGGTTGAGGTCACATTTATCAGCTTCACTCCTCTGATACCAAAGATGATTTAAGCAACATCTTCTCCCGCATATTTAGTAATTCAGCAATTTCATACATTTGTGCTTTTATAACCCTTTGCCAATTATTTTTTGCCTAAACATTCATTATCATTGATCTTATCTTTCTGTTTTAAAATTTAACTCCTCTACATAGTGGCACTACACAGATGAGACATAATCCTACACATTTTTCCTGTGCTTGGTATCACTTCACTACTGTCCAGACACAGGTCCAAGATCTGCAGATGAAAACCAGCAAGCTCAGCCTCAACCTGCCTGTAACATAATGATGCTGAGCAGACAGAAGCAACACACCTTCATGACTGTGGTGGTAGTTGTTGCTTTTGAAGCATGCTGTACCCTCCTTGCAGAGCTGGCCCAAGGCTTCCCTGCTAAAATCACATCATTCAGCCATGCAGCCCTTCCTTCCCCAAGGTCCAGGTTGAACACCAACTGATAAATCTACTCTGAATTCCTAAATAAACTTTTGAACACAAGATGAAAACTGTCTGGGGATGGGACCAAAACCAAGAAATAAACTCCCAAAAGGCCCACCATAATCCTCATTTCTGGAACCTGAAGTTCAAGGCACCAATCCTGAATTTTGCCCTTGGTAATACGAACAGAAAATGAAAATAGCTCCACACTATGAACAAAACAGAGCTCCGGAGCCCAGGAGCGTGCAGCGCAGAGCTGATGCTCCTCACGCTGGTAGGTACGCACTGCCCTGACCAGAACCCGGCTGACTGCACTTGGACATCGCATTCCGGGGATCCCAGCAGCGAGATCCACGGCAAAGGTGGAGCCGTGTGCGGTTACACACACACAGAACTTAAACAATATCAATTTTCAGAAGCTCTCCGAGACTCACAGGGAGTCCGGAGGTTGTAGTGGACCAAGAACAGTCCATAATTACAATAATTACTCTGATTTGATTAGCAGAGCCCCCGAGCAGAGGCGCATTATTTAAAGCCCTGTCTTTTTCAGGCAGAAAAAGACAGCACTGCAGCATCTCCCAAGGCCGGAGAGCTGGCGATCACCCACGCAGAAATCCCCACTCTGTCCCACGGAGACCGCAGTCCCATCCGCACGCCCTGCCCACCCCATCCCGTCCCGTCCCTCCGCTCCCTTCCCACCCCATCCCGCCAGCAGCCGCGGCCCACGAGGCTGGGAAAAACACTCCAGGCCTCCAGCTGCAGCCCCACTCGGTGGGAAAAGAGCGGAAGAAGCCCCTCCTGCCCCGCACTACCTCCACGGTCCCGCGCCTTTGTGCCTCAGTCCATCCCTCCCGGCGGGCGGCGGCAGCCCCAGCACCACCACGGCGAGCGGGGAAGGGGCGGCGCACTATGTGGCAGGAAGGGACACCTGGGCTCCGCCCCCCGCGCCCGCCCGCCCATTGTGGCTCACTATTTGGCAGCCGCCCACCTCCGTTCCCCCGCAGCCCCCCGGCCAAGTTGGAAACCTAGGGAGAGTGCGGGGGAGCGATTACCACCCCCTCCACCCTCCCGCGGCTTCCAACTTGGCCGAGGGGCCCTTTTCGCCCTCCATTGTTGTCCCTATCCCTTGGTACCTGCAGTGCGGAGTGGGTGAGGCATCCCCTGAGAGCATTTATACCAGAGGAGCCACGGGTCTGGTGCGAGAAGATATGGATAAAGTGAAGTGTATGTGGGAACCATGAATAATAATAAAAAAAACCACCCCGAAACAAAAAAAAAAAAAAAGACCTGCTCTGAGAAGATATCTTGATATTTTGAAGCAGTCTTTCGTGCTGAAAGGCAGCAGAAGGCTTCTCCAGATGGCTCCTGCTGCTGAGGAAAAGGAAGGCTCTCGCGCCATCCACAGAGAGAAAAGCAGCCCTGGCTAAAAAAAGCTGCACAAAACTCAAATCTCATTTTGGCAAAAGCTGCCTTTTTTTTGTTGTTGTTTGGCTTTCTGTCGTTGTTCTGCTTAGCAGCTGAAATCATTTTTGTCAGGGTTCCCCACCCAAAGTTACTGGTTTGTGGGTTTCAGGGCTGGTTTGGTTACATCTGAGTGGTTCTGACCAGCTGTTTGAAGTTACAGAAGCACTGGGTGATAGTTGTCCTTTACATGCAAAAGAAAAAGGTCTGTGTTTTAATCACATTTTTAATTATTTCTAAATCTCATAGGGCTTAAACATTTCCTTTGTAATCAGCACTATTGCTTACAGGTGTAAAATAACTCACACCAGTAGTTTCCTTTCGGTTTGGGGGCAAAACCTTTTAATTCTGTGTATTGCTGATTTTAAAGAGCTCCTCAGGAATGATGGGGAAATGAGCAGGGCTGGAGCAAGGGCAGGGTGAAGACATCATGTGCTCAAGGCCATCTTCTAATGGCATCACTAAAGAGGCTCCAGCCTTGCTGGCTGCTGCTACTGCACCCATATTAGAGACACACGTCCCTCACAGAAATGAGAGCAAGGATCCTAAGTAGCTAGAGAAAAAAAGGGCTCAAAGCACTAAACTATCCAGCCATGGCATATTTGATTTGGCTAGGGAGAGGATGCAGAACATGTTTTAACTTTGCAAATTTATAAGCAGTGGTGAGATGGCTCTATCTGACCAGACCAGCGCTATGGAAACCTATAAGTACCAGCCACTAATAATGGGATGAGGTGGTACTGCATCTGTTACTTAACACAAGACTTCTAACTATCTGATGGTTGTAGGAAATTAAAACTTACCTTGGGCACAGGAAGAATATATACCTACATGTGCACTATGAAGGTTGAAGCAATTGGCTTTCTCCAACTTATTTATTCAGTAGAACACCCATGGAATTAGTAGAGCTGTTCCTTGCATGTTCATCCCCTCTTTTTTATTTCCATTGAGAAAAAAATGCAGCTGTATCATGTTATAATAAACTTTCAACTTGACAAGGCCAAGAAATGACAAAGTCTAGGTGTGGCTTTGAAAGCGAGGGTGATAACTGCAATGAAATTAGTGGATTGGGATTTCTGCGTTCTGGTTCGGACAACTCCTTAGCTAGACATGGTGCTGTCACAAGAGCAATTGGGTATGAACTGGCCACACACAAAGTTAAGGTGGAAATTAGAGGAGGGTTGTTACCATTAGAGAAATCAAATTCCACCTTTTCTAGGGAAGGTACTGGGAATGGAAAAATCTCACTGCTTTTGAAATGAAATTTATTCAAGTCTTTGTATGATCCATTGTCTACAACAGCATGGGACAGACTTGATGTCTCAGTAGTTTGATCTGAGTGCTAACGTGTTGCATGACATCAGTTACAGACCTTGAGATTTGAATTTCAGAGGCAGCAGTTGCTTATTCCAGCAGAATGTTTTCAGGCATGTAAAGATGCCTTCCGTGTTTGTTGTAGGGTAAGTTTTGTTCTCCTGGGCATTTGGACGACTTTTACTTTAGTCCTGGAAAGATTATGGAGATGACAAGACCTCATGATTCAGGCCATACATGGATTAATTACAGGCAGGATCAAGAATAAATTTTCCTGCATGGGGAAGACTTTTCCCAGTAGTTCTGGAGGTTTTGTTTCCTTCTTTGAAACAACTGCCAGGTGCTGCTGGAGAGTCACTGGCTTCAGCCAGTTCTAGTTAGGCAGGTCTCTGTGCTGCAGATGCTGCAGCAAATGAAGATCTCTGCCTGTTCTCTCTGCCTGTGGGCTCCTGAGGTGCCTGGGGGCTGCTGCATACACATCCTTCTGTGGAATAGGAAAAGTAACATCTAGAGCAGGGAAGACAGAATAATAGCCAGGACTGTTCTTTTGAGGTCAGACTGCAATTTAGTATTAAAAAAAAGCCTCACAATGAGTGAAACCAAACCCAGAGTAAGCTAACACAGCACTGCAGTTTTGGAGAGTGGGTCCTCAGACATACATCCGGCTCTGTTACTCTCTCTGGACCTTACAGCCTTTCTCTTTGTCTGTCATGTCAATGAAACCCCCTCTCTACATGTTTCCTGCTAAACACATTGCAAAAAGCCCACACAACAGGTAAAGCGTTTCCTTTTTGGGGATCTGATCTGGCAGACATACTTTACCACTTTACATGGTACTGCAGCCTTTTCACCCTCTCTAAAGCATGTGTCTAATCACTGGACCTCGCTGAGCTACTCATTAGAAACTTGGCCAAACCACAAACATTTGTTTCCTTGCTTTATGCCAAACTCTGAGAAAGGAGAAGGGAGTGGCATGGAGCTCATGTTAATGAGTTCTTCATTCCCCACAGAGAGATAATCAGAGCACTGCTCAGAGATTCATCAACGTTTTTTATTAGCACTTTAATGACCTACATGTTGGGGGTTTTTTTAAGGAGTTACTTCAGCTAAGAACTAGATAATTCCTCATGCAGCTGTGGTTTAGGAAGCAGCTCAAGGGACGTGCATGCCAAATTACTTTAGCCCTAGTTAAAAAAAATATATATACCACAAGGTTTCCTGGGTGCCTCCATTTTCAATCAAGGGCATTATGTCCTCAATCTGTCTCTTCTGGGTAATGTGGGGGGGTTTGGTTTCTTTTGCAATCTTTGCAGCTCTGGAACCCATACAGCAAAACACCAAATGCTGGTGGTACTGCATGTTCCCCACAGACAAAGGACCATAACAACTCCCTGACCTGGGTCACTCGGGCAGGCAGGCTCCCTCGGGAGCAATGAAGGGCATTTCCAGGGACCAGCAGTCGCTCTACAGACTGCTTCAGCTGACTGTATGAGGAACAAAGTTTCTAAATGCTGAGGGCTGGAGCCTTTTCCATGCTGCTGCAGATGAACATCTAGCCAAGGGATTCCCCAGTGCCTGCTGTGGAGCCTGTAGCCCCATGCATGTGGTGGGAGGCCTTGACACAGTCATCTATATATTATGGCGAGAGCTGATGGTGCGACAGCACTCTCACAGGCTTGGTGGAGACCACTCAGAAATTATCCAAAGTTTGATGTTTGGAGCTTTTCTCCCATAAGGAACCACCACGGTATTAGTCAATAAAGGCAGCTGCTCCACAGTCCCTTTGGTTTAAAAGGGAGAGACACGCTGGACTTGTGCTGTCACTTAGGAGAGCCTTCAGCTGGAAATTGCTACACAATCTCTTCCCATGCCTCCCCCGCTCCCCAGTGGCTAGATTTCCTTCTGGTCTTCTGGAGAAATCTGTGAGAATATATACATTAAAGACAGGGATGTAGTCAAATACATCAAATACAGGATAACCGGGATTATGAGGGTATTATAAAGGAATACTACTTACTTTTTCCTGAATCGAACCCCGAGTGTTTCCTGTCAGACTTCAGTACAATGGGACAGAAATATACAGTCCATTACATTCACATTTCCTCCAAACTGCCATCTCTTTCCTTCGAACGCAGGGGACAGGAAAAGATGCTTTCTGCCCTCACTTGTGCCTCTCTACTGACTTTATCTCATTTGAAAAGGGATTAGAGACATTCAGCCTTACCTCTCTTCAGTAGGTTGCCTCTCTTCTAATGCCTACTGACTCAGGATGGGAGAGATTGTATGGAGGAATTCCTTTGAAATCAAAGAGAGCTTCACTGGGGTAATATCAGCATAAATGGAAGCAAAAAGAGGTCTGTGGGGAACAAAATGATGAGACTGGGGGGGGGAAATATTGAGATTCACAGCATCAGTCCAGAAGAATAGTAGCTCATATCATGTAAAAAAAACGTAGTTCTCATTTCCTCCTTATCCCTTCAGGACAGGAAAGAACATCCTGCTCTTCTAATATGAGCAAAACACAAGTTATTTTTGGAAGCAAAACTCATGTTCAGAGCACATTTTTAAAAAGACATCTCTAATCTGTGATTCTGATGACTGATGATGCATGTGGAGCACAGCACATCCTCTTGCATCAAGGAACCCACGTGTGTTGGCTCAGCACCATCTGCACTGAGGCAAAAGGTTTATGTCAATTCAACAACAAGGTAGGGATTCTTTGGCACATTAACTGTGACTCGAAGCTAAATTGCCACCTCTGACAGGGGTGTGCTCTTGCCAGACCCATACCTGGTGGGAAGCCCAGTACAACTGCCTGAGGGAGAGGAATGTGGAAATATGGGAGCAGAATAGGATGTGGGTGTTGATTCAGGAGCTCTGAAAAAGGTTTTCAGTACCTATCCTGCATTCTATGGTAAGCATCCACTTTCTTCTTTGTTATCTCAAAACAATCTGGACATAGAACAAAGCTAGGGTCACCCCCACCCTCAGTGGTGATGGATCTTTGCATGCTGAGTTTGTTGTTCTAACTCTGGACTTGCAGAGGAGCTTGTGGCATAATTTCCTGGACAAAACTTTTGAAGTTTAGGACATCAAGTCAAATACAGGGCCTTTTGGGCAAACTGCTGCTTTTGATAGTTGATGAATTACTTGAAAGGACAGCACGAAGATTAAATCAGCTTCAAATTTGTTGATGTGCATAAACAATATTAATTCATGAATAATGTTTAATTTTGAATTCTGCATAGGTGACTGTTACTCCCAAAGCCTCTTTTGAAGCAAATAAGATTGAAGAACATGTGTTAGCACAATCTCTAATGATAAGGATAAACAAATTGTAGAGGAGTTAATAATTTACCCATTCAAGATCAATAAACTGCTAATGTACTATAAAAAGAGTTCCACTTTCCCTTTAAAAATCATTCATAAAGTATAAGATTTTAACTCCTCTCAGTGTCAAGGGCCCCAAATACCTAAGCAGACTCTTGGGAATGACCTCATCTGTAGTTTCTGTGTGTATTCCCAGGGATGCCTAATGCTAGGAGTAGCTGGATCAAAAGCTGGAGGGCAGGAGCTCACTGCCCCAGCGCAGCAGGGCTCCCAAAGGGCAGCATGGGCCAGCAGCATCTATGCGGAGCTCCCTGGCACTCGCCTGTGGCGTGCAAGCGCGTGCTCAGCACAATGTCCTTCTGTCACTGCAGCCATTGAAACACGCTTAAAAAATCCATCCAGAGATATTCCTATGAAGTCAGTGGATTACTCACATACTTACGACACTGATTTCCCTGGTGGGACAAATTGAGTTCAGTGGTTTTCATACTAAAGGACGTGAGACTGCTTCTGCTGACTGTCTCATTTTGTTCTCAAACAGGAAGCAGAGAAGGGCAGTGGGACTGATGATCGAGTCTGTGCAAATAGACACTGGAAACTCAAAACAAATCAGTCACAGAGTTATGTGGATAATGTGCAAGAAAAAAAACTTTGCTTGTCTTTGTCCAGCAAATCCTGATAATTCCTCAGAATGTGTTTTAACATGCTCCAAGTCTGTCTCTTTCCCTCCTGATGACTTACCCTAAATTGCAAAGTCAGTGGTTTTAACCAGAGTATCTGAATTCTCTGGGGTCCACAGGGGAAAGATAAATGAATCTACACAGCAGACTTCAGTGCCACATCCATTTTGCTAAAGGAGATAAGGAGATTGTGGAGGAGTAAAAGCACAAATTCCCTTTAACAACAGTGATGTGTAATTCTACACACCATCACTAATGTGCTAGAAAATAATACACAGATCCACTATCTAAGTAGAATTCTGAATGTGTGTGTTATACAGCAGAAGAAGCAGCTCAAACTGCTGTGCAGAGAACAGACCGTGAATTGTCTAAAGATAGATGTGAAAAGATGACAAACATCGACAGAGTTCCTCAGGCTTCACCAGAGTGGGAGATATATCAGTACAAATTAAGTCTCTGGCTCCCTGTAGCTCTGCACATCATCAAAAAAGGCATTAATGTCATTAGCAAAACCAACAAACGTGCCTATACTTATTACTTGTTTGTAATAAGATTTGGCTAGTGTATAATTAGCATGCTGCAGAAGTCTTTTACGACCTCTCAGAACAGTCTCTCTGTCATGCTTAAGTTCACCAGAAAATTCCCGTGCTTTCCATGCAGCTACAACTTCCCCCCACCAGGTTCTGCCCCCTCAGATGGACTGACAAGAGCATATGCAATATGTCATATAAATCCATGTGAAATATATATATACACACACATACACATATTAGTATGGTTTGATTATTTATTCTGCAAGGCTAGTCTTTGATCAGGAATGCTTGTTTCCCAAGAGGCAATAACACTCTTCTGCCAAGCAGGACAGTGAGTTATGTTGTGGATTTGTGATACGTACACATAGGATTAACCATGAGATGGCCTGAACACATCTCATTGTGTATGGTTGGTTACACTGGTTCTCTGTCCTTCTGCGGTACTTTTTCTCAAGGCTTAGGCATGGCTGCAGTGAGTTATTTAGACATGTGCCTAACTAAGGATACACACAGCCCATGGGAAGCTGGAATGGGTTATGCCCTTGAGTAGATGCTGAACTGGGGTCTTGATGTGGATCCCAGTGTTAAAAATATGAATTGGGTGACAGCACATGGCACTTAAACAAGACAAATTTGTGGCTCCACTCTGCAGAAAGTTGAGGGGACTTTAGTCTTTGGATAGTGCTGGATGGGAAAATGGGACACGAATGTTCAGCTGACATTAAATCAGATGAGAACGGTGCTGTTGGAGTTGGCCCTCTGTCAAACTAAACTGCAGCTACGGATCCAGCATCCTGCTTGGCTTTTGGGTAGGAAACCAACTCTGGACCTCACAGTTCTGCTTAATTTTTCTACAACTGGGGGACTTTTCAAAGCTGTTGAACATATACTCAAGAACCAGTTGATTCACTTCCTTTTCCAACACCAGAGGTGTAAAGAGGCCAGCACACAGTGAAGAAACAGGGCAGTGAGTCACCTGGGAGTTTCTGAGCATCTGACTGATACCCTTACTGGGATGGAGCTCCAGCCTCTGGGGCCACCTGCTGCTGCTGGGGGCGAGCTCTTAAGGAAAGGACTCAGTTAATGGTGTCCTCTGAAGCACAACTCAGTGCTAGTGCTTTTGAAAGCAATCATGGAGGGAGCTGTTTCATGATTTACGTTCTGTCACTCACACTGATGCTGTGCCCCCCATGTTTTGTGAAAGCTCTCCTAGTTTACAAAATGTGTAACTCAGAGCTCTCTGCCCTGCAAGCAGGCAGCTGGGACAGTGATGTGCTGGGACTGCAGGAGTGGTTCCTCCCCATCTCATGGACGAACAATATGAACCCTTCAATTGTGATGTTGTTATCAATGATTCAAAGTGAGATAGCAAAAATACTTTCCATGCTGTGTAACCAGCTTCCGAGCAGAGAGATCCAGCTGCAGATACGATAGTAATGCTCTGGTGCTTTCAAGCATTATCAGTGTAATTTCAGATGCTAATGGAAAGATAACATTGAGTGTTAAAAATACCCCAAAACAACAGGTGTAATAAAGTGAGACTCTAGTTCTGTTGTTTCTACAAACTTTGTGTATGAACACAGACACATCTTCAGGAGAAAACATAAGATTTGCACACCCACATATGAGAGTCCAAGTTTTCAGATGTCCTGATGGACTTCATATAGTTATCTTTCAAATCCCAGTGCAGAAGATGTTGCCATAGTTCATAAACTCTCTTCCACCTGAGCGTGCATTTTCTCAACCCTTGACTGATGATTTCTCAACCTTGGCAGTGTCCTGAGCCACTGATTTCTCTAATTAGATCTGACACTTTGTGCTTCTGTTTTGAAGCCTGCTATCAACCTGCTACAGCTTTATTTGCAGAGCTCTTCTAGTTTGTGGGGAACTTTTGTTTCTCTCAGGCAAAATCAGACTGGTGATTCAAGACTAATGAACGGCTGTGAACACTTTGCTTTATCAGAGGAAATAGTTGGAGGCTGAAGTCTTGGTCCCTAACAAGTCTTTGCGAGGATATTAACATGTCTTGCCAAGACCTAGTAATTCCCTCGCAGCCAATGCAACATTCCTCAGAGGCCATAAGGCAAGACTGGAAAATGGGATCATGTGGCTGGATGCAAGCTGAATTAGCTACTCCAGAGAAACACCCTGAGCATGTGACTTCTTTGCAGACAGATCTAAGGTAACGAAATTCATCAGATTTTGGTGAATTTATTCAAGACATCTATTGCCAAAATATCTCATCTAAGAAAGAGAGGAATAGATTTTGAAAAAAAAAGAAATGAATGATCTTCTTAAGAAAACAGGTGTCCTTAATGACTGAGGTTAAAAACCAGAATTTGGGAAGAGGATATTGCACATTTATGTCTAGGTTTGGTTTGCCTGCTCTGTGAGAAAAGTTTCAGGAGAAGAAAACCATAAAAAATGCTAAACATATGCCCTGCAATGTAACAGATTATGCAAAATACTGCCCTTCTGGGAGCTGCCTACAGTAGGTGAAATCTGACTTTCAGAGGATAAACAACAGGTTTTCAATTATGGCATTTGAGACCTTTGGAGTGGGGATTATGAGAGGTTGGTGTAAAGGAGATGGCCTTTTAAAGACATGCTTTTCATTCAGCAACAGGATGAGACATTAGACTGCTGCTCTTGCAAGCGCTCAGAACAAAACTCTCCTGAACAGACTCCAGGAGTGGTGGTGCATCACTTGGGCTGGGGGCAAGCTAATTAGTTATGGGAGTAGCCTTGCTGCCTGCTCCTTTTAGTTACCTCTCTGCCACATGCCACTGCTTGGCTATTTCTCTAGCTAGAAAGGCAACAGAAATTTCACCAGCAGCTTCAGTGAAAACAGGCCAGCAGGCAGTGTTTTGCATCTCCTACACTAAGGATCTTTACTTGGTTCACCACTCATTGTTTTGACAGTTATCTCATTTATTCACTTTTTACATCAAAATCCATTCCTCTAAAGCTTATGTTGAGCCTTAGGCTTCAGCATGTGCTAATAGTATTAATCATTCTGGAAATAGCTCTGTCTACTCTGCTATCAATAGCTATATTTATGACACTGTCACGGCTCCGCGTTACTTCTCTGCTCTCAGGAGGTGACTCTCAAGCGACTAAATAGGTGCACAGCAGAGGAGAGGGCTAGGAGGCAGAAGAAAGCAGAGGGGGATGCCCTTTGGTTGTGCCCCATGTTTTGGAGTGTGCTAAGGTGCACTTAGCTGCAGTGTGATTCAGCCATGGTTTCCTCTGGGTGATGGGGGGGAGTGAGTTTCCTCTATACATCCCATCTGTCCAGGGCCCTACTGTTGCAGGCATCAAGGGCAGATGGGACCTCCAGATAGAAGAGCCAGGTCTTGGAAATGCTCTGGGATCCTGCAGATCAAGTGTTGATGTTGCTGCGTGACCTGCCCATATGGTTTTGTCTTTTCACTAGCCAGACTTCTGTGTATGCATATCTTCAGAAAAAAGGAAGGATATTTTGGAAGGCTTTGAAACCTTCTCCTGGATATGTTAAGAAGTAACACCATGTGTGGAATCACCAGCAGAGAAATTCAACTAAGACTAAAAATAGAGTTCCCTTTTGCTTTCTTATTAAAAAAAAATGCTCATGCCCAGTTCTAGGATTCTCACACTTCTTTATCTAATGGACAATTTTCAAATAAAAGCATCCCCTAGGGCAATGTTATATTCCCTTCACAATTGCCTGAACCATGTTTTTCCCTTCTTTCTGATCATACAATATCTCATAGCTAGCCATAGTGACTGTGGAAATACGCCAGTAACAGTAGTAAGGTTGCAAGCAACACATTGATAGCTTCTTTGAATATAATTTAGCTGCTGAAAAACAAGTTATGGTGGCAAGCATATGACCAGCCACCTGCCTGCTTCCTGGACCATGGCTTAAGATCTTCAAATTAGTACAAAATAAATCATAGTTAAATAAAAGCCTCACTATTCTGAAGGTCAATAGAGATGTCTCTGCCCATGATTGTACACAAAAAAAATCCAGTACAATTGGCAAATCACTTCCCATGTCTTGGTTTCCCATTTTTAAACAGTACAAAGTACTTGCAGACCTGACTTTTGCACAATCCACAGCAGATTCCAGTAGAACAAACTCCCCCACGGGGCATTTGGTGGTCTCAGGTATACTACTGTACACTGCACACTGTACTACTGTATACCGCACGTGATGAAATAGTCCTTGAATAGGAAAACATGGAGTCATTTATAGTTATTGATAGTCTTTGAAAATGTAAAATGCATGGGATGCAAGTAGGACTGAATCAGAATACTGGTCTGGTAAGTGTTTAAGAAACATTACACTTTTACCTAAATCAATAGACAAGTCAACAGGTTCATCTGAGATCGTTGAGTATCTGAGGCACTTCAGTGGTACTTGCACTTTAGTACCCTTAGTATCCAATAGCATATTTCAAAATATTGTAATGGTAGTTCAAATCAACTTAATTACCTGGCTTCTTCAGCACTGACAGCTATTTTGACTCTCTGGTCCTTGTGATAGTACTCTTCCTTCAACTCAGTGCATACTGTCAACATTAACAGTGAATCATAGTCAGGAAAGAATAATCAGCTCTCAGCTTCATCTCTTTTCCAGCTAACATTTTGGCACGAAGCATGTTTTAAAAGGCTGAAAATGAATATAACTTTGAAAGTCAGCTGAGTTACTTCATGGCTTTTACTACAGCAGCAACAGTACCTGCCTCACTGAACAAATTTACTGAGGATACGATTCTTGCTGTCAACACCACTGGGAAAAAGCTGAAGTTCCCATTCAAGTTACAGCAGTACTGCCCACGTCAAACACGTTAAAAATGAAATTTTGGGATTTTTTTTTCAATCCCTTCAAAAACGTTGCACATTTCTTGCATTATAGGCTAAGACATCCTATCCAACCACATTGCTTTTTAACTGAAAGCTTTCCTTTACCTGTTGCTGGACATTAACCCATTGTTCCTCCTTCTCCTCCATCTCCATAGTCCCCTTTCCCTTCTGCTGCTGCTGCACTGTTTAAGTTAACATTACTTTCAAAAGTTCCCTTTTAATCAGACCAAGCCTGCTGGCATGAGCTGTCAGCAGAATTAATTTCTCTAGGATCTTGCCTTATGTTGCATTGCCTTGGCAACAAGATTTAGCAGCAAGGCAACAGCCTTGAACTTGTCAGAGTCTGTTGCAACGCGCTGAGCATGTATTACTCTCCAGCACCTCAGGTTACCATAACAACTACTAACAATAAAACTCATCTCCCAGCTTTAAATACAGGAACTTTTACAGTCTGTTTCCTGGCAGAGCTGCAGCAATATTAGATGAATCCTGGCTGTGCTTGTTTTGCCTTCTTCATCCTCTTTGCACGTGACAGCAGCCTCTAGGATTGAGGTGCCGAGGCATGGGAAGGAGCTTGGCAATGGGCAGCGCAGCCCATGGCAGAGAGTGTGGTCACTGCCGGTGCCGAGAGTGGTGTTGGGTGAACAAAAGGCTGAGTGACCGCAGAGACAACAGAGCTCCAACAGCAAACCCCAAACATTCCGGACTGCAAGCTGCGCTCAGTGATGCTCAGTGCCTTCCTGCACCAGGCCTTCAGCTGTGGCATTAAGACTTTTCCCCTGCTCCAGCAAAATACACCCTGCATGACTGGTAATGGCATCCTGTGGAGGAAACCGCAGCCATCAGAGAGGTATTCTGGGTCTCTAGCAGCACAAGTGTTTTCCCCAACTGTTGCTAATATTCACCTGGCATTACTGATGAGAAAAAAAGGAGCAGTGCTTGTACGGAGAGATGTGCATGGGACTCGTGATTATCCCCTTATTATCCAACTCTGCCCAGCACAGATTGTCACGACACAAATGTCGCAAAACAGGTCTGAATTAGTTAAGTATTAAAAAACCCTCTCTGCAGAAACAAGGCTTTCAGTGCCAGAGGAGTCCTTTAAATGATGAGAAACATTTTCAGTCAATGGAAATGCAGGGTGAGGATGTAAATTGAGTCAGTGTAACATCAGGAACTATGGAAGTTTCACAGGAGCTCACCCGCTGCCCTGTCACACCTCCTTCCTGTGGCTTCATTCATGAGGACAGTGAAAAGCACTCATCCTTTTCCTGTATGTCACAGCCATGAGTATTTCGTGCAGACTTAACATCATTCTCACTTTTCCATAGCTCGGGTCATATTTCTTCAAAGGGACAATTTTCATAACCAGTGACTTGAACAATGGGAAGAATAACTCAGGATACAGCACATTCTAAGCACAGTGAGGGATGCAAACAGGAAAAGGAAAGAAGCAGCAGATCTTTCCTCCTTTATGAGCAAAGCTCAGCTCCTGCAGCCAGGAAGCACTTGGGCTGATACTGCACTCGGTGAGATATGAGAGGAGGCAGAGATCTGCAAAGATCTGATTGTTTAGACAGATTTTTAAATGCAAAAATGGTGCTTTTCACTTTCTTCAGCTGCTTCCAGCCTAAGGACAGTGGTTGCAGGTTGGCAGGAACTGTGGGTTTAAACCAGGATTATTTGGCTGGAGGTATGATCTCACACTGCTTTCCAGCAACTGCCACCCTGCAGGGCTAGAGGCTGGGATCCCTCAGAGACCCTGGGCACAGAGCACTGCCCAGAACCCCAGGTCTTTTAGAGAGGACCCCAAAGAGGACCCACATGGGCAATGATTTCCTCCTGGCAGAAAAGTTGCAGGCAAGGAGCATCCCTTGATATGCACTGTCTTTCTACAGGAAACTTTTTCATTTTTTCATTTGCTTTTTCAGGCTCATGGTTTCTCCTTCACAGTTTTGAGTAAACATTGCATGTACTTACAGCCAAACAGCTGACCTGACAGGGACATCCCACCCCCCAAAATTCCCTGAAACTGCTCACATGTTGTGTTTCATTTGGGAAAAAAAAAAATCAGCCCAGTTTTTCTGAGTCCTAATCAAAATTTTAGTTTTCACGGATAAGCACAACTCATCAAACATAATGAGCCTTTGTTTTAAGGAAAACAGCTATTTTGAAAAGCTCGGTTCTGCACTTAGATCTCTGGTGGCAGTGCGCACAGACCTGAGATACCACAAATGGGGGTCTCAGATGGTCTGAAACATCTCATGGACATGAGCTATACATCACACTCCCTTAGGCTTGGAAGTTACAGAACGTGGCAGGCACTGAAGTAAAGCACTGAAGCAGCCTCAGATTTTGATGTAACATGTAGGGCACATGCCTGCCTCAGATTTTGATGTAACATGTAGGGCACATGCCTGCATCCAGATTTGTGCCTCAGTGTTGATTGAAGCCTGGGACTGCCAAACAGCAACTTCAGGGCTCACTCCCATAAGGCCGGTTACACGACCTGGGCTACAATTTTTAGGTTTACCATTTCTATGGGACATCTGTAGAATGTTTAATCCAAACTTTTCCACTTCGTCCCATTATCTGAGACAGACAGGAACCCAATACTTTGCGTCTGGACTCCTGTACCCAGTGGAATAAACATCTGTTTCTTGTACTGTGAGTCATTTAATATATTGCACAGCACAGGACTCCAAATTGTTTCAACACATTCAGGCCCAGAGGATTTTTCAGCAGGTGAGTGGGCCTCATTCACAAAGGCAATGACTTCAGGTGAGAGCTGGGGCTTGTAAAGTATGGCCTTTAAATATATTTACAAATAAATCTCTGCTATACTGCAAATGTTAATTAGAGACAAAATCCATGCCTGGTCCCAGTTCCCTCAGCCACTCCTCACAGGACTTGTGCTCCAGACCCTTCAGCAGCTTTGTTGCCCTTCTCTGGACGCACTCCAGCAGCTCCATGCCTTTTTTGTACTGAGGGGCCAAAAACTGAACACAGTATTCAAGGTGTGGCCTCACCAGTGTCGAGTATGGGGGAAGATCACTTCCTTCGTCCTGCTGGCCACACTGTTTCTGATACAAGCCAGGGTGCCATTGGCCTTCTTGGACACCTGGGCACACTGCTGGATCCTATTCAGCCAGCTGCTGACCAGTACCCCCAGGTCCTCTTCTGCTGGACTGCTTTCCAGCCACTTTCCAGTTCCTGCTTGCCCCTTGAGTGGGCAGGAAGAGGAGTGGGACCTAGCAATGTTATGGAAAGTGGAGGCACTGGATTCTGGCCATCCATGTGAAGACACCTGGCTCCATTAGTTATATTGCTAGAGCAGATCAGGAAACCTTGTGTAATAAAAATGCTCCCAGGTATCAGGCCAAAACAATAGGCAGGTCACTGCACCCTGTTAATGTTTGTGCTAGTGAAGACTTTGAGGACGAACGGCATTATATGAACTGAATAAAAGCCTTTGTTGTGCAATAAGCATGATTTTTCATATTTCAACATGGAATATATCCATAAATACATCCAATTCATTATGATATACTTCCTTAGCAGCATAAAGTTTTATGCAAGTTGAACAAAGGATCTTCTAAAGCACTTAACGGAGCACCAGTGACCGTCGTGGTCCTTTTTGCATGCAATGGATCTAGCTTTTTTTTACTGATAGAGCAGACAGGGAAGAACTAAGAAGTCTTGGAAATTGCCTTGAGGCTTACATTTCATTTGCAAACAGGCGAGGGCAAGAGAGCAGGGATGTGTGTTCATTGTTTGGTGTGGAAACACAGCCAGGTGGAGAACTCAGCAAACATTTAATTTTCATCCTTGTTGTTAAAGGTTTACGAGTGAAGTCCTAACATCTGGTATTTAACTGAAAAGAGCAGACGTGAAAGTACTTGGATATCTACCTGGCCTGCTGCTGCCTCCCTTTCCTTTCCAAATGCAGCTGCTGGGAACCACCCAACCATGATCAACTTCCAGTTCTGGCTGGATAAATTGTCCTCCCAAGAAAAACTAAGATAAGATCTTGAGATATGTTTGTTCCTTCATTCCCTGCTATCTTTTTCCACAAACATATAATTTGTTATTGCCATTTCTAGTTTCACTGTTTCCAAACATACAAAATGTATTTTAAATGTGATCCAAAAGGACTTGTGTGATGTGTTTGAAACCTCCATTTAACTCTGAGCTGAAAGCTGCTGAACCATTCCCAGGCTCTTCCTTGCCTTGGCACATTACAGCACTGCTGTTATGTGCTACCAAAACAGTGGCATTAATTGTTGTTAGGTAATTTTTTGGGATGGAAATAGGAAAAAACCTGTATTTAAAATACTAGCTGTTTCCACGTGGACACAGGCATGCCTCCAGGCTTGGAGGATGTGACCTTGCCGAGCCATGAGGCGCGACGGTGACCATACTCACTGCAGGGCTTTTGTGAGTAAAACAACTGACACGTGATGGTTTGCAGGACAGCCCCTGCGAAATACAAACACAACTGGGTCAGTTATTGTCCAGACAATCCCAGTGCTGTCACGCGGACGGAAAGGGCTGTTTGGCCATGTATGCAACCTTGTAAAAGAGTGCTTTTCCCCTACTCCAGGGAAAGTGATCCTCGTCCCTCCCTGTAACTCCACAGGAGTCTCCTAAGATGTGCCCTTGCTTGCAAGTGGTGGAAAGGCTACAGTGAGACCATAGCAACTGGAGAGCCCAAAGGTGTTGGCAGCCCCAGTCCCTGTGGTGGGAATATGGGACTGTGAGCAACATTTCACCTGGCCGAAGTCCAGGAGATGTCTCAAGCCACCGGCGGCATGCTGTGGTGATCGAAAAGCCAGGTTCATAGCATGAGCTGAGCCACAGAACTTCCAGTCCCTGGTGAGAGCTCAGCCCTCTGCTACAAATCCCCAGTTCCTACCACTGTCTCCCACAGCACCCTACACCACAACTGGCACTCTGAGGGGACAAAGGATGTGTCCTGGTTGCAGACTGGTCACTGGGTCAGCCTTCAATGCTGTGGTCTCAGCAAGGTGGGCATCTCAGGAGATTAGATGGCAAAACAGGAGTCTAAATTTCACAGGTACCAGGAAAAGGTGAATGAATGAAATGAATGTTACAACTGTAATAAAGAGATCATGGGTATAGAAGGGTTGATAAGATAACAGGTGTTCTTTTTGTAGCTTATTTCCTGGCCTTGATCACTTGATATGGATCAAGATTACAATGGCTCTGTCACTTGGCAAGGTAAGTCTCCAGCAATTTTGGTTGCTACTTGTCAGATCTTCCTCCCTTACCCCTCTCCTTTGTAAACTGATGCAAATACAGCACCATAAGAACATAAAAGCTCCATTAAGAAAATGTAATTAAAAGCAAAGTATATCGAAGTGCTTTCATAAAACAGAACTTACACCATTTCAATTGAGGTCAAACAGCTCCTTAGAAGGGGCAGTTTCATCTCTTTAAGATTTTCAGATTATATATCATAGACAGCACTACCTGATAAATTAAATATTAAAGTATTTTACATTATCTACATTGGCAAGTTCATTAGGGCCACTTCAAATCTTCCCAGAGACCCCAAATGCTCAGGAAACATGCATCAAACATTTTAGCTTAACTGGAAAGCTCATTCCACTTTCTCTTATTTAACTTATTAGTCATGTATTATTCAAATGAAATAAATAGTGCTGCCCTCCGTTCTCACCCAGGCAAAGCCTTTAGGAGCAATCCTCCACTGGCTCATTCAGCCTGGGAATCCACCAGCCTCCACATGGGCCACATCTCAGCACCAGTCTACCATGCACACCAGACCCGCCCTGGGCTCATCCATGGGCTTAACACTGGTCCTGCTGGGTAAGACCACTGGTGGTACTGGGATGCTTGGGGTGCTTGGACCTACGTTTCTGCAGACGGACAGGACAGTAGCCTGTGTGGTGCCATCATGTTTCCACCCATAAAATGGCTGTTTACTGCAGAGGACTTGTCACCTGCAAATCAGATGATGGCAAAATACTTTCTGGCCTGAATACATCTTTTCTTACAAGGCCATTCTTCTTCTGGAATGAAGTTCCTATGCAGAGTACCCATCAGTTTGTCATTATTAATTCTACAAGGAAGGGATGGAAATTAGATTAAATTTTAGTGCTCTATGAGTCAAAACCATTTAGAAGTCACCTCTTGGTACAGACGCCTTCACAACATGGCTCTGCAATACCAGGCACTCAATAGCAACTAAGAACCTCTTGCAGACATCAATATTTTCACTTCTATTTTCTGCCTCCTTTGGCACATTTTTGGGAGATAGGAATGCAGACTTCTTTCAGCCTTTATTAAATAACAGTCTTGATTAGGAAGACAGAATGAGGACACATTTTGGTCACCAAACAACACAGTAAGGTGTTTTCAGTGGTTTCTTAATCTATTTCATTTTAAATTACAGACAGACATCAATATCACATTGATAACCTGTCCACAGTGGTACTTGTAATTTCTGCCCTGAGCTGGGACTGAAGTAGAGGAATCTAAACAAATTCAGTCCTCCTGGTTTGTTCCCTGTTTCCCTGGTGTTGTAGGATAGCTAGAGGAGGTAGGACAGATCTGCAATCATGCTGTAGCTGCTCTCTTGGGACTGGTCCCTGACAGGCAGGATGGCACCTCCAGACCTGGAGTAATTAATGAAGTAAGTTTGATGGAGATGCTGAACTTTCCCTTGCCCTGTCCTTCCACTTGTACGCTGGGCTCTGTGAGCAGCTTCATTATTTCACGCTGTGGACACTCCCCAAGTCATACTCCCACACAGGAGATCTATTTTCTTTCCTCCTTGCATTTGATTGCTGCTGCTCCCACGGTCCGTTAACTAACCCAAACAGATTTAATAATGATTCACTGGCACAAAAAATAATCAAACAATTTCACTGGCACAGATGTCAAGACTACCTTGTGTTTAAACCACTGTCCTAAATTCAGCCAAACCGAAAGCTCTGCACAGCAGGAAGGGCAGAGGCCAAACACTCATAGCTGTGCCCCTGGGAAGCCAGTGCGTAGTATGTGGATCAGGCCAAGGAGGAGTCAGTCTCCTGTTCCCTTGGGTACAACGCACACAAGCAGAGAAACATGGGGGAGGAAAAGGCATTCCCATGGAGGAACACTGCTTGGAGAGATGGAAAGGCACATGATGAACATTTGAAATGTGTCGAGCTCATCCATCCCCCTTCCCTGGGCTGGAGCAGAGCTCTGGCAGGTGCAGCTCTCCACAACCCTCTATTAAGAGCTGCAGCCAAATGCAAGCTCTAACCCCGAATTATTATTATTAGCCAGAGGAGGCTGAAAGGACCATTTCATAACCCTGACTGGATTCAGCTGTGGAGTTCACTGTCGGCAAATGATCCCCATGATGGCTGTGGTAATGTTACAGTGCTTTTAAAATGTCCTGACATGTGCTTTAGTATGAGCATCGCTGGATGCTGGCTGGTTTCCAAAAAATGAATCTTCTCAGCAGATATTCTGCTGGATGAGCATAGCATGGTCTGTAACACAAATGCAAATGTAGTTTACCCTGAGGGGGACACTGATGTGATGATCTAAATGGGCTTTTCCATCCCAGACTGCCAGGATTGTATGGGTCCCTTGTGAGCAGAGCTGGAAGACGGGGTGATGATCATCAGGGAACAGCAATTAGCTTCACCCAAGGAAATTAACAAGGAAAGAAAGCTCTTCTGCTTCAACTGTCATGGTCATGAGCCTCCCCCTTCCCTCTCTCTTGTTCATCCTCAGGGACAGCCTGCAGCTCCCTCTCCATCCAAAGACTCTTTCCAGTGCTGGGATGCTGGTAAAAGGACAGGCCTTTTATTATCTTCTGTCAGATTACAAGTTTTGCTGTATGGCTTTATGCCCTAGATTTTACTCCAGAATTGTATGAGACAGAGCTCTGCGATGTGGAGAGCCACAGAGAGCAACAGTTGGTGGCCAGGGACGGCTGCAGGATTCAGGGGAGCTGGAATTGCTCAGCCTGGAGAATACTCAAGAGAATAGGGAGCCAGACCCTTTCCAGATGTGCACAGCGGAAGAGCAAAGGACAAGATGCAAATTTTGCTTGGATATAAGGAATAAGCGTTTTTGCTCCAGGGTCATCAGAACTAGCATGGGCTGCCCAGGGAGGCTGTGCTGCTTCTTTCTTGGAGGTACTCAAAATCCAGCAAGACAGTTTCTAAGACACCTGTTCTAGCTTTGAATCTGGCCTTGCTTTTAGCTGCGGGTTGGACTAGAGACCTCCAAAAGCCTCTTCTCTCATCCTTTTGTACTTCATGCTTCCACTGGAAATAGGTGAATAGTCGGGGAATCCCAGGTGGGTTAGTAAAAGCCTGTCTCTTGTTGGCTTGCTAGACACAGCACCAAATGTTTGGCAGTTTGTGAGTAAAGCTCTGTGGACTACAGCACTGGTGTGGACTGAGGGAGAAGGAGGAAGGGCAGAGTAGCTGCCGGCTGCACTTTTTCTCCTCTAGAAAAATGCATACAGACAGAGGCCCAGGAGCAGTTTTATAAGCTGGCTGTGTGTAGAGAACTCACACAGTTCTCCCTTACCAGTGAGATGCTGGTTGTAGCATCCAGCCTATGTATATTTAAGGCCCCGGTCCTGAACACCATGCAGCCAGCCAAGCAGCTCGTCTTATAGAGTCTCCGGGATGTGCAGGAGACCCTGAGCTAAGATGGATCCCATTGAGCACCACATTGTCCTCCTGTTTTCATCCTCTGCAGAGTCATGGTTACACCAGTGATGAACCCCATGGAAGAGGGGTGGCTGCAGCATTGTCACAGCATGGGGGTTGAAGGGTGTCCAGGGTACTGACTGCTACAAGCCCGGACACAGTTACAAAACAGACATTTTGCCTTTGTTTTACGTTTTTCTTGGTGGTGATCTTCTGAACTCTGCACTTCTGTAACAGTCTCCTGTCTTTGCCAGTAGGGATAACTTATAGTCCACCTGTAAAAAACTGCCAGGGGCAGAGTAGTGGAAGGTATTTTCATCAGGATGGCAAATGGCCAGATTTTACCACAGTTGCTCACTGCTGTTACAAATATGTTCCTCCACCCTCCCAAGCAGAAAACTGAGGGTAATTTATCTTGAAAAAGAGAAAATGCTTTCTGCTAAGCCTTTCAGCAAAGCAATGGGATGCTGCCATTTTCCAGGGGCCGTGCTCAGCACCAGAAGTAAAGCTGTGGGTGTGTAAAGCCAGTTAGTTCATTGCTGGAGGAGCTACTGTGTTCCCCCAGCACCTCTGGCTCTGCTCGGCTCCTTCTCCCCCCCATCTCAGCAGCTCTGAAACCCAGGGGCTCCAAGGCCAGTGCAGCTGCACAGGCTGAGGAGTGAGAGTAACCAGGCACTTTCATGGGTGACCTCTAATCATAAAAATGTTAAGGTTGGAAAAGACCTCTAAGATCATCAAGTCCAACCATCAGCCCAACATCACTGTGTCTACTAAACCATATCCCGAAGTGTCACATCTACATGGTTTTTGAACACCTCCAGCGACAGAGACTCCACCACTTGCCTGGGCAGCCTGTTCCAGTGCTTTACCACTCTTTCAGTAAAGAAATTTTTCCTAATATTCAATGTAAACCTCCCCTGGCACAACTTGAGGCCATTTCCTCTTGTCCTATCACTTGTTACTTGGGAGAAGAGACCAACACCCACCTCACTACAACCTCTTTTCAGGTAGCTGTAGAGAACAATTTTGATCTCCCCTCAGCCTTCTCTTCTCTAGGCTGAAGCACCCCAGTTCCCTCACCCACTCCTCACAGGACTTGTGCTCCAGATCCTGCACCAGCTTTATTGCCCCCCTCTGTACACATTCCAGCACCTCAATGTCTTTCCTGTAGTGAGGGCCCCAAAACTGAACACAGTGCTCGAGGGGCGGCCTCACCCGTGATGAGCACAGGGGCACAATCACTGCCCCACTCCTGCTGGCCACACCGTGTCTGATCCACGCCAGGATGCTGCTGGCCTCCTTGGCCACCCGGGCACACTGCTGGCTCATGGCCATGCCCCGGGAGGGTCTGGAGGTTTCAGAGCGACGCGGAGAACAGACCGAGGCTTTGGGTTCGTGGCCCCGAGGCGGTGCCAGGCGATTCGCCCCGCTCCCGTTTTTTCCCCCGGGGAAGCTCTGGCGGCCGCCAAACGCCTACGTTTCCCATCGGTTGCAACGCGCTCTCCGTGCCCCGGGCATCACGGCGGCTCCCGGACCCGCCGCCCGCACGGTCCTGCCCGGACTCCCGGGGGGCCCGCGCCAAGCTCCGGGCGGGCGGCGCCCCCACCGGTACCGGTACCGGTGCCCGTGCCGGCCCGGCGGGAGCACGGGGCGCTCCCGATCCCGTTCCTTGTCCCTGTCCCCGTCCCGCTCCCCGTCCCTCGTGTCTCCTCCCGCCTCCATCCCTCCCCCGCCCCCTTCGCGCCGCCGGCTCCGCTCGCCGTGACGTCAGCGGCCGCGGCGGTCACGTGGGCGGTGACGTTGCGGCGCGCGGCGGGCGGGCCTGCGGCAGGTGAGGCGCGCGGGGCGGGGGCAGCGGCGGCCGCTGTGGCGGGGGCGTTGGGGCTCAGGGCAGGGCCAGGGCCGGGGGCGCCAGGGCTCAGGGCAGGGAGCGTTACGTGAGCGTGGAGGTGCGGGGGCCTCGGCCCAGCACGGGCCCGGTCTCCCCCGCCAGCCGGGCCCTGTCCACCGGGCCTCGCCGGGAAACCCGGCCCTGTCAGCCGGGCCCAGTCGGGGGGTCCGGGCCATGTCAGCCGGGAGTCACAGAATCGCTTGGTTGGAAAGACCTTTGAGATCATCGAGTCCAACAGTACCTGTCCACTACTAAACCGCATCCCTAAGCAGCTCACCTACCGCTCTTTTAATTCCATCCAGGGATGGGGACTCGGACACCTCCCTGGCATCCTCTGCCGGTATCTCCTGACACTTCTTCCTGATGTCAGGGTGTCCAGGCCCAAGTGGTCCTGTCTGGTGCTGTAGGGGAGGCCTTTGGTTTAGGACTAGGCCAGGCAGGGGTTTCAGTAAATTTGGGGTGCAGGTGGGTACTGGGGAACAAGTTGTGAGGTTTGTGCCTCGGTGCACAGCAGTGAGTGCTTGGGCTGTCCTGTGTGCAGCCAGCTTAGGCCTGGTTTTGGGGTGTTGTCTCCTGGCAATGCAAGCTTTCGTAGAATCGATTGGTTGAAAAAGACATTTGAGGTCATTGAGTCTAAGTGTACTTGTCCATTACTAAACCATATCCTTGAGCACTTCATCTACCTGTACGTATTTTGAACAAGTTTATTAATATGAGAGAAAATGAAGGTGAAATTATCAGGATGAGTGTATCTGAAGCAAACAGGACATAAACGCTTGGTAGTCTCAACACAGCAGCCACAGGCAGACCCAGATGCAAGCTGACCTCCTGGCTTCACCTCCCTTCCCTGCTGTGGTGCTGACGTGCACCCTGAAACAGCAGACCTCTTCATCCCAACTCTTGCCATCGTTGGCACCTGAGGTTGCGGCAGTGCATCGCTCTGTGTGCACTTGGGAAGCAGGAGGAGGTGTCTGGTTCCTCCAGCGGCATTTTTGTGGTCCCTCTTTGCCCCATGTGTCTTATGGAGGTGCTAGCCAGGCAGGATCTGGCCTGGGCTCTTGGAGAACTGACACCTGTGGTCTGAGTGAGGTGTAGATAATGAATGTCTAGACAGTGACAGATTTTGGGATCCAGCTCTGACTGCCATGATGCTGCAGTGATATTTGCATGTTAATTCTGCTCTGCCTTAGTTTTCTTATCTGTAAAAAGGGGAGTGACCTCTTACAGAATGCTTACAAAAACAAATCAGCATATAACAGCACACTCTTGCAAGATTTAATTATAAGTCTTGACTTGCAAATGCCTGACCCTTGATGTTCCCTGCTGCCCCATGTTTCACCCACAATGCATCTCTAATCTTGCTACGGAACATAGTGCTAATGCATTTTCAGCTCTTTGCTGGGGGGTGAGAATGTTTTATGGGGGGCAAAGTTTGTTAGCTGATTCAGTTTTGCCCTTTGCTTTCGCAGGCACAGTGGAGCTTATGAAGGCCAAGCAAAGAGCTGAATGGTATTTTGTGTGAGCAGAGGCAAGAGGCGTCCAGACGTGGGGAACTACACAGGCAGGTAACATGGCAGTTAGGGAAGGGAAGAGGGCTGTTTCTTGCACTGCAAAATGCACTGCCTTCATTGCAGCTGTGATTGGTTTTGGTCACTAGAGTGATTAAATAAAGATAAAGACGCTCTTTTAATTTTTTAGAGGCTTATAATTATGGGCAAGAAAAGAAAGGTCACCTGTTAAAAATTATAGTGGAACCAGAGTAAATGACTACTGAAGATCTGGAATAAAATAGCTTTTCTTTCTCTGGAAATTGAAAACAATTTTTTTTGAAAGTTTGTGCAGGGTTTTGTTAAAGTGATTTCTTATACTGTAAGGGTTATCTAAAATAGCTGTCCTCCTTACTATGGGTTTTGTTGGTAATTTAGCTCAGTTGTATCTTTAATATAGCAAGCAAATCTTTCAACAGTGAAAATACTTCTCAAATTAATTTTTTTTTGTCCTTGAATCTCTTGCTTGGTAAGAAAACCATGGCTTGTCAGCAAGGAGTGTTATTAAAAGGCAAAGCCTTGTCGTTCCTTGCCTACTTAAATGAGACTTTCAGGCTTCTTGGAGACAAAGCACAGGTCAAGAATGGAAGCTGTGTCCTTATGAGTTTGTAGAAAGAGATTCTTTTTTGCTAGCTAGTCACTATGTTGTTGCTGTCCCTCCACTGTGTTTTGCCTCTGTCTGAACATAAATCAGCAGCAATGTTATAGAATGTTTACAGAGGGCAGACAGAAACAATCATAGTATAATAAATTTCAGTGTGGCTTGCAAACATTATGTAAAACTATGGAATTTGTCCTGGAAATAAATCTGAGGTGTAATCTAATCCCAGCAAATGTACTGGAGTCAGGACACCGAATTTGAGGATTTAGCACATGGTGCCTTTTCAGCTTAATTTACTTGTTGTGGTCTGAGTTCTAAAACATAGCGTACCTGTGGGCAGGCAATTGGTCACACATGAGTCTGCTATGCTCTAAACTTTCTGTGAAGGCATGTGTGAATGGTGGTTTTAGATTGAGATTTTTTTACTTGACTGCATCACATCTTGTTTCAGTTCCCAACTTGGTCCTGGTGCTGCTGTGTGATCTTGGTCAAATCATATCTTGCTGTGGCTTGTGAAATGGAGGAAGATTTTCTGCCTCCCCATTTGAGTGGCAAACATCCCTGGGCAGGGACGGTGCTCTGTTGTGTTTTGGCATATGACCATGATGTTGCTTAGGGCTCCTGGTAGTTGCTGAGGTGTCAATAGAATAAGTGACTGGACAAGCAAAAGATATTTGAGACTCGCATGCTCTTTGTTTCTCCCATCTATGATCTGGTCTTGGACATGGCTATGAAATGAACTGTGAAATGAACTGGTCAGAATAAAATACTGCATAGCATAGCATTGAAGCAGCACAGAGCCTATACACCTTGTCCAGGAAAGTGACACAATTAAAGTATGTAAGGTCCCAACACATTCTTAAAAATATGGAATGGAATAGGTAGAAAACTGGGAAGTGGATTATCCCACTTTGGGCACTCTTTGGAGGTGTGAGTGAAGAAAAGATGGAGAGAACCTCTGAAGAGGTTCAGGTTACTTGATTTTCATAGGCTTCCAGGCCAAGCCTCCCCCACAGCTTGAACATCCTCTGCAGTCAGCTGGTACCTTCCACTACAGCCTTCAATCGCACAAGAATGGCAGCATGGCTTGGTGCATCACTGTGCGTCGTGCTCACATTGAGCACCAGCTATTCATGATTTCTTGGTAGCAAATTGAAAGGCTGGGGTTCACTGCAATGACAAAGATACATCTATTGCAAAACCACAGTAAGGGAAGGTGATTGGCCTGTGCCCTTGTTTTCCCCTCTGATCTGCTGTCTTCTGTCCAGGCTGTGCCCCATGCTGCCTGCCTGACACCAGCTGAGATCTGCAGAGCGTTTGGCAAAGGTCAAAGTTTTCTTTAAATCTCCCTAGTTGTCTTCTGGTAGTCACTTGTGAGAGCTCAATGGGCTGTTCTTCCTGTTATAATTGTGTTCTTGCTAGATGAACTAGCATACAGTCTAGAGGTAAATGTGCCAGTGAACGTATTCCTGTGTATGTTCTTGGGAGCAGATTTCTTATATATGAGTTAATACAGTCAGCAAGCCACTATGATACCCTAGGCTATAGTGAGACTTCTAAAAATTGCATTATCTAGTCCATTTGTTCCGCTGTTTCCTGATGTGCATGGCTTGCTCTCCCAGCAGCCTATGCTCCTGTGGCATATAAGCCACAGTATCTCTGCCCCCAGAGTGAAAAGACTGAAAGTTTCTCTCTGCGCATGTGGTGGGTAGGGTTTCTTCTCATTTGTGGGAGTTTCCAGTGATGATGACCTCCAGACTGGGCACATGAGTGGCCCGGGACAGCTGGAGAAGTTCTGAAGTTCTGCGCTTTGTTTTAGTTGCAGGTAGGAAGATGAGCCCAAAAATTACAACAGAGCTGTTGAAGCAACTGCGCCAGGTGATGAAGAGTCCCAAGTATGTCCAGGAGCCTGTCCAAGCCTACATAGTACCCTCTGGAGATGCCCACCAGGTATGAATTATGGGAATGATTGCACTTTCCTGGTATTGCAGAGCCATGTTGTGAAGGTGCCTGTACTGAGAAGTGACTTCTAACTGGTTTTGACTTATAGAGCATGTGTACCGTGCATCTGTACTGGCAAAAAAGAAAATCCAGGGGATAACCAAAACGATCCTTCGTTCACTTGCTTTAATTTTTCTAGCATGAAACCTGAGTAACATCATGTTGGAAACAGTTTCTGGAGTCTATTCAGGAGACTGAGGATTTTATGTTCTTGTAACAAATCAGTGTGGATATTCCACGAGCAGCTTCTCATCTCCAGGGAGCTCATGCTGCAAAAAAGAGAGCGTGCCAGAGCACTTGCTGTCTCCGTCCTGGCTCGGAGGAAGAATGGATTTACTGGGGGAGGAAAAGGCATTATCTGGGTGTTGGATTCCCCATTAGTGCCTCTTGATCAACACAAAGTCTTTAAGAGGGCGGGGGGAAAGATTAGGTGCAGAGCTTTCCCTTTGCTAGCTCCAGTTCTTGCTGGAGTTGCTGCCTTACGCTAAAGCCTTTCAGGTATCACGCAGAGTGGCCTTTGGAGAGGCAGAGACAGAACAGGCCACAATGACGTTTCCCTTTCAATGCTACTCTGCATCAGCTTGTTCTGTGCACTAAAGAAAGAAGGGATGTCTGGGTCCAGGGTGGTAAACCGTGGCAGTGACTGTTGTATGCTGCTTCCACCATTAAGATTTTTGTAGTCTGTGACATTGATTTTAAATTGCTAAACTGCCTTTAACCTCCCCTGCCTGCTTATATGCTGGTTTTGCTCTTCTGTTCACGCTGTTATGAGATCCAAGAACTACCAAGGGTTTTTCCCTCCTCAGCCATTTTCAGGAAACAGAAGACCTGAAGCTTTCCTGGCTCACACCCAAAGCTCCCTTTTACCCCAGGGTGCCAGAGAGCAAAAAGCAACTGAATTGGAACCTTTGCCCTTGACTCAGCACAAGGTTGAGCCGGGTCCAGACTTGCCTGTGCCCTAAGACCTTATGTGCAGCATTGTGTTTCCTCTTAGGGAGGTCCAAACTTGGGCAGGTAGAGGGAAAGTGTTTTCTGCAGCTGCTGTTGTCTGCTGCATTCCTACCTCAGGCTGCCTCCATCCATATATAACTCTGGTTTCATTTCACTAGATGTTAAATGCTGTCATGTGAGTTGAAGAATGTGACCCTGAGGTCTTCTGGGTTTTTCTTTGCTTTCTTTTCCTTGACAGAGTGCAGTTAAGCATTGAACCCCATGTTGCTGTTTCCTGCCGGGCGAGTTGGTCAGGTTTCTCTGCAGAGCAAATCTATCTGAATGGAAACCATTACTAAAATCTGCTGATTCTGGCACCTCCTGACTAACTAATGCAGGGGTTTGTCTGTGAGGTTTAGGAACTGGTACAGTTTTAGGCATTGGAGGACATCTGTTGATCCTAGAACAGGCCTACTGGTTTCAGGTAAACTGTGATGAGCTGAGATTTGCAACTTCCCCACGTTCCAAGCAAGAGTTTGTTTCCTGTATGCAAATAAAAACTTTACAGCCCTGCAGTCACATTTTGCTCTTAGGCAGCTCCCTTCATGACTCAGAAGACTGTGGTTTAATGATGCCCATGCTTTTGGTGTCTTGAGCTATTTCTTTCCCACAGCCCAAGCTTCTTATTGCTGTCCTTGCCTCTTTCAGCTGTTCCTGAGGCTGTCTTGGGATCCACATCAGAGAGTTTGGCAAGAAAGAGAGCTTTGCTTCCTGTGATGTTGACACAGGGTTTAGATTGAGGGTAACTTTATTCCCTTCTAGGTTGCAAAGGAGCGGCTGGATTGGACTGATGCTGATACACCCCGATGCTGCAACTTGCTGAGTAATTTCTCTTTTTAACACTGGGAATGTTTTAGCTCTGAGCTCTATAATACTTTTAATATTTGTTTTCCTGCCAAAGCTAGAAAAATTACGTTATAATACTACCAGGAAGCTCACCACCAGTTGTATCCTTTGCTTTCTGTGCTTAGTTGTGTAAGGAGCTGAAAGACTTGCAGAGCTCCTAAAACAACTGCCTCTGACTCTGCTGCTAATGCCTTGGGTTTATGGCTCTTGCAGCCAACCCTGAATGTTGGCTGCTCTGATTTTTGGAACTTTTTATGCTGGGGATAAGAAGTCAGAAGAAATAGACTGTTTTCCTGGGGGCCTGGGTGGTCCAAAGACTTTTGAGAAAGGAGGGCAGTCTCAGCCAAAAGTGGGCTTGAGTCTATACAAAGAACCCTGCTTCCTTTTATGAGTTGGTTGGATCCTGTGGTTGGAGATGACAGAGGATCATGAAGGGTGAAATGCCATGCTTTTGGGAATGAGATACCTAAGTCCTTTGTGGTTCAGTGAAAACTGCCTGTCTGATCTTTTGTAGTGTTGCAGTGATAAATGCAGATCCATTTTTATGTTGAGTCATGCAGATTACATTGAATCTGAAGTTTGTCCATATAGGAATATTCAGGAACTGGAGGAGCTTTCTTCTTAACGGGAGGGAATGATGTTTGGATTAGTGCTTGAGTTTGGAGCCAGTCACAACTTAACTGGGGCTGGCTCGCACTCCCAGGCTTAACTTAGTGAAAACAAATTTGGTCAGATCTGGCTGGTCTTCCGCATTGAGGAAGCACCTGTCCAGCTCTGGGCACCATGTTTGGGTTGGCAGAGATGCTGTCTTTTGCTCAGGGCTGGCTCTTCTGACACATGCTTGTTCTGAGCTGAGGAATCAGCAGAGTTATAAAGCAAGAGGTACTTGTGCATAGGTTGCAGTCACCTGTTCCAGACCTTACCAATGCAGTTAGGTTTTTGGCAGTGAATACCAACCTCCCTCCAAGTACACAGCAGTGTTTGTTTTTTAACGGCATCAGTACCTTATCTCTAAGCATAGAGTCCTGCACTTTTCATCACTTGGTTGATGTTCGGGTAGGATAAGCTTTAATGTGTTAATGGCCCAACCACGAAGACTGCAGTGATAAGCACCACTGATTTTGGGGGGCTTCTTCCTGCTGTAGCTGAGATTTTCTGTGATGCAGCCCCTAGTTTTGTCTCCATCTCAAGGACTGACAAGTATGGTAGAAAGCAGATGTGCAAGACCTGAGGAGGGCCAGGTTGGAGGCCATTGGAGCTGAAAGACAAGCCCCAGGGAAATACCATTTTCTGTCTGTGCTGTGGCCTTTACTTTGTGTGGCATATGCAGGTGTTCCCCTTGTAATTTTAGCTCGTGCAAACCATGGGCTCATCTTTGCGTGGAGGGGTGGTTGCTGCATAGAACAGAGCAGGTGGGTGTGCAAGAATTCAGACTGACAGATGAATAAACCATCTTCCTCTCCAGATCTCCTGCGTGCTCCCTTTTAAAGCCTATCTGCCTTGTTGTAGACTCTTAAAAATGTTTCCTGGATTTGTCTGTGAATGGGACAGCATGAGGTATGTCCTGTGCAGTCAAGGTCTTTGTTAATTTACATCAGCTTTTACCAGATCTAAAACTGATAGACTTCTTTTTTTGCCTTTTTTTTTTTAAAAAAAAAAATTACTTTAATCCATTTCACTGTTCTGTGCTGTTTATGCAGCCAGCTCAGTGTTTAGCCTTCCTATAGATGTGAGATTACTTGTCTGCTCGTCAGACTAGCCTATAGTCTCTGCTATACTGGCCAAGAGAAAGAGAAATAATTTGAAATGTACTTAGTAATATGATCTACAATGGTAAATTTCCAGTATCCCTTTTAGGCATTGGACCCCAGGAGATGGTGTCCCAGGTTTGAGCTGGGAAATATAGGAGAGGGGGAGTCATAGCAGTCAACAGGTTGAACAGTCTTTAGGCAAGTTGAAATGGGGAATCCTCCTCAGGTCTGGCATTGCTCTGCCTTCATGTTCTGTCATACTGCTATGAGATAGGCAGTCAGGGAAATGGATGGTTGATGCTGTTCCCAGAATGACTTTGTCCTTTCTGTCTGCTGATGCCTCCATTGTTATTTTAAAAGGAGTTACTGGTGATAGTGGTGCTGAGGTGGATCCACCCCATCAGGTAGAGGTGTGCAAAGGGCAGTCATTCCTTCCCGAGTTGGGTATCCTGCCATCTCCTCCTCACAGCTGCTGAATGTGTGTCCCAGCCCTGCGATGTCTATGGGCCTAGACAGGAAGAGGCACAGGGAACTGGACTGACTCAGAGACAAGGGTAGCCATGGTCTCAATGCCTACCCCATTTCTGCCAACTTTCATTAGTGGTTGGATAAAATAGAGGATTATCTTGGGAGCACATCCCAAGGATCTTCCCTGGCAATCAGAAGCGAAATCTGCTCAGCCTGATCCTCTTTTGGGCGATGGATTTTGTTGTCCCAAGGCTCAGTTTCAAAATGTCAGTGGTGAATAGTTGGTATCTGCTGCCTAAGCCTTCTCCCAGGAGGGGAAATACACAGCTGTTCTGGAGGGGGTGTTGACTGTGTGGTGATGGAGAGCAGAAATAAAGGATTGGTCCCAGGTGCTGTGATTTGTGCTTCTTGCTCCCTCCTGTGCTTTGGAAACTCTGCCTTCTTTAGAACAGTGAAGAGGAACAGATTTGAAGGAAGTATTTTCTGACAGTCAGGTGATTTTAAAACTAGCCCTGACCAGAGACAAGGAAATGCAGTATCTGTCACAGAAGGAACTAAAACCACCTGAGAATCGGGCTGTGATTTCTCAGCTCTGGCCCTAAAGTGTTTCTTTTGCCACAGCACAGCTGGGGGCAGAGAAACTTTATGGACAAAAGAGCACACTTCACTTTCAGATCATTTGTAAGGTACAAATCCAGGGGTTTTGCAGCTCAAACATCAGTACTGTCAGCCTGGATTAAGCTGATTTGCTGAGTTGTGCTAGTAAATTAACAGGACTACTCAGCAGTTCTGACTTCTGAGTTTGCCAGAATGAGATCCCATAAAAACGGTGTGAGGGGCACTTCAAGGTAGAGTTGTTCTTTTAATTTTGGCAGTTCCTGCGGATGTCAGGTATCTGTGCATTTTCACGCTCTTCTGTAACGCACAAGCACAGGTTGTGATGGGTTTGGGATTAGGATGGACTAGTAGTCTCTGATTCCCTCCCACCCATCAGTCTATGGTCTGGTGGCTTTTAGTGTAGTGGGTTTTGAGTAGGCAAGAAGTGAGAGGATCAGCATTATGAAAGGTCCTAAGTGTTAAAGTTTCCACAGTTTTACCACCTTGATGATTTTATTTCAATCTCATTGTTGTGGAAAAGGAAGTCTTAAAGGAATTCTTTTAAATTGGAGTGAGGGAACTTTACTGGAGATAGGGAGTTTTACAAATTTTATGCACTGATTACTCTCATCTCCAAGATCAAGGGGTGCTTTTGTTTTCCTTTCACATTGCAGCTTCAAAGGCAGCATTTGTTTTTTGGGCAAAGGGGAGGCTAAGTGTGAAATAAACATCTGCAAACTCTGAAGCACTTCAGTGTTTACAGAGTTTGTGGGAGAAAAGTGCTGGCTTAAAAAAAAAAGCAACCCAGTTGGACATAAATACAATATAATCTCAGATGATTAAATGTTCCAGTGGAGCGGAGCCTAGATTTTTTAACTCATTTCTTTCTCTCTGTGGTGTCCTTTAGGAGAAAAAGCTTATCAAAGTATTTGTCATCAGCTGATCTTTTACCCTCCTGCTGCTATAAATAATTGCTGCCTCTTGTTTTCTAGAGTGAGTACATTGCACCCTGTGATTGCAGACGGGCGTTCATCTCTGGATTTGATGGCTCTGCAGGTACTTTTCCAGAACTTGGGTTTTTTGCTAATGTACATAATTCCCTTGTAAAAAAATAGTCTCATTCATGTTATAGGGGCAGGATTGAAAAAGAAGCCTATCTTGCTTGTTTGGACTGTTTTCTTCCCATTTCAGCATCTGCAGAGTTATATCTTGGCTGCCTGCTAGAATTATATAATATCAGTGCAAAAACAAGTTTTCAGAAAATGTTTGACCCCTGAATTAACCTCTCATAAAGTAAAAACCTGTTAACTCTTTACTGTCGTGCTTGTAACCTGTAGTCATTTCTTTCAATGTGCAGCCAGTATGAACAGATTTTCACTCAAATGGACTGGGTGAATAGTGGATGGACTTTAGCTGGCCTTTCTGTTTAAACAGAGCGAGGGCCAGAAGTGCTGCATTTGGAAACTGAACGTTGTGGAAAACTTGCTTATCTTGCTTAGACAGGATGTTTTCTTGGCTGTAGGATAGGTCTGTGTTTCAAGAGACGTAGTTTTTAACCTAGCTGTATCCTAACCTCTGCAACTTACTCTGCTGTGTGATTGATGGTTGGAAAGTCATTTTAGTCTGTTGAGGTCTTCCCTCCCCTGCTTCCAATTGTAAATCAGATTAATAAATATTGCTACCTAGTTGTTTGGAGGGTCCATTCATCAGTTCCTCTGAACTACTCTGGGACCTCATGTGGAAGGTGATAAATCCGGGGCTGTGAGCTGCTGTTAATGGAGAGCATGAATCCTCTGTTGATTTTGCACCTTCTGCATGGCCTCTTCATAATCTTCCTCTCTATTTTTGGCCCTTGCTATGTAGTTGGAAGGTCTGTGTTCCCAGCCAAGCATTTGACAAATCAGTGAGGTTTCACACAGCGGCTCACTTTTGAGTTTCTTGCTTGATCTTTTTGGGCTGAAGCAGATAAAAATGGGGTTTGTGGGGGGAGAGTTTGGTAGAAGGCAATCAATTCGTATTTGGAACCTCTGCTCTGCTAATCTGGGCTTCACTTTCTGGTGACAGAGAACATGGTCAAGATGCAGACGCTCGGAAGACTTGAACTCAGTTTATGTTTGTGCCATGTTTTTTTTTTTTTTTTTAATCAGCAAGGGCAAAGCAGCTACCTTGCTGAGATCTCACTGCCCCTCAGCTGTCTGCTTACGTCCCTTCATCTGGAGTCAGTGGAATGGGACAGACACTGAAACTAGCAAAATTTTGTGTTTGTATTTCCTGTTCAGCCATCTCTGATAAGAGTTGTAACATTTGGAAAAGGGGTGCAACTGACAGCTGGGAGTGATACCCCCATCTGCTAACCTAGTAACAGTTGTTTCTTGTGGATGGCCAGTGCCCAGGCTTCCTCCCCTTAAGAACATGGGATGTAACTGGGGAGGAACAGTATGTGGTACTGTGACAGCAGCCAAGTGGAGACCGCAGTGTCTGTTACAGGAGGTTTGGAAAGCCTCATTTACCCAGTTTCCCTGGCTGGCTGAAATATGCTTAAGTTGAATTCATCTGTGGCAATTAATTAAGCAGCATCCTTTTGCATACCATCTCTGATAGGATTTGGAAGGTGGTAGTGCAGGAGAAACATGACTACCTGTGCTGAAACTGGACTGACTTTTGAACAGAGAGCAGAGCTGCCTTTTGGGGAATTGGGGTGCATTTCAAATACTCCCCCTGCTGTCTGAGTCTCTGTGTGGTGGCTGCCCAAATCTAAATCACTGCAACTTTCTGCTTTCCTGCCTAGGTACTGCCATAGTAACTGAACAGCATGCAGCGATGTGGACAGATGGACGCTACTTCCTGCAAGCTGCACATCAAATGGATAACAACTGGACACTCATGAAACTGGGTATGTGGGTGGCTGGGATACTGCTCCACTAATAAACAGAGAAAATCATAGGCTATCTGGTCACTTCATACATTTTACAGCTTGGGCTATCGAGATACCCTATCATGCAGGGCTTTAGGGCCATCTTGCTTACACTGCTGCTCCTGATTTATTATCCTGTGTCTCTTCTTGCCCATGAGTCCAGACGTTTGTTGGTAGCTGTATCTGATGCATTAGCTTCAACTTTTTGGGTACTGTGGGAAAGCTTCAGTATGACTGCTTCTTTGAACCTCTTTTTTTCTTTTTTTTTTGAATCCATGAAGGTCTGAAAGATACACCAACTCAGGAGGACTGGCTAGTGAGTGTGCTCCCAGAAGGCTCGAAGGTGGGAGTGGACCCTTTCATTATTCCAGCTGGTTGGTTTTTCTTTATATTATAACTCTATGTTGGACAATTATGTTTTGCTTCTTTGCTTCTCTGGGCTAAGCTATTGTTTAGTGGTGTGTAACTAACGATGTTTCAGCCCAGATGAGGTGGTAGGTTCAAATATTAGGCAAAAGAGGTTGGATTTTGGTTTTAGGCATGTATCACAAGAGCTCAACAGCAATGCATTGGCTCTAAAACACAAGGGATGAGAATATGCTCTGGGTTTGCAGTGACCTTACCTGAAAACCAGAGTGCATATCCACCTCCTTTTGTCTGTGCTGTGGCTTGTCACGAGTTCTTCTCTGCAAAAGTTGCTGAGTGTCTTGGCCAGCATGTGAGCCAAAACACCCAAGCAAAACTCACACTGCTAGTTCTGCTTGGTGGTCTTGGCATCTCAGCAGCTTTCCCTGTAGGAAGCACATTCCTGGAGAGGTATCATTTATGTCAAATGAATGAGTATTCATCTACTCGTGCTTCAGAACATGAGGCCCAAGCCAAAAGTTACTCAGGCCAGGGGAGACATTTACTTGATTCAGATGGGCTAAGGATCAGTCTCGTGGCTGTGTGGAAGGCCTTCTCATCTCTCATCGAGCTTAGATCTAGCATGGCTCTGCACTGGGGTAGAGGAGACCCTTATGGCAGCCTCTTGGGTGGCTTCTTCCAGTGACTTCTGTCTCCCAACTGGAGCAGTTCCTCAGGTCAAGCATGAGGCTCCAGAGCTGTGAGGTTCTGTACTGACTGCTGGCTGTTGTGGCTGTCTTTGTGGAACTGTAGTTGCAATAGTGTTTCCTTTCTTTTTTTGTAAAGGAATGGTAAGAAGGAGAAGCTGGAAGGAAAGGAGGAGACTTGGATATGTTGAATCAGCATGTATTCTTTAAAGCCATTAATTTTGACTCTTTTCCCTTTGGCAGACCAGTGGAAGAGGATGTCCAAAGCCTTGAGAAGTGCTGGCCATGACCTTGTGCCTGTCAAAGAAAACCTGATCGATACAATCTGGACAGACCGTCCTCAACGTCCCTGCAAGCCTCTCATCACGCTCGACCTGAGTTACACCGGTGAGAAGCTTAACTCCTCATAGACAAGGACTATGCCTTTTTGCTTTCCTCTTACAAAGTAGTAAAAAAATCACTACAGCAGCACAATAATATCCACTATGAATAGGTCGAGAAGGTGATCAGACCTCAGCTAATGACCCCCTTATCCTCAAAACTTCAAATAACCATTTACTAGGGCCTAGGTAACTTTAAAACAAATCCATGCATGCCTAGAGTGCAGCTTGTTTAGACAGTTTGTATTAGTTATTCGAAAGGGCAAAAGGCAGTACATTGGTCTGTGTTCATGTCATCATCCCTAGCAAAGTTGGTGAGTGTAGCTGTTCATGTTGTGTTTTGCAGGGGTCAGCTGGAGAGACAAAATTGTAGCCCTCCGTTCAAAAATGGCTGAGAGGAAAGTCCCGTGGTTTGTGGTAACAGCCTTGGATGAAGTAGCATGTGAGTCTTTGCATCTTCTTTCTCAGTTCTTCCTACGAAATAAATGCCCTTCCTGCCTTGGAGAAGAAGAACCCTGCCAGGGTGAGGCACTTGTGACAGCCAGCCTGTTTGTTAGAGGTCACTTAAATAGTATCAAGTGCAGTGGCTCTAACAGGTCACAGCCTGTATTTCTACACAACCCCTTTTTAACCAACGCAGCTCCTGAGTACATTTTGTCCCACGAAATGCAGCAAATCACCACCTTTGAAAAACAGCCCAGGCAAAGGAAGGTTGTATATAATGGCTAATGCAGTTTGAAGGGAAAAAAAGACTTGTGAGGTTTTCTGGCTGTAAAATGTCCTGATGCCTCTTCACCCTTATGGTAAGAGGGAAACTGTTTTCTGCTGTGGAGGCTGGGCTATAAACAAAGCAATGCAACATATGACTTTGTATGCATAAGGCAAGGGTGGGGTTCACTGCATTCACTGTAATCTTCCTAATTATCACGACCTTTTAAGTCATGCTCTACCTCTCCAGTGTTTGGTAAATACTTTGCTTAAAACAAGTAAGTCAGGACTAAACTTGTATTTCCAGATCATTTCAACCCAAGGGTATCAGGGTCCCACTAGAGACTCCTCTCTGTGCTTGGGGCCCCAGGATGACTAGGTCTCCACACACTGGCTCCCAGCCCAGTGTGTAGGGAGGGAGAATGGCCAGAGACAGCAGTGGTTTTCCCAGGACTTTTGTTACTAATGTTGTATATCCTTTGTCAGAAATCACCAGTGTGCAGACTGGTGCAGTGGGAACAGGGCACTGGCAGGATGTGAGTGCTGCTCATGCCTCTGCCGTGTGCCAGATCTGCAAAGGTAGAAATGAAGGTGGTGTGTTCCCAGCTCCAGCACTGCCAGTACAATGCCTCTGCTCTTGGGTGGAGCCAGCTTGCTGGGGACTGTGGGCTGTTCTGGATCTGGGACACTGCGCAAAGAACTTGTTTCCTGAAAAAAAGTATTTCTGAGAATGGTGAATATGACTCCTCCCTGGGGAGGCCTGTGTGAGCAGAGATTGTGTGTCTCACCTTTTCAGGCACATCTCCAATTAAATTAATGTTAAATTGGTGCCCTGAGGTGGTTTCAGATTAAATGTCTCCAGCAAAGCCAAGCTTGGTTATGAATCAAGGGTTTTAAGATAGACCCGAGTAGGTCATGAAAGAAGCTGAGTGCTGGGTGCCTGTTTGATTTCTATTCTAAAGGGAGTAGAGGGAGAACTTGTCTTTGGTTTTATCTAATGCAATTCACTGTGTTAAACTCCAGTTTAACAGTTTCTGGGGACAGAAAATGAGCTACAGAGGTGGCTGTTGCCTTCTTAACTGCATTGCGAATCGCCTGAGCGAGGAGGTTTGTATCCATGCAGTAAAGAGTTCTTTGTAGCTCCTTCCTGCTTTCAAGTGACCTACTCCTTCCCTGGGGAGAATCAAACTCTATTTTTACTTTTGTGGCAGAATTTCCACAGCTCGATGAATGCAGTGCTGGGTTGTGATTTAGGACATGTTGGTTCTTTTCCCGGCTGTCCTGCTGGCTGGCCTTATTGCCTTGAGTAACTCATTTCAGCTAATTGGATACCCTGGGGTTTTTATTTGACCCTAAAATCAGGAGTTTGGAGATGCTGAACTTCCTCTCTCGAATTTGCGTGGAGTTGTGCAGGAAAAAATCTTTGTGAAAAAACCCTAAGACTATGCAGTCTGTATCCAAAATGTTGGAGTCACCCAGATCAGAGACCTTTTGGGAGCATTTTAGTCTTGCCTATTGTGTCTCCCTCTTCCCTCAAGTATCAGAAGAATGATTGGAATGAATGATTAGTTGTAACTTTGAAAGTCTTCTGGCGGTTGAGAAGTGAGCTTTTATTGTATTACTGGGACCAGAAAGGGCAAACACTAATTTTGTTTTACATATGTCCTTAGCTTTTTTCCCTGTACTCTACTTTCTTGCTAGCCAGCTGTCCTTCAATGCAGTTCTGGTGCCATCTCCTGGCAAAAACTTAGGATTGCTGAAAAGCAGCAGGATGTGGAACAGCTGAGCGGGAGCTGAACTCACTATCTGCACCCGTGTCGACTCATTGTTTGAGTGTGTTTTGCTGAAATTATTTTTTGCTTCCTCTAATGTTACAAAAGATGAACCAGGAATGTGATTCTTGGTGTTCTTATTTTCCAGGGCTTTTCAACCTCCGAGGCTCTGATGTTGAGTACAATCCTGTGTTTTTTGCGTACGCTGTCATAGGAATGAACACAATCAGGTGCTTGTTTTATCCTCTTCCATCCTCCAAGATGCATTTTTCTTTGGGAGAACTGTTCTAGCAAAGCATTTGTCTTTTTCAAATGCCTCTACTCATGCACTTTAATGTTCCTTCTGAGCACTTTTGTCTTCAATGTTCATTACTCTCCTACCCTGATCAGAGCTAGAGAGGCAGTCAAGAGCTCTGCTGTGTGCCTCAGCATCTTGACTGACTTGCTGGGTGACCTTTGACAGGAAGACTGACCCCTCTGTCTGCTTCCCTGAGATAACATGGAGGGCCCTTAGAACCTTGGGTGAAGTGTGGGTAAGAGTTAACACTGGCCTGGGCACTGGAAAACTTTTCTGTGATGTAAATGTTTCAGGGCTGGCTTATGAGAGAAGGCTTCTTCCCTGCGACTGCCCTGTATAATAAGCCTCAGCAAGCACAAGTCTTTTAGAGGCATCTCGAAGCGGTTAGCTCAATGCATCTGAGATAAAACCTGGCTCAGTGAGTGAAGGTTGTTATGTGAAGGTTGAGCTGGACTTCCCAATTCAGTGAAAGCAAGAACAGTGTGGTACTTAGAACAACAGTAGCTTTTCTATTTCCAGATATTGCCCTTAGAAAATAGAGAATAGCCATTATTTTCCTCTGTTACTCTCTTCTTCTTGAAGCGCAGTCATGTGATGCAGTCGGTTTGAATTGTTTTACAAACAAAAATGCTCTCGGCTCCATTCCTCTCAGCAAGGTGGTACATCTTGATTTCAAGGCAGGATTTAAATTGTGTAAAGGCCAGTGGTTAAAACAATATAGAACAAAGTATAAAACATAATTGATTAACTCTTTTCCCCCATAAATGTTCACCAGAATGGTTTCTCCTTCCCTCCTTTACTCCAGCCACTGTCAGTGTTGTCCCACCTATCTGCTCTGTCTGATTTGTTTCTCAGGCTTTTCATCGATGGGGACCGCATGATGGACCCAGCTGTAAGGGAGCACTTACAGCTTGACTCCACTCTGGAACCTGAGTTTAAAATCCAGGTGATGCCCTACGGATCTATCCTGTCAGAGCTACAGGCTGTTGGTGCAAGCCTCTCACCCAAGGAGAAAGTGTGGATCAGTGACAAAGCCAGCTATGCTCTAACTGAGGCCATTCCCAAGGTTAGTGGCCCTTGCAAGGGATAACATTTTGCTCCTCTCTGCTCATCGTGATCAGGAACAGCGTTAATGAGGGTGGCTGGCCTCAGCTTCCACTTTAGAAAGCATGATGCAGGCTTGAGCTTGTGTGGAAGAGATCCAGCCATGCTGAGGTATGGAGGGGTTGTTAATCCTGGGGTTGCTCTTGCTGGAGCTGCCCTTCCAATGCGCTAAGCTGATTTACCCAAAGAATTGTCAGCTTAAGACAAGTACAGTGAGAGAGAGAGCAGGGTGAACTCAGGTCACTGTGCCCACGGCTGGAGCATAAGCCTCATGTGGACCAGCAGAAAGAGGTGGAAACCTGCAGAAAAGTCAGGCAGGACTTTCAGGAGGGGGCAGTGGGCTTGATCTGAGTGTATAAAGATGGTTCCTCTTATTTATCTCCGTGGCTTGAGTATATCAGGTAATATGTGACATCTGGTATTGAAGACAGGAGGGATAGGGCAACAGAATTCTTGCAGCAGGGAACCCTGTGAGGATATGGATAACCTGAAGGCTCTGGTTGTCCAAACAGTGAGTGTACCAGCTGAGTGACAGTTGTAGCTTCTCATCTTCAGTAGAGATGACATTATTTGGAACGCCATCCAGTTTACAGCAGTATCTAGTACCTAACAGATACTGTGAATGAATATGTCTGGGAATTAGGGACTAGTGGGTATTTTCCAGATGTTGCTTTGTAATACCAGACCCACTGAACAGAATCTATGTCTGTGGTGGGTTACTAAACAGTTCAGGCTTCCTGCCCTGAGAATCACAGGTCTCAGATGAGGAGGTTGCTGAAGGAAAAACTGAGTTGTAAAAAGTGTCTGGCTGCAAGTTTGCATTCACCCACCACCAGGTTTCTACCTCCACTAGGCAGGCAAATACCTCTTACCTGTTCATGTTCTGCAGGTATGTGTGTATGATACAGCCCCACCTATGGCAGCAGAGCTACCTCATGAGGCCTAAAGACTTTTTCTGTATATGAGTGATCTTGGGTTTGTGTCTCCCAAAAGATAAAATGCCAAGAGCAGGGTCTGTTTGTGTATCTCCGAACTACCACTGTTTTATACCAGCACAAATCTCTCCTTAAACTCTGAAGTTGTCATGGCCAGAATATCAGTTAGCTCTGTTGCCTGTGCAGTTCATAAACCAACACGACGTGTACATGAGCAGGATAGACAGTTTTCTGCCTCTGCCCAGGGTTACATCTTCTGACACCATCAACCCATTTTTAGGTGCAAATGACCTCTTAATGCAGAATACTGGCATTTTGCCCGCCCTCTTTTGTTCAGAGTAGCAGAAAGCATAGAGTCTGTGGAGCTTTCAGGATAAATTGTTATTACTCTTTTGACTTGAGAGTAAATACCCCTTGATGTAGTTGGAGTCAATGGACTAACTAACTTTGAGTGAATTACTGTAGATGATTTACACTGAGCAGCCATGTGGAGAATTACAGGAGGTCTGGCTTAGAAGAAGGAATGTAGTGAATTGTAGTGACATTATTTACCCCATTAGCACTGGAAGTTTTGCCTGATACTGAGACATGACAGTGTATACATACCCTCTGTACCCAGTGTGAGAGTTCCTGGCTTAAGGAGCCCTGTGCAATAGAAGGCAAGAGCGGAAGGATTGAAATGTTTTGATTAAAAAACACTTAGAGAGTCACTGAAAGAGCCAAAGCTTTCCCAGTTCCTCACACTGGGTGTTTTTCTCCAGCTCTTCACTACTTTATACCAGCTGACCAACTTGCCTGGGGTACTTTGAAGAACCCCAGTGCTGGAAGTCCATCTACTGTTTGTCTACATCAAAGCCAATTATTGACACTGGCCACAATCCAGTTCATTATTAAACATAGATCTGCAAACCTTTATAGATTTGCCTACAGCTGCATGTAAATATGCTTTTCACAGAAGATTAATAGAACCTACCAGTATCTGTAAAACCAAGCTGATCTAAGAATCTGACTTTTGTTTTGTGCTGCCTCTAATAAAAAGACTTTCCTGACTTTTTTAAAGCTACTTTAGTATTTCAGTGTCTGCTTAATTTAGCGTAATTGTCTTGCTGTTTTTAAGAATTTGGAAACTGTAAGCCTGTAGGATTTGTGTGAAATTGGTCTTTGCTGAGTCTACCAGGCCTTTCCTCTGAATTTGAGTGGTGTTTATTTGTATGCTGATACATTGAGAATAGGAAAACAGCATGTTGTGTGGGCTGTGCTTGTGTTGGTACTCATCCCATCTACTGATACATACATAATGGATTGAGCAGAGAACTGTGGGACAAAAGACTTCATTTTTTGTTCCTTCTTCTGATGCCAAGTGTGACGAGGCTTGGGCAAGTCGCCTCAGTTGCTGAATTTCTGAAGATGTGCTCAGAACCAGCCAAGCATTCCTGCTAATCTAAGGACAGGTGGTGCTTGGGAAAGTGCACAGTGGTAATGGATCAGTTACTAGTTCTTAATGCAAGGTCACCAGGGCCACCCCATCCAGGGACAGGAAAGCTTTGTCTCAAACAGCTGATGCAAGCTCCTTTCAGAAGTGGACAGCATGTAAAACTCAGCTTTGCAAAGGCCTTTCATGTCTCCTGGGGCCTTGATGTGCTTGTTGGAGCTACTGATTGTAGGAAGTGGTGGTGCTCAAGTGCTGGAGAAGCCAAAGCTTTGAGGAGGCCCATCAGGTTCAACTCCAATGCTCAGTACCTGGGCTGGGTGCCCTTTGCTCCCTGCTACTTGAGGGTGACAGTTGGGTAAGAAGTCAAGGTGACTCTTCAAGTCCCTGGGATTGATGTTTCTCACTGGCTTTCTCTGGGCCTTTAGTATACACAAGCAACAGGAAACCTGTGGTTCAGACGTTGATATGTATGGTATTTAGGATAACCTAATCTTCACCCTGCTTCATGACAAACTGTTGACCCTTTAGTTCCTAGCATTTCCCTGTGGCTGTTCTTCCTTCAGTCAGGGACTGTTTCTGTACTTTATTCCCAGTGCACTTAGTAGAGTACTGGCAAGCAGTATCTCACAGCACTGAAGATTGAGAGAGACTGCCAAAGTACAAATTGTAGTCAGGCTGAGTTATTAAACCTGTAGGATTATGTAGTCTGACTAATCCACAAGTAATCCCTGTCCTTCTGCTGCAGGCTTACCGGTACCTCACCCCATATACCCCCATCTGCATTGCGAAAGCTGTGAAGAACGCGTCAGAAACAGAAGGCATGAGAAGAGCACATGTAAGTGAAACCTTGAGAGCCTCCTTGCACATGGCAAGAGGTTTTTTCCTTTCAGTTAGTGTTTTGGATTAAAATGCAAATAAGAATTTGGATGGCAGGATAGAAATGGTTTTCTGTTAGATGTCTACTGCTGTCAAAGCAGTTTTTTTTGCTTGTGTAGCATTCCCTTGGAGTGAAGAACAACATTTGTAATAGCGTAAGGTACCAACCTTGCTCTGTTGGAATACCATGCAGACTTGAGAAGTGTTATTTAGAGTAGGAGCCCTCAAAAGGATGTTCTTTTCCCTTTGCTAGTTCTGTTGTCTTTCTCAGTGGAGTCTTCAAATTGTTATCATGTGAATAAACAGAGCCTAAAGAACACAGAGAATTTCTTCAACACATGGTGCAAAACACAGACCAAAATGTTGAAGAGCAGCCAGTGTCCTCAGAGCACTCTGATTTTGTGTCATCATCATGACACTCTGGAAATAAGGCTGATTTCCCCAGAAACTCATATTTTCAAGCAAAGAAGCTGCCTGTGAAACAAGTTCGTGGTGGGGCAGGTGTTTTCTCTTGATTATTTCCTGTTAATTTTCAAGCAGCAGTTTTGACAAGAAGAGAAATGCGTCATTTAAAGCAGGGCTGTCAATTCTGGACTTGCCCCATTATTTTCTGCTAGCTTCTTGGGAACTGCTACTTTCCATTTCAGTGCTTTTCTTTCCCTTTTAGTTAAGGGGAAGTAAAAATACTTGTACTGAGCAGAGATACTTTGTCACCTGCCACCTGAGGACAAAATTGTGCTTTGCTCTTATATGCCGGTTTCCTGCTTCTTGCCCCTGTGTGAAACAAACATGTAGGGAAAAAAAGGAAGAAAAATGGGGGTCATCAGGCGAGAGAGAACCCAGAAGCTGTGTGACGGAGACTGTGTAGTGCCTTTGTGCCTGTGGCTTGTTCCCCTGTCGCATCACAAGATGTGTCATGTTACCTTCCATGATCTGAAATGCAAAATCTTGTGTGTTGAAACAAGAGACTTGTAAATTATGTGTGGAATAAAGCCAGTGTTTGCTGAATACTTGGTAATCACTTCCCAGCAGCAAACTTTTATTAACATTTATTTAATCATCCAGATACATTTCCAGTGCTTGTGTTAATTAGAGGATGCAGAACCTGGAAAGAAGTCTTAGGTCATCTCTTCCTTGGTGTTTCTGAAACCTGCAGATCAAATTCTTTTGCATCAAAAACTGTTTATACTGTTTTTTTCTTCTCAATTCTCTTTTCTTGTGCCTTTTCAACGTAGATTAAAGATGCTGTTGCCCTGTGTGAGCTCTTCAGCTGGCTGGAGAAAGAGGTAGTATATTTTTTTTTAACTTGGAGATTTTATTGCTATGTAAAATTCTTCATTAGCATAAACTTTTTGATAGTCTTTATAGTGCTCTTGCTAAAAGTAGGGAAATAGTAGGGGTTTTGTCTGTTTTTTTTAGGGGGAATTTCAGTCATGCTTTCATCCAAGGCTGAATTAATTTTTTTGAAAATATACTCCCATTCATTTTGCAGAGATCAAAGCCATAGCAGGTGAGAAATGACCTGAACAGACTTAATATAGTGTTAATACTGTATTCTTCTCGTTTGGTAATGTAAATCATGAAATAATATCCAATTTGGTGCAATCCTTTGGAATTATTCTCATAGTAATCTGTGTTGTCTGGCGTTATGGACAGATTTGGCAGTTATTATTGGAGAGTGCAATCACACCCATGCGCAATGAAAATGAGATAAAGACAAATTATTCGTGTTTTCTCTGATTTAGGAGTACACAGTGTAGATGCAGAGTGCCAGGTGTTACACAGCAGTTTACTAAGCTCTGCAACTTTTGTGCTGCTGCACGTCTGAGTCCATTGACTTTACCTATGGAGATGGCTTGATGACTTCCAGAAGGCGCATTTTTACATGGCTGAGTACCTCAGGCAGTCTGCTTAATGTGCAATGAAATGTAGAAGTTGCTCCCCTTTGCCTGTTGTCCAGTCCTGGGGAAGTTGTGTCATAGGTTTTAATTTATCAAATACTTAAAGTAAAATTTAATGTCCTTTTTTTTTTCTTTCCTGCAACAGCTTCCATGTCTGATTTGAAAGCATAAAAATTCTCTTGATACCATGGGCTGTTGGAGGGAACTGTTTAAGCTTAGTGTAATCTGTCTGTGAAGATATGTTGCCTTGTCAGGTGTTACCTCTGAACATATCTCAGTGAAGTTAATACCACATTAACTGCTTCCTAGTCAGGGTTCAGCAATCCTGCTGTGACCGTCTGTTTCCTGCTTCTCACATGCCCTGCACAGTATTGCTAGGTTTGTGTTTGTCATTACTGAGGAATGAGGACAGAAAGCTTGGAAAGAGGCCACCTCAAGACTAGGTTTTGTAATGCACAGATGAGGCCCAGTGCTTAAGCACACAGCATTTTCTTTGCTTGCTGGTGTGTTAATGTGACCTTTGTCTTTGTCCACTAGGTTCCAAAGGGAACAGTGACAGAAATAATTGCTGCAGACAAAGCAGAGGAGTTTCGCAGGTAAAAAAAGTAAATCCCCTGTGAGGATGTTTTCTGGGTGGTGTTTTTATCCTTTGTTTTTATTTCATTCTTTAGAAATCCATCTCACTTGCAGATATATTTTACCTGAGGATAAACCATTACTGCAGGATTACTTTGAACACTTGAAAGAGTTGGGGAAGAATTGGGTCTCTTGGGAGATACAAGTCCCAGCTCACTGGATCCTATCAGCTTTCCTTTTGAGATAGCAATGAGGATTGCTGCAGGTTAGGACACTTAAATACAACACAATTGTTTTCTTAGCAAAGAAGAATTGCTATAGGAATTAGATTTCCTCTTCTTCTGATCGAGAATGAGTGCCCTTTGTATAGAGGGATACTCCCAAGTAGGCATCACCAAGACCTCTAAAAATGCCTTTGAGAAAATAAATAACAAAGAAGAAACTGTTCAGGACATCTCTTCCCTGGGTGGTCTGGGTGGTGAGTTTTCTGCTTCTAAGGAAAGCATAGAGATGGAAAGCAGTTTTCTACATGGTTGGAATGATGATTGATTCTTCTACTTGAGTGTCCTTGCTCAGATGTCTTTCAAGGTTAAGAGGAAGGCTGAGGTGATGTGAAATTGAGGATGGCGCGTTCCAGGTACCTGAGGTACCTGGTGTGCTCCTCTCGCTTGTGCTGTAGTGATGACAAACTTTTCTTTCAGCCAGCAGAAAGACTTTGTTGAATTGAGTTTTGCTACCATATCAAGCACAGGTCCAAATGGAGCCATCATTCACTACAAGTAAGAGAAACTCAACTTCTCCTTTCATTGTTCAGCAAACATAGTTGCAATGAGCTGTCTAGTTTCTTCATGGAGTCACAGCAGGGTACTCCAGGGAGAAGTAGTCATTGTTGATTGCCATCTTGCTTCATTCCACCAGAGCCCACACTTAGTAAATAAAGATCTCTACCTGCTGGCAGCGTGTGTGAATTATGCCGATCTGCTCAGAGGTAATAGAAAAAGACCATTTTGAAGGTAGAAGTCTGACAAAGACAAGTATGAAATGCAGACTGTTCTGAAATATGTCCAGGAATTGATGCTGAGGATTTTGCTGGAAGCAACGAAGCTATTTGCTGTGTTGTAGTGCTATTTACTGTAGACAAATACACTCCTCAGTATGATCTGTGGCTCAGCATGTGTTGGATTTCCATCACTGTCACAAGAAATCGGAGCTGACACATCCAAGCTTGCACTTAATATGGTTTCTGGACTGTAGGTGTGGGCTGGAGACCTTAAAACTGTGGAACAAAGATCTTTGTGTTTAACTGAACAGGCCAGTTCCTGAGACCAACAGAACTCTGTCTGTGAACGAGATCTACCTCCTGGACTCAGGAGCACAGTACAAGTAAGTGGGGTGAATGCTGCTGAAGTGCTGCATTTTCTACTTGTAGGGACCACCTGCAGGGTCAGCTCACAGTGCCTGTGACCATCATGACAATGTGTAGTTTTTAGCACAGTCTCGTTTCACAGAGAACCTGTTCAGTAGATCCCCTCTGGAGGGAGCTGGTGGAATTGTGAGTACAGCCGACTGCATCAGTCAATGGGAGCTCTAGCTGGTGGCACACGTTTCTGTCTGTTGCAGCTCTGCTCGCCTGCTGCATTGGTGTTAGAGCTGCAGGGAATAGGGAGCAGGCCTGGCTTAGCTTTGGGCTGCCTACACAGCACCCTGCACAGCTGAGTGAGGCACCTGCCCTGTCAGGATCTGCCCCGTTGAGGTCAGAAAAAGGTATGGCAAAGGAGTGGGACAGCATTACCCTGAGGTGCTCTCTGCCTTTCCAGAGAGAGACTTAGAGGCAGAGTTTCTCTTCTCAGTGGCCGCTTGGGTCTCAGGTGTGTTTTTGGGAAGGTGTGGTGTCTGATGACTCACTCAGTGCTGTTTTGACAGTGCCATTCCATGGCCTCAATCTCTGCAGCTGTTTACTGTGGAACTTCAGCTCCTTGGAAAATGAAAGAAGTGATGTTTCTAACGAGTGTAAATAGATGAGAAGTGGCTTGTTCAGAAAGATGCAGGGCAGGCCTGGCTGCTCCTTTGAGACAAGCTTTGTCTTTAGAGCTATGCTGTTTTGTTATGACAGTCAGGAAGAGCTTTGAAAAAGAACTGCACAGACATCCTTTGATAAGATTTTTACAAGGAGATCTTTTTTTTTCTCCCCTCTGATGGCCTAATTAACCATTTCCTTAGTGCTACTATGAAAAGCAGCACTTGGAATACAATGTAAGCTGGACATCAATGGCACTTACTGCAGCATCGTGACAGGGATGCTCTGCTTGTCCCTGCTGAGCAGTTAAACCATGAGTTCTTTGTGACCATGAGGTCTGTGTGGGCTGGGGAAAAGCATAGGCACAGGAGTGAGTGCTTCAAAGAGAACTCATTATTTCAAGAGCCACTGTGTTTTTGACAGCAGGCTCAAAATGGTATTTGTATAAGGAACTTACAGTTTCTGACGTCTCAGACTAACCCCTATACGAAGTTCTAGAAGTCTTAGCACAAGACATCCTGAGGATGAAAGGGACACAATACCCCTTCACACTCCTTTTCCTCAGCTAGTAGCTGTTGTTTGTGCATGTATTTTTAAGCTGCTAATGAATCATATTCCATACAAATAGACTAAATTTGGTCTTCTCTGTTCTGTTCTCAATGGGGATGTACCAGTTTTTAAACTTCAAATTAGCAACATTTTTATGAGTAGTTTAGATTCTACTTTGTGAAGAGCTTTGAGATGCTTATGGATGGAGGATAACATTCTGTACATTCTCACTTTGATCTTTCTTTTTCCCCATCCCTTGGCTTCCTGCATCTTTGTTTGCCTGTGAAGAGATGGTACAACAGACGTGACCAGAACAATGCATTTTGGCACACCATCAGCCTATGAAAAGGTAAGTGGCATCTCAGTATGGTTTGCAATCTGGCCTTTATTATTAGAGATACTTAAATTAGTAATGTGCTATATGGTCAAAGTGCTCTTTCAGTTATCATTTACCTAATGCAAACAACATTTTGATAAAGACTGAAAAGGAGGCTGTCAGACTTCAGACTTCCAAGATATAAACTAAGTGATTTAGAGAATGGCACCTTTCTATCTTAAAATGCACACCTCTCATCTGCAAAGTGACATGTCTCCTCTAAGAAATAATGCATTTAGCAGGCTGAGGATAAACATTACTGGTTTATCCAGCATTGGGGTTAGGAGGGTTTGATTTATTGCAAAGTTCAGTGTCTAATACAAAGCTATGGTAGTAGTTTGTGTTCTAGTATGCCATATCAAAAACCAGTTTCAGACTTATTTGAGAAGGTGAGTGTTGGAAATTCAGCAATGTAATTTTGTTTATTTTAAATTGCTTCTTTAATTAAAACTAATTTCATCATTATAGTTCATTCAGTGATGAATATATGCTGTAGGGCACGCTCAGGAAATACAAACAGCCATGGAGAAAATCAGTCATGTAGGTCAGGTGATTCCTGCTGCTAAACCTGCAGTCTGAGTTTGTGACACACTCTCCGTAATTAGCACAGAAAGATCTTCAGAATAATTTAAACTCTTTCTACTCATGGTTTGCTTTGGCATTGCCAGCTATAGGAGAGCATGAGCAAGTCTTTCCAGATCCTCGGCAACTTGCTGCAAGATGCAAGTCTTTCCTTCCATTCCGGAGGAATACAAAGTTTTGCCTCTCCTTGTTTACTTATGGCACACATTTCTTTGACAGGAGTGCTTCACGTATGTCCTGAAGGGACATATAGCTGTGAGTGCAGCCATCTTTCCAAATGGAACCAAAGGTAGGTTGGTGTGTTGGAGTTTTTTGACCACAGCAGAGACCTCTGAAGAACCATTGAGTGGTCTGAGAGTAGTGTTATGGCTGATGGGAGTGTTAGGCAGACGTTGCTGTAACTCTCTGTCTGTTTACATCACAACATTTTGTATTCTGGATTATTGATGCCTTCTCTCTCTGCATCAAGAAGTGCTGAAAATTCTGAGGGGGAAATTTGAAAGGTATTCAAAGTGCTCTGGTTCTAGGATGACAGTGACTTTCATCAGTCAATGGCACTCTTAACACATCTGTGGCCTTACTGTGCTTGGAGGTTGTCTTTATGCTTTACTCATGACCCTATCAAAGCAAGAGGTCACTTTCCATCTTCAAAAGGCCTGGATAATTCTCTTCCAGTTAATATGGAATCCCTTTTATCAGTGAGCAGCATGGCAAAATTACACACAAAGGAGCTGTTTTGATTTTGTGCAGAAGAAGCTGTGACATAAGTTTGCCCCTGGTGAATTTGTTGCAGAGCTGTTTTGTCCCTGATAAGACACCTTACATGAAGATAGCTCTTTTCAGACTTTTTTCCAGTTTGCATTCTTGGGTAGGTGAGGAAAAAGCAGCTGCACAGTGGTACAAGAAACCCCAACTGAAATTGGAGGATGTCTAAACTTGGACATATAGGCTTGATAGTCACATGCAAGCAACAGAAATCCTCTGCATTCTGGTTGAAATGATCTGAAATGACTGGCCATCCAGGCAAGAAGTCTGGCTGGTTAGTTCACCAGATACAACTGACAGGTGTTCTACTTTGGGTTCAGTTAGTGCAGCTACTTATAAGAAAGGTACTGAATTCTCTGGGGGGTATTTAACCACTGTCTTTAGTGAAAATAGGGCTTGAATGTCAGACTAGCAACATTTACCCTGTAACATCAATCCAATGACTTGCTTTCTTTGGTTGTTGGTGGATTTTTTAAGGGGATGTTTGCAAGGTTTTTCATTGATTGATTGGGGTTTTTTGGCATGTTTTCCATGTTCGAGCCTTCAGTGTGATTATCAGCATCTCTGAGGGAGCCTGACTTGATCAAATTCTCTCTCTTCCTTTTGGTCTGCAGGTCACCTTCTAGATTCCTTTGCCCGCTCTGCCTTGTGGGACTGTGGTTTAGATTACCTGCATGGCACAGGACATGGAGTTGGCTCTTTCCTAAATGTACATGAAGGTCCTTGCGGCATTAGCTACAAAACCTTTGCAGATGAGCCACTGGAGGCTGGCATGATCGTCTCTGATGGTATTTAGCATTGGTGATTCTCTTTGATTACTGGGAGAGGGACCGAGCTGCTTGAGATGCAGTAGGAATAAATGTGAGAGTGGCGTAAAGGAACGGGGGAATCATAAGCTTTGGTCTGGCCTTCCCAGTTTGTTTTAGTTGTCATCTAAGCTCTCTAGGTAAAGCATCTTTGCAATTAGGTGCTGCAGACCTCCTTCCTTCTCTCTACGGTGCAAACCTCAGCAGAGCTGTGCTGCTGACCAGCTCAGTTCTGGCATCCTGTCTCCCGTTCTGCAGTGGAAGAGCTGGCTACAGTACAAGGTGGACACCAACCTTTCAGGAGCTAATCCTGTCTTTGCTATGGGCTATTTGAGGCGGGCAATTTGAGGCAGCTGTTAAATCTTTGTATGTCTTATTCTTCCAGTAGTAAATTAACAGTCTGCTGGGGTTTGCTGAGACACTTGCATTCTTTTAGGGCTGCAAAGTCCTCTCAGGGAGTCAGGGAAGTACTCTCTAAAATAAGTGTTTTGGGGAAGGGCTTACCCGCCTGCCTTTCATAAAGACATTAATATTTTCAGAGTTTCTGGTATTTGTAACGTGTATTCTCTGCTGTCTTTTGACTTGGAGAGCAACTGTGTGAGCTTGAGGCTGTCTCTCTTCTTTCTTCTCTCTTTGAGACCTTTTCCTGTCACCTTGCTTGGGGCTTCTGTACAGATTATGTAGAGTCAGAAATTTGTTTGCTTCTGTGGATGCCTGGTGTCAAGATTGCTTAGTGACTTCAGTGGGCTAAAACCATGGACGTGAAGTTTGGCCATAGGGAATAAGTATTTGCCCAGAAGAGCAGTGTGGCTTAGTTCATTACTGTCTCTTCATTACATTTCTGCAGAGCCTGGGTATTATGAAGACGGGTCCTTTGGGATCCGAATAGAAAATGTTGTCCTCGTGATCCCTGCTGAAACCAAGGTGAATGACCTGCTCAAGATGCACCTTTCTCCATGACTCACTGGTTGTAGAACTTGAAGTACTGGAACTTGAGGTGGGACCGTGCTGCAGACAGTTGAATCCTACTCAAGACTCCTGGTCTCCAAAACATCGCTTTGGTGATGAGTGTTCCTGTCTCCCTTGCTAATGGGGGCACAGAGACAGTTCTGCACAGTTTCCATAGGTTGAAATACATATGTGAGAATTTTTTTAAAATGTTTTCTGTCTGACTGTCAAAGATCAGGATCATCTTTATTCAGAGAATTACAGAATCATAGAGTTGTTTAAGTTGAAAAAGGCCCTTAAGATCACCAAGTCCAGTCCTTAACCTAGCACTGCCAACTCCACCACTAAACCATGTCCCTGAGGGCTACAATTATGTTTTTTAAATACCTGCAGGGATGGTGATTCAACCACTTCCCTGGGCAGCCTGTTATAATGCTTAACAATCTTTTCAGTGAAGAAATTTTTCATAATATCTAGTCTAACCTCCCCTGGTGCAACTTAAGGCTGTTTCCTCTCGTCCTATCCCGTGTTACTGGGCAGAACAGACCGACAGCCACCTCACTTCAACCTCCTTTCAGGTAGCTGTAGCGAGTGATAGCATCTCCCTTCAGCCTTCTTTTCTGAAGACTAAACAATCCCAGTTCCCTCAGCCACTCCTCATAAGGTTTGTGCTCCAGACCCTTCACCAGTCTCATTGCCCTCACCAGTGCTAAGTACAGAGGGACAATTACTACTCTAGTCCTGCTGGCCCCACTATTTCTGATACAAGCCAGGTTGCCTGTGGCCACTTGGGCACACTACTGGCTCATATTCAGCTAGCTATCAACCAGTTCAACCCCTTTGGAGTCATTGCCATAGAGTTGGTAGATCATCTCAGGTTGGGATTTTCTTCTCTGACAGGGAGTCCTCAGTGGCAGTAGAAAAAAACCAACTCAGCCAGACAGATTTTTGACATTAAAATTGCCGGTCTGGCTGAGTTATGCTTTTAGAAAAGCCAAACTGAAAATGACCATATAGTCATCAAGCTGAGTCCCCTACAATTATGACCTGGTTATAACCTTTAAAAAGAGACCATTGGAAGAAATAATTAAGTTTTATATTGAGACTCTTTACTTGAGCTGTAAGAAAAATGTTATTGTAAATTGCTGCCCTCTCATCTGAATGTTACATGGTTTGTTGTGTGGTGATGACATGAACTGAGGGGTAAATGTGGTCTGGCTAGATTAGTTTCTAAAGGTTTATAACCCCATTTGTCTTTCTGCTGCAGTACAATTTCAAAAACAGAGGGAGCCTGACTTTTGAACCCTTAACCCTGGTTCCAATCCAGACAAAAATGATTGATGTTAATTTGCTGACACAGAAAGAGGTAAGTGAAACAGTAGATTTGCATTGCCGCCTTTGCACTAGAACCAGCTTCTTTCATTCTGTTTACAAGAACCAGTGCTCTCTGTTCCATTTCATAGATCCAGAGAGCAATCCTGAGCAATCTGACTTCATTTTAAACTTGATCTTTTTTTGAGTGGGAGGGTGGACTAGATGAACTCTCCAAAAGTCCTTCCAATCTAAGTTATTCTATGATGAAGGCAGCAAGGACCCCTCTGATGATGTTGTTTCAGTTGTTCCCTTGATATTATATTTACTGCTATTATCTCTTCTTGTTTCCTACTCCTGCCTTAATTCACTTCTGCCAGACTGCCATGCTGCCTCCCCAGAGGCTTGTACTAATGACTGTGACATGTTCTCTGCATCTACTCCTGACCAATCCCTTTCAGCCATAACACATTCTGCAGTACACACAGACTCTGAGCAGACATCAATAGTAACCTGATCAACAGCATTTATTTCCTGAATAGCTTTATACTTCAAACTTTCTGTTTAGGTCTCCCACTACCTTCGTTGTGATGTGTTTCATCCTGGTTTTCTACCATACTCTTTATTTTGTCTTAACCCATCCTCCTTTTCTGAATAATAATCCTATTTGCATTTTTTCTTTCTGAAGACAACTGTGAAGAGTACCAGGATCTGCTGTAAGGTTACCTGTTCAGATCAATAGGACAACTTGTGTCTCAGTTGTTAGAGACACAAGGCATTGTTCAGTTAGAGATCTGCAAAGCTATTTACTAGACTGTGCCAAGGTCTGACTTGCTGGTGGCAGTGATTTGCAGAGACTTTAAATACTTGTCAGCTGAACTGAACCTTGGCTCCTCTGAAAACCCAGGACAAATTGCTTCAGTTCCTACTGTCATCAAATTTACAAGTCACTTCCATGTATTAGAGGGCTGTGTCTTTGGGACAATATCCCATCCCACCCTAACAGCTCAGTCCCAAGGAGCACAGGCCTACAAATGTCTTGGGCTGTACACAGCTTGTAAGAGCACCAACTCTTCCTTGTTTATACTGAATGTCATGCCCTCTCCTTTTCCCTAGTGTAACTGGGTGAACAACTACCATCAGAAGTGCAGGGAAGTAATTGGAGCAGAACTGGAGAGGCAAGGTCGGCATGAAGCTCTTCAGTGGCTCATCCGGGAGACAGAGCCTCTCATCAGAGTTCAGTAGCACCACCATTGTCTGTGCTGTGGAAAATATCAGGATCTCTCTAAGTCACAATAATCTACATCTTGGCCCTTGACACCACTGGGAGAATGTTCTTTGATAAAGCTTTGGAAATTGGGAGGATTTCATGTAGTGTTTCTCTCCCCACAACCTATGCGGTTAATGTGGGGGTGAGGAGCGTTACTGCCTGGGCAATTCTTTTTTTTTGGGGGGAGGGGTTGAGACTAGAAAGCAAACAGAATAAATAAGCATGTTGCCTTTGAAACAAGGGTCTTATTGAAATAATGGTTCTAAGAGGGAAATACCATAATATTTTATACTGTCTGGTTTTTCACTGTGAAGACTCAATATTTTTGCATACTTGGGTTCCAGTTGCCGAGATGCTGCCCGCACAGCAGGACTGATAACAGAATAAAATATTCCAACCTGCTGTTCTCTCTGTCTGCCTTCTCTTGCAGTCAGTGATGTTTTAGTTTTGACAACTTGAAGAAGGGCAAGAACCAGAGAATTCCACCTTTTTGTGTGCAGACAGCACAGTGAAGAAATGTGTACAGGGCTGCCCTGTGCTAGGTGCTGGGCAGCTGCTCGGGAGAGACCTGATGGCAGTGGTCAGTTCTGCCTGTGCTTTGTGGCAGATCGTGGAAGGGATGTGCTGATGCTCAGTGGAGGTTTATGTGTGCAGAACACCAAGGCCAGTGCCTCTGTCGTCTATTGTTATGACTTACTGAGTACTTGGCAGTGCAGGATGTGTGGGCAGTGTCATGGAATTGCAGCTCTTCCTGGACACAAGGCAATTATTAAGTTAAAAAAAATAGCATACACAATAGACAAAAGGTCTCTTTAGCTTTGGTTCGACATCAGCGTGGCCTCGGCTGCCGGGAGCCGTGCTCTGGATTGCCGGACAGTGCACAAAGACATCTAGTGGTCAAGCGAGCTACTGCGAGTTAGACACGGGTAGGAGAGATGCCCACCCTGGAGAGGGATGTCTGTGCTCTTCTGAAGAATCGCCATGTGCAGGTGCATCAAAGCATTGTCCGTAGTATTATATGATGGGTAAGAATATGTTTACTAAAAGAAGAAGTCATTCTTAACATTTACACTGGAAGCTTTTTGATCAAACTCAAGTTCAATATTAGATCTAAGAAGAGCAGTCAGGTCACAGCAATTCAAATTCCTGCTATATTAAAGAAATGTTCTGTGCAAATGGAAATGTTTATATACAGAGTTTTCTTTCCCCCTACCCCCAAGAAATTTGGAGAGGGAAATATTACCTTCTGTTAAATGACATGAAACTAGTATTTCCCTTAAGAGTTCTGGAAGTTAGGAGCAGTGTCACGTAGCCAAACAGAAAAGGACGGGGAAAAGAAAGCTGCCTGGCCTTTTAGCTGCCTTGTCCAAGAAGGTGATTAAACGAAAGTACAATAAATGCTTTAAAAGGTCATTTTCACCTCCCAGCCCTTGCAGACAGATACATGTATTTAAATATTGAAGCAGTTTCCCACAACCACCTGGAAGTATTAGCTGCTTTCATCCTAGCTAGATCCATGGGAAACCCCACTCACGCATCACCCAGTCTGCTTTGTCTCATGAATATGTGCCATCAACTAAAGCAGACTGGGGAGAACACAGGTGCCTGTTGGCTCTGTAGGTACCAACCGTGCCACAGGATGGAAGCACAAGTGAGGGATCTCTGAGCAGGTGATGCTGTGACAAAATTGATGTGTGTGCAGCAAGGCTGAGCTGGGGGATTGTCAGGCAAATGCTGCAGCCTCACCAGGCCAGATGGGAGACCTGTGGGGGAAGAAGGCAGCTGCTCTCCAGTGGGATGGTGGAGGTTCAAGCAGATGACTCTGCGGGGTGGTGTGGACCCACTGGGGGCCTGCACTGCTGACCATAGACATTCCGAATAACGGTGTCCTGGATGTCCTGGCAAAGACCCATCCTGGGTAGGTCTCACCTCAAACTCAAGGAAAAGTGTTGCCCACGGGAAGGCAGAAGAGGAGGATTTATACAAAAAGGTGAAAACAACAGCTAACAGATAACTTCTTCTATCCTCTCAACTCTGGCTCAGGCACCTCAGTGTGTGTGTGGGACATAACACTAAAATAGCCTTATTAGACCTTTTCCTCACCTTAGTTCCCTCTTTGCAGTCAGATGCCAACCTGGGTTCATTCTCACCCAGATCCCAGTAATTCACGACTCTTTCCTATCACACACAGTATCACACAGTGTCATGAGGTTGGAAAGGACCTCTGAGATCATCAAGTCCAAACTATAACCCAACACTAACACCAACACCAACACCAACCATCATCTAAACCATGGCACTCAGTGCCTCATCCAGTCTCCCCTTAAACACCTCCAGGGTCAGTGACTCCACCACCTCCCTGGGCAGCCCATTCCAATGACCAATCTCCCTTTCAGTGAAGAACTTTTTCCTAACATCAAGCCTAAACTTTCCCTGACGAAGCTTGAGTCCATGCCCTCTAGTTCTGTCACTGGTCATCCAAGAGAAGAGACCAACCCCTGACCGACTACAACCTCCTTTTAGGTAGTTGTAGAGGGCAATGAGGTCTCCCCTGAGCCTCCTCTTCTTTAGACTAAACAGCCCCAACTCCCTCAGTCGCTCCTCATAGGGCTTGTGCTCCAACCCCACTGTACACAACTGTACACAAGAAGGCCAATGGCATCCTGGCCTGCATCAGGAATAGTGTAGTGAACAGGACCAGAGAAGTTATCGTCCCCCTGTACTCGGCACTGGTCAGGCCTCATCTTGAATATCGTGTCCAGTTCTGGGCCCCCCAGTTTGGGAAAGATGTTAGGATACTGGAATGTGTTCAGAGGAGGGCAACGAAGATGGTGAAGGGGCTGGGGCACAAGTCCTATGAGGAGCGACTGAGGGAGTTGGGGCTGTTTAGTCTAAAGGAGAGACCTCATTGCTCTCTACAACTCCCTAAAAAGAGGTTGTAGTCGGGCAAGGGTTGGTCTCTTCTCTTGGATGACCAGTGACAGAACTAGAGGGCATGGACTCAAGCTTCGTCAGGGAAAGTTTAGGCTTGATGTTAGGAAAAAGTTCTTCACTGAAAGGGAGATTGGTCATTGGAATGGGCTGCCCAGGGAGGTGGTGGAGTCACTGACCCTGGAGGTGTTTAAAGGGAGACTGGATGAGGCACTGAGTGCCATGGTTTAGATGATGGTTGGTGTTGGTGTTGGTGTTAGTGTTGGGTTATAGTTTGGACTTGATGATCTCAGAGGTCCTTTCCAACCTTATGACACTGTGATAATACTCAAGATGAGAGTCGCAAAGTCTCCCCTCCAGTGCAGGGGGACTGAAGTGGGCCAATCCAGACTTGTCTTCTCTCGCACCAGCCCATGGAGCCTCAGGAGATATCTCCTGCCCTTCACTCCCAGATTATCCCCTACCTCGGTGCCACCTCAGCTCTATGGGCTTTTCTTGCAGGGAGTCTGCCACCACGTCTTGGTCACAACTCAGAGATCTTTTCTCAAATTTTGGCACCTCATCAGGGGAAGATGGGGTGTTTCACAGGGCAGGGCTGGCTGACATACTTTCCTAATTCTAAGGCATTTTTCTCTGTCCCTATCCATTCTTTGAAAATACAACTATTTTATGCTGTTTCCTGTCCAAGATTCAGGTTTCTGAGAGAAATGAAATGGCTTCCTTTTTTTTTTTCCTTCTTTCAGGTTTTGATCTATTCTGCTAATGTCTGCTTTCCCTGGGTGGTCTCTCCATTTCTCTCTTCTAATGGAAGGAAGAAATTAAAGAAGAGAGGATCAAGGAAACGAATGGAAACCAAGTTTCTGTCAGGTTTGGAGTTCATTTTTGCACGAGTGCCATCCACAGTAACTACCATAAAATTATGCTCCTCAAGTGAAAATTGTGGTTTTATTTGATACTTTTTTAAAAGATATTTTCTTTCCATGGAGGCTTTTCTTGTTGTTGTGGGCAGGAAGGGACACTTCCAATAACAACATGTCTGATGGTCTATTTTCAAGCCATTCAATTTTATTGTGTATTTAACCCAGTGAGTGTCTCATGGTTTTAGATCATGCTGTAGAGCACATCTCTGCTCCTCATGCAGCATCTCTTACTGGGGTGTTTGCTGGGGTAGACCTTTCTAGTCATTTCACTTCATCTAAACCAGAAGATCAGCAGATAGTCGTGCCTCCCCACTGTTGCTACCATCACCACTACCACCACCACCTGATCTTGCTTCTAGCCCTTGGACAGGACTTCAGCAGATGCAAACCATTCTCAGGGTCCCTATAGCCACCTTTGTTTATGTCACCAGAACCAGATATTCGGTAATGTTTGTGCTAGAAATCTCCAGCTACTATTGCTGTGTTTGGGGGCTCTAAAATTCTTTGTTTCTCTTAGAATAAGTATGTTACAGCAGGAAGCAGACCCTATTTTTCAGGCAGGAAAGTCCACACGAGCCTTACTGTTCAATCACTAATCACGACATGCACTGGCAATGTGCCTGCTGGTGTACAAGGCTTTTGAGGCAAATAGATGATTTCTCCTTGAGCTGAAGGATTAATATTCATTCAGCAGCAGCAACAAATGCTACTTCCCTCCATAAGCCAAGAGACTGCTTAGCTTCTCCACAGTCACCCCCCTTCCTCAGTCTGAGGGTATTACCTTAAGTGTGCCTGGCAGCAGTAAAATATAGTTGTTTTTTAACTTAAATGGCTCATAACTTATCGGTAATGGAAACCCCACTATTGTTTGCATGACTATTAAACCCATCACTTCCCATGACAGCTGCTGGAGCAAGTTTTCACTTACCCCAGCCCAGCTTCAGAACGAAAAAGAAAACATCTGAGAATATCATTGCTGAGGACGTCCTAAACCAATCCATTAAATCTGCCTGATATTCAGGCTGCTCACAGTGAATTAGGTGCCCAGTACTCCCGAGGGGCTGGGGTGTATTTTGGGCACAAATGCTTATTCCCACGGTTCTTTCAGCAGATAGCAACAGTGAGAGCCAAGTGGCTGGAGCAGCCAAATATTAAATCTCCCCCGTGGACTGGGAGATGACACCTTTGCTTTTCTACTTTTACTCTCCTCTGTCATGTAGTGTTCTGAGGCTCTCCTCTGGCTGGTGTGTGGCTGAGGACAGCATGAAGGACACCTGTATTTTGGAGGATGCTCGTGAGAGGCTGAATGAGGCTCCTCAGTCGTTCAGACAACTGCCTAAAAACCATCTTGTTGGCACCTGGTACGAAGGGAGGACCTGCTTTTGCCCAACACCTTCTCCTTTTTGTACTCAGTGGGGGTGAGGTAGCTGCTAGTTCTAAGGATTATTGCCATTTATTTTTGCTGACTCAAAGCACTTTACAGCTCGTTCTGAATCATCTGTCTTCCTTCTCCAAAAGAAACTGCAGGTCTGGGCATCTGGTGGAGGTGTCTGGAGATCAGGAGTTAAATTAGTTGCCTAGTGTCACTGCCCTCAGCTTGTTTTACATGATTAGGACAAAACTCCCCATGGTTTTGGATGTAATAAGAAAAAAAAAAAAGAAACAAGAGCCTCTGGAGGGTAGAAATATGAACTGGGTTAGTGCTTAATTAAGTTGCCTATTAACAGTTGTGTAGTGGCCTGGAAGAATTTTAATGTACCAATTAAAGAACGGAGCTATCTCCTCAGCTTTCCACCACCTCTGGGGATGCTGTCAAGAATGTGAAGTTTGCAGATCAAGTGCTGTTTATTTTGCTTCTTCCAGCTTGTTATAATTGTTCTAAATCTGGAATGTGGTGGATGCCCATGGACACATTGGCTTCTGTGAGGCAATGGAGTGACAGCAGTCTGGTGAAGGCTAGCAGGGGAAAGAACTGAAACCATAATGCCATCTCACTCCATAAAAACCCTCCTGTTTCTTACAGTTTCTCTGCATCACTCCATGAGGAGGAGGGGGTTTGGCAGCTGCAACGTGGCTCCATTCTGATGATGGGGTGCATTGGTTTGGCGCATACAACTGGGACAACTGGTGTGGGCTTGCAACACATATTTGGAAGGAACTTGCTGAGTTATCCTGCCTGTTCGCTGTCTGTCCCATGCCTGTGTTGCATCACCATTCAGGACCTTTCCTGACTCCATTATGAGCTGCAGGGATGGGGGTCCCTCTCAGAGAGCATGGCTGCTCTGATGACAAGGAACTTTCTGATTTACAACCAGACAGCATTTCAGGCCATTTCAGAGCCATTTGCTCAAATTGTTCTCTCTCCCTATTTGCTTATCCCCCTGAACATGCTGCTGAGGAGTGGTTGTACCTGCTTCTGACCAGCCCCAGCAAGCTGACCTTGTGTCATCACTGCATCTCAGCCCCTGCTTATCCTTCTTACTATAGGAGAAACTCATGAGAGACTTATTAGCAAAATACAGACTAGATATAAGGAAGAAATTTTTTACCATGAGGGTGGTGAAACAGTGGAACAGGCTGCCCAGAGAGATGCCCACCCCTGGAAACATTCAGGTCATGTTGTATGGGGCTTTCAGCAACCTGATCTAGTTGAAGGCATTCCTGCTCATTGCAGGAGAATTGGACTGGATTATCCTTTCCAACCCAAACTATTCTAAAATTCTGTGATTCTGTGAAAATCAAAAAGGCTTTAACCATCACATTCCTTGAGAGTTGTTTGTTTGGAAGAAAAGGAAGAAATTTAATCGCAGGGTTATGGTCTTGGATACATGTAACGCATCTTGAATTTGGGCAAGCCAAGCTCAGGCACAATGCCCTACAAAGAAAAGACTGAGCAGAATGGGTAGACAAAACCTCATTCTCTCATGGAGAAGGGGGTCAAGGAGAACAAAACCACCTGTTGACTCTTGTCCAAACATCACATAATCTGAACCTCTCCACGGTGTCTCTTAAAGGAGAGGAAGGATGTGGGAGGAAAGAGGAGCTTGGCCAGGATGAGCCAAAGGGCAGTTGGATCACTTCAACCCTCATCAAGACTGCAGACTGGTAGGTCTTCTGCAGGCAGCCTCTTGCTGTGGGCAGGAAACAAACAACTTTCCTGCCACAGCCTTTTTCATTGGGCTTGGTCAGTGGACAGGGACCCAGGCAGAAAGCTCTGAAGGAGCTTTGCGTTGAACAACCCTGCTGATGGACTTCAGCATTGTTTCTCTTATGCCAGCTGCTGAAGCAAAGGCTGCAGGTAGCAGGTAGGAGAGGCAATAGTAAGGTTTAGAAACTGGGATCAGAGAAATGTGAAGACAGATCTCTGAACTCCTCTGACAAACCATCAGCCTGATTAAGAGGGGACCCCACATCCCCCCACTCCCAGCCCAGTGCTTGATCCAGGGTGGATGCTAGTGCGCTTAACGCTGACAGTGATCCTGACCACAAATACACAAGGAGCACACAGAGGCAGCAGAGAGCAGGTGAGGTATTATAATATCAATGGATGGAGAGAAACTTTTTTTTTATATAATTTAAATTTGCTATATTTTACTGGCCTGAGGGTTGTTGAAGGCTGTAGGAGAGTTTCATTCCTCAGGTCTGCCCATCATCAGCTCTCCTGGGAGCGGAGGCTTCTGGCGCAGGTTGCTGCCTGGCTCATGTGATTCACCGTCTGCAGAGCAATTTCCACACTCAGATGGTACTTGAAGAAAAAAATCCAATCCCATCCTTCATCCATTTTTCATGTGCCTGCCAGTGGCGTGCTCTGGCTCCTGATATTACAGGATCCTTTTGCCCACAGAGCCTGAAGGTGGGTGTGCTCAGCTGTGTGCCCTTTCTTGAAAGCAGCAGTCTCTGGGGCAGTTTGTACAAGCCAGCAGCCAGGTGAGCACAGAGTCTGGCCCCTTCGTGGAAATCTGCATTGGACTGATCTTTCTTATAAAGCTCCTGAGGCCAGCATTTTGGAAACATTTCCCAAAACCCTCACTTACTGTGTGCTGTCCCTTTGTGCATCCTTTCTTCCACACAGATGCTTCTCTCCCCCCAGCAGTGATGGGGGATTTGGTGAGTGTCCTTTGTTTCCATTTGCATTTGGAACACATCTTCTGATAAATGCCACCACATTCCTCTTGAGGTTTGAATAGAAAATGAGCTAGGGAATTTCAGATGATTGTAGCATTAGCTTAGAGTGCCATGGTCTTCTAGGAGGGGGCTTAAGGAGATTGGAGCAGTTGTGAGAATATCTGTGCTCTAATCCAAACAGGCAGCTTGGTAATGCAAAGCTGAGGAAAGTGTCCTCTTCCTCTTGTCTGGTATTAATATTTAGGGCCAGGCTTCAATTATTCATTCCTTCGGGGTGTGCTTTTATCATCTCAGTGCTACAGAATTACCTGATGCACCTTCTCTGGACACTCAGAAAAGACCTTTTTGTAATATTTGTGAAATTTCAGATCTGAGAGGCCTTTTGCAAGCGAAATACGTGCCATGCCATTAGTCAGAAAAAGAAAATCTTGCTCACCTGCAACTTTTTTAGGACCACAGATTGCTTAGCATTTGTACGTGTACAGGATCTGGCCTTGGCTGGAGATGAGATAACCCAGCACGCCTTGGTTAGAGGTTGGAACTGTTATTTTTTTTTTTTCATACAAGAACAAGAAGCCATCTAATGGTATTAGATAGACCTAGACCAGTCCCAGTACACATCCATGACTCTTGCCACAAACAGCTTGTTTGTCTGAACTGTGGACAAAACAAAGTAAGCTGTGATTAAATACTCCAGTTTATTGACATCTGTGCTGTAAATACCTGACTTGTTAATAGCCCATCTTCCTGCTGGCTGGCAAAGCCTGGCAGTCAGTTTGCTAAAATACAGATAATGAGATTGGATGGTTCTGAGCACAGTTTGATCAAGGCAGGGTCTGGGAAGAATTCCGTTTCATTTGTCAAAATGTTCTTTTTATTTAATTAAGTAAAGTCAACCATGGAATTAGCATTCCCTTTCTCCCTTCAGGATCCTGAGTGCCTGTGGGAGCTCAACACCGCAGCAACATCTGCAATCTCAGAGTTGGTCAAAACAAGGAAAAAAGAGGAAATCTTCTTTTTCTCTGCTTTTGAAAAGATTTTGTAGAGTTATTCTGTTCAAGGCCACAAGACCATTAAAAGTTTTGCTAACTGAAAACCTGTAATAATTATTGAGCCAAAAGAGTCACATCCATCAAACTATTTTCTTTTCATTGATTTAGAAGATATTTTGTAAATACTCAAAATCCTAACTAAATTTAAAAGACTGGATTAAGTTTAAAAAAAAAAATGTTGAAGTTGGGAATTTTCCATTTCGAACTCTTTTGGAAAAAGGCAGTCTGACAATTTTTGAAACTGTATTAAAATATTTTTGACAGAAACCTGAGGAAACCTGGCCCTAATCCCCTGTGCAGTTTGAATTTTGAAGAACTTGAATTTTTCAGATAAGAAAGACAAAACCATAAAAAACCCCTTGAAATAAAACATTTTGCTGAAAAATTCCTGCTGCAATGATTGCATTACAACTATGAAACAGGAGTAGCAGCTAAAATGCATCCAAGTGTGCGTTCACCCTATCAAACAGAGATAATACCTTGTGTTTGCTTTCTGAAGTCAGTGGCAAGAGCCAGGTAACCCGAGAAATGATGTAGCATACTTGTGATTGAAGCGTCCTTTCGGGATTATAGCCTTCTCCATTGATTTGATGAGCAGACAATGCTTCTCTCTCAACCATCTAAGCATGTGATTATAGCTAGGTGGAAAAAATAAGCCAGTGTTCAAGTGACAAGAGTCAGGAGTACCATGCAAACTTCTCCTTTGCTTCAGGCAACAGTTCCCACTTAGGACCTTCACTGCACTCCCTCTGGGTACAATGCTGTGTTACCACTTCTGAAGTGCTTGCACCATTTACAAAGCTCTCAACTATTCAGATTTAAAAAAGTGTTTCAAATCCAGGATCAATGGCACTGAGCAGCTCTGAATCAATTGGATTTTTAACATGGCTGAGCCAGATGAGCAGTTTGAAAAATGACATTAGTGGCAAGCAGCTGATCGGGCATCGCTGCTGATGCTGAGACTGCTGTGGTATCTGCAGGTGGGCAGCACCATATGCCAGTACAGACGAGTAAGCAAACTGCATCCCACCTCTGCTATCCACAGCCCAGCTATGGGAACACAGGTTTCTTCTAACTTCTTATATAGATTTTGGCAAAAGAGTTTAAGAGGGCTCGCCACCTGGGGCAGAGACATCAGGTGCTGCTACCATCTTTGGGTTTCCCAAAGGAGAATGAGAGTAAGGGCTTCCACTTCACAAAGCCGATAAGCATTGATGGTTTTGCATTTCCTTCACTGAAGGTCATGGGTAAAAGTACCTGTGTGCCTTGTAAAGCATAGGATGTGATAGAGATGTCTCATGGAGTTAAGCGCTGCTTGTTTGTCAGATGGCATTGCCCTGCTTCTGCTGCAAAGCAGAGGCGACAGGAGGCAGGCGCATGGGCCATTGCTTAAAAAATAGCCCCTCTCCACAAGTACACTGTTTAGAGACACATTTTATTATTACCACAGGAGCAAAGTTAGTTGTTTCTATAACACCCCGTTGTGCGTTTGCCCCACAGCAGCCAGTGAGTCAGTAGCACAAGCTCCATCCTGGGCAGGAAGCAATAGATAAGACTGTCACTATTTTAGGATAACCAGCCCATGACGAAGCACAGGCTGAAATGTAACATCTTCTGCAAAAAAACTCCCCTGAAAGCATTGTTAGCTGTGATAGCTTGAGCAGCCTGATGGAGAGATACCCAGCTCCCTCGATCTTCCCTGCAGGGGCTTTCCACCAAAAGCTGCAAACCCATTTTATATTAAAGGCTCAGCATAGCTACAAGGAGGCATAGGCCGGACTCAGGTTTTAATTGTGAAATATCAACAGAGACAGCTTTTCTGCATGCTGCCTCTTGCTCCTGCAGCACTGCTTATAATTTCTTATCAGCCCTGGATTCTGCAAGCAAGCCCAGCTGAGTGCCAGCAATGTGCTGGCATTAAAATGTGGGCACCTTGGGCCCCGAGATGGGAGCAGAGAGCAGGAATGTTAACTGGCAGTAAAAGCTGACAACCAGAAATTAATGTTGCTTTTAACTACCTACTTCCAGTAAAAATAAACCTGGTATCCTACCAGGCTTAGGTGTAAAATCATACAGATCTTGCTTTAATCATCAGTGGAGCACACTGTGCTTTTTGCTGCTATCTTGGGGAGAATGGCATAGCGCCTGTCTGGCTCATTAAACATGACGTGGGCTGAAAAATGGAGATTATGTGAATCCAGCACTCTAGCAAAGGATGTTGGTGCTGTCAAAATGTGGGTGGTCCCCAGAGAATAGCCTTGTCCAGGAGCAACCCACTCGTATAAACGTGGCCGTGCCATTCCTGTGCTGGAACGGTGGTCAGGCTCCAGGGCAGGTCTCGCCCGCTCTCCTCTGCCCGTAGCCCTCATCCTAAGCAGTCTGAGCTGTGTTAAACAGAGCTAGGGCATCCATCTTTTCCTGAGACTGAAGATACAAGGTTATCTTGTAGAATGTGTGAACACAAGGTGTTGTGCACGATCTGGATAAATGACAAAGCTCTTGAAAAAGCAGGAAATTTTTTTATAGAGGCAGAAGGTTGGGCTAATAGCACAAAGGAGGCTTTCTAGAAGAAGGTGTTGTGACTCCATTTATTCAGTTTTCACTTGATCACAGGTCAGATAGTCGTTGATGGTTGAAATATCTGGGACACAGTTAGACCTGCAGAAGAAGAGGATGGTTTCCCAAAGTGGGGTGGAGGAATTGTAAAAATCCAGAAAAGATCCAGATACTGAAACAAGAGAAGTTACCCAAAGACACTAGAAATGCAGCTGAATCACAACTAACAGGCAGTAGTGATGGTTCCCATCAACTTTAAAAAACAATGCAAGTGAGCTTTATGCTGTCAGAGTCAAGCATTTAGAAGTGCATTTCATAATCATAGAATTTTTAATACAAGCATTCCCACCATTAATAACAGTCTGCCTGCCATTAAAAATTGAACTGCAGATGCGTGATCTGCTGGCTTTGAAACATCAGCAAATTTAGTTTTAATCTGCTGCAAAGCTGGCATAGTCACTGTAAGGATGTTTTGCATTCAGTGCACTTATTGACATGAGAAAATCAGCATGCATTAATTTAAAGTGATTAATTCAGAAACATGCAAATGTGAAGTTTGGAAGGAAGCACACAAACCATGTGTTGCAGAACTGAAGAAGGGTTCCTGTGTTTCCCATCACCTCCCAGCAAGCCTTCCATGCCCAGGGACAGAGAACATGGTCTGAAGCAATAAATAAAGGATCCAGGACGGGTTTGGTGCTGGCATTCGGTGACCTGGGTGGCAGAAACCCAGGAAGAAGGGATACAAATAGGTGGCAGTGGGCAGTGAGTTAGATATGAGATCTTGGCCAGGTGGGTCAGTGGAGTCCAGAGTTTTCACGCACAAGAGGCCTGAAACAAATCCTACCCAAAGACAGTGCAGGGGAGATTCTTGTGTGAGCAAGCCAGCGTGACCTCTTCCTGCTCTGTTCATTGTATATTGAATAAGACTCTCAGCTATCCATGACATTTTCACACCACTTGACAGTGTGAAAGTGCTTTTTAAAGAGAGGGAACAGCTCAGAGAGAAGAACCTTCCCACAGCCCTCATTGTTTGCCAGAGAAGAGTCAAGGGACCTATGCGAGCTCTGCCCTAGTGAATGGGGCAGGAGCAAAATCAAGCCAAGCACAAATTGCTCTTCTATTAGCACCTGTCTCCCAGGCTCAGGATGACTTTTGGGAAGAGGACAGCCATAAGGCTTCTCCGTCTCACTGGGGAGCTCCCATAACCCTGCAATAAAGAAACCACTGTAGTGATTTGTTGCCCCCTTTTGAGAACCAAACATTAGCTTAGTCTGTAATATACACATCCCAGCTGGCAAAGAAAAACAAGATCACTAAGACAATAGAAACAGTGAGTATACAGATAAACATGAAAAAAATTAGTCAGATATGCATTCACATTTTATGCATTTACTGGAATAAAACCTCAAGTCCATAATATTAAATCAGAATGTCAAAGAGATAGCTTATGCTAATTTAATTAAAGGCAGCATCCTGGTGCACATGGATAAGGAACCAAATTAATATTGTGCACCACCCACTAATTTTGCCTGCAATGAGTGTGCTGATTCTGGGATGTCCTGATGTGCTCATGGCTCTATTTGTTTTTATGGATGGGATGAGTAGCCCCCCACTGCTCTACCTATATCAGGCAGGGTCAAATTTTGTGCTTTTCAGTCCCAAAGTTGACAAACTGTGTGTAAATGCCATCTCTGGGCACCAATTCATCTACCTGTGCTAGAATTGGGAATCTTTGCTTCCCGTGGTGGAAGAGAGATTTCTCAAGAAAGCCTGAAGTGCAGTGAACATCCCTCCATCCTATCCCTAAGTATTAAACAGGACTGAACTCTTCTGGAAAATAAATCAACTTGTTAATGAAGTTTGAGGCATCATAAAGGTACCATAATCCTTCAGCTTCACAATCTGTATGTTTATACCCTGATTTTGTTTTGGGCATATTCTCTTCTTTTGTGTGAGGGAAAAATCATCCTCCAAGAGCTATAGTAGAGCATGATTTTGAAAAATTTGACCTTTGTGTTGTTTCCACAAAGGAGCTTCACCAGCTGGCTGGCAGAGCCTGGAGATGGAGACATCTGTCTGCCATTTGGGTGGAGAGAGACATCCAGCCACTGATCTCTTCCCTTCCAGCCATGTCCTCCCACTCCTGGCAATGAAATGACAAGAGTGGATGTCGCTGTTATTTATACAATGGGACATCTTAAATCCTCAAAGCAGAAACAAACACCTTGCCTCATTACCTGCTGGACCTTGGCAAAAGTTAGCTGACCCTTGTCTCTGGACCCAGCTCAAACCTCAGCCAAGCTAATGTGAGTTTTGACAGATCTGAAAGGGGTATGGATCAAATACTTTTGTTGCTCTAGAGTCGGATGCAGAAAAGAGCTTATGGCTTCTTTGTACAATGCATTGTGATGTGCTGAATTTGGCAAGTGTGTTGAAGTTCCTCAAAGCATCTTGATAGCACCAAAGTACCAGACATTTTCTGAAATGCTAAGTCCCTGCTGCTTTGCCTTTGGCATGGCAGTGCTTGTGAAACAAACTTCAGTTCTTCTTCCCAGCTTGGGCTGGGAAGAGGGAGAATAGGCAACTAAAACATTGTTGGGTAAAATCTGGAGTCAGTGCATAATATTGGTTTCACACTTATATCTTCAAATTGTCTTGCAAGAATCTGTTTGGATGATCTTGCTCCCTGCAAATCAGGCAAGGAGCCTGGGTCCCTTGTGGATGGAGTGTTGAAGTTTGGGGCTGAATCTTTAGCCTAATTTGAGCCTATCAGAATCAAAATCAGTCTGTCTATCTGTCTGCTTCAGTGAGGCACTGGCTGTCCGCTCCAAAGTGGCTGGTGGTTAAAGATGCCAAGAAAGCAGAGAGCTTCATTACTAACTGAGAATTGTGGAGGGAAATGCATCTCTGAAGGTATGGGCATTGCTTTGCTGGGGACTAAGGCTCTTATTATAACCAGGACTGGATGTGGTTTTAATGTGAAGAAAGTAAAATAGGAATAAATTGAAGCATAAAATTTCTACTTAATGCTCTTTTTTTTTTTTTTTTTTTTTTTTTTTCCCAAGTAGAAGAAGCTCTGAGCACCAGCAGAGTGAATGGGCAAAGGAGCTCTAAGACTGCAGTTATATCTTCTGCTGGTAAGTAATAAGAGCAATATTCACTGGATGGCTCTTGTAGCTCCTCACTGTTAGGCTGAAAATGGCATATGGAGTGTGTGAGTGCCTCTGCAAAGAAAACTGGTTATAGGCAGAGGTCTGCATTCTGCAACAGACTGAGACACTTGGTCACAAGGCCAGCTCTTCCCATTAGCTGTGAACAGACACAGAATAGTTATCGTGGAGCAGAGCTATGCAGTCCCACTCAAGGTGACAAGACTAAGCTCTTTGAGAGTCCAGCTGTCAGCGAGAAAGAGGGAGCATTGCCACCATCTCTGATATTCAGACAAGATTTTCTAGAGTGTGTCAGTAATGAAACACAAGCAAGTCTACTTATGTGGTGTGTATAAGAGATGCTTCAACAGAATTTGCTGAGCCACCTTCCTCACTGGTTTCTAAACACCTTGCTGCTCCCTCGTAGCACTGGCAGAAAGTTAGCACACTGCCCTCTGAGAGGGTGCAACTTGAAACATCTCTATTCTGCAGATAGAAGAGCCGAGAGGCAGACTCTTCCATTAAAGCAGAGCTTCTCAGATGATAAACACCTGCTTATGAGAGCTGGGAAAACTAAGATGCCAAACCAAGCATAAAATCTGCAATAGTTAGGAATTGGATTTGCACTTAGTTCTGCTTCCTGCTAAAGGGTACGAATGAGGCAAATTAATAACTTGCCTGCCTAAGGAGTATGCAATGTCAGACCCCCAGAGGTGTTGGAGCAACTGCTCTCACCTCTTGAAATTTCCCACTGGCTACCATATATTCTTTTATCATCACACTTTAAAGTGAAAACGCTCTGCATTTTTCTCTATGATTTTATTGCAGAACATGACTTGGGAATGACCTGAATTGGAAAGTCTAACAGATTGCTTTTTCTAAAGGCTCTTAAGGGAAAAAAGCAGACATGGCCCTCTGTTAAATTACACCTGTGTTGAAGTAATGCATTGCCACCGCTGCTGACAGCATCGCAGCACTGCACCTGGCTAAACGAGCATGAATGGAGGACTGGGACCAGCATCACATTATTTTCCACTTAGCAGAGTTGCTGGTGTCCCCTGAGCTTTTGAAAAACCTCCTTGCATCTCACACCCTTCCTCCAGGTTTGTCAGGTCCTTAGAGATGTGGATCAACCTTATCTTTAATCTAGTGGTTTGGGGTGTTTAAATGTAAATAGTGGCTAGATTTCAATTTCTAAAGAAGATTTCATTAGTTTGGACTACATCAGTGAAAATGTGCTGCAAGAGACTTGTGAGAAAGGTATTTGAAGCCAGTTAATTGGGTACAAGCTGCTGAACTGCAGTGATTAGAAAAATCAGTTGTGGTCCATCCTCTGCCCACTGCACTAAGATGTTCTATCCTTTCTCTGTTCCTTCTTCTTTCCCCCAAATGCTGCATATGTGGGAGTTGGGCTATGCAACTGTGTCCCTGCTCTCCATGTCAATGGGAGGGACTATTGATCCATTTTCTTAAGCCCGGGGAGGAGTAGTATTTCTTATTTGTAAAAGATCAGACTCTATTAAAAGATAGGTTATATGGCAGACTGAAAAGCCTGAGCGTGAGCAGTGCCTTGTTTTACATTTGTGATGTGACCTGCTGACCCCCACCATGCTCTGAGGTGGAGAGGAAGGATGTTGTGAGGCTGCACTACAAACCTGCACCGCTATAGGGGACGACCCCTACAACCCCTGGCATGAGGTTTTATAGCACCGACCTGGTGCGATGCTGCCTGACCCAATGGGAATATTTCCCTGCAAACGTTCAGGACCAGGGGCTCTGAGCAACTGGATAGAGTTGAAGTTGTCCCTGCTCGTTGTGGAGGGGTTGAACCAGGTGACCTTTAAGGGTCTTTTCCAACCCAATTGTTGTATGGTTCGGTAATTCCTTGAAGCGTGCACCACCACGGGCTAACATCCCATGCAGCTGCTGGTTTGTAGCCCGGCTGAATATGAGCCAGCAGTGTGCCCACGTGGCCAAGAAGGCCAATGGTATCTTGGCCTGTAGCAAAACCAGCGCGGCCAGCAGGACCAGGGAGGTGATTGTGCCCCTGTACTCTGCACTCGTGAGGCCACACCTCGAGCTGTGTTCAGTTCTGGGCCCCTCAGTACAAGGACAATTGAGATGTTGGAGCGCGTCTAGAGAAGGACAATGAGGCTAGGGAAGGGGCTGGAGAACAAGTCCTATGAGGAACAGCTGAGGGAACTGGGGTTGTTTAGTTTAGAGAAGAGGAGGCTGAGGGGAAACCTTATCGCTGTCTACTGGCTGCCTAAAAGAAGGCTGTGGCAGAGGAGTGTTGGTCTCTTCTCTCAAGTGACAGGTGACAGGACAAGGGGAAATGGCCATACGTTGCACCAGGGGACGTTCACACAGGATATTAGAAAGAATTTCTTTACTGAAAGGGTGGTCAGGCACTGGAACAGCTGCCCAGGGAAGCGGTTGACTCACCATCCCTGGGGATGTTTAAAAAATGGGTAGATGAGTTTTTGAGGGACGTGGTTTAGCGCATGATGGGTGCAGTTGGAGTCGATGGTCTCAAAAGCCTTTTCCAGCCAGAGGATTTTATGACTCTGGGCTCCCACTGGCTGCTGCAACGTGGTGTAAGGGCATCCCGGGAAGGATGTGCGCCCGGCTGGGGCATCCAGCGGGGCAGGGCGCTGGGGAACGGGCTCTCCGGAGACAAACCTGCCCAAGTGTCGGAGGGCTGTTAGTTCTCGGCAAAGAAAGAGCGGGAGCAGCCCCTACTCCGCTCCCAGCCGCTGCCTTTTCCCATCAGCAGAGGGACCCCTCGGACTGACCATGGGATCCCCCAACACTGCTCAGCTGGGAACTGGTGGCAAGTTGCGGAGAGCCTTGCTGGGCGCTCCCCAGAAACTCCTGTAAGCTCGGGCTTGATAGTAATAAAAAAGATGATGACACGAGCGAGTAGAAAAGAGCCTACTTGGCGTGGAGATGTTAAACAAGCCGGATTCTCCTCCTTTCCTTTGGCCCTGCCCTGGCGTGTGGCCATTAGGAAAATCTGCTGATAATTGTGCAATGATGCAATGTGTCTGAGAGCATTGCAGGAACTCAGCATAAATCATCTGCTCTCTACCAGGACAACTTAGCGTGGAAAAGAGCTTAGGTTAAAGTAAAAAAAAAAAAAAAAAACAAAACGGAAAGAAGAAAATAATCAACTGTTTCCCATAACCTGCAGTTTACTTGACACTTTTGCTGTCAACAACAGAGGCTTTGGTAAAATTAAGGCCTGTTGCCACAAAACTTGTACTGTAATAGTCTTGTTCATAGTTTTTTGGGCACTAAGGCACAAACTGGGTGTGAATATGTGTGGTTTTAGGTGAGAACAATTTGGTGTCTTTTCTTGGGGGGACATCATGTATCTCTACATATGCTGGTGACTCAGCCTTAGAGTGTGAGCATCATTCTCCCCTCCATTCTTCCCCTCCAAAAAGAGTGAAATCCCCATGGATTTTTCTTGACAGAGTCATGAGGGTAATAAATTAGTAATATGAAAAAAGCAGAGCAACCAAAGGGCATCTGCTACATCCTTAGAAACTGCCCGGCTCCACTATGCTAAAAGCTGCAGTTATTAATGTAACAGACAACTCAGTTGATTTGAAACCTTGTGAAGTCAACTGCAACATTTTTTTTTTTACCCTTTTCAGGGCTAAAATTTCATTTAGGTCCTTGCAGAGAACAGTTTTCCTCAAAGTGAGTGCAGCTCCTGGGTTTGAAGGAGGACATGAACTCCCCGGCCTCAGCTCACTTGAAGGGAACGGCACTTTGGAGGGGAGTTTTCTGAGCATCCACGCTTGCAGTACAGTATGGGAGCTCCCTGGATACCTCTATAAATTCTGCAATTGAAAATGTTTCAGAAAGTTCTTGTCTTTCTGCTGTCCTTTAGAAACTACCAGCTGGACTTTTTACTGCCCTGATCAAGATTTTTTTGGTAAATCAAACACTTTTTTTCTGTTTGTCACTCTTTTATTTTTTTGCAAAGGATTTTTTTCTTAATTACCAAATTCTGTGCTGCATCTAGGAAGTGTCAAATACAGGTAGACAGACCTTGAGTGAGAAGCTTTATACTCAGCTGAAATGGAAGGACAGATCCTTGCCCAGGCTGCTTCAGTCATCTGTATTCATTGCTTCAATAATCCTTCCTGCAAAGCCAGCCCTATGGCTTCAGTACAGCTGTGTGACTAATTCTTAAGTAATCATTTATTTGGGGCATGTCACCTCTGGATGTGCTATTTCTTGGTCTATAATGGTATGTTTTGAAAGGTGCAAGTTGAAATAATCCGATCAGCATTTCCTGAAGAAGGATGCGATCCCTTCTGCTTTTCTTCTCGTCCCCAGCAGAGTACAAAAAGCAGATGGTGAGCACGTGAAGAGATGGGAATGTGAGTCTCAAGGAGGTGAGGCGTGTCAGAAGGGTGATTGCAACGTGAAGTGTAGGCTTGGGAGGAAACACAGGGCAAAATGATGTTGGAAAAGCCTGACTGTTGGAGCTACCTGCTGTAGGGCAGTAGAGTCCCAGGGCACTTTTTGAAGGTGTGGTGGGTGCCATAAAATTTTGTCTCATGCTGGGATGCTTAGTGGCTGGAGTATGAGTGGGCTTCCATGTCTGAGGCTGTGTCATGGCCACACTGTTCTGTATAATTTACATGCAACACAATAATTTCTAGTCCTCCTGAAATATCCAGGTCATGATCCTCCAAGGTGCAGAGTTCTCTCGTGCTGGTCACTCATGAGCATTGGAGGCCTGGAGCGGTGTAGTTGATGTTAGATGCATCTTTTCTGTTACAACCCAGTGTGTTGTGAAGGTCACAGCACAGCCAGTTTTCTTTAACAATGCTGACAAGATGGACAACTAGGAAGAATGCCATATCTGGAGCCAGATCTCATCTCAGAAACCCACATGCCTTCTGAGTGGTTTGCTCTGAACAAAATGCTTCAACTTCCTTGTGCTGTGTAACTCCAGTGGAGAGAGTATTTTCAGTCCAATTCCCTCTGGTTTTGACTTCATGTCTTTTTTCCCGTGTAAGTCAAACCAGGAACTTGGCAGCTTAAAGGGGAGGGTGCCAACAGTCCCTGGGGCTTGTTCCTTGCTCTAGCCTGCATCTCAAGATGTGGTTTGAGTTGTTGGCCTAACTCAGGGAAAATTCAGCCCATTGCAGGACTGGTTGCTATGACACTTTGTAGATCACCGCACCAGGAGCTATTGGTGCAAGGGTAACCTACATTCTGCCTAGTGTCTGATTAGAGCCTTTTTGACAGGAACTCTATGTGTTTGGCATGAATATGGATGATTTGGTCTTCACAAACCAGAAAAATATCTATTCATCCAGTGGTGATAAAGGATAATTCCTGTGGGACAGCTCTGGGGTGATTATGTTTTTTAAAGTACAAGTTAAAAATAAAGCCTTTTTTTATTCATTTCTCTCTTCTGTCGGCAATAATATTTGTCATTTGCATTTTGGTGTATCAATGAAGAATTTCTAGGTGAGATTTGAAAGTCAGAGGAAATGCTTCTAAAGAAACTGCTTCCCACAGAATGAAGAGACGAGTGGGGTATACAAGATGAAGAGATCAAAACTAGACATTTCTAGACAAGGTTGAACATGTGTTCCTGCCCTGCTCACTAAACCTAGGGGGAGTCAATGGGCCATTGGTCAGTTGTCCTGGGGCCATTGCACATAAGACAACTTTGTTAACTTTCAGTCAGCCTTCTTAACACTGCTGCAGTGAAGAAAAAAAAAATCTAGTTCAAATGAGGACCAGGATCTGGATGTCTGGTTCCAGGAGAATTTTTAAGGTGATGCAAATGTTTCTTAAGGCTATTTTTTCGCATTCTAATTCAGACTGCTGTCTAATCCTGTCTAGCATCTGGTGCTTCAGAGAAAGGAAAGGAAGAATGAAATGAAACCTCCCTGTAGACCCAGAACAGTCAAGTAAACTGCAGTTTTTCTTGTCTTAAACAAGATTAGCAATCATTAAAAAAACAACTCACAGAAGATCAGTGCTGGGTTATGTTAATTTCCATGAAGCTGCCAATACGTCCTTATGCTTGAAGTATTTGTTTTCAATGCCTTCTATTAAACATCAGCTCAAAAGGGTCTTCATAGGGACAGTGACATTATGTGATCTGGTTACTTCTCCCAGCTGATGCTGCTACCTATTTTTGGCTTTGCCCTTTGGCTTGCCTTTGGCACTTGAACTGTATTAACTACTAGCAATATGAATTAGTGTACAGGACTGACAGTCTTACAGCCACTCAGACCAGCTCGATATGTGCTGAATAAATAATCAAAGCTACTAACGAGGCTGCGTAATGCTGGGGGCTTGCAGGGAACTTTCTTGCAATGTGGTCGTGAGTGTCACTGCTGTTTGAGAAGAAGAAGGAAAACATAATGTTTGTTACAGCAGAGAGGAAAGACAACTCGAATATTTTCAGTTAAATGAGTAGCAGCTATGGTGTTGTTTAGATTTTCTTGCTACATGATTGAATGTGTTCGTTATTTATGATGGCATTGTTGGACCTGCAGTGGTATGAGGAGAAGGGCAAAAAGATTTTTGTAATGAAAAATAATAATATTTAGGTGTAGCAAAAGCTATTGCCATTACCTAAAACCCCTTTTTTAATTGTTGCCACATAGGTGTCTACATCTGAGGAGTGATCATGCAAGTTGCAAGCAGATCATCTGCTATTTTGCCTGTAGGAATAGTTCACAATATCATTTGCAAGTCATAGGTTTATCTCATCCAGGAAATTCCATGTGTTAAATCAAAGACTATATCAGCTGTGACTTGTAGCAGCCTGTTTCCTACTAGGTGTGCTAAGGAAACTGCTGCCTCTGTGCTTCAGGTTTACCAGGAGAGAGGAAAGAAAGGTGATGCAGAGCTCACAAGTGGTGCTGGGAAAAACCTTTAGCAGTCCTCGGCAGCCTTCACCACTGAAACCTGCTGTCCATCTTTCCAGATGTGATTGTACACTGTATATAGGGCAAGCATTATCAAATTCTACTATCACAAACTGCCCCTGAGCACATCATTCCTCATCCACTCAGCCAGGTAATCTCTTCCTGTACTCAGTTTTGTGCAATCTTGCTGTAGGTCATGACCAGAGGAGGAGGAGTAAGAAGCTCGTCATTTTTTGGCCTGTGCTGCAGCATGTATTTTTAGTCTCTTGGTTTCTCTCTCTCTGTGAACTAAAGGGGAGGGTGGAAAATCTGATTTGATAGAGGTAACTGGAACAGTTTGTCAGGTAAAAGCCTATGGGATCTAAGGGAGAGCAAGAACACTTTAACAGTTCGCTGCAGAAACTTCTCATCACACTTTGAGCACTTCTGAGAATCCTTTCATCCTCCCTGACCTTTCTAAATGCTGAGTTTGGAATTTTTACCCCCCTCTAAAAAAAAAAAATTCATATTGCCCCTTCAGTCAATCTCTTTCGTTTTGCAAAATTGTCCTTCAGTCACAAGGGCTGTCTTCCTTCCTCACCTACCCTGCTGGGAGCCTGCTGCAGTGCTCTGACTACTAAATGCACCTTGGTATCTCCCTGTATTGGGATGGAGCATGTGGCACATGGAACAATAAACTTGGTCCCTTGCAGTCCTGGTCTCCGAGGACCAGGATATCATTTTGTGTGGCTGTACCAGGACATGTTGCCATTGAGAACTCCTTGCACAGCTCAGAAAAGTGAGGCAGAGATAATGATCACTTTAAAAATCCTCAGGCATCTTATGCAGAACTCAATTCATTATGCGCCGGCCTCCAAAATCATTAGTCAGCAGCAGTGACCATTTTTTTCAATTATGGGGTTTAAGAGATTATTGTGTGTCATTACCCCGAGTTATTAATATCTGCATTGCTTCTAAAATGGTGAAATGGGTCAGGTAAGAAGGTGGTACAGCAGCTGCACCCAGGATGACTGGAAGCTGGGAGTGCGACTCTTTCTTTAGTCTTCAGAGTAGAACAGAAAGGAAGACGTGCCCTTGTGTGAAAAATTCAACTCATTCTGCAAGCTTTTTGCTTTCTCTCTCGAGGGGTCAATTAAAGCTTCATGGTATTTCCTGCCACACTGGCAAATAAAGATCTTCATCTCCCCTTCCTTTGATTAACTATGTTGTTATAAACGGACGATGCAGCACAAGCAAGGGAAACTAATATGCTTTTCCCCCTAGACAAGGTCCTTGTAAATGAATCAATTAATTTGAAGCAGTGCACTCCTGTGCCATAAAAGGTGCAAAGCTGGCACACAGCTAAAATCCTGTTGAAGTTTCAGTGTTGTGGGGAGAAGAGTGGCATCAGATATGGGAAGCCACCCCTGTGCACAGGGGCTTCACCTGTGCACTCAGGCATAGGCTGGCTGAAGCTCTTTACTACTGCAGATCCCTCTCCAGTATAAGAGATTTTCTTGGCCTCTTAGTTCCACGAAAAAGGTGCTTGTAGCAGGCATTTAAATTTTTATGAAGTGCTTTCTTTATTATCTTAATAAATCCTTGTTTGGTTTGCAGAATGCATCCCCATTGAAGTTAAGAGTTTATATGAAAATTAAAACAGCACTATATCTTCTTAATTAGACAAATGCACAGATAAAAAGAAACAAATGTCAGCTGGCAGCAGAATTCAGCTTTGCCGGGAGGGCTTTTGTAATTTCTATGTCAAGATCCTTGCAGAGGTTAATGCTGGTGCTACAGGCATTCAAAGGGACAGCAAAACTGTCCCTTATCAGTAGGCAAAACACAGGCACAGCCCATTCTTCTGTGTTGTGTGTCTCAGCCATGCTGAATTATTTACTTCCAGAAATAAGTTGCATAATTATTATCACATAAAAATTAAGCATTTTATTTTTCACAGGTGAACAATCAAGGCTGAGCCCATGAAATCTTTGCTCTGGAGTAATTTTTTAGGCATGCTAACTTACAGGATTAATAGGAGAAAATTGGTGGGAGAAAGTTGAACAATGGATTTTTTTTACTCAGATTGTATTTGGCTTTCAGAACAAAGACATTTCAGAAGCAGGTCATTATTTCTTACATCTCCTAAAGACTGTAGCTGTAAACCAAGGTCAATCAACTGATGCTCACAATGAGACAGCTATTTTTTTTCTTTTTTTAAAGGACAAGAAGAAAATTTTAGCTGAATTGTGGAAATAGTTTTGTTCTAGCTCAGAGCTGGCTGCAGTGTGGACCTCTGGCTACATTGGAACTCTTAGCTACACAGGGCACAGGAATTTCTGGTTCTCATAGTGAAAAATAATGGGAGAAACTACAGGGTTTTAAACTCAGCTCTTGCAGTTGCTGGCTCTGATATCCAGGGTTTTGGTAGTGGGTTTTGTTCTGCGTAACAGTTTGGGATAACTGCTGCTCTGCAGTGCTGCAGAAAGGGTCCTCATCTTCCCTTTTGTGTTGAGGTGGATGGAGACTTGGTAGGAGGCATCAGCCTGGAGATCTACCAAAGTGTTTCAAGATAGATCCTACTTCTTTTGTGAATTTAGCACTACTGGCTGCAGCAGCTACCTCTCCTCTCCTCTCCTCTCCTCTTTTCTTAAGCAGGTCTGTACACATAGGAAAGTACCTGCTTTGACTTTGCAAGGGGAACAGTAGTTCCAAAACCTTGGCTTGCATCATACTGAGTGAGACCTGGCAACGCTGTCATTGCAGTGGCTGGAGTAGGGGTAGAAAGCAGAGGTGGAATCATGCAATATAGAGTTTAAAGTATGCTTTCTATTTACTCTACAGCTTAAAATACTATTCTCAATGAATTCTGCTTAAAAAGTTTTTCATCTTGACTTTCCATGCTCCTTTTAAAACTTTTAAAATTAGGGAATTTGTTCTGCTTTTAAAGGGATCATGACAGACTCAAGGAGACTTTCACACTCATCAGAAACACATTTGAACAGAAACAAGACCATCAAAGCAGAATCCTAGGTCAGGATGATCTTTCTGTCTATAAGAAACTGCAGCTGCAAAATTAAAAGCAGTGCTGTTATTGGCAGAGTAGGAGGAGACTTGAAAACTTCACAGAGCCATGAGATACACTGGTAAATTACCAGCCTTTTCCTGGTACCTCCACAAGCGCTGTAAGTCTGTGGGCACATCTGATTAATCTGCCAATGTCTGGGTGCCCCTTGCGTGGCTGAGTGGGTGAGCAGGAGTTGGTTAATGCTGTGTGTCAGCACAGCGTGGCTACAGGACATGCCATTAGTCTTCGGTGTGCATTTGGGTGACAGCATTAACATACTCGAGGCCATTTTTTTCAGGAAAACAGCTCAGCTCAAATTTGGAAGCACTGAGCTGCAACTGCTTGAGATGTATGTTGGGACTGATCAGCAACTGAACTTATTTGCTGCCTGGGTTACATGACATTCGTCTCCTCTGGGAAAGGCAGGATGGGACCTGCAGGCTTCCTAGGGAGAACAGCCTTTTGGGGGAGAATTGTTCTGCTAGGTACACAGCAGCAGCCAGCATTAGTTATGTTGTGAGTGTATCTTCCAAACACAGAAATCAATTCTGAATATTTTATGGTTTTAATTATACCACCCTGCATGCGATGCAGAGAATCAATTATTAGGCTGCCGGATGCTAATTTTCTTCTAGGGTGAGTTTTTTTTTTCCTCATGCTTTTCCTGCTTTGGATAGCAAAGTATTGGATGCAAGAAGGCGAAAGTTCATGGCAGCACTGAACCAGTGGTTAGGCTCGAAGCAAGGGCTGGCAGAGAAGAAGTCTCCACTCTTTTCCAATAAGACTCAATAGCTGGGCTGTCAGCAACATATGAATTTCAAAGGTTGGGGAGCGAGTATTTATCAGAAAGTTATTCGTATCTGCTGTCAGATAGATTCATCTGCAGGTTGGTCGAAGGATCCTTGGAGTCCCTGGGTCTTGGTCAAACCCCAAGATAGATGGATGAGTGTTCAAGAGCGGTATTTCAGGCCAGAAATGTTGTCTGGCCATTCCATGTCTGGTTTAAAGAAAGAGACCAAACTAGGTGCTGTGATGCGCCACTAGACTCACCCTCAGCAAGCACTGTCAAAGCTTGGCTGTTAGAGCTAAAAGTAGGACTTAGTTTCTAGCAGTGAAACAATAGCAGTAATTTTACAGCTCTCACAGGCAGGGTCTGGACTATCTCTTCATGCTTTCTAAGCTCACCTGCAGGCAAGTCTGTCTATGCTGGCAGGCCTGAGGGTTTGAAAAGTCAGATTTAAGAAACAACCAAGACACTATAAATACAAATCAGAGATTTGACGAAGAGTTTGGCTTTTCCCACCTAAGCCATTTGTCTGCTGCTCCTCTGGTATCCTTTACCAGACAGTATTGATCTTCCCAAGTAATTTATTTGGACAGTCTGCACAATGACACGATACAACAGATGCTGTCTGCTCCAGCGAGTAACGAGTTCAGATATTTTGCTTTGTATACGGATGCAAGAGGTCATTGCCCTCAGGTTCTAAGGTCTTGGCCTGTCGTCACATCAATTCTCATAATGAAACAGGATTGAGCGGACTTTGTCTTAGCATCTTCAAAGGGAGTGTGTCTGGTGGTTGAAGGAACCATATAATCTCTGCTGAGACTGAATTCCAGGTGTCTTGGGCAGCATTTAAGTTTGTTCTGACATTTCCAGATATTAAAATATATCAATACATCTTCAAGGCAACCATGAGCTAGGGGATCAACCAGATAACAGTGCATGCTCTTTACCAATGTATGAGTGCTTGAGATGCTCTCTAAAACAGGTTGATGCTGCATTGTGCTGTTTAAAACATCCGTGTGCTGCCCTTGCAAAGGCTGCATTTCAGAGGATGCTGCTTTCAGCACTTGGCTGAATTCAAAGGAACTGGTTATGGTTGGAAAATAGCTCTCCTTAGTTCCGTAATTTATCAATGACAGAAAGTACACACATTGCACTTATCTTCTTTGTGACTGGATTTATAGTCTGATAAAGTCAATGACAGCCTCTTCATTGACTGAGGAGCTTTAGTTTCTCAGTTACCTCCTAGCACAAAGTATGTTCACTGCCTTTGCAAGTAAAGGGAGAAGAATCCATGTTACACCAGATTATACTCCCTTAAATGGTCCCCATTTATTTTATAGCACTGTTTCCCATAACTATGCTGTCTTAGGAAGTCTATTGTGTCATGATGCAGAAAAGATAGTTCTCTTCTTCTCCAAATAACATCCAAATACTTCTTTCAAATGTATTATTTGTTCTTCCTTCAGTGCAGCAGAAGACTGAATGTGTGCCAGCCCTTAGCAGATCTGCCTTTTTAAGACCTGGCTTCCTTTGTGAGTATTGTTTGTGAAGCAAGGAAATGACACTTTTCTTACATCCTCTCCCATAGCAGGAATTTATTATTTATTAAAACTCTATGTCCTCATACACCTTCATGAACACAGAGAAATTCTGTGTGTAAATCAGGCTTTTCTGATTTAGCTCTTAAAAATCCTCAGCCTTTTTCTTTTTTTTCCAAATTGTATTTGTTCATGAGGTTTTTTACACTCACATGTGAATTTGCTGTGCATTTGGAAGGTGAGTTGAAAAACTTTGAGCGAATAAATCTCTATTAACTTCCAGTTTGAGGTTCTTATCATGTTCACGGTGTCGGTGGGGGGAGACTACAAAGAGTGTCAGCAGAAACCTGGCAAGTTTTCTGAGAAGGAGCCTAAACCAATCTCTTCCTTCCATTCTTCATCTTACCTCCACAGTGCTTGCTGCTTTGGTGTCCATGGGGATGGCTTAGTTATTGTTTCTTTCAAACAGGGAACCAAGGCAAGAGTGTAGTCTGGCAATGTTACTCAGTCCCAGAATCATGTAACTTTTCTTGTTTGCAAAATAAAAGACTGTTTCTCCCTATAACTCTTCCTCCTTGTTCATTGATCTCCTGTTGTGGTACAGCCAGGGGAGAGGAACAGCTGCATTTGCATTACTATAGATTATCTTCTCATATCTTGAAGATTTTCCCATCCCAGCAGAAGATATAATCTCCATCTATGTTTATCTTTAATCTCATCCTATTGCCTGTACTTCCTTATGTGATTTCATTAAGTGTCCTTTATGCTTATCTTGGAGAAATTTAGAAAAACACAGAAAGATCTGTGTAATGAGAAAGTGTGCTCTCAGAGGTATGTAGCAGGTAGGAAAAAATAATAGATTGCAAGATACATGGATAATATTGCTATAGGGGTCAGAATTAAGGTTAATTAAATATCATCATTGTGCATTGTCTTCCCCTTAAGGTGTCTGAGACCATTCTAAGAGAACCACTAACTCTGAACAGCCAAGGTTTCTAATGAATATTTGCCTTGATTTTCCTTGTAACAGGTTTGTTTTTAACTTACCTACATGTACTCTTCATGTATTTTCTATTGAAACTATGCTTAAATTTTCCCAATTCAGTATTACTATTAAATTTTTAATCATATATGGCATGTAAATATTCCTACTTTTTAAGACTAAGTCATCAAAGTGCATATAATCAATTTTTTTCAGTCTTCCTGCAAACATAATATGAATAAAATAGTTTGAAAATTACATGCAGCTGAGTAATGTGGCTCCTACTGAACTAGGCAATTAAATCATCTGAATATGAAGGGCTTGGTTGTATGCAAAAATATATGTTGTAGCATTTCATACATTATACAGGATTTAAGATTAAAAAGAATGTTTTTGCATCTAGATAAAGATCTGAAAATCATCAAGTCTCTTGTTTATAACCTGCATGTTAGTGTCAGAGATATAAATGGATATGAAGTATTCCTTCTGTATGTATGGGCATTTCCTTTCAACATGTCTGCATCTCAGCTTGCTTGAAAACTACTGTTTCATTGCCATGGAAATGAGAAATTACAAGAGTTGATGGAATGATGAATCTCCATTCCTTGAAGAATTTCATTCAAGGCTGGCTGTCTTGGAGACTTATTGTTCTTATTGCAGGAGGAACTAGAGGATGTAGTGACCTATGGCTTTTTTTAAGGCTCTTTTCTGGATTTAATATGATGCCTGTGATGCAAATAGCTTTTTCTTGTACTCAGTCTCAGCTCCTCCTGATGGTACTGAATGTGTCTTTGAGAATGCTTGTAGAATCATAGAATAGTTTGGGTTGGAAGTGACCTTTAAAAGCCATGTAGCAGCAACGAGCAAGAACATCTTCAACTCGGTCATCTTGTTCAGAGCCTTGTCCCAACTGACCTTTAATACATCCTACCACGTCTCTGGACAGCCTGTTCCAGTGTCTCCCCACCCTCATTGTAAAACATTTCTTCCTAGTGTCTAGTCTAAATCTACTCTGTTTTAGTTTAAAACCATTACCCCTTGTCCTATCACAAAAAGCCCTGCTAAAAGGTTTGTCCCTGTCTTTCTTATATGCCCACTGTAAGTACTAAGAGGCTGCAATAAGATCTCCCTGGAGTCTTCTCCAGGCTGAAAAAATCAACTCTCTCAGCCTGTTCTCATAGGAGATGTGTTTCATCCCTCTGAACATTTTTGTGGCCCTTTTCCGGACCTGCTCCCACAGGTCTATATCTTTCCTGTGCTGAGGGCTTCAGTGCTGGGCACTGTACTCCACGAGGGGTCTCAACAGAGTGGAGTAGAGGGGCTGAATGCTTTTGATGCAGCCCTGGACATGCTTGGACTTCTGGACTGCAAGCACACATTGTTGACTCATGTCCAGCTTTACATCCATCAATACTGCCAAGTCCTTATTGTCAGGGATGCTTTCAATCCCTTCATCTTCCATTCTGTATTGATACTGAGAATTGCCCTGATCCAGGTGCAGAACCTTGCATTTGGCCTTGTTGAACCTCATGAGGATCACATAGGTACACTTCCAGAACTTGGTCCAGGCCCCTCTGGATGGCATTTCATCCCTCAGGCATGACGACCACACCACTCAGATGGATGTTATCTGCAGACTTACTGAGGGTGCACTCGATCCCACTGTCTACCTCATTGATGAAGATGTTAAACAGTACTGGTCCCAGTATGGACCCCTGAGGGACACCAGTTGTTACCAAGCTCTACTGGGACATTGAACCATTGACCACTACCCTCTGGATGTAAACATCTAACCAATTTCTGATTTTCCACGCAGTCCACCCATCAAATCCATATCTCTTCACTTTAAAGAGAAGGATGTTGTGTCAAGGCCTTACAGATGTCCAATTTGATGACATCCATAGTTCTTCCCTTGTCCATTGATGAAGTTACTCCTTTGTAGAAGACCACTCTGTCAGTCAGGCAGGACTTGCTCTTGATGAAGCCATGGTGGCTGTCTTGAATCATCTCCCTGTTCTCCACGTGCCTTTAGCTTAGCTTCTAGGAGGTTCTGTTCCATTATCTTCCCAGGCACAGAGGTGAGGCTTACAGGGCGGTAGTTCCCAAGGTCCTCCATTCTAACCTGTATAAAAATGGATGCAACCTCTCCCTTTTTGCAGTCACCAGGGACTTCCCCTGACTGCCATGACTTTTCAAATATCACGGAGAGTGGCTTGGCAACTACATCAGCCAATTTCCTCAGGACTCGAGGATGCATCTCATTGGGTCCCATGAACTTGCGTACGTTCAAGTGGTCACAAGCCTGATCTTCTCTTGCGGTGGGAGGGACCTTTGCTCCCCTAGTCCCTGTCTTGTTGTCCATCCACTTGAGAAGTGTGGGAAGAGAGGTTGCCAGTGAAGACTGAGGCAAAAATCTGTGGAGTACCTCAGTCTACTGCTCGCCCATTGCTACCAGTTTGCCTGTTGTGTTCATCGGTGGGGGAATGCTTTCTTTGACCTTCCTTTTCTGGCTTACATAATTATAACAGCCATTCTTATTATTCTCTGTCTCCCTTTCCAAGTTCAGCTCCAACCATGCCTGGGCCTTCCTGACCCCATTCCTAGACAAGCAGGCAGTATCCATATACTCTTCCCAGGAAGATCCTGTCCCTGCTTGCACTGCCTGTGCTATTCCTTCTTGCCCTTTAGTTTGAGCAACAGGTCTCAACTCAGCCATGCAGTTCTCTTGCCTTGCTTTCCTGATTTCTCACACCTGGGGATCTAGAGCTTCTGCACTCTATGGAATGCATCCTTAAAGCTATGCCAGCTCTGTTCTGCTCCCTTGTCCCCTAGAAAAAATTCCCAGGGGTTCCTATTGACTAACTCCTTGAGGAGACGGGCATTTGCTTTCCTAAAATTTAGCATCCTGACTTAACTTCTTGCCTATCTCATATCCCTCAAGCCTGGTAACTCCCTGATCACTGCAGTTCAGGCTACCTCCAGTCTTGATGTCACAGATTAGCTCACTTGCATTGGTGACCATCAGGTCCAGTATTACCCCTGACACTGACCTGACACTGTTTTGGTTAGAGTTCAGTTGGGGCAATGCTATAGACCTCCATGATATTTTAATTTCTCACTTTCTTCAAATCTTCAAGTAATTGTAGCCTGTATTTGAACTGTGGGACAGGTGATCTACAGAGGTCTCCCAAGTTCTCATCTCTGATTCTCCAAACTGGGGACCCAGCTTGAACATCCCTGCTGGTCTCTGTGCATTTTCAAAAAAACAACCGGTCTGATTTTGCTCTGATTCTTAGTCTTTTAATGAACATCTGTTGCTGACTACTGGTGGAAACCAGAAACTGAGGGAGAAAGGAGAGCAGTCTGACCGTAATGGCATTTATTATATCCACACTGGGAGTTATTCTTGACTGTTTGCATCTTACCACTGTTCATACAGAAAAAGACTGAAAGTTTCTACAGGTCATGACTCATTTCTCCAGCACCATGTGATACTAAAATTCCAGCCCTAATGTGTATAGACCAGATGATGTTCAGCAGTAGAAGGGAAGTGTTCAGTACTTTAAATTTGTAGCTCAACAGCTTCTTGGGTATTAGTACCAGTACTCACCCTTCACATGTAATGTATGTGAAGCAGCGGATTGTCCACTTCGTGTTAATAAGCAGCTGGAGATAAAGAGAGCAAACTGGAAGGGTTCAGCAGGCCAGGGTTCAGCAGGCCACATGATTTAAAAGCCAAGTTGGATGTCCATGTGGCTCTTACACTTTTCCTGCTGCAGTTAACAGAGAGTTAAACTCACTAGAGTTCTTATGTGCCTCACCAGTGCTTGTTACTCATATAACAAAGTCTCTCAAGTCTCTTTTGTTTTGATAAAAAGAAATGTTGTGTTCTACTCCTGTTGAAACAATCTATCAGTTTTGTGGTGTAAAATACAAGAGTACAGATCCTAGACCATTAGTTAAAGACATAAAGAATCACTCCCAAAGTTGTAAACATAAATTTTTGTGAATTATTTTTTTATTGAAGTATGTTCAGTTGATTTACATATAGATTAAACTCTAAATATACCAAAATGTCAGTCTGTTTACATCCTGATGCCTTTACAACAGTGCTTTGTATGGGATGGGTTCAGAGCCAGAGCATTCTCCTCATTGCCTCTAACTAAAATGTTACAGTGGCAAGGGTTAAAAGAGATCCTTACAGACCACAGACATGCTGGGGAAGGCTTTGATTTGTTTGGACTGTGATATGAATTTGTCAGAATTTTAATGTATTTTGCCTGAAAAGTTAATGAGCCTTCCATCTGGAGACATCCAACTGATTACAGGCTCAATTGTTTCTCCTATTGAACAGTTCAGTCCTTTGTTCATATTATGAAAACAACAGCAGCAGAAACTTCTTCTTGTCCGAAGGAGGTAATCTTTGCTGAAGGCTGTTATTCCATGGACTTGTACCCCTGCAGGCGAACACCTAATTTATTTTTGGCTTTGTCTTACTTTCTCTTTAAATTTAATTCTTGGGCATTTTAAAATGCCTCCTCCTTCAAGGTGATCTTTTGGTGGTTCGTGGTTCATCAGCAAGGATGTATAGATAATATTAATATCCTTGTCTTCACTGATGGTGTAGTATAATCTAATAGCTGAGGTACCTGAGGGGTAAGAACAGTGGGATAATTCAGACTGATCAGTTCTAACTAAAATATGATAGCACTGAAGGAGAAAATAAATGTTTATGGAGCAAAAGAAGGCAGAAGGTGCATTTGAAATGTTTGGTTAGTGATATAACACAGAAGGTATATGCCCACAAAAGCTTACAAAAAGACCCTAGCTGTCAAGGAAAAGGATTTGAAATCTGCCATGTGGACTCACTTTTTCCTGATGTAAATCTCTTCTTTCATCTTTCCGTCTTTGTCAGGAAAAAAAAGAAATCAGGTTATGATCTGTCTAAATAAATGTTGTGCACAGCACCTTGGTCTGTGAATTCAGTGTTTGGATCTCTGGGTCATTAAATTGAGGTTGAGTAGAGATGATCACTATACCCTGACTATCCAGAAAGCTTTGCTGCAAGATTTGGAAATCAGAGAGAGTGGAGGAGTTTCCTGAAAATGGAATAACTGATTTGTGAATGTCAGTTTATGTGTTTATTCCTCCATCAGTTTGAGGGCTCAGTTTTTTATGGGCACTTATTTTAGAGAGTAACCACCACAATATTTTCCTTCCTCTCCCTTTTTCCTTTATTCCCATGAGCTGAAGCCTTGAAACCTGTCGGGCATTACCAAGGTCCTCTCCAGTTCAACAGGGGCAGAATGAAATCACTTCTGTGATGAAGTGGGCAGGCCATACGTCAGCCTACTCTGTTGGATGATACCAAGACCACTGAACTATGGATGATAGGCTGTGGTTAGCATTTGCTTTTAAGTCATGAAGTAAAGATTAGAAGATCTGTGCCAGTGATGTAGCAGGATCTAAATCCTGATGAGACAATCAATGTACCTATAGGGTGACGAGGGCATTGGGATCTCTATCATGTTTTGCAGGGATGTGAAAGTGACTTTTGACTTGCTGGGGACTGGAGGAAATGATTCTGTGCAGGCAATAACTACTTTCGAATAGAGGCAAAACAAATCTTCCTTGCTTGGCTAAAACATCCATCTGAGATGGTAGCTCCCTATGCCCAGCTCTTGCAGGCAGCCAGAGAAACGTCCCCAGGTCTTCAAGGCAGATGTGAAATGAAAACTTTCTCCCAAGAGATGATACATTCCCCTTATTAGTTACACTCCGGTGGCCACTGTCAAACACGTATTAATTATTCCTCTGTTTTTTCCTTTTTAGCACTTGCAAGAAGATTTTCCCTTCCATAAGCAGCTCTTTATTGACCAGCAGTTTGTTATCGATTTCTGTATTTGATAAAGAGTATGGTAAATGGGGACATTAAATTACTCTATAGCTCTCACTTTAAAAAATACAAGGGAAAATAGGACACTATAATGTGCTTCGTTAACACACATGTGGTAGAGAGAGAAGCTTTGTTGGAGAGCACTACCTGAAATTTGTCTGTTTTGGTTGCAAACAGACAAAATTTTGTCGCATGTGTGAGCACATATGCATACAGGTACAACACACATATATATATGAAGTGGAGTTTTTCCTCCTGAGAGAACTGGAAGATACTTCTCATTTGAAACCCAAGCCCATTCATACTCCTTTGGATGTAAAATTAATTGTGAAGCCATATTATGATGTTCATTAAGCAGATCTTTAGGAATAGCCCCTCAGGCTGTGTGGTCAGACCAGTCACAAAACATGACGTGGGGATGGTCTTGGGAGTAAATTTAGTTTAGGTGTGTGGAGGTTGGCAGGGCTTGCATGAATTGATGGGAAAGCTGGTATCTCTGCCAGTGATCCTCTCAAAAGGAATGTATGTGCCCTTAGCTGTGTGCTGGAGGCCTGGGAACTGGATCTCCAACCACAGGAAAAGTTGTGACATATGTGATGAGATATACAGTTTTCCAATACCAAAATCAGTGACCTTGAATTTTGAGAGATTTTTAATTTTGGCAGATGTCTTTGGGGGTCTTTCAGATAAACACTTCGTGGTTAAGCATCCTTCCCTGCTAGAAGTAAGTGTAGAGCGTATGTGGTGATTTGCTCCCACTCAGTCTGCTTTGACATACAACAAGCATGAAGTTACAGTAGTTTTGGAACAGGCGTGTGTGGTTATAATCTACTTAGTGAAGGTGAAATCTGGTGTGAGGAGGAAGGCATGGGGGAGGTTCAGTCACTCTGAGAGTAAATATGATACCAGTACCTTTTGTACAGTGGGTAAGATGAGGTGTCTCTTTTTGTCAAATTTCCTTTCACTGTGATTCAAGGTCCAAAGCCTTTCTAAGTGCATCTGGGCTGTGCTTGGTTTTCTGTTTGATTTTGTTTTATCTTCAAACAGAGAGATGAAAATTGGGTCAGGTAGTGTAAATGCAACTAAGCAATCTGCTCGATAGGGGAAGTCAGCTGCAGGACTGAGATGTTGTCTCTGGAGGCACTCTTGAATGCATGTCCCAATAACTCTAGGGCTGGAGAAAGGAAAAAAAAAACATTGCTTTGCCATTTTCTTGATTTCTTCCCTTTTAGTGCTATAGTAAATAGATGTGTTACTCGTGATTTTCCTTGCATACTTGTGTAAGTCAGGGTAAATTGATTGTGAGCTGTGTGGAATCACATGGCAGTGTGGCAGGGGAAATAAGGTATTTCTCCTTCTGTATGCTTTCTGCATCCCACCAGTCACTGGATGCTTGGATGTGGGTTAGAGAACAAGCTGTAGTGACCTGGCTTTGCTGCTGCTGCTCACTTGCCTGCAGAGAGAGCTGGCATGCCTGTTCCCTGACTATGGTGTGCTGGCTGCTATCCAACAGTACGAGCTTCTTAAAGCAGCTGACTTGCTATTGTAGGTACAAACATTTCTAAACAGAACTAAACGATGACCGTGGTCATTTATCCCAGTGGGTCTAAAAAGTGCCTGGCACAGTGCTATTGGAGTAATGACAACAGTAAGAACCTGTCCAGTTCGATGCCTCTGAACAGTGACAGTACTAAACCTGTGGATGTTTGAGCACTTCTCACACTCCTCCTAGCATATGGTGCTTCATTAACTAGCTACTCCCATCCAGTGCTTCATGGCATCTTTCCTCTCTAGGCAGCTACATTTCCACAAACCCCAGAGGTTTCTCTGTGGCAGGCAGTGGAGCAGTTCCTGGTGCTGTGTGAGGAAATATGGGGACCACGATAGCAGACATTTTCCCACTTTGCCATCATCAGGTGAAGTTTGTATGGTGCAAGCTGCTCTGGTGTGGCTCTGCCCCAGAGCACCCTCAGCTGTTTGGGGATGCCGTTCAGGAAGGTCAAAACAGGGCCTAGCAAGAAGAAAATGTTTTTTCCAGGTGACATGTCTCTCCCTGGAGACAATCTCTGTGGTACTGGGTGACCTCAGCTCTAAGCCTGTGAAAGGTGTCTGCACTGTCACATTATGTTGGGATCTGAGCCTCAGGTTTCCCTGTTATCACTTCACTTATGCGCTGGTTTTGCAGTGATGCAACTTGCTGAATCCCTGCCTTTCCCTTGGCATGAATGTTGGAGGCTCAAGAAAGAAAACAAAAGCCCATCAGCAGCTGTAAGAACTGAACTGGGCAGACCTGAAAGGAGGGAAAAAGGACAAAGGGCTGCTCTGTTATGACTGCACTGCATGATGCTTGAGGCAGCGCTGGGCTATGCAGGGGCCACTCGTACTGAGCTGCCCTCTCAGATGGTGTTGAATCCTGTATTTACAGGATTCACCTTGGCAGAATTTGGAGACTGAGGAAGGAATGGGATCAGGGCCCACAATCCATCTACTCCTTCCTTCATCAGGAGGGGCCCTCAGCAGTTGTAGGAGGGGAAAGTGCTGGGGCTCCCATGGCAGCACCACTGCTGTGGTGTTGGTATCACTGACCTGGGGGAAATGTCCAGCTACCACTGATGCATCTTTTTTCCCTGGAGACAGCTACGATGGGAGAGAAAGAGGCCACAGCACTTAGTCTCAAGAAATACCTGTGCTTAGACCATCGCCTGCAGAAAAGTGGGAGAAAAAGTGAGATTTATGCCCTGGGAACACCACAGGTTCTGCAGTCCCGGCACATTTTACTCCACCATCACCCCATCCTCCATGAGATTGCACCACTTCTCTGTCTTTCCTGAATGAACAGGGACCTTGACTCTTTTGGGACATTTTTCATTTTTTATGAACACACCAATTCACTTAAAATTCTTGCACACTATCTTACTGCCGTCTCTTGCTCGGTCCATTTAGTTGATTGCCACACACTCCTGTGAGTGCTCTGATGGGCTGCTGATGTATGTTTAGTAACTCTTTGTAGTAGACTAGTTCTCAAAAAAAAAAATACAGTGTTAAAATTTTTTTGACACAGGAAACTAAAAAAACAAGGATATGTATTTCAGGGTGAAGACTTGTTCTTGGCCTCTACCCCTCTCACTGACCTTGCATGGCAGGATTGACAACATGAATTTTGGTCCATATCCCTACATTAAAGTTAGTTAAAAAAGGTTGGCTGTTCTTTTGTTTTTTTCCTCAGTTTATAATAGTTTGGCAGTCATGCTTTGTGATGATTGGGGCAGCTCTGCGTATCATAGACATATTCAGGTAATTACCTCGTCTGTTTAAAAAGGCCTCATGGACAAATAAACTTCCCTTTCTCTTTTTTTCCCCCTTTCTGATAGGAGGGAGGAGAGAAATGCTAAACAAACACTGCCTGGATTCTGAAAGAGCTCTGATATATGCCACACACAGACACACACAGACACACACAGACACACACACACACACACGTAGAAGCAGGTCGGACTCTCTCCTGTGCTATGGCACTGTGGTCAGACCTAGGCTACCCAACCCGCAGTATCTTCATGCTATGACTGCACTAAGTAATAGCAAAATATTTAGTGGGTTACACTTGGTGCTTTCATGATACAAACCTGTCAGGCTCCATTTCCTTCTCACATATAACGTGCTGTTTTACAGCTTTCTCATGCCTTGGGTGAAAAAAATGCTTCCCCTTTCTTGCAGCTCCTGATAGAGAACAATTTAACCTCTCCTTCAAGCTCTCCCTGCACAGCGAGGCTTGGCTCTCTGCTGATACAGGGGCAGCTCTGTAGCATGGTGGGGGATGAGACCAGCAGTAGCAAGAAATGCTTTTGGCTGCTGCTTGACCCTATGTTGGAGAGGATATGAACATGAGGATCTGGGTCTGCAGACAATAAGTGGGGTCAAGCTGTAGGCTGCTCCTGCTGAAATGATTGCTCTGCTGGTGGTGGAAGGAAATTGCTCCAGATCAGATTTAAAAGAGAGTTCCTTACTACTACAGGATGAGCGAGTGCCTCATTGGCCAAGGTTTCCTTTGAAAGGGCTGACCTCCACAGGTAGGGGCTCAGATCCGGTCGCATCCCTATTGCTGCAGTTAAAGGCACTGCTGAATGACAGAAGTAGTTGTTCATTGTGTGCTTACCACAGCATCTGGTACCTCTTACACCTGAGGCACCATACACGTGGATTGATGAGGGAGTGAATCAAACCCAAACTCTTCCTCTGTGGTATTTTTGATATATAATATAACCATAGAACCAAAATTTTCCTTATCGGTCTAGAAGAAATAGTTAGCTGTATTTCCTTTCCTTATGATTGATTTTCTAGTTTTGAACTCTCCTAGGAAAAGGAATAATTATGAGAGGTCATTTATCAAAAAGCGTTTATGCATATGATTAATTTATTGCACTTCAGCAATTTACTATGGATCAGTCAGGAGATGGAGACTGTTTCTGTGTCTCTAGCTCCAAGTATATATATGGGGCTAGACTAATATATATTTAAATAAAAACATAATTTTACAGGATTCCATTTTGAAAACAGTAGTGTAGCATCTTCTCATATTTCCATGGAATTGCTCACATTTTTGCCAAGCCTGTGCTATTACTATACCGTTAATCTATTACAGAGCTCAAATTGTAACCTGGCAATATTTCCTAAAGGTGGAAGTGCTGTTACTTCAGTTAACCTTCCCTGGAAGATTCTTTTCAAGCCATGTCTTATTAGCAGTTAAGGTTTTGCCCCTGGCTGTCAAACTTTTCATCCTTGGATTCATTAATTCTCTGTCCAGAGAAATTCTTAATTGTTTATAGAGTAAATTTTTTGCTCCAATTGATTTTGTTCTCCTAAATGCTGCCAGGCCTCAATTTTCTCCTTGGTGTTTAATATTTGAGAATTATTTCTCACTTCACTAACTCTATTTTGATGATTCTTCTTTCTTATGTATCCTATCTTCCAACCCAAACCATTCTATGATTCCATGGTTCTATGATTCTATATGTACTGAAATGCCTCATGTCTTCTTGTGGAAGATGATTCTGGGAGACTTCTGCAGCGGATGAGTGGAAACATCACCAATACAGCCCTGCTGAATTCATAGAGTTTAGGATCTCTTCCTAATCTTATGTCCAACTCAATTGACTTTCAGGAATACATGTGGTTCTCTGATTTTAGGAGTTCATTCATTGTTTCCCAGACTTCCTTTTAGACACGGTTTCTTTGCAGAAGGGAAACTTTAGTGTACACACGCATATGCACGTAAATCAACACAATTTTCCACATATATTTTGTTTCATACTGACTGGAAAAATGCCAGGTTAAGGTGAAAATGCCAGTCTCTCAGATATCTGGCACTGATACCTGATTGGTATGTGCTTTTATTCCACATCCTTCTAAAACTTGTATTTTTGTAGACAAAAAGGATACTCTGTTTATCTCTTGTGTGAAGACAGTTCACCAGACCTGTCTTGCGACTTGTGAGAGCATTACATGGAGCCTCTCATGTCCTCTCATCATGGATGCCCCTGCTTGAAGTCCTCAGGCCAGGGCAGCCCTCGTGACTGCCAGAATGGCTAGGAGCTTCTGTACAGTTCACTCTTCATGGACTTAGAGCCACAGTGATGGCTGGGAATGACAGAGGTTGATGGTTTTCAATTTCCAGTGCAATTTTCCAAATTGAGGAAATATGAATAGTTCAGAGATGTCTGAAGTTCCTGCATTGTTACATTATTATTTCACCTAATGTAAATTCAAGACCTCTGTAAGCCTCTTCTATCCCTTTCCTCAACAAACAGGAAAAAAAGACAGGTCCAATTGTCTGACAATGTTACTTTGCACCTACCTTCTGGGACTATCAGAAAACAAACAAAACCGAAACAAAACAGTGGGAAAAAGAAGTGTTTCTAAGATAAGGAGAAAAGATAACAGAACTTGTTTTCCAAAACACAGTGAAACAGCTTCAAAGCATAATGAAACAGCAAATATGTGTGTGCATGTCTTCCAGGATTAACAAATTCTCTTGTGTGCTCGTTTCTCTCACAGTCTCATCTCTGCTACTAAGACAATGATGTAAGGTCTTGTCAGGAAGGAGAATCGCACAGCTTCTGTAAGTTCCCAACAGAATTTCTTCACTGTGATAGATTATGGTTCTGATGGTGAAGACACAGCACACAGGTGTGTGCCTGTTAAAATAAATAAACCAGTTATGGAGTAATATTTATGGCCTTGCAATTTTATCTTATGTCAGTTATCTCTGGTGCAGGAACAACCCTCTGTGCTGTGTGTAAGGAGTGAAGACATCCCTGCTCATGATGAGAAGAGATGTTTGTCTGTTTTATTTCCCAATCAGCACATAAAATAGCAAATATTTTGGTCTGTCTGCTACGTCTCTATATAAAGACACATGTGCATATTTGGTTTTAGAGCCAAGAGAATAACTGGAAACAAAAAATTTACTTAACATGTTTTCCTTCAGCTGAATCTACAGAGAAATGCAATGTAAGTGGGAAAGCTGCTACGTGACTCTCACTGCAGAGAGCCTTTGAGAAGGATTGATACAAAAGTTGCCACCAAGTAATTTGTGAAAAAAGTCCTGCTTTATTAAAAAACATGGAGAAGAAATGCGTTTTCTGTTTGAATTCCATTCAAGAAAAATACTTTTGAAAATTTGATCAATTTATTTTCTAGCAAAAGCACCAGGGACGGAAGAGGGGAGGTCTTTTCCAAACCGATTCATTTTCAAAGGCTGAGGCAAGAAACTCTTGCACCAAAGAAGAGGAGTTCCAACTCTATAGTGAAATCTCAGGCACTCTGAGATTGATAGGGTGCAGTGGCACAGCTAAAACCTACCAGACCCACTTCATAGATCCTCATGTGTGTAACATGGGGATGTGACATTTGACTCAGAATACCACTTCTCTCTGGTAAAACACAACCCAAAGAAACTCCCCACAAAATACTAAATTAATTTTAGAGCTGAGGAGGAATATACTTGAAAAGAAGTCATCTTACATAATTTGTGCCTAATGGCATGACAAAACCAGATATTTTTTGCAGTTCTTCTCAGCTCCAGTGAATCATTTTACACTGAGAATTAAAACTCTCCATCTCATAACAACAAATATCTACCATTCTTTGATAGGAGGGCCAGTCTCCTGTTTCATTGCCAAAAGCTGCTGCAGGAACCATTGGCTGTGTGGTCTTATTGAGACATTTATTGTGGAGCTCCATGGTAAGCGCACAGTCTAAATATGATTGCTGATTCAGTGTCTCTCCTTGCTTTGGGCTTCCTCCATGTTGCCTTTACCTGCTCACGGTCTTTTTCATCTAAATGGTATCAATTCAATACAACAGGAAAAAAATGCATATTCCTATGTTCAGGAAGTAGCTTAGCACTGATTGTGTTTTCTACATCTCACTGAAAGTTATTGTCCATGAATTCCATTGTCTGAAAAATTTATTTGGAGTGATGGTTATGATAATGTCTCTTGGGGTGCATTTATCATTCATGCTTCTGAAGTGAGTCCTGTGGAAAACAAAGGTTGACATATCTGTTTCCCTCTTCAATTAGCAGCACTAGCTGCTCTTAAAATATTAATCTTCCAAGCTCAGTTGCAAAAGAATTTGTGGAAAGAAGACAGCCCAGGGCTACAGGGATGAAGGAATGCAAGATCTCTTCGCAACGGTGCTATAATCCAGAATGAAAACATTTTTAAAAATAAGTATGCTACAGTTCTTTGATACCTTCTGCCTTGGGATTACAAAGCATCTCACAAGACTCAAACCGGTGCTCATGTTCTCCTTAATGTTACAAGGCCTCATAGAAACAAATGATTGATTCCAGATGGTCGGGAGGATCAGAGGGACTACAGAGAGTAGAGTCTTGTCTCCCTCTTCATCAAACTGACTTTTCTTACACTGCCTGCTCTGTTTATTACTTGAAAATAGGCCTGTTCCCTCGTTTCATCTTTATCTGTTCTTTATCCCTTCCACATGTGAGACTTTCTGGCCAGCCATCCATTTCACCTTAATATTCAGGGACCATGTCCCCCCTGTGTGGCTGATGACAGCTGACGAATTGGATGTAAAGTATGCTACTCAGGGTGTTTTGTCTTCAGGATTTGGCACTTTGAAAATCAGATTACTTATTAATAAGACCAAATATAAAAACACATTGCTTATATTAACTGCTATAACTGGTTTTCCTCATTTAGGCATCGCTTGAACATGTCCTGTGAGCCTTGGATATGAGCCTCAGATGTGTAGGAGCTACAGGTTACTTGGACACAGACACTGAGCTGGTGGGTAGCAGCCATATTATGCAAATCATATCTTCTGAATCCCCATGCTTGCGTCTGCAGGAAATGTGCCTCCACTCCAGGAGCCACTGGTAGTGGTACCCTCGGCATCTGAAGACACCGGCAGTGCCAAAATTAAGTGCTGAATTTTGGGTACCACTCTTTTGTTTCGTTTAGTGAAACATGGCAATACTTAGGTTCTAGGTGTATTGAAAGCAATGTCTCAGTGCTGACCCAGGCGGTCCCTTTGTCTCCTTATATTCCTCCATCTTTTGTCTGGTGTTTTACCAAGGAAAGAACTGGCGACAAGAAACATTCTTTGCTTCTGCATTTGCTGATGACCAATAAGAGCATGGATTATGAATGGGTCCTCAAAGTACTGCTGCAATAACATGAGTGATAAATAACAATAATTATGATAATAACAGAGATGGCATCTATTAGCAGAGGCACTAATAGAGTTCTAACAAGAATCACAACTGGGTGATGCTTTTTAATCAGAATTAATGACGTGTGTTGAGATATCTTATAGCAGGATGCTGTTGATTCGGCAGCTGGGTATCTAACAGGATCTCAGACCTTTCCTAAGTAAGTCCAGGCCAAAGATAATTAGCTTGAATGTAGATAAGGAAATCCTTTAAAGCTGCACATTCCTTTGGGGGGAACATTTGTTTATTTGTTCTTTCATTTATTTATTTATTATTTGAGTGTTAAAGTGGTGATATGAACGCATTTTTCGCTGTTAGGGCCATTGGAAGATGCTGATATACACTCGGATTTTCCAAATCTGTGTGCATTTATTAAGTATAAAATGCTCAGGCATGTTACCACAGTGTCATCCTTCTCCTAAGGCACTGAAACACAGGTTGTCCTTGAAGCACTGGTAACAGAAGCCATGCACTAAGCAGATGGAATCTTGTACATCAAAGTGATCACCTCTAATTAGTAAAAAACTGTGGTAATAAATACAAAATCCCATTTCAGTACAAACTCATCTCCAGCTCGTAACAGTGCAAGGCAAGGAGATAAAAGAGGCTTTCACCTTGTTCTAAAATCTCCAGTATTTTGTGAAAATGTACATTCAAGCTCAATTTGGGTAGAATGGCCCATCAACTCCTCCCTCCTCTTAGAAAAGGGAGTGTATCTCCATCTTTACCAGTACTAGAAAAACTACTCCTGTGTAGTGCCTTCCAGAGCTGGTGACTGCTGGGGACGTTGGAGAGGTTGGAAGGACTCCTGGCTCTCACTCCCTTTGGATATCCTGTTGTACATGGGTGCCCACGAGACAGTACCTGTGGCTGATCTAGGTATCCAGTCGCTATGGGCTTACCTAAGGGCCCTGTCTAGGCCCTCTTCTCCACTTTAATGGAACATGTCTGTGGTTCCTGTGCTGGTAGCAGGGGCTTGCTACCTCCCACACTGTGAGCTTCTCTCAATGCCAGAGATTAGGAGGCAGTGGATGTGGGTCATGTTTCAGGGGACAATGCTCACAGTGCTAGAATGGATGAATAAGAAGTTCATGGTTCAAAAGTAATCATTGCTGAAATAATTGGCTTCAGCAGTCACCATGAGTTTCTTGAAAGTTAAGGATTTCAGGGGACTGAGGACAGCCCAAAAGCAATGATGAGGTGTCTTCTCTGATGGACGGATCTTCACAGTTTGTCTGGAAAGACCTAAGAGCAAGGGATATGTCTTGAAAAAAGAGAAGACTACATTACAGCAGTATGAGAGTCACGATTTTATGTGTTTTCTTCATTGCTCACTTACTCCAGTAGCCCATCAGCACCACACTTCACTGTTGTGTGATGACACTAAATAACAGTATCAGCATCAACGGAAAATGATAGAAGTGACTGACTGTGATTGATTCACCCTTCCCTCCTCAGGGATCTATCTCCTGGTCTTGAATGCCGAACACAAGGATGAAGCAACAACTGTTCCTCCTCTCCTTTGCCAGCTGGGCTATCCAGGCAGTTGCATCTGGTCTTTGTTAGGACTTCCCTCTCAGTACGGAGACTGTGTCATTGTTGGATCAAAATGCCTCTCTGCTGTGTCTCTGCTAATGAGCAATCATGAGTTTCTTTATGTAAATCTCCTTGCATCCCTCCTTAATGATACTGAGTTTGTTATGATCATTGTTCTTCTGACATCTCATCTATTACAGCACCATTTATTTAGTGAGGGCTTTTTTTAAAAAAAAAGAAAATAATTATTCCACACTGTTCTTGTTCCAGATGGCTTCTATAATTAGTTTATTACTTTTGCAGATGTTGTATGAAAACTTCAGGATGTGAGCCAACAATGGAGAGATAAAGCTAATGAAAGGGAGTTTTCAGCTGATTGTTCACAATGTGGAAATAAATATATTCTGTGTTACAACTGAGTGCAATGCAGGATGCAAAGCATCTGTCTGAAGCATGTGATTCCAAATGGTGTATGTTGTGTTAAAGCCTCTGCCTTCAGGTCATGTTCTTGTTCCCTAGTTCTGCACACAGGAGGCAGGGAAAGGCCAATGTCTTTTCTGCCCCAAAGAACAGGATATTGTGATGAAGAATAGGATTACGGAGTCCCATTTCTGGTCTCTAAATTTTAACTGTTTATCAGCCTTACCTGTATCCTTTCCTCAATGCTTCAATCCCCAGAAAGAAAGATGTCCTTGTTTAGTTTTCATGTCTACTTTCTTATACTTCACTGTTTTTTACAGCAGCTGCACCACAGAAACAGACCTCCTGCCTTCTGTTCATATAGTAATGAGGTGATCACATATTTACTAATTTTCTGAAATGGCAGTTATTTCATTAAGGGCAATTATTCATTCCCCTTTCGGATTTAGATTGCAATTTTAGAAAAAGGGGGAAAAAAAGAGACTTGAGAGAACTCCCTTGCATTGAAAAACAGTGTTTCCCTCTGAAGAACATCAGTATCCATTTATAAACCTTCTTGGATAGGTTTCAATGTTAATATCCTTGGCTGAAAATGCTTGGTGATTAATAGCATTGACTGGCTAGTTAAACACACGATCAACCTGGGAGCAGTCATGCTTCTCAAGAAACAACAGTAATTGACAGAATGTTCAGCAAATAAAACTAGCTTAGTGCTGTACTAATATATAATTAAAATACCTGTAACTCTTTCCCCCATTGGGGATACAATGCCGCCACAGAAATACCAAGTATTTCAGTTTAAAAAAGGTATCAGATTTAAAAAGCCAGATTTTTCTATTTGAAGCCTGCCTCCCCTGCCACCCTGAAAATAGCCACAGTGGTAATTTTGTATTCAGAGGTGCCAGTGAACACAAGACCGTTTCAGTTTACAGTTGCTCCCACATGTTGTTGTCTGCAAACAAGAGGCAATGTATATTTAAAGAGTTGCTCATTGGCATCCTCCCTTTCTGCTTGAAATGTATCCTACCTGCAGCTCAGGAATGTGAATTATTTACTGCCAAACAAAAAGTGAGGGTGTTGAGTGATGACACACTGGCGGTGTGAGTGGAAGTGAGAATATTCAGCTCCTCATGTGCACCTTCTCCCCCTCCTGATGGGCTGGTCCATCCTGGCCAGCTCAGGGCTGAGCATTGTGAAGGGTTTTGTGCAACCTGTCAACACCCTGCAGCGCAGGAACCCTCCTGCTCACGTGTAAGATATCTGCCTCACATCCTTCAAATTTATTGTCCTGCATTTAAACTGCCCCCAGCTTCGCTTCAGGCTCATCCTAGAAGGGATTTATTGGCAATACTCATTCGCAATGTAGCAACACGCCTTCGTATTCAAGTGCGCTCAGATCTTTCACTGTCCCTGGAATCAGAAGCAGAGGGGAGACATTAACCCTGTATCTGTGCATTACACTGAGCTGCCAGACAGTGGGAAAACAAAGCAGTGTGATAATCTCCTTTCCCCTTCCATTAGCAACACATCTTCCATTATAACAAAATTACGATGTGCAGTTCTCCCAGGTTTGCTGGCGCTGCAGCAGATATTAATCAATGTGTGCTCTCCATCGAACTATTTGTTTTATCCAGATATGTTATTAACCTCTTTTCCATCAATCCAGTGAGGGCCAGAACTGTTTGGAAGCAGGTGTGTGTTCATTGCTTTTGAAGAGGGTATAGTAAAAAAAATTAAAACTCCATAAAGCATCAGGTCAGGTTCACACCAGTGTAATTCTTCTGCAGCTGGTGGAAAGGCCAAAGGAGGGCTGGATTCCAGCCCTTCCCACAGAAAACCACTAAATACATGCTCTATTTTGGAGCTCTAATTGAATAAGAAAAAAGGAGAAATTAAAACACTTACTATTATTAATTAAGTATCAAAACCATAATGAGTGAAAACAATGATAACACAGGGCTCTCAATAGCAATATTATTATGGGTTGTGGAAGTAGACAGAGGAGGTAGGAGCATGCAAGAAGAGTGTTAGTAATCTAAATGTTGTGCAAAAATGTAGTAAATCATGAGTCCTGTCCTGAAGACCTTCTAGTCTTTGGATAGAAAAAGAGGGATTTTTCTCATATTTTTTTCAAATTGGAAGACATGATTAGGATGAAATGACTTATTGGAAGTTACACAGAGAGGATGCCCGTAACTTATCTCCAAATCTTGGGAACTGTCTGTTTTTTTAGAAGGTTGGCCACATTTTTCTCTGGAGGAAAAACAGGCTCAAACAGAAATAGCTCAGCTCCTTAACTGGAGGTACAGTGGTAGATACAGTGAAGATAAATTTCTGGAATAATGGGAAGTGATAAATTTGATTGCTTTTATACAGTGATCAGTAAGATTTCGGATTCCTGTTACATCTTTATACCACACAAAAAGTCAAAAAATTTAATTTTTATATATATATGTTCACAAATATGTTAAAAGAAATCGAAATTACTTCTTTTTTTCACCATTTTATAGTAATTCTTATCTCAAAAAACCTCCTTTCCTCCATTTTTATTACATCATTGCCTGACTACTGCTGCTTGGATGCTTTGTGCAGCACCATTACAGAACTGACATCTGTTGCGATGCATCTTTTCTTATCAATAGGCCTATCTCTAGCACCAGGCTGTGCCTTTTTCTCGTATGGTTGTTCATGTTTTTTTCCAATTTTTTTTAGCTTTTAAGTTACCAAAAGGCAAAAAAATAAAATCACTAAGAAAGATTTTAGTCAATTTGCAGAGAGTCACATTATTGAGTGTGCACATTTGGGTAGGGATAGGGGCAAAGGACCTATTGCTGCACACTCATGTGTGAGACAAATGTTGAAATGCTATTCTCAGGAAATATTTCTTCATGATCCAAATTAAAATCAGTAGGACAGAAGAGTCATAGCGGGGCATCAAACCAAGGCAGTGTTGCAGCAATTGCTTTCGTGAGATCAGAGCGTGGCTTAGTGTGTTTAATATTTTCTGCTGCAGATCTAACGCTTCTTAAATCTCATCCCAGTCTGGAGCCATTGCTTTTAAACAGCACTCTGGAGAGGTTCAATTGACCATCTTCCCAGGCTGACAAATCTTTCTTGAACTGGTCTGACACACTGATCCGTTCATTTGTATCCGCCTTCTAGTTCAGATCTGAGGGAAAATTGATTCTTCAGCATTTTCAGGTGCTGGTGGTGGAGACCTTTCACTTACCACCATCATCCAGATGAGGAATCATCCCAGAGTGATCTCCTGCAGACATTTGAGAAACAATGCAATCTCGAGAACAAATTAAAAACATGTTGGGAGGTGAAAACAGCAGGGGTCATTGCTGTCTTTCACCTTCAAGTCTGAACAAGCTGTGGAAGTTTGACCCAAAAATTATCCTGTTGGCTCAGTATCACCTCACTGATGAAATCTGGTGCATGATACTAAAGAGTTGATGCCAAAAAATCGGTTTTAATATCTTTCTAGGCTCAGTATACAACCTTGCCAAACATCTGGTTTGCTGGTTTTATCAGTAGAGGTCACTACCTCTTTTAGACAGACACTTCCTTTACTAAAATCCTTAGGACTCCTTACTTGCACTGAGGGTTCTTCAAGAGCTGATTATAAGGCAGATCCACAGCATGTCATTAGCAATTTCAGTCTTGAATTATCTTAATGGTTGAATCACTTTTAATGGTAGAGAAGGGACTTTGCTAACAGGTTAGGTCAAGGCTGATCCTAAACCTTGAGGAAAACTGCACTCACGCCTGAATTTCATGGATTCAATATTGACTTTATGGGGCATATGATGGCCCCTATGATGTATCATTCTCTCTTTTGTGTCAGACTTGTTCTACAGTTAACGGCTTAACGCTTTTGAGTTGGCACTTTTAGTACAGGGGATTATATTTCTCTTCACATGGCTCACGAGCCGATAATCAGAGCACTGAAAAATACAACTTTTCCTCTGTAGGTAGTATCTCTCTCAAGGAAAAACAATGTAGCATGTTAAACAGCTTTAGAGTTATTGCCTTTTAATATCATAAAGAGTCTTGTTGAAAGTGATCTACGTATCCACTGGACTTTTTTTTTTTGGTTGAATGATTAACCTGAATCAAAATCCTGCAAAATTCAGGAACAAGTGTATCTGAATCTACGTGTGACAAATGGCTTCTAGAACCAGCTGAAAATGTAAGGCCCAGGACAATTCAGATAAAACCAGGATGTCCTGCTGTTGCCTTGGCTCAAATTACACCAGTTCTCTGCCTTATCTGTGATTAAAATTTCAGAATCAGGCCATAATCCACCGGCTGTAACTATTCTAAAATGTTATTACGTTTTAGTGTTTATAGCATCACGAATTTGGGATCTCCATAAGATCTTCTGCTCAGACAGGAGACAGAATTGAACCTTTCTGCCAGGGGACAGTCAGCAAACCAAAGTGACATAGCCTTACAGAGAAACCAAGGATAGAAATACCGACATGGTTTTCTACTGCACTGGATTTACTACAGGAGATGAATGAGCAAATGGATATGCCTTAAAAAAATAAGACAGGTTCTAGTATTTGAGAATTTTACATTTTGGAGAGGATGTTTTAGAAGCTAGGAGGGGGAGTTGGTCATGGACCACTTAAAAGCTAAGGCTTGAATATTGGTTAGTGTTAGGTATAATTACTTTTTCAATGATATCAGGAATTTATTTAAATGCAAATTAAACTATGCTGCCAGAAGGTAGCTGTGTAGCACTGAATAGAGCTGTTTTAGAAAATGAGGTAATATTACGAAAAATTTTACGAAAAACTCCCTGTCCTGAGAAAAACAACGACAACTCTGCAATTATTGGTACTAATAATGTATCACTAAGATCAGTTAAACATGGTTATTTTCCATGACTTAGACTTCTATAAAACTCTTCTAAATAAGTGACAGTGGTTGCCTAAGAAAGTCTGAAAGGAGACTTTTGAATTGAAACTATTTTTGTAACTTTCTTGTGAAACAGATCATACACAACACCAGCTGGTTGGGAGGGGCAGGTGGAAAATTGGGAAAGTTATGGAGCTTAAACTTCTATCCTTTTTGTTCGCCAAACTATAAGTTTTGTATGTACCAGCCAGATGTATCTAAGTGTGTTAGAGCACTGTGGAGCCACTTGCCATTTTAATTGGGGGATTCGTAGAAACTCCCTGGGTCCCATACTGTGTCTCTCTGAGGCACTTTGTGAAAGCCACAGGAGGTCCTTCTAGGACCTTCAAAGTAAGTGAAAGAAAAAAAAAAAAGTACCTGAAAAAAGAAAATAAATTAACTCAGATTAATGTAGAGAGAATACCACAGTGTGCTGGAGGTAGAGAAGTCATTTGTTTGGCTTTCATGAGAAGACTGAACTCTACTGCCTCTCCATTTCCATCCGTCAGGCTTCCCTGCAGAAATATCGAAGGCTATACTACAGATCTAGCAAGAGAGTTGTGCTTGTTTGCTGAGTCCAGGAATTTAAAGTTTCTATTCTGCATTCAGACCTTCTTTTGCTTTCCCTGGGAGGTTAAAAAGAAAAAAAAAAAAAGAATGCTTTTTTTGTAAAATGACACATTTATGAGATCAAGACTATGAAATTCTGGTTGGCTGGTTCAGCCTGCTTTTGTACCAACTTGCAGTGAGCACAGCTGGATACCTGTTAGTGTTAGAAAGTGGACCTTACTCATACAAATTACCTTGTGAAAGAAAGAGCTAAACAATTAAGCAGAAATGGGACAAGCCTGTGTGAAGAAGTGATGATGTTAACTCTTGCTGTGTTGGGATTTCTGTCAACCCTCCTGGGACAGGGCTTGGTAATAGCTCAGAATCAGGTTTCCATGTGTCCAGCATCCATTATCAAGGGAAAATTTTGAGAAAGACTTTAAATCCTCTTGGGATACTCGTTCACTTCATTTTTTTTTTAACTGCAAACACTTTTCCTGAGGGACACTGGAAACCTATCGCCACACAGCCCTTTGATGATGCTCTGAAAAGGGAGGCGCAGTGAGAAAACCAAATTAAGTCTTCCTTGAAAACTCTTCCACAGAATTTAGTGCTCGGTGATCTTTCAGGACAGGCAGGGATTTAACATGCATCTAGCACACTCGAGCTCAGTCTCGGAGTCAGTCACTGGTACAGGATATGGGCAGGAAGCCCAGTTCCCAGCTGCTCCAAATATCTGAGAAGAGCTGTGATACAGCGCATAGGAAAGGGAGGTTCAGCTAGTTGTACGGATAACATCAGGCAGGAAGTAGCAAGATGCAAAGCTAGGGAAAATCAGAGTTAGAGAACTTCTTGTTTAAGACTAGTTATTTCTACCCCCTTAATCTGTTTAAGTGAGCGGTCAGGTGAATCAAGACAGGCAGAGAGCTGAAAGGGAGAGTAATTTTGTTATGTTGGTACCTTCAAGTATGGGCCTTCTTTGCACTGGATACCTGTATCCTTGTGCAAATACCTATGACCAAATGTTTCCCTGGGGTGCATCATAGTGCACACAATTGCAAGACACATGCCACATGTCCTAAGGAGCCTTCTGTGACAGCTGCTGGGAGCCAAATGCCAGTAGCAATATTTCAAGTAACTTTATACCCTGGAAAATGTTCCCCTGTTGCTTGTGGTGCCAGTGACTTCCAAAAGCACAAGAATATCTAAGATGAGATGTTTACCCTAAAACCCAAGGTGTAATTGTGCCTTCCATTAGTGTGAAGGGGTCTGGGAACAATCTTCCTTCTCTCCCCATCTTATTTCCCTCTTTCCACCAGCTTGCACCTGTGTCTCTCTGGCACTTGAATACCCAGAGAGTGTGGGAAAGTAGCTGGCTTTGTGTTTGGAAAACCTCCCAGCCCTTACTTCTGCAACTCCTGAGGGCACTTGAAGGCTCATTGCATTAAGAATGTCTTTACTGAGGGAACTAAAACCTGTTGAAAAGAAACAAAGCAATAACTGTTGATCAGATTAGAGCAGCCAGGTGTACACCACACACAAAAAGCACTTATTGGAGACAAAAGCTTAAACCGATACGTTGCATGTATATCAGCCTTGCAGTAGGCTGAGACCTCTTTATGTCACCCTGGCAGAAGAAAGAGTTTTAAAACATTATTTTGCGTAAAGAGTCTCCTTCAACAGGTCACAAGTTCATAATCAAAATTAAACTGCCTAACACTAAGGGCTTTTCTTTCCAGAGCCTATGGGAAGTAGAGGGTGAGACAGAGTTCTCCAAAGGAACGTGAATTTACTTCTGGGGTCTGAGGAGGCTCCTAATGCACTGTGGGGCAATGTTTTCATGTAAGCATTGTTCTTCCTTTTTGTTCTCAAAGAATTGTGCTAAAAATGAAGCTTTCTTATCTTACCCTCTGAGAAGGGTTATGTTGGAAATAAAACGCTGTAATGGGAGGTTGTGGGATCACTCAGCAAAAATCTGTCAGCAATTTGGCTGGGGGAGCACAGAAATAGGAATAAAGCTCCCTTTGAAATAATGACTTCTATTGACAAATCAGCTCCTTGTTGGAGATTTTTGACAGCATGGATGTCACAATTGATGTTGTCACAAGATTTTTGTTGTATTGGCTTCTGGCTCTGGCCTGAGAGAATTGGCAAAGGAAGGTCATGTTTACCTAGCAATATGTAATTTATATAGCTGGAATTGGAGGTAGAATCTTTTGATATTAAATACGTATTGTGAAGTCTGACAAGTTGTCACAGTGGAAGAAGGGACCCTGTCCTTTTGTTTAGCACTGCAAAAAAATTGCAGCAGCACTTGGGTGGAAAGGTGACAAGCATGAGATGCGTGCTTCCTTGAACAGAGGGGTAGATGGAACATTTCAAAGGTATCCTTAAGGGTATTACAGGTGGGATGAAAGCTTTCTGCCTACACAACTATGATGCTTTGGTACCTTCAAGGTCCTCTTTGGCCCCCATCTGTGAGCTTCTTGCTTTGATTTTATGCTGATTAAGTATCTGGTTTTAGGCTGCTCATTTAAGAGAGAATAGAAAAGCTACCAAACCTGCCTAACCATGGAGAGATTTGTATCTAGAGACTAGCTATGATTCAGTGCTCTTGGCATTTTCTTTCTTTGCATGTAACAAGAAGTAGAAGATACAGAAATTCAGGCAGTCCTTTGCACTGAGCCAGGCATAATAAATGAGTGATGTTCATCTAGTGATCGCTGATAATGTGCAAAGCTCAGGTCTGGGATAGTATCTGCATGGTCTAAGACATTTGGTGAAATTATTGTTGGTACTGCTTAATCAGTAAAAATATCCTTTAATGACCTTCGTATCTGAGAGGGAAAAAGGAAAAAAATCAGAGCAATGAAAAAAGTCTTCTTAGAAGCTTAATTAAAATACGAAGCCTTTGATTTCAGGCAATTAAATGAGACATATTCTGACTTTAAATTAAGTGTTCTGATACTCTCTAAACAGAATATGCTTATGGCTGGAGCTGTCTTCAAGATTGTAATAGTCCGGATTAGTAGTGCTTCAGGTGTGTACCTCAAAGCAAAGCTGACTGCAGAACAGGGACAGAGATAGCTTCCTAAACACTAATGAGAGCTGAAGATGCTCTGCTGGTGGCTGTCAGCATTTGTGGCTGCTTATGAAGCTGAAGGACATAGCTTAAAAATCTATGGAAAATTTGGAGAAGAAAAAGTAAATGAAGGTGTTTCTCTGCAGTTGGGTGGCCAAGTATAGGTGCCCATAAACTGTCCACTGTATGTTCGGATTTAATCTGAAAAAGATGCTTTTTTTCCATCTGTGCTTTTTTTCATCTGTTAAGCCTCAGGCATCCCTCAGCATTTGGGTGAGAGCAGAGGGAGAAGATGGGGTTGGTTGTCAGCCAAATCTCAGCTTTGGAAAGCATCTCTTACCTGCCTAAATTCACTCTAATTGTACATGGTTGGAGCTTTTTGATTTTACACCCTGCAGTAAAATATTGAACAGCAGCATGCTAGGCAATTAAATAGCTGTCATGCCTCCTCCCAGACCTAGCAGCACTTTGGGGATATATATGACACATGATTTGTACAATCAGTTAGTAAAAACTTTGTAAAGCACTTTGGGATTAATTTGAATGAAAGGTACAACCGTAAATGTAAGATCATTCTCATTATCATTAATATTCTTTTATGAGGGACCTTATCAAAAGCATTTTGAAAACCCAAGTAAATTATATCTACCAGGTCACCTTTATGTACTGCTTTATTAACTTTTCAGATGATGAATTGCTTTGAAAGAATGGTATTTCCTTATGGAGACTGAAGTGGGTTTACTTGCTATTACCATTTATTTACTTCCACTATGGTGACATTACAGGCTACAGCTGAGGTCGAGGTTTGAAGTTGCACAAACAAGAAAGGAGAGACTGGAGACAGTTTTGAAAACTTAAAATTTAAGTAAATGTGCTGTTTTTGTCCATGTCCTCATGTCCTGTGTGGTACCAAGTGGGAGGTGGTTATTCCCACCTGGGAGATCGTCTCCCAGCCCGGGTGCCTCTAGCACTTTTTAAGGTGTGAGCCAGCCCTAGAGATCTGTGTCCTTCCCCACAGAGCTGGTGCTGCAGCTGCTGCACGGCCCGTGGCCCTGCCTGGGAGGACAGTGTTTCTGCAAGAATCACAGACTATTGTTCCTGCATTAGCTCACAATGAGTATTCCCTTGTTGTGTCTGTGCAACAGGAGACAACACTGAAACCCTTCCTTCATGTTCAATGCATTTCACCTTGTAAGGTGGGCAGGGCACCTTGTTTGACAGGTTCACTATTCCATAGTATTTTTCTCTACAGACTGGACTAGGGACTAGCTAGTCCAGGTGATTTACTGCCCTGGTGAACTGGCAGCAACATAACTCCTTGCTCAGGTCCTGTCCACCTTCCACAGAATTAGAGTAAATCACTGTTGAAGTCATTCTCTAATTTCCCACAGAAAGCGGCACAGACAAGGAATGTCTTTAGTTACTCCTGTGCAAATAACTCAGACCAAGGGTTTTTTTCCCTGTGTCAGTGTCCTCTGATTTTCAGCTTTTCCCGCAAAAAATACGTGGTTCTGCAGACTTTGTACATCTGATAGCGACTTACCACAAAGAATGGTGTCTTCTAGCAAATATTTGTGTTAATTAGGTACCATAAAGCTGTCATGCAACAACAGCACTTTGTAAGTTTCAGTCATTGATGCCTGGTTAGAGTTTTAATTATTTTCTGTATCAGAAATACCTTGCATTTTGTTTTATAGTCCTGTGTCTCTATTTCTGTTTCCTTTTGAGTTTGTCTACATTTAGCCTCTGTTCTGCTCTTTAGTCAGGTAGCCCTTTTAATTTTTAAAAGGATGTTTATTTTCAATAAACTCAACTCAACCATGAAGATTTTACTCTTCCTGTTCTTATTTTCAGCTCAAAGGTCCAACCACCATCTGTTTCTTTAGAACAGGTTCTTAAATACCCCCTGGGCTGATTACATTAGCCAAACTCACCCTTGGTAAAAGTCCTGGAGCTGTTGGAGGAATTACTCTAGGAACAAATTTGCTCTAAGTTGTTAAAGAGGTTCACTTTGCCCTTGAGCCTACTGTTAATAATTTTTCTCATAGTTTTAAAATCTGGCCTTTTAAAGTTCACCCTCACTGCATTACCCTTAGGAGAGAAACCTTCTATTATGATATCAAACCTAATTGCACAGTGATTATGATTACCCAGTGGATTTCTTGCTCTCACCTCCCTTAACTCCTCTGCATAATTTAGCACAGAACTGAGATTCTGTTCCTCAAACAAAGGACTCCCCTGAAAAGTAGTCTTTAAATAATGTCAGTTAATTGGCTTTCCAAACCACAGGATTTTCAACTGATAGGCAGCAGAGGCTTTGAAGTCATAGCTCTTCCACCACCAACTCAGTGCTCCCCAAAGGATCCACCCGCGTTGTCCCAGTGGTGGTCATAAGAGATTTCCAGGACTGATCTTCAATGCCTTGTACTGTCCCCAGTGGTCCCTCCAGCTTACTCAGATGGCTTTGGCATCTGTAGAATGGTGACAAGTAGAGAAAGGAGCCCCCTCAAACCCATGAAAATGAAAAAGTATGAGATTTGGAAATGAAAACTCTCTATGTGCTAATGGGCAGAGGATCAGAGAAAGGAGGGAGGCAGAGGGGCTTAGTGCACGTTTGTAATGGTTCTTTGGTGACTGCTGTTCTTGCAGCACATGGGTGATATACATCAATACAACTACACACCACACCAGAGCCTCTTGGAGCCTGTGCACACCCTCCTGTTCTTCCCATGTCCTTTGATAATAAGAGTGGAGGCAGACCAAAGCGTTGTGTGTGGTGGCTTCTGTGAGCTAGAAAAACTGGAACAATCTGGAGAGAACATGTTGCTAGTTTCAGAATGTAATAGCTGCTGGTGACTGCACTGGATCACTACAAAAGTGTTCACACTTCAAGGGCTTCTAGAAATTCAGTGGAAATATTAAGGAATGAGTAGATGACAGGGGTAAATATTCTGGGTTTTTTAGATTTTTGGGTTGCAGTACTTTAGTTGAAAATCAGGCACCCCTTTTAGCAGAGAATGAAACTCATGTAAAAAAAAAGGTAATGACAATTTTCTTCTTTTTAAAGAACATAGTACGTGTGAAGAAATAAGGAAAACAAGAACTAACTCATAAAAATTAATTCAACACAGGAGAAATTTTCTTTGAGAGGTTAAGTAGGGCAGAACTCTGTCTGCCATAAAAGTAAATGAATATTTCCTGTTTTCCCTAACAGCTGTTAATACATGTATTTATCCTAATGCATTTGGAAAAAAATTAAGTAAAATAAAAATAAAGCTCAATGGCTTGTTCCAAATGGATTCCCAGTACTGGCAGAAAAAGACGTACAAGGCATTAAACATGCTATTCCTAAATGCCATATCAGTGTGCACCAATGGTGCTGAAAACAACATAATGGGCTATTGCCTTTCAGCTTTGTATTTGTGGCTACACCGTGTTGTTGGGAAATCTGCTTTATGAGTGGGACGTGCTGAGCAGAGACAGGTGCTGATACCAAGCCAAACAGTCGCTGTGCTTGGATTGATACCAATCCTGCATTTTCCTGCCTTTCACCTGCCCCTGATGTGAAATCCTCCCTGATGATGGGTCATAATTTCCTCAGAGATGCAAGATGGCATGACAAGTTAAAGTGCTCACAGAAATATTTGGAAGCTGCAAGCCTTTATTTTTACATGGAGCTGACATGGCACCTGAGTGTCATCTCTGTTGTCTGTGGTTGACAGTTCAATATCGCCCTGGTCATTTTCTTCAGCTGCTGTTTGCTTTTAGGAGGTGGTCATGCAAGCATTCTTATTTGTTCAGACAATCAAATCAGCCACTCAGTGGTCACTCAGGCTTTCTCTGTGCTCCTTTTCCTTTCAAATAATTTTTTCTCCAAGATACACTCAATACATTTACAGAAGAACCTTAGGCCCAAATCACATGGGATTTCATCTCTCATAGATAGGAAAAAACACTCTCATCTTTTAGGACTTGTGTTGTGGAATGCTATGCAAAAAACATAAGAATAAAAATCACAGAGTCATTTAAGCCCAGAATGAAATAGTTCCTGCTGATTTTATGGGCCTAAAGGCTTTCCCTCCCTGCAGTGGATTTTCTTATTAGCGCTGAATGCAAAGAGAAATCCAGCCTGGCGTCATCCAATTAAGTCTGTGTTCCACTGTACTCAAAGCAGCTTTACCAGCAGCATCTATGAGTGCAGGATGATATTAAAGAACATAAATAGTGCCAGGTACACAAGGTAAGACACATCATACTATGCTGAAAAAGCCTGCCTGCTCTGTGCTCGGTATAAGGTGGTTGTTATACCTGTCAGTTATATGTTCCCGTTGGGTAGCTAATGCGCTCCTCACAAACCTCCCTTTCCTGAAGTAAGTCTATCTAAACCTGAACATACTTACAAAATCAATTGAAGAGGTTTCTTAAGGACTTAAGGGTGTGTCCAGCCTCTACAATTGGGGATAATTTGTGCAATCAGAGGGCAGAACTGTGTCTGAACCAGGAAGCCAAAGGCAATAATAACTAACGTGTATCCATAAAAAATTCATGGGGAATTTCATCTTGGGCAAAAGAGAATGAATAACTATGTTGAATAAGTATTAAAAGTTCATTTTATTTTTAAAAGTACTCAGAAAATTGAAAACATCTGGGAACATTATGCAATTCTTTCTGCATAACATCTTCCATTTACATTTCATCAGTGCCATCCGTTTAACCCTGACCTGTATGCAGGCAGCCCGCAAGACCCAATCTCCTTTCTTTCTAGACTGCAAGAAGTGGTTGAGTTCAAACACTTCTCTCTCTGTGGAAAAAGCAGTGTATGTATAAATGATGGTCTACAGCAGAGCACAGCACCCAAGCCCTTCTGCACATTTGACTTTCAGCATCCTACTAGCAAAGTATGACAAGTTTGAGATGTAAGTGGTAAAAAATGTCTTAAATTGAGTTTTGTGGTTCATCTATTGACATGTTGTATCCCTGGGACTTTGCCCTGCGACGTTCCGTAGGACAAGCTGTGGATCCCATTAAGTCACAACAACAGTGTGCCCAGGTGGCCCAGAAGGTCAGTAGCGTTCTGGCTTATATCGGAAATAGTGTGTCTAGCAGGACTAGAGAAGTTATCTTCCCCCTATACAAGGTGCTGGTAAGGCTGTACCTCAAATCACAGGTTCAGTTTTGGGCCCTTCACTGAGCTGCTGGAATGTGTGCAAAAAAGGACAGTGAAGCTGGTGAAGGGTCTGGAGCAGAAGTGTTATGAGGAGCAGCTGGGTGAACTGGGACACTTAAGTCTTGAGAAAAGGAGGCTGAGGGGAGATCTTATCATTCTTTACAGTTACCTTAAAGGAGGTTGTAGTGAAGTGGATGCTGGTCTCTTCTCCCATGTAATGAATATGAGAGGAAAAGACCTCAAGTTGTACCAGGTGATGTTTAGACAGGATATTAGGAAAAATTTCTTCACTGAAATGGTTGTCAAGCATTGGAACAGACTGTCTGGGGAACTGGTTGAGTCACTGTCCCTGGAACTTTTCTAAGGATGTGTGGATGTGGTGCTTAAGGACATGGGTTAATGGTGGCTTGGCAGTATTAGGTTAAGGGTTGTACTCAATGATTTTAAAATTCTTTTCCAACCTAAACAATTGTATGAATCTCTGATTCTATAATTCTGACTTTGGTATGTAATGCCAGAAGTTGGCATCTGGGTGGTAGAAATTTAACTGCCTTTAAGGGTCTACTGACACTCCTACAGCAAGAAGCCAAGATCTGTTGATACTTAACTGCAGGATATTTCACTTAGGATGTGCTGCAATCTTATTTTTTTCATTTTTCTTTAAGGAGGTGAGACACAGAGCCTTTAGGAGTATTAACAGTTCTCAGACTGGGCACTGTTCCTTCCTAGGGAAGGAACTCCTCCAGAGAGCACTTGAGAGAAGGCAGGGTGGGCAGTGAGGAGTCCAACCCCTCCAAAGCAGTGAAGCTCCTCGACAGCTCTCTGGCAGAAGGTGATCAAAACAACAGCAACTTTTTAGATCACCTTCCACCTCCAGAATACGTTCTTGCTTTGGCCCAGAACGCTGAGATTTCCATCATGTAACAAATACACCAAATTATAATTTGTTCATCAATAAAAGTCTCATGCACAGGTGTTATAGCGCCTCTCTACACGGGGATGAGTCCCTGTGTTGAGGAGATGTCTATTCTACATGCCACAGAATAATCACCTTTCAAGGACAAGGCTCATCATTCCCTCCCATGCAGAGAAGCTGCCAGCAGGAGGGACCTGGTTTCACTTGTGTATGTTTGCGAGATTGTGGCATGAGGTTAACTCATGTAGGATTTACCAGATGCCTCTCTGCAGAATGGGCTGCTTTGGAGAGCAAAGTGGCCCTTCAGTGTATGCCTAAATGGAAGAATGAGTCATACAATTGCGCACGCTCCATGCTTTCAAGGACACGGTGCCCGGTCGAGGTAGGGGTGTTCCTTTTTTGTCTGGAGAATATCACATCATCACAGGCAGAATATCAGAGGAATAGGCAAGAGACAATGTATTGACTTTTCTTTATAACCTGCCTTCCTTGTAGTATCTCTGGCAAGTCAGATAAACCTTGTCTAATCTTGCATTGAGAAGTTTTACTCGTGCTTGCCTCTTTTTTTTTTTTCCTTTCCCCATTTTAGCTTCCCTTGACACTTGCTAAGCTAACAGAAGTTATTGCATCCTTTAAGTGATTCCAAAAATGTGCTTCTCTGGCTGATTTAGGAGCAAAGGGCTGTAGATGGGATGAACCGAGAGCTATCTGAATCTGAGCAGAGGCTTCATAGAGAGTGTAATTGCTGTGGGGGCAGTTCAGCTGGAGACAATGAGGACAAGCATTATTGCCCAGCTCTTCATTAGCATCTGTGGGATGACCCTGAAGAGCTGGCTGGGACATCCCCAGTGAGCTGTGCAGAGTACCTGGTGCAACAAATAGTGTATGCAGGGGCAGTGGCCTTTGCATTATGTCTCGGGAGCTGAGGGCAGCAATCAAGTGTGGGGTCCATCATGTCCAGCAAATGCTAAGCAGTGTCTGGAGTTTATGGTGACAGGTGAATTGGATGGGTAATGGGGTCTGGTCTTTCTCACTGCCACCAAGGACTCTGATTGGTTTGTCCAACTTGCCATACTGAAGTCATTAATCTTGATGACACTTTCTGTAGACCAGCCTTTGGCACAACTGAGTAGTTCTTTCTGCCCCTGTCAGCAGACAGGTCAGACAGCAGGATTTTCATTGTCCATGAAAGCTGTGGACCTGATTTCTCAGAAAGGCCTGATAGATGACAACTAATCAGGAGAGATGAGGAGGTGACCTGCCCTTGGTATTGACTGGAGGCAAGCAATTTTTTCTTGTAGTGAAAGCAAAGCAAAGAATGGACTATGTTTTCAAAAGTCCATATTGCTGCCATGACAAGTCCCAGACTAACACCTCTATCCTTACTATCTACTACACAATAATATTAAGAATCTCACAGGAAGTTCTCAGCAGGACAACAATCTGGTAGACACAAAGCAACAGTGCATGTCCTGCTTCCTGCTATTCAATACAGTTAGTAAACCTCCTCCCAGCATGGAGGCAATATTCCAGGACAGAGGTGCCTTATAGTAATGAAACAATGAAACTCCTATTTTGGAATGATAGCATGATATTAAACTGTAATGTTATGAGACACTTCTCAGGGATGTGACATTGTCCTTGAATGTGACATTTGATACTTTGACTTTCTGGGTGTTCAAACAACACATAAACATAGCAGGAATGGACCTTAAGGAGGAATGGCTTTTACAGCAGAAAGTAGGAGTTGTTTCCTAGGAGCTGTTTCTACCAACGACCCCTTGTGTCTTTGTCATTTCCTGCCTTCCCTTGAGTCAATGCTGAACAAAATGAAACATGGGTCAATAATTTTTAGAACTAAAGCAACAAAGGTTGTCAGGCTGTGACATGGATGGGAAAGGATAAATATGTTGGATGAAGTTTGATATTAAGCCTCCATGTAAAGGTTAAATGTTTAATTTCTGTCGACTGATAATCTACCCATATTTTTTTATCATGGCTATAACTCTGGAGGAATGAAAGTTCAAATGATTGACCATAAATTGTAGTACAGTCCACTGCTAGCAAGGTTAGAGTTAATAGATTATCGATCAGTGTAATGGTAAGTGGCAAACTAATTTTTTTCCCATCAGCTCTCTTATTGGGGAGTTGCTTCCTGGGGACCAAAGATGTAACAGATCTTTGCATTGAATTAGCTTGAAGAGTTAGATACTATGTACATCCAGTAAATTCAGCCTAGGATCTTCCAGAGACCTCTGAGATTCCTGTAACAATGCTATTTTTTCAGACACTTTTCAAAGCTAGTTTTTTCTTTACCATTGAGACCAGTAAATCCTTTGTTGAGAGCTGGGAAAGGTTTGCAAACGTTGAGATAAGAGAACTGTATCACCCTGTACTATCGTCCACCGACACTTTTTTTGCACTTGACTAATTTTCCAATTATACAGAATCTTTTCAGTATTGTGAGGGGCTGTCCCTGGAAGAGAGGTTGCTGTAGTCTTGTTGCACTTGAGAAGATATGAGAATATGTGACAGAAAGCAGTTTTTGATGCCAACTGCTGAAGTTTTGTGCCTATAAAAAGCATATTAATAGAAGTGAAAAAATTATTTTTTTTCTGGGCACTTCTAAGACCTGACTGACTGAAAAAACCCCTTTATCACTACAAGAACCCCCTGGACATTAATAATATCCATGACTTATCCTACTGAGTTTGTACGGCACAATATTATTTACGGCTTTCAGGTTTTTGGATGAGGAACTTTAAGCTTGTTGGAGCGTACAGGAGACAGGTTGCTCAGGAGAGAGAGAGTGGACTACCTGGTGCCACACAGTGTAGTCACCTTGTGATAAAGCATCTGGCTCTTTTCTAGGACTTCATGATTACATTAATTTGGGCTGGGTACCAAAGATGGAATTGGTGTCAAGCTTTGACCACCCACTAAAACAAATACTGAAGCTTATAAGGCTGGTGTAGAATAAAATAATTTATTCCTTATACTGAGGTGTCAATACCTGATCCTGATTTGCAGGAGCTTACTCTCTGCTTACTGAATGCATTAACACCGTGTATACACTCAGTGCACTAAGGATACTTATACTTTCAAGAGCTTGCTGTGCCATCCAGAGCAGTGGGTGGATGTGAGATGTATTAAAGACAAGTAACACGGTATGTCAGCAATGACCCTTGCTCAGCCAAAGATCAGAAAGAAATGTTTTTTCATCCTTGGAAAATTTCTGATATTTGAACAATTAACAATTTTTTTCTTGTTCTAGCATAGAATAAGAAAACAAAATGTTGACGTGTATTTTTTTCCATCAAACCAACAATCTGTATATAAATACATAAGAAGATAATTTCAAACACTTCATTTAGAGCTCTTGACATCTTCTAGCCTTTAATTTCTCTAAGCTACAATTTTCAATGCAATAAAGTTCATCCCCTTTTACAATTCTTCAAATTACGATTTGTTGGGGACTTCCTGCCTAGCTCTGTTAATGAGATCTTATTTAAGAACCTCAAACTTAACCAGCAGACAGAAAGCAGCAATGGTGGATTGCTGGGGTGGGTTTCGTTTCCTTCTCCCTTCTGTAGATATCAGGATTCTGTGGTCAAGCCCTCCTGGTGCAACGATGTGAAATGCTGATGCAAACCCTTTTCTGATCACCCTCGTGGAAGTGCGGGCAGGAAAACTGACTCTGACTCTGGCTATTGGTTTGTCATCACACTTTCCCCTCCAGAGAGATCTTCCTGGGAGCTGGCAGCAACCCCTGACTTGTGCCCCTTGGGGGATAGGTCAGAGGGATTGACCTCTCTCCTGACCATCTCTGGAGAAGGCGAAGGGTCTGAATACAGAAGACAGTTACCCGTGAGGGACAGAGCAGCAAAGCAAATTGTGAACTTCTGCTCAAGAAGCTCCTCCTTTCTCCTGTGGCTCTGGATGTCATCACGGTTTGCATTGCAAATAAAAGAAGTACCACTTCTCAAAGGATCAGCCTCCTTTTGGTAGCAGGTAGTTTTACTAATGTAAGCAGGTATCTCATACAAATACATACACATACATATATACACATGACATATGCACATACACACATATACAAACACAAAATTTATGATCATGTTTATATTTATGCTTATTCACATACAGAAGAGAAAATCAATGTGTGTTTCTAAAAACACAGCACACTTGTTTATTCTCTTGGAAATAAGACGGAATCAATATGTTTGGGTAGGGGAAATGGATTATCCTTAAACACTCTGCACAAGACAAAAAAAGTTTTTATCTGGTGTTGATGTGAGTGTTTTCTAAAGAACAGCAGAATCAGACCAGATTGGCCATAGCCAATATAATGAAACAATGTCTTCAGACTTTCAGAAATATGCTTATATTGTTCTACCTATTACTGACTGAAAAGCAAGTTTACTCTGTGGAAGTGGGTAGGTGCACATGGTGTTTCTGACTAATGAAGAATACTCCTTGTTGCAACTTCCATTTAAATCTTTCTTTTAAGGAGTTCTTTCCTTTTTGTTCTGTTTCCCCTTTTGCAGATTCCTAGACAATAAAAATCCATTCTGCTTTCATGCAGGAGCAATTTAAGATTTTTTGGAATGATGTTTTTCATTGTTTTAAACCCCACTGTAAATATTTAGCATGTGAAAAATTACGGGGTGTGTGCACATGCCTGTTTTTGCATGGCATTTCCTTCATTGAGAGGTGGTCCAAATTTAAACCTCAGCCCTCTGCTAGTGCAGATATATATTCAGCTAACACAGTGTCTACATGGAATAACCTCATTACTAGACAACAAGTGTTTACTCAGTTCTTCCTTCAAATAACAGGTGAGCATGAGATGTGCTTGAGATTGCATACAATCTGGTTTTCCCATCCCAGACATTTTTGAGATTGAAACAGTTTGCCAGAGTAGTTTCAGGCAAAGAAGTAAACTCCTGAGCATTTTAGTGAATTGATAAAATCAATTATTGCTTCAAGGCAACTGGAAAACTTAATTATTCTTTTTTTTTCTTCTAGATTTCTACCCCCTTGCCCTCACATAACTAAATTTATAAAGGAACTGTTGTTTAACGCCTTTCATGTAGCAAAATTTGGGCTGTGAAATTATCACAATTATCACTGAATCACAAATGTGCTGCAAATGGCCTTTTCCTGCCATCCTTTTCAATTCTGTCCAGAGCTGCATGTGCATGGATGAGTGTACTTGTAGAAGTGATGGTGTTGTACATGAAATTGGCACTGTGTACAAATACTTATTTGTACCTCTAAAATGCATGCAAAGGTGCTGCAGTTTTTAAGGTTCCTTTCTGCACAGCACTGCAGTGTGGCCACAGCATACTTAGCATTCGCTTCCATAAAATATATCCAGGTATTTCCTCATGGCAAAGATGGGAACAAGATGAAACAGCACTGAAATAAATTCAGTAACTAATAAAAAGCCTAATACCTTGTTTCTTTCTTCAGTCCCAATAGCTTCATTGTTTGCTTTGTTTGAATTGAAGCTGCAAGAAGGAAACTCAAAAGGAGATATTTTTTTTACGAGAAGTCCAAAATTAATATCACTACCCTGACACAGCAGCAGCAGCCACATAAAAAAAGAAGTAATGCTTAGCTATAGAGTTTTGTTTTCAGACAGATAATCAAAAGGGAACTCCAAGAGAGGTTCACTTACAAGGAAACCTGGTAGTCTGAACAGCAACCTGGTTCAATGTGACTCCACTGTGGTTGAAGGCACACGAGACTGGAACGTGCTGATGGGCAGGAGGGATGGTTATTGGATGATGGCTTCAGCAGCAGACATCAACATCTCTGCTTCTCTCTGGTCACAGCATCTAATGGCAGAGCCCAGTGGGGTGAGAGGGGAAGGATAGGGTGTGTGGGGACCCATCATCACCAGGTGCTTGCCCTTCTCTAGAGCTTGCTTGGTGTCACCTCTGCTCATGCCGCGTGGCCCTGGTTCTGTTGCAGAGACTCAGGCAGCATTTTCTGAGTACTTCACCGTAAATCTGAAAGCTGTGTGAAGGGGCAGAGATGCCTCCACGCACACCACACCCGGGTATCAGATGAAAGTGCCCAGATATATCATCAGATGCCAGCAGTGGTGAGGTGCTGTGCAGCAGATGACGCAGATTTCTAATCTTGAAATCTCTTATCGCTGGCACTCACTATGCTTTCACATCTTTACAGATAAACTGCATTTGTTTGAGGGAAGTAATGGGACAAAGGCAGTAGGGATCTTTGTGTTTCATTTGCTGATGTTCATGCACCTGAAGTAAGGAGGCTGCTGCAGCTGTGACCTGTTTGGAAGAGTAACTGGGATGATGTAGCAGCAGCATCTTAGGAACAGCCCAAAGAAATTGTCTTCCTGCAGTCTCTGATGGACTCCAGTGTTCTTCCTGGAAACACTGGGGAAACACTCTTTCTAGGGGAGAAATTCGCTCACAAAGTCACTCTTAGGAGAGACCTCTGCTGGCTTCAGCTGCCTGCTGGGAATGTAGAGAAGGCAGAGACAGATTCTTGTCAGCAGTACACAGCAAGGAGATGAGAGGCTTGTGGAAGAGGACATACTCATTTTTTTTCCTCAATTAAAGTGGTCAAACATGGGATGGGAAGGGGGTCCCAAGGAAATTGTGGTGTCTCCATACTTAGAGATATTTGAACCTTGACTGGACAGAGCCCTGAGCAACCAATTCTGAGCAGTTTGGACTGGAGACCTCACAACTCTGCTGTCATCCTGGCAAACAACTTTAGCCTCCTAAGCTGTTACAGTTCAGGTGAAGTTTTGCAGCAAACAGGAATAGCAAACAGACCTATCTTCATCCTCCAAACTTCCTTTGTCATGAAAGGCTGTAAACCTTTTCTGGAGAGGCCAGGATAGTCTCCACATGTAGCCTTCTGGTTTTCATTTCATACAAATTATAATTCTCCTTCATTGCCTGCAAAACATCTGCTCAGTCTCTAGCTCCTTGGTAACTCAGTCCCTGTTGAATTAAGCAAGATAGCATCCACCACAGAAACACCACCCGAATATCTCTCCTCCAGGAGGTTTTCTGGTTGTTAGCAGGGGACTGACATTCACCCATAGTCTACAGAATCATCATGTTATTTAGTTACATTAAAGTCCTTAGAAAGGACTTACTGATGACTTATACTCAAATGTGCAAATAATATGCTTGTAGAACATTAAAATGGCTCTAATGGGGTAGTAATAAATTTCTTTTTTCAATGTGGATGATTAGAAACTTCAGTAGTTAGAAGCTATTAATGTACTTGCCATAAAGCATGAAAGTCCATCCTCATGAAACCCTAAATGACGGTACTGCCTATAAATTTTCTGGAGGTGGAAAGAGCAGTAATTATACAGCTGGCATTAGATGTAGCACTTTCCACAGAGGTACTAGTGGCAGATATTTACCTCCTGTTGTTATGCACTATTTTTGGGCATAGCCAGAAGCCACAGTACACTGTAAATAATATTATTCTCCATAATGGATTTCTGCACAAACAAGAAGACATTTTTTCTTAAAAGAATAATTGGCAAATAGTCAAGTATAGATGGCTTAGATAGTGGCAATGCAATAAAGAGCATTGAGCATCTGGTTCAGTGTTGTCTAACTGGCCTGTGTGCATAGTGATGACTGAAAAACCCATTAGCTGCTGGCAGAGAAGTGAGTCCAAGCTTATCATCCAGGCACTAGCACAAACGTATTGCAAAACCACCAAGTGTTGGCATCCTCTCTGGCAGGAGCATTGGAGCAGGCAGTGAATAAGCAGTCTCAAATAGAGACTAGTTTGTGCCCAAATAATCATCTGAAACACAAGAAAAGTTGAGAAAACTTTATGAAATTTGTTTTCTACTTGTCCAAATTGGGCAGTGAATCGAGATGCAGGTATAGCCAGTGTTGCTTCCTGCCCCCCATATAGCAATTATTCTGGGGTACGCATGACACAAATCTTTCCCCTCTTTAGTCTTGCTGTGAGCCTCCCTTCCAAGCCAAGCCTGCCTTGTGTTCAGTAAAACACTTTACAATAGTATTTCTGTCATTCTCCTGTTTTATCGCTGCAGCGTACTTCTTTCTGACAAAATGTATATTTTTGTTTTCAGTTCTGGAAAGAAGTTCATCAGAGTGGGGCTAACGTCTGTATTTCTTAGTCGGATTCTTAGAATAGCAGAACCTAATTCTCAAGCTGGCAATTTCAGGTATTTGTCACACAGCTTATGATGGGAATCAGCTAGCTGGCAACACATTCTGATTTCTCATCAAATAAAGGAAATATATTCAACACAATGTCACATGATTCTGCTGGAGCTAAAAATACTTATGAACATAAACCCTCTGAACTATCTCTCTTTTAGCCTTTGATCATGTACATGGAGCAAAACAAACAGAAAACAATCATTATCAAATACAAATAGTTGAGTAATGCGATATACAAAGCAATTTGGTTCTGCATATCAATCTTATAAACTGTGAAAGTACGAATTACTAAATTGGAAACAAGGTTTCAGGATAAATTTAAATTGTAAAGATCATGACAGGTTGGATTAATCTGTCTCTTCACATAGTATTTCTTAGGCTATATGATTTTATTTTTAAATGCTGAGTCCTCATTAAGCAGAGAAGTCAGGAGATCTGTTCCTGGGCACAGAAGTGATTTTTGACATCCTCTTATAATGTTCAGAACCTCTTGAAATTTTGTGCTCCAAAACTTTTCTTGTGCCATCATTATAATATCAGACCCCAGTGGTGAAACATTTGGAAGGATTAGGGTCGTCCGATAAATAGAATCACGCAAAAGAAACCTCAATAATTTCCACATGCAAGGTGTTTTGCAGAAAGAATGCATGTGGGCATGGCTCATTAATCCGGTATTATCTTTTCCTCTGTCTTCTGCATCACCTTTTCAATGGTCAAGATTTATGGTGCAGACCACAGTAAAAGACATTTTGCCCAGAATTATTCAAGCATATAACAAAGAAAATGTACAAAAACTCAGCTTACTCGGAGAGATTTGATTTAAGGTCTTGATTTCCTTATTCTAGAAGAAAACTCTCTGGTGAGCAGTAAGAACGGTCAGATTTAGAAGGGAGATAAGGCAACGGTTTTGCGGATCAAGCTCTTGTTGCAAACATGTGAGAACCTGCTCAGGGCAAAGAAGGTAATGCTGATATCAAAGGTACCACAGGGCAGATACCTGTTTGTGACTTATAGTTTATATCTGCCTGGAGAAGTGGCTTTGCGTTACCCTGAACACCATCATCAAAAAGGCTCCCTGTGAGGCTTCACACTACTGTAAATCGATGCGGTTTATGGTGGCACTACCTAACCCTTTCTCTTCTGACAAGATCTTCTCCTTTGTAGTGAAAGACCCTTCTCATGGGCTGCTTCTGAGGTGAAGAATACTTACATTGATTTTGAACTTGAAAGTATTTTTTCTCCTCTCTGTGACTGCTTTGTCCCTCACTTGACAGATTTCTGTTTTAACCTGCAATTGTACTCATCTCTACAGAACATATTGGGAGGCAGCTTGCGTAACAACACTTTAAGCAGTTGGATGCTGCATGTCTAACACAGCCAAAACCATGCCAGATGCCTTTATTAACATAGCAGGATGCTCGGCGGATAAATGGGTACCTGCTGCCAGTGACATGAAGCAACACAATCTCCGTGAGCTCAGAGCCCTTTGCGTCACTAAACGTCACAGCATGCAACAGGGTTAAATATATACAGCCCCCTGCACACAATGGTTTAATAAAAGTAAAAACAAAGCACCCACTCTCTTCAGTAAATTGGTGTCTTGGAATATATTGCATAGCGTCACGTTCAAAAGGCCTGATGCTTCATCAGTCTTTGCAAATACCTTGATTCCAGCCTGCTGGAATTTAATAACGTGGAAAATGTCCTCTTACCACTGCACTGGAGACATCAGAAGCTGTAATTACTTAATGATTCTAATATTTTGAGTCTCTTAGGATGAATAATTTCTTTGTTGAAAACTGATCTTTTGTGTTAACCAAATTATTCGTATTTGTCTGAGGATAGTTGTTGGAAAAGGAACAAAGATGTTTATTTTATTATGCACAGAAGGCATCAAATTTTCAATTTGACAGGAACAGCTCTGGTTGTGCTTACCTTAAAACAAATAAAAGTAAAGCAAATGACATGAAACAAATGATTCATTTTCTGGAAAAACAAAATATTGTACTTCACCAGACAGCTTGTGAAGAGAAACAATGCCTGGGATCAACCAAAGGAATATTCTGATTTTTTTTTTCAGTGTGGATATAATGAAAAAAGAAATTGCTTTCAAAGCTGTGGGTGCTGGGTCTTTAGAGGGTGTTTACGAAAGACATGGGTTCTCCCTCTTCTCCTTAGCTGGTATGTCAGTGCAGGCTCCCTGATCTCAACTCACCGTGGGTGCTGAATGGCTGAAACACTGTCTCATAGAGAAGTTGAACATTTGCAGCCATGCAGGTCCTTAACAAATGCAGAGACCAGAGAAGGGTTTCACGTCAGTTTGTCTTTCTAGCCTCAGCTACTAATATAGATTTCCTTTACAGTCGATGGAGGAAGGGAGAAACATTTCCAGTGAAGATTTATCTCATCCCAAAACAGATATCTGAAACAGATTGGATTCTTCATGAACATCCCTCTCTGCATCTTCTATTTAAGGTGCTGAGACACCCAGATTTTAGATTTGTAGAGATGTCTGAGAGGAATCTCATCTTTATGTATTATTCCTTATGCCAGGAAAATTCTGTGCCAGATATTCCTCCTCATTATTTCTACATTAAAAGTGAAAACTATTAGCAACTGACATAGAGTCATAGAACAGTTTGGGCTGGAAAGCACCTTAAAAATCACCTAGATCCACACCCCCCCTTGCCATGGGTAGGGACACCTTCCACTAGATCAAGTTGCTCAAAGCCTCATCCACATTTTCATTCAGAAGGTAGGTCTGGTTCTCTTTTTACTTACACAGATTAAAAAAGGTGTATCTTCATTAAAGCCAACAGATTTTTTTTTCTAGTGTAAGCCAATAAAGCTAGTGGAAAACAAGGAAGGTCTTTTATGTTCACTGTTCACATAGTATGGAGAATGGCTGAGCACAGGCCTGGAAGGTGTTAAGTATTCATTCAACTTTTGCAGGCTACAGCAAGTAATAAATTCCAGCCAAGATTTGAATACTTTTTGTACATCGGAAGATTTGGAGTTTGTGGTGGGTTTTCTTCTCATCTCTTACCATATGCTGCATGGTATATGCAATGCAACTACATTATTTTCTGACCCCGTATGGACTAGGATTTTTTTTTTCCTGACAAGAAATTGAGGTTCTTTTTGCTGGAAAGCAAACTGTCGTGGTTGACAGGTTAAGCATGAGCCAGCGATGTGCCCCTGTGGCCAAGAAGGCCAATAGTATCCTGGAATGGGTTAAGATGAGTGTGGTTAGCAGGTCAAGGGAGGTTATCCTCCCCCTCTGCTGTGGCCTAGTGAGGGCACACCTGGAGTACTATGTCCAGTTCTGTGCTCCCCAGCTTGAGAAAGACAAGGAACTACTGAAGAGAGTCCAGTGAGGTGCTAGAAAGATGGTTAGGGGACTTGGGCATCTTTCTGAGGAGAGGCTGAGTGAGCTCAGTCTATTTAGTCTGCAGAAGAGAAGACAGAGAGTGGATTTTATTAATGCTTATAAATATCTAAAGGATCGGTGTCAAGGGGATGTGGCCAGACTCTTTTCAGTGGTGCCCAGAAACAGGACAAGAGGCAAAGGGCACAAAATGGAACACAGAAGTTAAACCTGAACATCAGGAAAAACTTCCGTACTGTAAGGGTACGGAACACTGGAACAGGCTGCACAGGGAGGCTGTAGAACTTCATTCTATGGGGATATCCAAAACCCACTTGAATGCGTTCTTGTGCAGCCCTCGGTACATGAACCTACTTTAGCAAGGGGTTTGGATTAGATGATCTCTAGAAGTTCCTTCCCTGACTATTTTGTGATCCTGTCATTCTTGCCTTAAGAAATGGTTGAGAGGAAAACAAGAGGACAATGTATTACTCCCCATTTTTTCAAACTGTTAACTTGAGATGGAGAAAAGTTACAAGATGCCTTCTACAGCATCTTGCCCTTAACAAGAGACGATAGTCAAGATGGATGCCACAAAATTCATCGCACTTCAAGCACTCTGTTCCATGACTGTGAAGAACATAGTGAAATGAATGAGTGAATTTGCTTTGGTTTTGGGAGGTAATAGTCTGTCCACAAACCCGAGAAAACACCAGTGCCAAGGTGAAGGACAGTGATCCACCATGTCAAGATGAGTAAGTCTCACCTTCTATTATTGACTCTTTCTGCCCTTTCATCCTTTCATTTTGCTTACTCCTGCACTTTGGGAACAGAAACTGTTCCTGGCTATATGTCTGCATGTGGCAGTAATGGCCTCATCTCTGCTGGATTTTCTCTTGCAACAGATGAACAACAATGAACAGCAATAATGAATAACAGCAATAATAAACAACAATAATGCAGACCAGAAGAGGAAAATGGTAACAATTTAGTTCTGCATCACTGAAGGCTCAAAACTTTCATTTTTTGAGGACCTACCATGCAGTCCTGTTCTTTGAATGGTTAGACTCAGTTGTGTGTCACGGGTTTTTTGTGCAATTTTTAAGGGCTAAGGTGTACATCAAGCTAGTTATACTGCTGGTTGTGGTCCAGTGATGACTTAAATTTACAACTTATTAGAGAGTTTATTGGATTACCAACCCAAGCATTTCTTAGAATAAACAGTTTTCCATTAATTTTGCTGAAATTTCACATGTTTATAATATGATGGCTAAAAGCAATAAAATTTCAGAATGTTGAATATCATAAGCTTTGGATGTTTGGTAAAGCAGAACTAATCTAATTTTAAAGTAGAAGACTTTCCTCTAACACATGGAGTCGGCTGAGAAAATCAACACTTAGTCCAGATAGAGGCAGAGATCACATGATGGATTTAGTAGTAGTGCAACATCCAGGTGATGCTAGGGACCTTGACACCTGGACTGTGTCTGTGGACAGTGTCTCTTCCTGTAGCATCTCCTCTGCAGAGGTGTTTGGGTTTACAAGAAAGAAGATACCAAGTGTATGGAAGCTTAGGTTTCCTCTGCATCTGAGATCCAGTTTTAACTTGCACTGGGTTCAAGCTTTGTTGGAAAGAACCCATCCTGGACTCACTGTAAACCTGTGAAATCTTCTGAGTATCTAATCGGAGTTCTCCCTGAACAATGGAAAGTGTATTCTGATCCCCTCTACATATCTGCAGCTCTCTGTGGTTCAGGAAGAAAAGTTTGGTGTTACTGTTAGAGAGGACTGAAAAACGGAATTTCCCTTGAGGAATTCTGATATTTAAACACTTGTTTTCATTAGAAATTGGGATGAAATATTAAAAGATCAAAACTTTTATAAGACAAAAGCTTCAAACGTATTGATCTATAAATGTCAAGTTGCATCATTTCAACACATTATATTCTATATCTTGACTGTCTGATTGACGTAACTGACACTTTGGGATTTAGTTCTTGGTCATCTCTGTACCTGTGTTGGCACCACAACTTTTTGGGATGTTAGTCGTGTTCTCTAGAAAATTTAGAACAAGATGAGACTGAGTTTTCTGAGATGAAACCTTCATCAGGCTTTGTGATTATGGATTCTTACATCTTTGCTCTCATGTTATTCAATTTTCGATTCAGTTTCACACATCTATTTACTTTGTGTTTGTACAAGAAGTGAAATTAAGTAGCCTCTGTGCTGCCAAGATTCTTTTTCCTAGTTGGCATACACTGAACTCATCCTTCATGTTTTGAGAGAAATGTGGGTATATCTTTTCCTTTAAGCCCGTCTTAGTCTTGTGGCTTCCCTCCCTTTTAATGTCTGTCATGTTTAGAGTGGATATTGATATCAGCATTCATAACAGAATTTTGGAGCTATTACAACAATGACAAAGATTGCAAGGACAAGCCTTAACTTTCAGTATAGTAGCTGATAAAGTTGGAAAAGCAGAGAACATTTCAACTTCCTCACCCACTAAGGTATGCTTGGTGTTTTCCAGCTTCATCAATGGATCTAATAAAAAGAGCATTCCTTGCCATCTTTTTCTTATACAGTAAACCTGTATAAGGAAAATAAGGCATGGTTTGTAGCCCATTCAGTAAGACATCGGATGCTATTCTGATTAATTGCAGGCTGTGTAAAAAAGATCATTATGGAAGAGGAAGATTTAGGATATCCCCTTCTGTTGTCACAGAATAAAAGTGTCATCAACACAATAAAATCCTTCTCTAAAAAAGCTTACCTTCTGGTTCAGTTATATATAGTTTCTACCTCACCTTTTCTTGATTTCCAAACAAAGATCTGTCCTCAATGCTTAAGTTGTTTCAGTCACGTTTCAGAGGGGAGCTAATATCAAGATTTCATGTTTTCCAGGGATTCAAGTAGCTGAGCAGATGAAGAGTATATGCAGAGGTCACTCATATTAAATGCTTGTGGATTTATGCAGGAGAAAAGCAGCATAAGTGTTGTAAGATCCCTGACCCCTGGCAGGCATCTTAGGTTCTCCCAGGGGTTGTCTGGGAGGGGGGATCTCACCTTTGACTGCTGACACAGGTCGCACAAACTGACCTCTCCCTGTCTGCTGCTCAGAGACTCTCCAGGATCAGCTGGGAAGAGAAATGTGAATATTGGACAGATAACATGCAGAAAAAGGAATCTTTCCCTTGTCAACAAAAATCAAGTCAGGCCTGAGGTTTGCCTCTAAAGAATGAAAGATGAGTCCCCTGCACCTTTCACTAAGCAGAGGATTTGCCCTGACCCTGGTGTTACTCATTGCCCCTCTCCAGGACAGCAGAGTTTGGGTGCTGTTCTGTGGCCAAGGCTGAATCATCACTCTTGGGTCTGCTCCTATGCCTTGATGCTCTGTGTTTGCTGTCACATTCTAGGGTACGATTTTCATTCAGAAATAAAACTATTGAGTGCAGGTGATTTGTTCTTATTGATTTGAAAAGGCTGAACTTTAAATAGCTGTTGTTTAACGTCCTGGAACGTTAGCATTAGATTAGAAAAGTGTCCCTGACTCGTTGCCCTGAGCATCGGAAAAAAAATATGTATCCAACAATTCTGTCCTTACAGGATCATTTATGACAGTATTGCCCTGCAATAATGAATTAGCACTGTGGTTAGGATTCCTTTTGCTGGGCTAGAGAGGACTAGAGAGGACAACCTAATTATTCTTCCTAGTAGCTCTCAATCTCAGAAAATCATGAAAAAAAGATTGAAATCATAATCATCCACAAGACCAAACACCCTGTGTCTCCAGCCTAGCACAGTCCAGAAAAACGTCTGTCAGCATCCCTTGACAAGCTTAAGACCTTTGGAAACATTAGACCAAAACCTTTAAAAACTCATTTGAATAATAGAAGAGAACTGGAAACATCATAAACTGCTGGTACAGATTGTTATTTTCCTCTCTTAGCAGTTTTATTAAATAAGTCTGAACTATGTCTTCATTATTACCACCTTTTTTCCTGATCCAGCAAGTGCATATTTACATGCAATATATCTATAATATATATCCTTGTATGCACACTAACTTTGAGTGGCTATGTGCATATGATTTATCTGCATGCGTACTCACACATCTTTTAGCTGCTCTCACTTTTCAGTTATGACAACTTTGTTTATTTAGTCAGTAAACATTTTTACAGCAGCAGCGTGGCTTTTAGGTTTTATCACAAAATATTCTTAAATGGTTCTGAATTTCCATTTTCGACTACCCCCAAATTCAGATACTCCCTTATGGCTCATTTGGCAAATAACCATTTTCAGTGCTGAGCAATTTATTATATTACTATTTAAAGCAGCAGGTAGATGGAGTCCTGGTTTGGGTTGTGTATTTTCTTTGCATATGGCAAATGTGATAATATTAGAGTTACTGCATTGTGTCAGTAGCTTACTTTCAGGTGCTTGAGGGGTTTGTCTTTAACTGTTGCAATGAGGTTTTATATTTGCATCAAATAAATGCAACCCCTTTTGAATTTTTCTTTTTACACAGCCTATTAGTCTACTCACTAGATAGCAACAGTTCCAGTAGTCACCGTATCTCACACAAACTCTTTCTCTCTAAATGTCATCAGTGACTGTAATGATCAAATGAAAGTAAACTGTACTACAGAAGGACTTTGCAATTAAAAGAACATGACAACAAACACCTCCCAACAAAGCAGAATGGCAAACAACTCATTATATCTTGTTTGAACCTGCCTTCTACTCACATGCGCAGGAGCTCCAAGGAGCTTCTCCAGCAGGTCTGAATTGGTCTTTTGCTGACTTCTTTTAATTCAGTGCAGATAAGAGCTCCTCAGTGATAATTGGCTTGAGTTTTTATTTAGGAAAGATTTTAGAAAGTACAGACTAGTGTACACAATAAGTTAAATGTATCCATATATGTCAAGTAAGCAGTTCAGAGTTCTGTTTCTTTCTCCTGTTTTCTTCCTTGTTCTGTAGAGATGGAAGCAAGTAAAGGGTTTGTATCCATATATTTTCTCTTCGTTATTTAAGCTGTGTACTCATACAGATGGCAAGATGCTGTTTTCACAGCTGTTATCCAGGTTTTGTGGCTGCAAACCAGGTGGAACTGCAAGAACCTGAGGCTGCACAGCATATAGCATCGTGAGCTGTGCTGCTCTTATGGACCGTAGTGGTTGACCGAGGTTTTTTCCAGGCAGAGTACCCCAAGCGATTCATAGCTATCACAGGATGTTTGACACGCAGTTTGTGTTTGGAGGGTGCAAATAGATTACTACAGTGTATTGGAGTGCAATTCTCAACGTGAGGAAGGACTTTCCAGAGAGACCAAGAGAGGCTACTCCATCAGGGAGATCAGGGATGAGTTTAAGGTTAGGTTGGAGGAAGGGGTATTTTGAGGTCAAAGATGATTAATAAAGTGGTAGCAAAGCCAGCACCCCCTCTCCTAAGTTGTGATGGAGTTTACGTATCGCAGGACTCATAAAAAATGAAAGGGGAGCTTTTGACAGCAACATATTGGCTGTGTTGCTCTATAAATAAAATAACAGAAATCAGTGGTGTCACAACATGACAATAAAATGGGAAGGCAGGCTAGTGCTGCTGATGTGTGGTTGGGACACGTCTGCAGCTTGCTTTGCAAGCAGCGCGAAAGGCAATTTAACACTGATCTTTACAACAAACCATACACTGGAATGAAAATATTTAGAGCAGATATTCTTGAATGGAGGTTACCAAATCATGGCAGTTTGGACATACTGAGCAGGAGCTCTGTTCATGAAGAGGCCTGCATCTCATTTTAACAGGGACAAATAGGAAGACTGGTTTAAGTTGTGCGCTTTTGTGGTTGGGCTGTAATGAGCCAAGGAGAAAGATGGGTTAGGTTTGCAGTGAACTGTGCAGTAGCTCATGTGAACCCATTTGTTTGGAGATTGCAGGTGAAATTCATGAGGAGGTCAGATAGGATATATGCACCACTTACAATCCACTCAAACCTTTGTGCACAGGAATGAATTTCAGCTTGTCTGACCCATGAAGGTATGTGAATGCTTATCTCCCTTTCCTTAAGACTTCATTTTTATAGTTTCAAATAGCTAGAATTTTCTTTTTCAATAGTAACTTTCCTTGATGCACACTTGTTTCCACTTTAACAAGTAACTTGAAATTAATGGCAGAGATGTATTTTGTCTACAGTCTAATATGGAGGCAACTAAATCTTTTACTTTTATAAAGTGAAATACATTTCTTCTGAAGTCTTCTGCAATTGAGGTAGTGTATGCAAAATGGTTTGAAGATGAAAAGCACTACAGTGTATAAATATTAAGCATTATTTTTATATCTTCATCATCTATGCTTTTAAAATTAATATTAAAAAATCCTATGAATACCCAAATGCCCAGTAAAATGCATATCCTTCCTCTAATCTTAATACTTTATTTTCATCTATGAATCCTCTTAATCTTTGAAATTAATTACCATGATTAAAAATGGGAGATGTGTTTTCCCAGAACAATCAAATTGTTCTGTTGCAAATTTTCATATTAATTTCGCATCATTAGCTAAATTTCTTCTGATATGAAAACACACACACAAAAGCACTCTCTCTAACACACACACACTACCAAATACAACATCTGCTCTCTCTTTAGACTAAGAGACAGTCTGATTTTGCTACTTGATGGCTACAGCCATAAATGAACCTGTACAGTGGTAACCTCAGAAGATAAAGGAGGACTTATCTTGTCTGCCTCAAATCTCCTATATGGCCAAAGGCCATGACCGTTGGTTTATCAGCCAGAGCTCAGGAAAAGGTGGACATCCACCCATCTTAAAGAACTGACACGAAAATGATACCTTCAAAAGCTAGGGCATATTCACACTGCTGAATATGTACCATTGGAAAGGAATCATTAGACTTACAGTAAGACTTATACAAATGGCAGTTTGAGTTTTGCCCAAATTCCTGTTTCTTCTAGTCCTTATGAACTGCCTGATTTCTACTCTAGTGTCAGAAAGCCAAACATGGAAATGCTTTTACTGCATTGAGGAAGCAAAGTGGAACAAAGACTGATACTTTAATAACTGTCTGGTGAACACAGGCAACACACACATATTTCCCAACTGTCAAATCAAGAGCAAATTTTCTCTGTGGTTGGGTTTTGATGCAGTTTTTTCCAGATACTGCTGATAATTTTGTGTCCCGTTTCTGTTCAATGCCTATTACAGATTTCCTCACCGGAGCCCTATTCCTTATTAACTGTTTACAAAGAGAAGAAGGAAAATATCCAAATCTTTATACTGTCCAGATTTCTTGACCAGAACCAGGGAGAGAAGGGTAGAAGGAATTCTCTGAAAATATTAGTGTCAGTACTTTTTGAAGAGACTCTAAATGCAGCACAACGTGAGGCTTTAAGGAAGTCAATTGAACGGTTCCCTAGGAAGATCTTGCTTTGATAGAACACAGAGAGTTACTTTTATTGAAAATATGGCAAGAAGAAAGGGAACAAAATATGTGAGATGAAAAGGAAAAGAGATTGAAATAGAATCACATCACAGGTGCTGAAAATGGTTCTTTTATTACAGATCACAACAATACAGAATTTCTAAAACCGAAGGGATTCAAGAATAGAAAAGAAGGCATCCAGTGTGGAAGACAGGTAAAAGAAGATATGTCTTTTATTGCCCTTTAATTTTTTTCTGCCCCTCTAATCAGAACAAAAGGAAAGGTCAGGAATGAGATCTGGAGATTATTTTGGCAATGCAGACACAGTTGTACTGATACGTGACTGACAACACAGGGAGATCATCCATGGAAACCTCACTAATTATTGGTCCAGAAAGCAGCCAGTTGACTGTGGAAAGAGATGCCTTTGTGTGTGGGAAGAAAATGAGACAGTGTATCCAAAAAGAGAAATACAACCAGTTGTGTGAAGAAACAAGAGCTAAAATGGGAGAATCTTGCAAAGTGGTTAAGCTGAAGGGCCACCGTGAGTGTGGAGCTATGAATAAAAATAGGATGGGGATAACAGGGTTTCTGTGGGTTACAAAGGAAAGTTCTTATATAGAACCAAATAGCATTACATTTGTGGTCAGAGGGGTTCAGGCTGGAGGCTCAAAATGGTTTGTAAGTAGTTTGTCTGCTCTTGAAGAGTTGTTGAAAGAAGAAAAATTGCCTTCATATACAACTTGCTATGAAAATATTTTTTTTTCAAATGGATATTAACAAATCTTGGAAGCAGACTCTGAAAATGCGCAGTTGTGAACTTAAAAAATAAATACAATTCGAATTTCAGTTTGAGGAGATCCTGATTCTCTTCCTATATAATAATATAGTTGTAAACTGCAAGTGACACAGAACAGAAATCCACAGAAATTGTGGATTTTCCACAAATGCTCTGGCCCTGGAGTGTGACAAGACAGCTTGACATGACTGCTGAGTTTTTTTTAGTCATGGCTTTCTCTGTCCTAGTGCTGGCCAAAGTCCAGAAAATAGTAGGATGGCACAGAGAATAGGATACTTGAGGGTGAGCACGGCGTTGAGAATTGCAGCTTAGTGAAACACTTGAGTGTCCACCAGGAGCAGAAAAGAAGAGCGAGCCCTGGTATGTGGGAGTGCTACTGAGTGTACCCATGTGTAGAAGGAGGTGTCCAACCCTAATGCTCTTGAGGGTGACTGGGCAAGACCTGAAGGTCCATGCAGCCAACACATGGGGAGGGATCTTCCTCTCCAAATGTCTGGCAAGTAAGTGGCGTGCCAAGGGATATCAAGGGATGGTGAAGGAATGGATTCCCCTGAGCTGTGGCCATTTTTCATTTAGACATGGAGAGGGAAGGAAAGGAAGAGTGGGCATAATCTGATATGTCCATATTTTCTGAAGCAGAAAGTTACAAGTTATCACTGAAATTAAATTGACAGAGCAATCCGCATCTCCACCTCCCTTCCTCTAGCCCTCTCAGAGGAAGGAGAGGATTAGCTGTGAGCTCTGATTCCATGGTCAGTGCCTGTACTCACTTCATTGCTTCACCTGTTTCCTGCCGTGGCTCTGGAAAGTACAGAAAAGCTTTTATGTAATGAAAGTTATCCCTGAAAAAGGATCTGCTCTCATGAGGTTCCCCAGAAGCCAATACTAGCCCTAATTCCTCCAGTTTAACTTTCTACTTCCGGAGGATTTGCCAAGGAAAGAATTTAATTTTTTTCCCTAGACAAATGTATTAATATTTAATAAAAAGCAAAGCTAGATGACTCTTGTAGAGAAAATAGTGAATTTGCATAAACCTGTTGCTCTGTTTTAATAGAACAAGATAAATTTATGGGGTTTAACAGGCATTTTTTTCTTTTCTGAAAAATAATAACAATAAAATACCTGAAAGACTTCAACTTCAAAAAAAAAAGTTTCTTTTTGCTGCTCCATGTCAAGTTATCTTCAGACTTAAAAAATGTATTATGGCCTCTTCCTCACTAATTTATCTCCAGATTCTCTCTTTCCCCCCACACCAGGCACTGGAAGATGACTTACCGAGAAAATACTGTGTCAGAAGAGATTTTTTTCACCCTGGACTGTCTCCTCATTCTCTGCCTGTGTGAGCAAGGCTAAAGGCTCTTACTTAACCAATACTCATCGTTTTCAGACATGAATATTTGGTGTTCATACTCTTTTATAAGAGACTCCCCAGGACCTGTGTCATTTCTTTGAAGTCATTGTAAGGTAAGTCTGGAGTCTGAAAGGTCATATGGGCTATTTTAAAGAATAACAAGAGTTCGCTCTCAGGGAAGTAAAAATGAACCGTAAAACTTTCTACCTGTTGGTAGGTCTGCCTGATGCTTAACTCACTTCCCCTCCCTTTGGTTTTTCTTCAATAGCCTATTAAACATGTTCTCCATCTGGATATTGGAGGACATGGATTTCATTGCTACAATTGACTACAAAAGTCATAGATGTCATGACATCCAGTTGTTCACACTGAAGAAAGGTTTGGCTTTAGAGTACCCTCACACTAATCTATTTCACTGTTTTATTCTTCTCTCCATGTAGGTACTCCATAGAGGTAAGAGCATCAGTAAAAGTCTGTTTGGTTAAAGATGATTTCCCTCCTTGCACACCATTTTGTGTGAAAGACTGCACAGAGATGCTTGCTTACTCTGTTTTGGAAGGTTGTATCAAATCTCCTACCAGGACCCTGCACAGGCTTTTTCAGTATCACCTCACTCTCCATTGTCAAGCTTTTAAACAAAAATAAACTGAGATAATGCCAATAAATCATTTCCCTCCTTTCCAGCTCAACACTAGTGGAAGACTGTGGTAGGTTATCATGTTTTTAACTATGAACCTGTCTGGCTCTTTGTCATTTATCTTGTGTCTCCCTCTCTGGTCTGGCTCAAGACTGAACATTAGCAAATGATGAATGCGAGGCTGTCTCTCCTGGTTTGTACTGCTATTACTAACCCATATTTTCCTGAATATTTCATACCTTAATACATTATTCATGAGTTGCAGGAGTTGTGGCAATTGACTCTTAGGTTAGCTACCCCATTTGTGAGCGCAGGACAGAAATGTTTGCTACTGATAGGGAATCCCTGTTTTGCAGTCTCAAGGATTTTTCTTACTCCTGTGATTCTGAGTATTGTAAAACAGGTTATCTAGTGTTAATTGGCTATTTCACATGTGTTTACACCAGTAACTGTCCTAATGATGTTTTTCAGGTGGCTATGATATCATATTTTAATTTATTGTGATCCGAAGAACCCCGAGAACTAACTGCACAATGTAACAACTCTCTGGTTTTAACTTATACTCAGATTTATATTGATTAAATAAAGATCTAATAACTGCTATCCTATTTTCCTTTGTTCTGTGCATATCTATAATTTCCTCTTTTCTTTCTCAGTTTGTATTTTTTATCCCTTGATACATGGCCTCAGAAACCAACTGCTACATATAAACAGCAGCAAGAGTAAAAGCCAAAACTTGTTTTTCCTCCTGGACACGGCCAAGCTTGCATTGGACAAATTTCTGGAGGACCAGAGTTCAGTAACTCAATGGGCAGAGTTGAACTCTGAAGTTGTGATCCTTTCTTATTGTGTATGCAGGAAATGAATTCAGTCTGGAAGTCAGTAAAAAGCCATCTTTGTATCATACTGTATTTTACAGTCTCTTTAGGTTTACATGTCACAAAGTAATAGCTTTATATCTGATGTTTCTCCAGGAAACACCTCACTGAGAAGCAGTTCATAGCCAGTGCCAGCACAATATGTATATGGACTGGGGATTTCCTGGGGATCTGAAGACTCTCTCTGCTGGTCTGACCACGAAGTGAGATTCGTTTTCAGATTGATATATATGCGATTCACGTGTGGTGATAAATGAGCATATTCTGGCAAAATATCCTGAGAAATGTTTACAGCTGTTGCTCATCTGTGGGCTTTAGGTTTTCTCCTCTTCCCTTTCTAACTGTATGATTGCTGGAATGGATGACCAACGGGTGTGGAAGATCTCTGAGCAAACAGCTGGCACAGATTTCAGGATGTTTATTTCAAGGACTGTACACTGCATTTTGTACCTTTAAAAAAATTAAATCATGAACAATTTTTACCTACTCTTGGTGAAGAAATCATTTGTATCACCCCTGTTGTCAACATTTAGAACTGCTTAATTTTGTGTTTCTAAAAGATAGCACCTAGATGCTCTGGTAGAAACTAAGGGAAGGACCTTAAATCTGTACTAATAGCACCAGTCTAAACAGATGAGGCAGAAAAGTGATGAACTGGGAAACATGAGTACCAAGAAATGGAAAGATGTTCCAGTATTCCCAGTCTTATGCTCCTTCCCCCTTCAGCAGAGCTGATTGCACTTCTTCCATCAAGGAAATACAGCCTGAAAATACTTTACGCTGCGTGTGGCTGTCTAACTATGTACAAAATGCTAAAAACGTGATCATCTTCAGGAAACCTCAGGGTCACGGCTGGAGGAACTGGAGTTTTCTGCATAACATCTGCAGATCCCCCTGTAGTGATGATTGTCAAGCTGTATGTCATGTAATTAGGGACTAAATATGGCTGAGACCGGAGGCCTGCAGGTAGATGTTTGATGAAGGGCTAATTGGGTAAGAAAAAAGAGAGAGCTCTGAAATGAGGAATCATAGATGGTATTTTTGGCTCTAGCTCAAATTCCTTCATTTTCATCTGTGTAGGAGATGAATTTTTCCTGTGACTCAGCGTAGACTTCCTTGTCCAGCATGACCACTCTGCTGGTGCATAGACGTAGAGCTCATGTACTACTTCATCTTGTTGCAGTCCAGTTGCTGCCAGCTCTGCCTACAGAGAGGGAGGGAGCAGTTGATCGGGTGAAAGTCTGGCAGGAGCTCCTTTCTGCTCGAAGTCAACTGATACGACTGGCATGCTTACAGATCTCCTCTCCAGGCGTCTGGTTTACTCCTGACTTTGGGCTTTAGTGAAGGATGAAGTTTCATATGAAGTACGATTAGGGCAGGGGGGATCCAGGAGCCAAAAATGTCAGAGCAGAAGCTCTTGGAGCTTCAATCACATACTTAAAAAACATCAGAGATGAGCTATAATACCCTGTGCTGACCTGCACAAATAATATTACCTTCCTATTACTCAGCAACCATGACAGCACAATGAGCACCAATGCTTGTTAACCACAGTTTTGGGGTCTACTAGAGACAAATCTAGGGACTCCCAAAGCAAGGTATTGTAAATGGTTTGAGACTACATGCAACTTTTTGTCTCCTATCACCTTTTCTCTGCTGTCAAAGGCTCACACTGGCTGAAATAATCTCATTAACTGCCTATGCTCACTGCAGAAAACACCACAGATACTCTTTCTTCCTTCAAACCAATAGACGGTTTCTCAGTCTTTAAGTTGCTCAGTGACTCAGTTATTGTGGGTTCCCCTAACAACTCCATTGCCCTGTGACAAGCAGCTTCCCTCTTTCAGCTTTGACATGAAACATTCTTCTTGCATCTCTGTCTTGCTGATACACTAGGGAATTACACACATTTAAAAAAACCCCACTCATTTCCTCTCTTCTTCTCTCCTATGTCATCTTTTGATAATGGTCTTTATGGAAATATTTCACCTGAAGCTCATCAATTTCTATAATAAGACATTATAAACTTCATACTAGTGGCCTCAATTTGTTCATATTATTTAATTTCCTTTGAAATACTTGATCTTTTAAAATATAACTATGGACTATGGCTCAGCAATTTAGATTTCAGTCATAGCACCGATTCAGACTTTCATGCTGTAAATCTGTTCCTGAGGTTTAGCTTCCCTTTCCTTGAAACAAAGACTGTGTTACACCCGCAGTTGTTACAGGGTAGGCAGTAAGAATGAGTATGCTCATACACATGCAAAATGCTAGTGTTCCATTTATTCCCGGTGCCTATAATTTCTGTCTGTCTTTCAGGCTGAATGGCACTGAGTTGCTGTTCAAAACACATTTAGATCCTCTGGGAGCAACAGGATTTTCAAGATCTACAACAATGTGCAGTGAAAGATGTGATAGATACTAAAGCTGTTTCCTAAGTGAAATGAAGAAAATGAAAATTATACCAGTGCTGATGAAGGTAAGCAGCAAACCTTAGATTTAAACAGGAAAAATGACAGCATTATTAGTCAGGTGTCATGGTAACCAAGGAGCCTAGAATTTGGTGTCAACTTTCCAATCATATTGTCCTTTAACTGGCAGAGCAAGGTACATTTTCCTTCGAGGAATTTAATCACCTCTCTGGTAGAGGTCATTCAAATACTTAAGCACCTGACTGTTCTCAGGAACTTGAAGAATTCAAATTGATCTTGGATACTGACACCTTTATATTTGCATAGGAAAAGAGGAAAAAAAATCCCACCAGATGGCTCAGTGAAAACCAGGCAGAAAAATCACAGTTGTATAAGACACCCTGTTTGTTATTGATACATCTTGTTGATAGGAATTTCATGTTCAGTGTTATCCAGTGGCCAGAGTTAAAGTACTCTAAATCAGGTCTTCTCTAGAGACAGCACAGGCCATTTTTTGCACAGTGAATTGAACCAAGGATACTAGCAATGTCAGAGTTCCAGCAGGAAAAGCCATGAACACACTTGAATGACACACTTGTCTTGTTGTAGACACATACACGTGCTCACGCCTGCATTACAGTCTGGGATGAAGGAACTGCAAAAAGCTTTAGAAGGATGGATTTAGTAAGGGACAACTTTTCTTTGTAGCAGAGAAATGACAATATGATGTAAAATAAATCAGTGGCAGAATTAGAAAATAGAAAGTCTGAGATCTGGGATACTTAATCCTTGACCTGTTGCTCAAATGATGGCAAGAGCTATCAGGCTAAACTGGAATCCTCTTATAGGGTATGACGAACACATATTTCTAAATTATGAGCTGGAGTGGACTTATTCAGACCTGTTTTTCTTTTCTGTCTGAGATAAGGGCTAAAAACAACAGCTGCAAGATATAATTATAAGACTTCACTTGATGCAGTTAGGGGTATAGCCGCTTCTTAGCACATCCAGGAGGGAATTAATTGCTTCCTTCAAACCACGGGCATGCACAATGCATGTAATCTCCTTTCATCATATACCTATTAGCAATAGACCAATATATGACAAAGATCTTCACTTTTCCTGACTGGAGGACTGTACCTGTTTATTACTATACAATACAATACAATGACCTGATCCTGTCCTACTGCTTTTATACAAAGCTTTTGTGGTTATCTATATGGCCTGGACACTATCTTTGCTCTTTAATTTCTTTATTGAACTTAAATCACAGATTTGAATACCTCTGTGTCTCAGTCAGTTTCTTGCTTGCTTTTAAAGCCAAATCGAGGGTGGATTAAACATTGTTTAAAAATAAAAGAAAATAAAATGATTTGATGTATCATTATTCAGAAAGCCACAGTAGGATGTGAAACCGTATTTACACTGGACATATTAGTAGTCCAGTAGGAATCAAGCAAATTTCTCCCTGCTGCTAAATTTCATTGAATATGAGTCACCAAATATCATTCAACCAGTATCATCCTGGTTTCATTGTTCCTCCAGCAAGACAAAGAACTTGGATAATACTTCAAAGTCAATTGCATGCCACCATGGAGAGATCTCTCCCAGAAACTCTCAAAAAGCCAAGCTCTGATTAATAAAGTCGGTGTTTTGGCTCTGTTAGATAGGATTGCAGTGCAGTTATGTATACTTGTGACTTGGGAATTCCCACCACAGCATCATCTTCTGTTTCCAAATCGCTCCAGGGCTATAAGTATGTGACACAAAATTCAAGTTCCAGCTCAAGTTAAGTGGTTTTGCTTTTGCTAAATTTCAGTGTAGGGAACCTGTGCTGAGCTGATCCTTTTTTTTTGAAAACATCACTGTATTTCTCCAGCACAGTGATTCAGATGCCTCTGAGTCTTTTTATGGGTATGCCTAGATGTATTTTAATATGGAAAACAATGTTTTGTGTTTAATCCTCCTCCCACCTAAACAACTATCGGCACTGTATGATCTGAGACCTCAGAGGTGGTTGAGGCCATATGTAATATATTTATTACTAGAAGTTTTACACGATACTAAAATCCTTTCCACTTTAAATATAATTACCTCAAAGTCAGAAGTAACAAAAAGCATGCTGTCTCTTATAAATATGTTGCAGGTCGAGTAAATCATGTTACAAGTTGAAATTAGATAGGGTACCTTGCACAAAAAAATACAATGTATAATCTGCTCTTTCACACACATATTTTCTCTCCAAAAGCTGAAAGCAAAGTACCTGTTCTCCCTGCCATCTCCTCGTTTCAAAGCCCTTGCCAAACTGCAATACCACAACACTTGCCAGAGACATTAATCAGGTCCATGTCTCAGTGAAATAAACTGGGAGCAGAGGATACTTCTTGCTGGTATGAAAAATACTGGACTGAAATAATTTAACAGCTGACATTATAGAACTAAATCTGCATCTCCCACTTTTTGACTGGTAGAAAACTGGCAGCTGCCAGCTATAGAAAGTTATTTTCTAATGTGGTTGCTAATGTGATTGGAACCATCTTGCATTTAAGATGACTTCTATATTTTTTATTTTTCAAACAGGACATTTTGCTGCATTGGAAGATATGCAGTGCAAGAAAGTCTTTTCCTTGAGTTTGTCTTGAGTGTTTGCCTTCTTTTTTGTGACTCATTTTGACTACTTTTAGTGAGAGATCATGCTTATAGAGTTCAAGAAATGAGACTGAATACATTGGTGATGGAGATGCAGGATGGATACTCTTTAGCTACATACTTGACTATACTGTCCCCTTCACAGGCTTGTCACAGGGGAATGGAGGAGGGTAACAGAAAGACTCTGCCTTTCAAGCGGGGAGGCTAGTGAAGGTATTTTAGCAAAAGTATATGCCATCAACTGTGTTTCTCCTTTGAACTATTCAGAAACCTGAATTGTTATTTTATACTGTTACTGCTGCTGTATACAGTAATTTCTAGGATACTCACTCAGAGATAACCCCCTTAACATGCTACGTGCTGTACGAACACCAGTCTTCAGTATATGAGGTTACAATTAAAATGTATTCCTAGATCACAAATTATAACCTGAAGGGATTTAAAATGGGCCCCGGGGCATCCTGTGATTGCTGTTGAGGGAAGATGAATTGACAAGTTATTGTATGGGTGGGCTCTCCAAATTACTGCCAACACTGCCCTCAGTGTGCATTCCCCCTGCTTTGCACAGTTCCCTCTCCCTTTTGTTCATCCATCAGAGGAGAGAGGCCAGAAAGGCATCAGGGCACAGAAGGTGTTTTTTTAAATTCATAATAGTTTTACAACACTTAGCACGTCCAGCCAACAGTGAATGAAGGTGTATGATGGGGGCCATGGGGTGTGAAGTTACGGCAGTGAAATCCTGCTGAAATCCTGGGGGTTTCTATCCTAGAGGTCACTTTGGGGTAGTGATATTCCAGGTCTTGGTGCTGGACAGTCCTGGAGGCTCTCTTCATCCAACAGCATGTTTGCTGTGTTTGGATCCCTGTAGGTGTGGGGATTTGCTGCTATCATTACAATTAGGTCCTGATGGGCACTGACCGTCACTGATGCCAGAGTTGTAGCGGTTGCTGTTTTAGCTCATGACACCACTCTGGATGTGTCTATAATTAGGTTGGTGGTATTCTCTGCTGCCTCCACAGTCTGACTTCCTCTTTCAGGGAGGGATAAGGATGAGTCAGTCTCTTTCGCCTCTGAATTTTGAGGAACTTTCTATACTAGCTTGAAAGGTGTTCCCAAATTCAGAGAGTTCATATTAGCTGAGCAGCATCCCTGCTTCTGGGAGAATCTCATTAATTTATGGGCTGCTAATTTCCATGGAAGTATCTTTTGTGAACAAAATCTTCCCCAAGGACTCTGCCTCTTTGTCAGCAAGCATCAGAAGCTTGTAGTGAAGCCCTGTATTACTAAGATTTCATTACTTACACTAAATATACTCCAGAGCATTTATTAATGTACTGTAAAGCAAAAGGAATAATTAAAAATAAACTGTGCTTGTCAAAGAAATAAAGTGCATCTTATGCTACGTGATCCTAGCTTTTTTTGATGATTGCCCTTGTTCATTTTGCCATTAATTCAGGGAAGGAGATGATTGCAGCCCAGTCTGTAATTTATGTCAGAAGAGTTTAACGATGTTTTTCTTTAAAGAACAAGGAACAACACCTTCGTCTTCTGTATGTGGAGAGCCAAAGACAGAAGGCCTCACATTAGAATTCTTTCACGTTAGAATTTTAATAGCATAAGTCATGTCAAGAAACGCCATCTACCTGTTTGAAACAGAACCATTCCTCAAAACATTTAGTGACCTCTCTCCAGGCTGAATGTACGTTTTCTCTGGTAGGTTAACCTTTTTTCTTCTAAAATGGAAGTTTTCAAAATTGTCATTCATAGCCCAGATTTCAGGTTCCTTCTTAGTCAAATATATTTTCTGCCATTCATCAAGACAGGAATCAATAGAAAATAAGGACAAGGTTAAAAGCTGATAGCTGGAGATGATATTCAGAGGTAGTTAGATGTTCTCAAGTCCCTAGCATGACATATTTAGAGCCAAACCTGCACAGAAACAAGGAATGCATTTTAAATTCAATCAAGCTATTATTGTCTCAACCCATGGAACAGAACTGCACTTGCATATCTTTATCTCAGTATCTCTGTCTGACTGGAATAAGAGGAATTGCCTCCAATCCCATTAATGCACTCAGACCTACTCGGTTGTATTGTTTTCCCACTGGAAAATTAGGGAAATTAAAAAAAAAAGAAGTGCTTATGGAAATGCTGCCAATACGTGCAGATGGGATTCAAGAAAAAAGCATCGTTTGTTCATAGTAGCTGCTGGGTTTTTGTGATTTTTTTTGTCTTTTTGTTGAAAATAGACTTGTTTCTCATTTCTATACTCCAGGGAGAGAGATATTTGCAACTAACAGTGTTTGCAGCTAGAAAAATAATAAGGAGGAACAACAGCATGAATCTCAGAAAAAGAAGTACAGTTTGAGCTCATTCTTCTTTTTTTTTTTTTTTTTTTTTTTTTGTCCTGACCTAATGGTTGAGTTTCTCAGATGCAAATCATACGGAACGGGGGATTGTTTATGGAACAAATATTTTCCAGAAGATCTTTGCATGTTAAAGTGCTGCTCCATTGGTTAAGTTAAACCATTGAGAAAGAGAATAACACATCCAATTAATAAAGGTAGGCATGAATGAAAATCTGTGTTTCAAATCCACTGCCAACTCTCTGTCTTTTTCTGCCTTTCCCAGCTGAATTCATGTGTTGCAGGCAAAACGCTGTTTTATTCCTATTTTTCTATCAGTGGATGAACTTGAGGAACTCCTCATCCCTTGTGTCTCCATCTGCACAAGATTATCCTCCATTTATGAAGCCTTTTCAATACTTTCAAAACATGTTTTCAAGAATAATGCTACCTGTATCTCGTAGAGCAATTTTCACCAGCAATCATCACAGTATCTGAACAACACAGGAAAAATGATGTAGGAAAATGACATGCGTAGGTATCCCCAGTGTGAACCCAAGGCCAGAGGCAGAAAATGAGGACATCTCCACTAACTGGAGAAAGGTTTGATCCAGTAACTTGCTTTGTTGAGGGACAGTTTGACATCTTTCTGACCTTGGGAAAAAGATTCCACTATTACTCGCATGCAGTCCCCCAGGAGAATTAGTCTGGCCTCTTTCCAGCCTCTGCATGAGGGGCTGGACTGTTATCCCCAGTAGCTTGATATTTCATGCCTTTAACTCCAAACTAAGAAACAGAACAATGGCCAAAGAGGTCTCATGGCCAAGGGAAATCTGGCACAGGGTTTCTCATTCTTGCCTTATCTAACTGACAGAGGAAGGATGCTCTGATGTTTTTGATCCTCAGGTGGTTCTTAGGGGCTCTGGAATCAAGGTGCAGTCTATTTGCTGAAGATTCCTTTTTAGGCATCTTACATTTCCTTCTTTAACACTTTGCCTTTTGGAGTCAGCTTTAACATAATCTTTTCTAGCTCCCTGTTTGCACAGTACCCTGCACAGTGAGACCCTGAGGCAGCTGTAACTGATAAGAATAATAAAATCCTTTGAGAAAGGGTTAGCATCTTTTTTCCATGCTACTTAGAAGCTTCTTGTTAAACCTTGAAATCCTTTTACCTATAGGTATGAATGAGATTTTGTATTTTTAGTCACAGTTCTCTTAGGATGAATGTGGGCAATAATTCTTGTAAAATACTAGTACCTTGACAACAGAGTAAACCCAGTCTCTTTCCAGCCTTTGGTATTTAAAAAAATAGGGTTCTGAGAGTTTAAGAGAAACTTTTATTTTCTTTGAGCATTTATTCTACAATCTGACATTCAGGATGGGAACAGAGAGAACAGAATTTTTGAGAAGAATGTTTGAATATTCAAGACAAAGTAAGAGAATTTTAAACTGTTTACTTTTCTGGGAAATCAAGTACATTCTTTTTATTTTGCTTTTCTAATTCTAGCTGCTAGTTCACCTGGAGAAAGAGATCTGCACTGAGTTACAAGATAAAACAAACAGCTTTCCTACAATGTGCATCCAAATCATATTTTCTTGTCCCCAGGAGAGAAAGGGATCTAAACTAAGAGGGGAAATCTCAACTGGAGTTAGCATGGGTACAGATTCAGACTTATATCTGTGGCTCCTCTTATGGCTCCTGGAGTCAGGGGTGATCTCAATTGCCTCCTTCTCAAGCCTGCTTGGGCCTGCCTCCTTGTGTAGTTGTTTAAAAGCACAGCCTGTATTATTTCAGTTACATTCATGTGGTACAGAGTTGAAGTATCACCCACTTCTCACTGCACAAGACCATCAGACATTTTCCAGCAGCCAGTGATGCTTAATAATATCTTGAACATATGTACCGCACCAGCCTTCTAAGGTCTTCAGCTTGGCTTTATGTGCCAGGGCTGGAGCAGTTCATTTCTGGATGCTTTCTGCATGTGTAGCAAAAGGTTGTATTCACTGGGAACAAGGGCTGATGTAAGCAGGGAGAGATGGACTTAACTTGTAGTTCTGGCTGAAAAAGGTAAAATCTTTAAGGAATGAACGCAGAGACAACATGCAAAATTTAGACACTGTCAGAACCTAAAGTCTGCGAGAAGATGCTCAGATTTTTGTTGGAGTTATGGACAGCACAGCAGTGAGGCTCACGGTAACTGAGAAAGGGGATGGCAAGGAGGATGCAAAAGATGAGTTCTACCCATGCTGGAACTTTCTCAAATGAGAAATCAGTAGAGACATGTGCAAAGACAGCAGTAAGGCAGAAAGAAAAGAAAATACAGAATAATGAGAGTTGATTAAGAAGAAATAGAGTTTCCCTTGGCTTAAATTGAGTCTGGGACTCAATTAAAACCAGATTAATTTTAGAAAGAGTTAAAAAGTTCCCATCGCCACATGCCCAGAGGCCATTGGAATGAGATAAATTATTCAAGTTATTCAGTTTCTCATGGTTTGAACTTTTTTTCTACATTATGTAAGAAAAATGGACACTTGTCTACACAGGGAGTATTTGGAAGGTATGGAAAGCATGTTCCTAAATATGTGATGGTTCAGCTCCAGATTGCTCATCTGTCTCCTCTTCAGAAAGAAAAGGTTCTTTTTTTTTTCCCTTTTCCCTGTTGTTTTTGTGTAGGTAACATAATCCTAAATTCACCCCTGAGTTACTGGGGAAGCCAGATAGGAGAGCAAGGAAGGAGCAGTGGGATCTGCAGGCTGTTTCAGGTGGTTCATGTACTACCTGCAAAGTAAATTGGTGCTGGTACAACAGTTTTCATACAGTAGTCACAACTGCATTGTACAGTTTCCCTACCTTATTCAGTGTGGATGAAAACTCACAGATGAATGCACCTTAACAGTTGTCACTCCCATTCCAAGACCACCTGGAGTGAGATACCTCAAGAGGCAGAGTATATCTACTCCATTTGATTGCAGGACAGGGAGTTGCAGTGATACAGCAAGGGATTGTGCCTTCCACAAGGCCAAAGGATGTTTCTTACTGGGAATCCTCGAGTCTCTGAGTGGAATGGTTTTAGCTGGAGTTGTTCATGTTGGAGAGAGTGGTGGAGAAAGACAGGAAGGAAGCTCTTGGCATTTGCTGCAGCTGTAATACCATAAACCCTGGCTGTGGACCAAGATTTGTGAGGAGGACGCAATCAGGATCTCCTATGTGAGGCTTGAGTCAGAACAGTTCAGTAGCTGGTGGCCTGGACAGTGCCTGGACAGCATGCTGCACCTCATCCACAGCATTGAAAGCATGTGTCCCATTGGGAACAGGGTTTTCATCTCATCTGAGGCAATAGTATTGCAAAACCCAGGAACAGATGTGAAAAGGGCAGATTCTCCCTGTACGAAGTGACTTGCTACACAGGGACTGCCTGTCTCCATTTGCACAAGAGGAGGAAAGGATTTGCTTCTGGAATTTAACTCACTCATGTTATCATGGCCTGTATAAAATCTTGCTTCACATGAGGCTCTGGAAGAGATTTATGATTTGAGAAGTTATTTTGAGGTTGGTACTTTAACAGCCTCACTTAACTGCAATGATATTCTTGATTTTCTTACCTTAGAGTCAGCAGATGACTTTCACTACTGAAAGCATAGGCAAAAATGTATCTCTCATTGGGAATGGGTGCTGTCAAGACACATGTTTCCAAACTGATATAGATCACATTTTTTTCTTTTCATACCAAACCTTTTCTTCCCACGTCCTTGCAAGCAGGCAGGAACATAAGACCACCGACAGACACAGAAGTCTGTAGCTAATGCCACATTGTCAACGTACCCTATTTACATTACATCGATATATCAGGCAGGTTGAAACCATTTGTCAAAAAGACATTTGGTTGGATCAGGTTCACTCTGTGTGCACAGAATGACTGGGAGTTTAGTACTTGCTAAATAATTAATCAGCTCATTATTTGTTTGAAATACAATGCAAAACCAGCAAAAACAAAATAAGGCTTTCAGCTAATCTGGCTTGAGCATTTGAAGAACATTTAATTATAGCATACTTTGATCAACACATGAAGCTTTTAAATATAGACAGAGAAAAAGAGTTTTCAATTGTATGTTCTGTATACTGATACACCTTACTAGGAAAGCTAAAGACCTGCTGTATTCTGGCCTGTTCTTTTCAGGATGGAAAACACCATTATTTCTTTGTCTCCTAAATCCCTTGATCTTTCCAGGCACTACTTCTTGTCATCTTGGAAAGCTGTGATGAAACCAACAATGGATGTAGTTGTGGTCTCTGACCTATGCTGCACAAAACCCTCCCAATAATACTGAGTGCTAGAACTAGTCTCAAGGAGATGTGGTAGAGTGCGCTTTGCATGTCCATATCTTCCCTCCAAGAAGCTAAATGTGCTTCATGGCCCCTTGGATTGGCCAGTTTGTCTAAAGGGATAGCTTCCACAAAGAGTACTGGGGAACTGGGAAACTCCATGTTCTTTTAAATCTCAACGTATATCTCCCAGGTCAGCATGGTTACACCTTCCTCTCAACAGCTACAGTTACTGTTTAAGGAAATAGCAAGGAATCTGTCTTCTCTATAGCATCCTTCTGGGCAGACAGTAACATCTCCTTGGGGCAGGCTAATACCAGTTTCAAACTCAATCATGAGTAAGGTGTTTCTTGCATTTATTCTTCTTATCAAATATGAGGCAGATCTGTACATTCTTCCAGACTTGTGGAGCTAGGGGGTGAGGCCTTATAGGAATGCCATTTTTTACCCCAATTAATGACTCAGTAGGTGACGTGCTTGTTAAGCATACGGGCCTAGTCAACTGCCCATTAATTCTGCATCTCATTAGTCTTGCTTCTTTACTGGGTGTTTTTGCTTACCCCAGTGTATCACATCCAGTACTCTGGCAGAAATGTTGACATGAAGATAGCAAGATTTTAAATTCCGTTCATAAGTTTTTGGCGAGTGGAGGCTGATGATGTTATAGGGAAGATTCATGGTCATCTAGAAAGTGCTCTCTTGAGACACGAAAGTAGCTGGAGGGATCTCACCTTGTCATCATTACTGGTATGTTGCATATGTCATGTCTAAGACTTATAATGTCTGGTCTGATGGTATTTTCAGGTTTTGTTTCTGTTGTATCTTTTTTTTTTTTTTTGTAGTTTCAAGAGACTTCTCAATCTGAACCTACCTTGTGGGGTTACAGGATAAATTTAGGTGACTACTCTTCATGGACACTTCACAGGTGGTGCTAAATATGGCACAAGATCCTTCACTATTTAAGGGCACTGAGCGGGAAGGTTCCCATGAGAACCTTACTAGCATCTGAAGCATCCTTGTATTTCAATACTTGTAATTAGTATAGCAGCACATCTTTTGCACTAGATTCTCAGAGGACATTATAAACATTTGGTATAGACAGGACTTTAAAATTCATATGTCCATTTTATAGGAAAACAAAGTAAGTCTGGAAAAAAAAGTGAGGTTAAGTGATTTCTCCACAGCATGAGAATAAATCAAGGACAGAACCTAGGAGAAGCCCCTGGGGTGCTGACATATATTCCCAAAAGACAAACACACATTAAAAAAAGGAGCAGTAAATCAGGTAGTTCTTCCGAGTTCTCTTAATTAAGGAAATGATTTGTAGAAGCTGTTTTCTAGGAATTTATTGCTGATTGCTTCTTCCCTTAATGTGTGTGGAAAAGTGACTTCCACGCTTACTCAGCAGCAATTAAATGGTATAAAACACCAAATTGTAGAAAGTAAGAGGGAATGCTCAATTTAATGAAAGATCCGTGATTTTTTGGTGTAATTGAGAATGTCATGAGGAGTATTCAGTAGTGTGTTGATTTTTTTTTTAATTTTCAGAAGTATGTTTTTATAAGACTTTTGAGCTGCTCAGCAGGCTGTGATTTTTGTTAATTTCCTCTTTACCAGGTTTGTCAGCTTTAATTATAGCTGAAAGTGATCTTTGTCTCAAGAAGATGAAAACCCTTTGTAAAAATGTATTCATGCAGTTTGTTTCCAAACCCAGATATATTTCCTAATTAGTTCCTTGTTGTAATAGGTTGCATAATTAACGAAAACACAGGGAAATATCCAAAGTAATAATTTTCTTTCGGCAAATGTATGTAAAAAAGGAGAAAACTAAACTATTACTTTAATTATCCTGCTTTTGAAAGGCATTCACAACATCAAACTGAGTATTAGCTCTTCTGAGCCGTGCAATATTTTGTATCTTACCTGTCAGTTAATCTGTTTAGCCTGAAGAGCTGACACTCCAGGAATAAAACTTCTTATTTCAACAAATTAAGAGGAATGAGGCTTATTTACTGTTGCACTTGGGGGAGAAAACTTCATGGGAAATCCCACATTTCAGTCTGTTCCATGACTGGCTATAATGATGTGGGCCAGCAGGCCCCAATGACATCTTTCCTCTTCTGGCAGTCCTGGGTGTCATCAGTTCAACTTCTTAATCTGGCAGAAAACTGAGGGTGGAGAAACTAAGAAATAAATACAACATCCAGATATGGCCATGCCTTCATGGTAGTGGCTTCACAGTGGTGGGGCTGGTGCCCTGCCGTGTCACCCTGGTTCCACATTTGCTGGTCCCTGGATCATCCTCCAGGCAAGACATGGCATCCTTAGTTTCGCCCCTAAGACTGATATTCTGTGGGACAGAGCAGAGGTGTGTGTTGATGTGTTGGTGCTGATGACTAATCATTTCTTGGTCAAGCTTCAACTCAGTCCCAAGATCTCCCTTGGTGTGGGGAATCTACCCTGGATGGTATTGTTCCATTTCTCTCCATTTCATACCTTCTGAGGCGATATTATCTGCTTTAAGATTTGAGGCTGTATACAAAGCATATGTTGTTTCAGGAGACTGCAAGCTTTGGGTTTTCACCCTTTGCCTCTGCCAAGGATCTGCTTGAACTGAAGATCCCAACACATCCCTTTTCTATGTTAGTCCCTTTTCCAGCATGTGCTCTGGAAGCATTACATCACTTCTCAGGGTTCCTCCAAGGCACCGTTGTTTCTTACTGCAAAATGCCACCAGAGTGACAAATACACTGTCTGTCAAAAGAAACTGCGTGACTTTCATAGTTAAAACACAGCTACTGGAGCCTCCTTCCTCCCTCCCTTTTACAGCAAGGGCAAACTTCTCTTTACTCAAGGGGGCAGCAAGGGAGAGTGCCTCTTGGAAGAGGAGTGCTGTTGTCCTGTGTTGAGGTGGATCTTGCAGCTTCCTCAAGAGACTGCAGGGGTAAGCCCTCAGCATCCCACAGCCTGCAAACATACTCCAAGTATCATGAGCTTTAACTGGATGTGGTATAGGGAATCCCCAGGGAACTCCAAAAAGAACATCTGCAACTCCCTGCTTTTGATTCTTTGACCTCTAAAGGTCAGAGTTGATGTTTGATTTAATGCCATGCATTTGTGCTACCTCTATTACATTTATATTGCTGAGGCAGTATTCCTGGGACAACTGCAACATACATTAGACAAGCTCTGCGAGTGACAGATAAGTCTGTTCTGCCTTTCAGATAATGTAGTACCCTCCTGGTTTTGTACAAATGAGAAAAGGGAAAGGAACAGCACTGCATATTTTGTCCTGGCCTGTTGTATAAAGCAGACCTACTTTCTGCTAAAGACATGTAAAGGACGTTTAGAACAGAATATAAGAGAAAATTTAACCAGCACCACTCCTCCTTCCTCCTCTTCAAAAGACTTTTCCCTTTCCCAGAAACCAGATCATGATTCCTGACTGATGACAAAATAAAAGAAGAGTTGAGATGAAGTGGCTTAAAGGTAGTCAACTTGCTTGGATGCTTTTGTTATTGTAAGAATTAATGAACAGTGGAAGGGAAATGAATGCATAGTTGCATTTAGATTCTGAATTCCCCATTGCGATGCTTACATTAAATTTTCAGGACGTTTTTGCATACATAAAGCACAACAGCTGTCCTATGGGAAGTGTAATCTCAATTAAAAGAAAAAAGAAAGAATATGTTAAGAACATACAATCAACCTGTGAATGGGGGAGCCAATATCTGGGAGAAATGACAGAACAAAAACTGTCTGAAATTTTTTAAGGCACAGCTTATCAAGCAGTTAGGGAGGAGAGGTCAGAGCAGAGTTTTCCAAAACTAAAATACTAAGAAGTATTAAGAAGAAGTAGTACTAGAAATGGGTAAAAATATCCAGAAAGAGCAGAGAGGGATCTAATTTTCACCATCTACTTTGAAGTAAGTGCAAGGGACCAAAGACTGAGAGCCCAAGTTCCCTGGAGCAGTGGTAGCCAGCTTTAAAGTGGGCAAGAGGAGCTGGTTCTTCACAAAATCTGTGGTAGATGTGTATAATTATTTTCCTGGGTATATTCTGGGTGCAGACTTACATGGGTTCAAAGGAAAGCTAGAGAAATACTTGGAAAACAGGGCTTTCTGGACTTTTTAAATACACAGGCCACAGGAGGCTTAGGGGAAACTTCATATTTAATTTCACTTCTTCCCTTTTCCCTAAGGGCTTATGTACTGGATGGTGTCAGACAATATGCCCATTCCCACTATTTTTTTGCTAAAGCTGGTTGACCTTCAGCAGCATGAGAATCTGGAATTTGGGTTCATTGCCATTGTAGACAAAAGAGCAAAAGCCTGTTTAAATATTCAAATATCAGCCATTCCCCATCTTCCCAAGTGGTAATAACATGGCACATATGATTTCTATTTGTGAAACTTTTCAAAATGATAGAATCAGACTAAAAAAATATTTTTATCCTTTTTTTCTTCTTCAGTGAAATTGTTAATTCCTCTAAAAGGTCACCACTTAGATGTGAATAGCACAGTGCACAACTGATAATGTGCTTTTTCCAGGTAGAAGAACTGAAATAAAGGCTGGGAAGAGCTGCAGGCAAAGCTTCAAGACAGGAGACAGATATGACTCTCAGTTGTCCATCACAGGTCCCAAATGAGATAAGGACTCAAGCTGTGAATAAGCAGCTGAAATCCTCCAATCAAGAGTCTGGCAGTGTAGTGTTTTAATCTTGTTTTTGAGTCCTTCACAGTCCTAAACAGACTTACGTGGAGGTAGAGAAAAACACTCAAATCACAAATTCATTAGAAAGATCTAGATAGCACACCTTAAAGCCCCATTAAAGCGTACTATGCTTTCTGAACAGTATTCACTCACATTTGCTGGGAATTTTACCTATCTCCAAAGATTTTGTAGCAATTTGATATTTTCACTCATTGTAGCTGCCACTTAATGAAATTTAAACCTGTACACAATCTCTGGGCTCAGACAACTCAATCTAAAAAACAATTTGCATGCCTCTGATCAAACACAGTTCAGCAGCGAACCTTTGAGTTGTGTCTCATTTAAATCTCCGTTCCTGACTAGAGATCAGGCCCTCTGTGCTATGGCCTACTTTCTCCAGCCAGCACTACAGAGGCAGGATGAGTCAGAGAGGTGGCTGCATCTCCCACACTTGGACATCCAAGGAAAGGGACAAGTGGGCTTTGGACAGTAGATGTCCGAGTGGCAAGGACTCATCGATGGCTCTCCAGAGACCAGCTCATGTCCATCCATCCTTGTTATAGCTGTGCTCCCTTTTTCTTAAAGTTCAGGTGTAGCCCTTGGAACACAGGACACCCATCCTGGATCTTTTGAAGTGTCAAGTGTCTTATGAATGGCTGCAACTTTAGGGAAAGGATTTTTCTGTAGCCAGGATCTAGGCTTATGCTACTGACTGGCATCAGAAAGGCCGTTAATTTGTTCCTCCCCTTTGGCTTGTTTCTCTCACCTTAAGCTGTAAACACTTATCAGAAAAGACTGTACCTTAGCTCTATATTTGCAGATCATCTAATTTAACACAGTCCTTCTCTTGACGTATTCTTACAAAACAAGAAATAATAATGGTGACTACTCTGGTATTTAATAAGGTGGAGCCTTCCAACGCTTACTGCAGCTTCCAGCTGTGTACAGTGTAGGGCCAGGAGGGATGATTAGATTATCCAACTTAACCACCCATAAAACACAGGATGCTGAATTTCATTCTTTATCATAGCACAAATACTAAATAGAATAGTCTAAGATAAACTCTAATATCCAATTTTCAGTATCAGCTACAATATGCACATAGAGGGAGACATTAAACAAACCCCCATATCTACCAATTTAGACTCCTCTGGTAGTACTTACACATTTCTTATTGCTCACTGCCTTATTTACCATGAACAAACAAAATTAATGTTGGGCTCTGAAGCATTTCTAATGTGAATCAGTTTTGGCCTGTACTTTCTTAATGAGCTCCACCCTTCTTCACCCTCTCTGCTTCTCTTTTCTAGTCTTCCATTTTTAATATAAAAATAAAGTGAAAATACACCCTTTCTGTGAAGGAAAATTCAGATTAATTTCCTTTAAGTGCTGTTTAGTGCCCAGACTAGTAACTTGAGGCCAGTATTGTGAATCACAGGTTTGATTGCTCTGACAGTGCAGGAGAGAACATTTTGCTTAAAAAAAAAGAATGAAGAAAGATATTACTAGGACTGGATTTTTTTTTCTGGGGGAAAGAGAAAGTCAAAGCTTTATGGGGAAACTCTATTAAAGTCATCAACTTTCCTTTGCTTAAGGTCAAAAACTGTGCAGTACCACTGGAATAATAAGATTTTAGAAAATAACTGTACAACCTTTTTTCTTTTATTTTATTTTTTTGTCCTGCCATGTTTATGCCCGGGGTCTTTTCATTTGATCACTGTTCTATTAATGGCCTTGAATCAATGAATGAGGAACTACCTACAAAGTAAAATACCAAATAAAAAGGTGGGCAATAAGAGAAAATAGATAGTGTAGACAAACCTCGTGCCATGGGGAACCACAGCAAGACCTGGAGCGAGAAAAGGATGAAGGGAATAACTTGGTAAGGAACGTCTGGCAAAATTAAGATTTCTGAGAATAAAGTAAGGCACAAAGGGAGGTGGTATATGGAATTGTGTGGCAAAATTGAATCTATTTCTCTCTTTTCCCAACATTTTGCATAGCTTCGATTTGTTATTTGTTGCCTGTGGATAATAAACGCAAATTGGTTTACTCTAAGGCTGGTCTTTGAAGACAGGTGTCACGTTTTGCCAATCAGGACTGAAGAACACCAGGTTTGATCAAGGTCTGAAAGCAGCCCACATGGGCATAGTGAAGGATTTGAGCTCTTCACCTCTAGTAATAATAAGCCAGAGGCAAGGAATGCACATGCAAAAAATTAAGTTAGTCATTAGGCTTACTATAGTGAATGTAAAAATTGGTCTGTCTTTCACAGTGATCCCCTAACCCTTGCGTTCACATTGCTTTTCAGCAACATCCCCTTCTGTAGCTCAGGGAAACTCATTTTACAACCCTTTCTCAGCTTTTCAATCCATAAAATGGGATGTAACACTTATCTCATTCAGAAGCACACAGCTAAAATAATTAACTAACATCTTAGGAATGCTGTGGAGGGTATATGTATGACATTTTCAATAATTAGGAATACAAAATTAATTGGGGCTTGGTCCTACAGTAGTCTCACCATTTAAGAAATTTCATATAAAACTTGTAGTAGTCCACACCAGTAGGATGGGACAGTTCATATCCTACATGTATAGATTTATATTTGCCTAAAATCGAAGTATTTGATGGTAAGTCTTACGGGATTAAGCAGGTTAGGACACCATTTTGCTAGGTGTTATATAAACCTATTACAAAGACGTCTTCTTGATAGAGTTTTTAATTTTGAACTTTGATTCCACTTCCAGCAATTTTACAAGTGCAGAGATGAACATTAGTTTAAATACTTCCAATGACACTGTGTATTCAATGACAAAAAAAATAATTACAGCCTAATTTTGCTTTTATGCAAAAAAACCCTGAAAGTCTTTTTCAGGACGTGAGGGTAGAAAGACTTCAAAACCTTGCACACGATGTGAAACTTGGAGGGAAATATAAACTTTCAACTGATCTACACTGAGGTAGCTATTGCCTGTTAACCTCTTGTCTCACATTTATGAGTCTGAAAGGTCGGTTCTGTGTTTGCACAGCCCAATGAGTATTCCCACACCTGAAGTCTCTTCAGCTGTTTCGGGGTGCTTCACCTCTTGCTTCATTGAAGAAATGGCTGAAAAGACACAGCAAAATGCTACTCTTGCTGTCAATAGTACAAGGCAACATGAGCAGAAATTTTTCTCTAAACTGAAGGCTGGATTTGCTGCAAGTGGACTTTGTGCTTTGAGCAGTTTGGTGATAGGGGAGGATTGAGGGTGAGTGGGTGGTGGAGAGAGAAGGAAAAGAAATTGGGTTTTATGTTTTCTCAGGCCTGTAACTGCAAAACAAACACCTGCAGTACATGAATGAGGGAAGAAAAAAGACAACTTCTTAATATAGATGTCTATGATGTAGTACTCTGCTACAGCTTCAGGATTAGCATAAATTACAGTGTGACCAAGGCATTATGTAATTATGTCATTTAGGACTGTATTCTTAGGGGTGCTCAAATCTATACAATCCAATGTCTGATATTTCCCTTTCCTTCCTGGCATCCTCTTTTTTTTTAAGACCAAATTGAACTCAGCGATACAAGAGGGCAAAATAGAGGAAACTATTGCTCTGCACATGTGGAGCTCTGAGTGCCGCAGGCTGCCTTCACAGATGTTTATTGTTAATACCTGGCACCCAGTATCCTGGATCCTGACACCAGCTTGCTTAAGTGAAAATAGGAATTTGTCTAAGCTGAGATCATAGAATCACAGTAACTTCCATGTGGAAAAGACCTTTGAGATCATCAAGTCCAACCGCCTCCACCATCTGCTGAACCATGTCCCTCAAAAACTCATCTACCTTTTTTTTAAACACCTCCAGGGATGGTGACTCAACCACCTCCCTGGGCAGCTGTACCAGTGACTGACCACCCTTTCAGTAAAGAAATTCTTCCTAATATCCAGTCTGAGATACACTAAGTCCTGTTCTTCTATGAGTTAACAGAAAACAGGCCCAAGCATAGATGAGTACGGATTATCCGCTTGCCCTGGGAATACAGTGGATGCAAGAGCTTACGCTCTTTTTTTAGGGGAAAAAAAAGGGCAAAAATATAAAAGTTTAATTTTGTGGAGGAGAGTGAAAGGGTCCCTTTTAGCTACACGAGGTTGTAGTGGGTTGGGACTGTCAGGAAGCGTTTCTGGAACTGGATATTAGCAGAAAGGAAAGGTTATCTATGAAACATCGGATCTTAATTCCCTAACATGCTTCCCTGTTTTCCTCTGTGCTCTTTCCCTAACAGCACATCTCAAGACACTCTTCCTTTAGCTTTGTCTCACAGTGTTAATTCCTACTTCCCTTCGACATCCTTCACTTAATGCAATCTCAGTGTTTGGAACCTCTATTCCTAGAAAGAACAGAAGGGAAATTCAGAGATGATAGTCTCTCAGAGTACCCTGTCAAGGACTGTGCAAAGTCCTTGTATCTCCTTCTTTAAACAGATGCTGGTAAATTACAGCAGCGTAATCTGGTCTTCTGCTTAAGAAGCCACATTCACCCTTTCTGCCTGTCAGCTCTGTTTTCTCAGGGTTTATCTTTTGTCAGATATCTGCCAAAAGGAGCAGATGAAATCCCAGCCCTCAAGGGAGATGTTCCCTTACCTCCCTCGAAACCCTCTCCCCCACTCAATTCTCTTTCTTGTCCACTCTTCATTTATAAATCAAATTTGACTGAAATTGAGTTTGAAGAATTGGCCTTTTTCTGTGTGCTGGTTATAAATAAAGCATGGGCTGTGCCTTCCAGTTTTTGACACCTCTCATTTTTTTTCTCTCAGGTACAAAGTGACTCAAAACTGTATTTGAAATGAAATGATCACTGATGAATCAGTGCTGGATAAGCTGTAGTTGTTACGGCTCTATTGAGAAATGGTAATATGCTAGTAGGCTGCCATACTCATAGTTAAAAGATTATCAGTCTGCTTAAGCAACATATCATTATTTTATAAGAGGTTCTGTTTATTAAAACTGAGGTAATTAATAGGCCAAGAATAGTCTGCAGAGCCAAGTCTGACTAGTGGTACTTGGAGGATGCACCTGAAAGCTTCTTCAGCCTAAAAATCCCTCTCAGGATTAGAATGGTTCCAAGTGGTACCTTTTCTATCTAGAATTTTTATAACTACTGGCTAACAAGGTCTTCTATTCCTCCTGGGGAGAATTTTTTTTTTTAAATAAATAAATTAAAAGAAGGACATTTAATATCTCAAACTATTCTTAAGCATCGAAATTCATAAGTGCCAGATTATTAAGTATCATTAATTTAGATGAATTTGGACTGGTTCATCTTGTATTCACAGATTTTTAAAAACCTGTAGAATCTACATTATTTTCTTCAGAAATTGATGATCTCATTTTCTCACAATACGGTAAAATAAAATCTTGTACATAAAAAGCTTCCTGTAAATAAAAAGATAGCAAGGTATGAGGATATAGGCTGTAATAATACAGGGAAAAGTGTTATGGGATATGGCCTCAAGGACAGTAGCTGTTTTGACTTAATATTTTGCAAGATACAAAATATTGAGGCAAGGTTAGGTCTCCTGCAGAGATTGAATATATGGGAAATGGAAATCACTATGTCTGAGGCGGAAGCAGGAATTCAGAAGAACTCGATATGACTGAGCTTTGGGACATCTGGTATTCTCAGAGATAAGACAAATTTTGGCACAGAAAATGTGCTCAAGGACTTTTAAAGGAAGAGAAGGTTTCAGTGCCAAACCGGAAGTTACTGACACCAGTGGTGTCCCAAGGAGGGTGGGCAGGGAGAGGGAAGGGAGAAGACAGCAGGGTCTTATTTTGAACTTTACAATATGGTAAATATTACAGCAAATCTAAAGGAGATAGCAATTAGGAGTTGTGGAGATAAATGGGAAAAGAATACAAATGTTAACTTGGATTTACCAGGGGTGAGTGTTGTGGACTAATGGGATCTCTCTGTTGAAGCTGATTTTTTTTTTTCAGATGAGAGAAATGCAGTGGAACTGACCTGCCCAGGCTGCAGCAAACTGCTGGGTTCAAGGATGCATGGGACATGAGGAGGCAAGCCAGAGAATAAGAGGACAAATAGGTGAATTGCAGAGGGATAAAGAAACTGATGAGACAAATTGTGCTGGAAGGAGAGCTAATTGGGTTGGAGCAAAGTTTTTCCAGGATTATTCTGTATGCTGATCAGATATTTTCTGGCCTTGGCATAAAGAGTGGGTTTGTGCTGAAAAGCTTTGACAGCACGGAGGAATCCTGAATTGATATTTTGGAACAACGAGGCTAGAAAAATATAACAAATTGGATGACGTGTAGTTGCCCACATTGCAAGATCATGAGTACAGGACTAATGAAAAGTATTTAATTTTTTGATTGACCCATTGGGGAGGTCACCAGCTGGAAATAAGAGGGAAAGAGAAAGTCTTGGCTGTCTTAATAATGGGATCTTTGTAAGCTAGCACTGAGATGTGTCTATAAAAATGCAAATGAAATCCTATCAGGCAATTTTTTTCCAAATATTTTTGGAAAGGTTTATCAGAGAACCTTGTAAGAACCCTCATCTGGAGCTTCTTAGGTTCTAAGAAGGATAGGACTCAAGCAGATGAGGTCTGCATAGGTAACAAATGAGTCTATTTTACAGGGGAGAAAGAAGAGTCTGGTGTGTTTAGCTTCAGACAGTGAAATATGAGTGATATCATTCACTGCAATCACAATTTTTAAAAAATCCTACTTACATGGGCACTTTCCTATAGTAATTTCCTATAAAACAAAATCACTGCCGTGAAGACAATTGTCATATAAACAGTGAGAGGTATGTGTTAGATTAAGACATAGGCGGTGCCCAGTATCAGAAAACTGGTAGTGAACAAGGGAGGTACCTGCTGCCTTTCCTTCAGGTAACTCAATCACAACGACAGGACTAACCTATTGCTTGTTTTTGTGTGAGAAGAAAGTAACTGTGTACATGGTTTGAGATCCATGGGGGAGATGCTTGCTGGGATTTTGCATCTGTCTCTTCTCCCAGTAGTCTGATTCTTGGAAAATTTTCAAAACAAGGCGGGAAAAAGCTTACCAGAATCAATACATTCTTGTCCTTGAAGAGCTGCATTCAGCTTCTGGTTAAATATTATAAAACAAACTATGTCTGTTCCTATTTTAATACACAAATCCCAGCTTCACTGTGGTTCTGGAGTTGCAGCTGATGCCACCACTTTTTATCTGAGAAACCACATAAAATTTAAAGCCAGATCTAGCAAATCATATCTCAAAAACAGATTTAATTCCTTGCTTGTTCCCGAGACTGTTCGTGAGGCAGCAAGGTTTCCAGCTTTTCACTGGTTGCTGCCAATATACCACAGTCATTGTCACCCAGAGAGAATCAGAGAGTGAGAACAGATCCTCTCATCTTAAGGGCAGCTCTGCTTCTTTCTTTATGGGCTCCCACACTTTTTTTTCCCACAGTACAAAGCACAAAGCAAGAAAGAAAATATAGTTTCCTCAACCAAAATTTATGATTGGGCACAAAGAGCACCACGAGCAGCATCACATGCGTATGAACAAATAGATTATGACTAATTTTTTTTTAATGTGCTTAATTTGGTAGATAAGAAGTGGTAATTGAAAATGGTTTAATTGAAAACAGTGATAAACAGTTTAAACTAGAGGAAACTTGTTGCAACTGTCTGGCTTCAGACTCAAAGCTGTATCTCCTTTGAATGAGCAAACCGAGTCAATTTTTAAGGCCTTCAGAATGTTTTGCTATGAAAAGAAGCACCCAGCTCTACTCAAACCTTGCCAACTACTATAGAAGTCTTTGTATGTCCTCAGGAACAAATCCTTATCACGTTTCTCTAAAAGCTACTCAGTTATGGAATATCCTAAATGTTTTTTTGAACTATTCAAAGTGCATGTGAGAAAATTGAGGAAAAAACAGCTGGAGGTGCTTCCATGCAGAGAACATCTTCTGTGTCCCCTCCATTTGTACTCATAGGCTTCTATTGTACTCATAGGCTTCTATACCTCCTGTAGAAATTGATTTCAGGTCTGTCTCATACTTTGTATCATATTTTGGGGTCACAGAAAAGAGGAAAAGTTTGGACCCTAGGATTTGCTTTTCACTTGATTTGATCACATCAAACCATGCATGGGGATCTAGGACCCAAGGAGGGATCCATCAAGCCTCCAATCTCAGCTTGTGCTATTACAAACCTGTCCTTGTATTTTGCTTTCCCATTATTCTTATGCAGTAGTACACTAGGCTGCAAGGATTTTTTTTCCTAACAACACATTCATTACTTTAAGTTAATTCCCATTCTCTTCCTAGTGGCATTACTTTCTAGACTAAGCACCTGCCTTACTCATCCTAGATTTATTTACATTAGCAGAGACACAGCTAGCATTATTTCAGATGCAATATTTTCAGTGCATCCTGGTACAAGGACATTTACGAAGTCTCCATTCAATACTTCAACTCTTTTACTGTCCACCCTAATAACTTCATTTCTTATTTTCTTCCACCACAATCTTACCTCCTGTAACACCTCGAGGCTTTGTGGTACTGAAATATATGTACACATATGTATATTTGTACACACGTGTAAACCCAACCCAGTTACAGATGTAGAATAGAGCATATAGTATCTTTCTTTAAAGCTTTTCACATCATCTTTTGCAGCTCCCTGACAACTAGCACATTCCTGGCATTTCTGGATTTTAAAATTTTATTGGAGGTGCCTTCTGTACTTGGTACTGTTTAGTTATGACAGCTGGTTTTGTCTTTCTTGGGTGCACAGGTTTTAAGTTTTACTTGTTGCAGAATCAAAATGTTTTCCAAATTAACTTAAGAAGTAAACTGCATGGCAAATTACCTGTTGAACAGACAATCTGGATGAATCTGAATGTTTAGGTAAAGAGCTACAGAGTAAGACGTCCTGGTTGGTACCCCTGAGAGCATAGATCTGCTGCACTCTGCCAGATTGCATCATGCTCATCCTATATACTTTCATCTACTAACTGCTGCTTCAGTTCCCTTTTTAATTGGCTCCTTATACATTCTCCCACTGTATTCCTGTCTCTGGTTTCTTGGATATTTCCATTCTTTGGATTAATGTCTGCACTTTGGAAGTAATTTTATCAGTGTGAGAGATTTTTGTGAAGAATCTTGGACAGACAGATAAAAAGAACATGGTAGAAATAGATGGAGAAGCACAGACATGGTTTTGCTTCCATTAATTTGAGTGATGATCTCTCCCAACGCAGCTGGTATATCCCCATGTTACATATTTGCCATGGGTTTCCCTAGTCTCACTCTAAAAAGTCCCAAGCAGTGTGCCTGCCTCTAGTCAAAATTCTAGAGTAATTTCCTTTGCAAAATTGATGGATAGTGTGAAAAAATGATTAGTCCTCTCTTTTAAGTCCCAGAACAGAAGAATAACAGTTCATTTGAATAAATTAATGGCTTGAAGGTTTCAGAGAATTAAAAAGTAGTCAGGCTGTGAAATTCATGTCCCTATGAGAATCACTGTTAGTAGGTTTCAGAAAAGTTAGAGATAGTGTTACTCACGTTAAAAGCAACACAGATAAGGTTTCCTTGGAGAAGATGATGAAATCCTTTTTATTTTTCAAACGTGAAATTCTCTACTGCTGAGAGCTTGGAAGGGTTATTTTTCTCCTCCTCCTCACCTTCAGTGTCATCTTACACTGTTGACAAAGTAGACTTTGCCCCAAGGTCTCATTAACCTACCCTTCACTCCCGCCCTGACGCAGCCACCTCGAGTGGAGCAGAGATGCATCCATCATACAATGGCAGCTCCCTCATGGACTGTTTAAACAATATCTATTAAGGGCTGAGCTACATTTCTAGATAACTCTCCAACATCAAATGTGTTAGTGTCCTGCTGGCACAGGCAAGTATTGCACCTCTTGCAGTTTGGATGGAAAGTTATGAAATGATGTCACCTTTAACCGTTTTAATATTAAATCTGTGTTGCCCTCCTCTGTTTATTATTTGGGATTTGCTTTTCTCTTATATTGCAGACATGGTCCTTTGATATATGGCCTTCAGTTTAACTCAAAAAGCAAAATAATCTTTAGGCCAGAAAGAAAATAAGCATCTGGTTTATTGCAGCAAATGCATACAGCAAGCTCAATAGATATATCCCATGGAGATGTTTGAAATGACAGGGAAATCAGCTCTGCAAATCAATATGTCTTGCAAAAAAAAAAAAAAGGCACAGTCATATCTTGTTGGGCACTATGGAAATTGATTGGCAGTTATCTATTAACAATAATTTCTCCTTGATGACTTGCCATATGTTATCAAGCTCTAAATCAGAGGGGATCAGATTAAAGGAATAGATTCTGTCATGGAAAAAGTATAGGGTACCAGCAGCACAGCAAACGATGTTATGCATAATATGCACATTGTCCTTTTAAGACAGAAGAATTCTTTAAATTACTCTAATTTTAAATACACAGGGGCTATGTAGCCTGACAGATTTACAGATTTGAGAATCCTAGGGAACCTTTCACTCAAATCTTTTACTTGCTGCCTTTCAGTGACAGGTAATCAGTGAAATGACTATAGGCCTTTCAAATGATCTTTCCTTTATGATTCAACAGGACTTTACATCTGCTGAGGCAAACCTATTAAAGAAGATTTTGTGATACAGTCCAGGGCTCTGCCTAAGTACTGAAAACTACACTGAGTTCAGGTCTATTTATGGGAATGTCACTTGTGGAAGAGGGTCATCTGTAAAGTGTTTCCCCCTGCCAATTATAATTACAGTGAGATGAAGAAGAGTCCCTGAAACTCAGTCTAGGAAGTTCTGAACCTTCAGTCAAATAATATACTGACATTCTGTTGAAAACCCATTAATCTAACATACTAAAATGGGCAAAGAGCATGAATTCAGTAGTATGAAAGCTATGTTATTTCACCTTCAGGTACTACCTCTGATAGTGTTCCATTTTTGCTTCCTTTTTCAGAGAAAAATACTGCCATGATTACACGAAAGATGCTGTGCAATGGTTATGAGTGAACATAGCTTAAGGGAGCTCATTTCTGTGAGCACTGGCAAAAGATTTAATGCTATCTATTGGGTTAAATCCAGGTAGCTGTATTATCCAGCTACCTGAATTACTCAGCTCCCTGATGACTTCTTACGGTAGGAAGGACAGGAGATGGAAGAGGCTGAGTGAGAGAGCTATCTCTTAAAAAATTTTTGCCCTCTGATCATCCTAGATATGGCTCACAGCAGCTTCATCATGTTAAGGACCCTGTGAACACAAAGACTGAAACTGCAGTAGCCTTGCCTTTAGGATCATTGGTTACATAATGTTACATCTTTCCAGACTCTTATTGTTGCTCTTCTGTGGATTATTCTTTCACAACCACTAATTTCCTGCAAATTATTGAAATCCAGCCATGGATGGTTTTGGCTTCAAATTCAAAACTCAGAACAGTAGGACTATACAGAAAGCTCCCTCTGCCCCCTGAGACTCCATCACTCTCTGATAAGCTTCGGACTGTTCTCTCCCCAATTCCTCTGCTGAGTCACCCAGGCAGCCTGACAGAATCAGAAGATGTAATGTGAAGGCTTGAGTTTTGCCTCTGAGAAAAAAAAAAATACATCTCCATTTTAATTTGAAAACCCAAGCCAAAAAGAAAACACTTTCATAATTTATATTTTAAAAAAGAGCAACTCCAACGCTAGTTTCCCTAATTTAATAAAATAGGTTGTTAACTGAAACCACAATGTCTGGAATGACTATTGATTTGCAAGCTATTTGTCCCTGGGTGGAGAAGGAGAGGAAGAGCTTGGTGGTTTCCACTGAGCAGTGGGAAAATTAAAATAATCATGTGAATGCTTTTCCTCCTTGCAGTATTTGGGGTGTAATATCACCGTACTTCTTAACTATCCAAGGTTGTTTTATCTGTTTGTGAGTGAAAGGCAGTGATTAGCACAGTGTAGGAGAAAAATAGTGTCACTTAATCAAAATTATACCTTTTGGAGATAATAATTCACTAATTATTTCAAACGAGCTGAATTATATCTTGGCAAGGGGAGAGTAGTTTTTTGATCACTTAACACCAAATAACTAATGTCTAATAAATGGATGCCTAATGTTGCCTTCTGCCTTAATGCATCTCTGCAAAACTGCTTATTCATTGCCAAAGAAAAGGTGTTATGTTAGCTCAAGGAAAATGTCTTGTTTTCTGAAAAAAATGGGTGTGGATAAATGTTGAGAGAGAATTAGAACCAAGCCAGTAACTCTCACATCACCTTGCTCGTGAAAAAGCTTTCCGTGCAGAACAAAATATCCTTCCCAGTGCTCTGTTCTCAGAAATCCCTTATACACCAGGAGAAAAGCAAACACACCTGCGCGGAGGTGTGCAAAAAACCCCAGCTGTAATAATGTTTTTGGAATAGTCATATTTTTGCATGAATTGCTGTGAATGCTTGGTGGTTCCAGTAGGCAGTTGTTCTCAGAGATAGCCATGCTGGTAGAGGTTGAAGCTTTCAAGGTTTAAACAGCTTTGGGTGAACAGCTTTCCACTCCTATTCACTTGCAGGCTGAAGTTGCCAACAGAAGGATTTGAAAATCCCGTAAGAGATTACTCTCCTGAGACTGGCAATCCGATTTTGCATATTCCAGAAATCCAGATAAGACTCCATGTTTCTGGATGCTTTTATCGAATAAACCCTCTGACATTTATCAAACTTGCACTTTCATGAGGTGCTGAACACTGAAGAAAATAAAGGCCAGATAAAATGAATCCTTATGGTATTCGATGGATTTCCAATCTATTCCCAGTTGTCTAAAGACCTGTGAATTGAAGTGTAAGAAAATAGGGCAATGAAACAAAGGAAAAAACCTTGCTTAAGGACTGTTAGTGAGCAATTCAAGTTAAACACATCATTTGACAGAAACAGAAAGCTGTAATATCCTTATTGTAGGCATTAAGGATTACATCTCATGGCCATTACTGGTCAGCCTGCTGTCAACTCTTCTTTCCTTAAGGTAGGTGCAAGGGAAGCAGATGCAGGACTGGAGCTGCCCTGGCACACTGCAGTGCTGCAGGGGCCAAGGTGGTCTCCACCAAGGGAATTGTAGCCCTGGAAGCAACTCAGGCTTCAAAAAATGGCAATTGATTTATTACCCTAGACTCAGAAGGGACTTTAAGAAAACTAACAAAGTTTATTCTTTGAAGTAGCCAGTGTTAATTGAAGGAAAAGAGCCTAATAGCAGTTTTGCTGTGTGACTGGATTAATCATTCCTGCAGGTTCACATCTGCACTTGTGAAGTGTCAATAGTAACACAACCCCTGTGTTTTGTCTTTGCATGTTCCCAAATGAAGTCATGATGCCACCACTTTGGGAGTGAAGGATATTGTCCTCCTGACTCCTTCCCTTTGTACATGAAGGCTGGCTTGGAAAGTCAAGTGTTTCCTTTACCTCCTAGTGCTGTATTTTGGAGTAAATATTTTAAATTACTCTCATGCTTTCTTTGGTCTTGTCGTGATTTCCTTTACAAAACAGAGGGGACTGTCCCTGGAACACATTGGTGTGTGCACAGCAGAGGCTCTGGCACTGAAAAGACTACTCTGTGGAAATACCTTGGAGTGTGAGGGACGCCTGGTCTGCCTCAATGAGAACAGTGCTCCTCCTCACCCCTGGTGAGGATATTTAGGATATTTTAATGTGGCTTATGTCTTGCTAATGCTTCATTTTATAAAACCCATATCCTTTCCTATTGATTAAACAAAGGAAATTGTATTGGTAGAAAGTATCATATCTTAGGCTGAGATAGTGGCCTTTTTAATGCTGTCTCTACAGAATAAAATAGCAAGCATGTGTCACCAAAGTAACCAAAGTGACTGAATCTGTGGTAATATCTAGACACTAAAGCTGGGCCTCCCAGCTGCTTCTGTACAAAGCACGGTTGCTGGATGTGAGCTCTCCTGAGAGCTCACATCTCTAGGGAGAAAACAGAGCCAACTGGGACCTAACAGTTTGAATGAGGATTTGAGCAGGATGTTAAAAGGCAAAATATCCTATACTGTATCCCTGACCCTCCAATGCCATCAGCAGTACTGTGTTAGCACTACATGAGAAATAGGACCAAATACCTTATTTTGAACTCCACAAAGGATAAGTGTTTGAAAGAATGAGGCTATAATGGACATCTTAACGCTGTATTAAAGCAAGGTAATTCATCTCTCCCTATGGAGACTTAAAAGGTTAGCATTCAATGTCTTGCTTTAATCCTCCAGATATTTTCAATGTAAGAAAATGGATTTGGAGGGAATTTGTTTTGGGGATCAAAATACTTAGACAGAGATTATGTCAGTAATGTTTTGCCAGTACTATAATCAGAGAAAATATTTTTCCACAACAGAAAAGAACTAGGCACTGAGCCACTAGAAAGTTTAATTACTAGATGACTTTAAAACATGGTAATTTAGTCCCAATTAGCATTTTAATAATTTATTTATAAAACTCTAGTATGCATAGTTATGCTCTACCATCAATTTATTCTTGTAAGTTGTGTGCCACATTAGACAGTGAACTACAAGGTCATTAACCTACATTGGTAGTTCAGGTTATGTTATTAGATTGAATTTAGTTTCTTCACTGGTGGATGTTGACATTTTAGAGTGCTTTCAGGGTAATTTATCTACAGCCATTCAGTTCTTTTCAACCACTCAGAAACATTGCAGATGTGAAGTGCTGCAGGTCTAATGAAGACAGATAGATTTATTGGTTAAATTTCAGATGTGGCTTGTCTTTGTACTTCTGATATTTTTCATGTTCTTTTTATGAAAGTGACCTTACGGCACCACTCAAGCAATATATTCAAAAAATTATGAGTCAGATCCCATCAAAATCAGCAACTATAACCTAAACTTAGGAATTGAAAACATAACCCATTCTGGCTGCTTTTCAGATGCCTTCTGTATTTAGAGATTTAAGGATTACTTTCAAGGGAATTATTTTTCCCTATGTGTTTTTGTTCATCATCCCAACAACGAAGCATGACCCAAGCACAAGCTTTGTCAAGTGAGACCTGGGAAGGGAAAACTTCCAATTTGATCATTGCAGCTGTGGCAAACCACGTATGAGACCTTAGGGCACACCAAACTGCATTGATGCCTTTCTTGGAGCAGGCAAAAAGGCACAGGGCAGGAACTGCCAAAGATCCTCAGGATTACTGAAGAGGCACTGCCAGAGCCAGGAGGAAGCAGTGAGTCCCACCTTCCTCTCACCATTGTTTTTCCTTGGATGTGAATTCAAAATAGGATGCAGCCTTCCTGACCCATAGCAAGCGTCTCGCTTCTCCTCTGGTCTCCACATGCCTTGGGCCCTCGCTGTTGATGGCAGGGCTTCAAAGGATGGGTGACATGAAAATGGCAAGTACATTTTGATCAAAATGACACTGAAAAAAAGGGGCACCATGGGGGAAGGTTTTAAATATGCAATGTCCCATCTGGCTTATTTGATTCCCAAACAAAACACAGGGTAAGTACCCAGACAACAGAGAAGACACCGCTGAACTTGGTTTGCAAATTCTCATTTCTTCCCATTGCTTTTCTCTGGTGAATTCTGCAGGGGTCTTTCAGCTCATGGTGAGGTTTTGGTTTTTCCCCCAGTTTCAAATCCTATCTAAGCTTACAAACATCTTCTTTTTTTTTCAAGGAAACCTTTTGGTCAGCCATTTCAATCTTTTTTTTATAAATGGACTTCCCTCAAATTGTCACTGCTACAAGAGCAATTCTAGGGAAACAGATGACTCTGTACACTCTTAAAAATCCCAGCCTCTCAAATGGTATGTGCAGATACCATACAGTGATGATAAAATGGGTTTTGCAAATTGCTGAAAAGCAGAACCAACAACCACCTGGTTTGCAAGGAAAGCCTTGTCTCCAAGAAGATTAAAAAGAAGATATTCCTGTCTTGTTCTGCTATTTCTTTTTTTCTTTAACTTTCTTATTTTTTTTTTACAGCTTTCAGTCTTACCTCCAAAGAAATCATGATATGGCTGTTGGGAAAAAAATTCTCACCACCCACGCCTGCTTTTAATGATCTTCATGCCTCTAACTGCAAAAAACGACATCAGTTCTTATTTTATTTTTGCTGCAGATCATACATTTCCCTCCAGTATCCTGAGCCGCAGGAAAGAAGGCAAAGGAATTTTTTCAAGGATACAATGGCTCCTTCCTTCGCTGAGAGAGGCACAATGCGAGTACCAGTGTCTGTGGTGATGTGGTGGTGCAATATGGTGCAACCTATCTCATCAACCCTCTAGGTGTACGAGTAGGGCTGTGCTCCCTGCTCACTGTCCTGAACCGAGGCTTATCATCTTTTTCAGACTCAAAGCTCCCTGAAACAGCATTCTCCTGCCTGATTGCTGTTGATTACTTCAAAATACCTCATATTTGAAGCTCAGGCTATGAAAAGAACTGTGTATCTCAGGAGAGAAATCTTGCAAACCCTGAAGTTGCTTTGTGAAAGATGCTGGGAAATCTGTTCCTCACTCTGTGTGTTTTTGTTACCTGCCTGCAGCCCTTTATAGGCTGGGAGGGACATGTAGGTGTCTCTGGGCTCCACTGACACCCATTTGACTATTTGTGTACTTAAATTGGGAAGTCAATTCACTTCAGGACTTTGAAACACAGCTTTTCAGCTAAGTTTTGCAGAACAGATCTGCCTCTAGGCAGGGGTATGCTGTCCATTTTCCTCATTTGTTGTGGAAACCGTGGAAGTAGTGCTCCATTACTCATTGCATGACTCCTGAATAAAAGTGTACTATGCAAGGTTTGCCTTTGTGGAGAAAACAGTTCCCCCTTTCAGGAGCTGTTTGAATAAAAGCAAAGTGTTGTCATGGTAAGATGGATTTTGGCACTCCTTTGGTGGAATTAACAATTCCAGCTTTGATTCTGAACTAAAAATAACAATAAAACACAGGAGAGAAGTGAATAAATCTTAACTAATCAACTGGACAGCACTCCATACAGAGTAGGGAAAGAAGGGATTACTAAACAGTCTTATAGTTGCTTTACAACAAAAGCATAAATAAACCATGCAATTTTACACTCATACATTCATGTCTGTTAGGGATACAGGAAATAATACAATTTCCACTGTTAAATACAGCTTTCCTATGTGTTTGAGATAGTATCAATTATTTATTAACTGTCAAGAGCAGAAGTACTAGCTAACTTGTCAAAATCTTTTTATATGTTTCCTGCTATGTGTTTGTTCAATAACTAGTTTGATGGAAGTGGATTATACAGGCACAGCCACACTGTAGCTGTTACAGCTGTCACTTTCTCTCTTCCACTACCTCACTGTTTGGAGGAATTTGTGGGCTCAATAGGCTGGCTGTGGCTCATTTTCTTTCTTGATCCCTTACCACATTATAAACAGCTTCTCTGTGTCAGGATAATAACAAAGAATAACTGCTCAGGGGTTTAGCAAAGTAATGCATGCTTCAGTTGAGTGGAGGGGATGCGGATGCTTGTTAACACTGTCCAGCGTGGCATGAGCATTCAGATATGTGGAATCAGGCTGCCTTTTCTTCATGATGTAGGCTGGTTTGATCCAACCTCAAATTGTGCTACAAAAATTCCAAATGTCGCTAAAGAACCCTGCAGGATCCCAATAGTCTGCCTTTGTGTTAGACATGCTAATTTGAGAGTGAATGAATAATATGGGATATCATTGAATGGAAAAGAGTGAGATAGCCTTAATCCGCCAGTTTAAGCCACAGGGGTGCATCTGAAAATTCATCTGGAGAAGGCTGTGGTGTTGGTCTGTGGTGGATGTCAGGTGAAGGCAGTAGCGAAATGATGGAAAGAAATGTGTCAAAGGTGGAGCAAAATTGTGGGGTTTGTTTTAGGAGCGAGAAGATCCATGGAAGGAATATTTCCAGAGTGTGATAAATACTCCTGGAGATCATCTTATTATTAATTCATCATAGCCTTGAGGCAGATTCCTGCTTAGAGTATTTCTAAACTGTGGATTTTCAGAAGCTGAAAAAGGTTCTTGGGAAATGATACCTTTTAACTTGTTTGGCACACCAGTTGCTTGGAAGTCCACCGCTGGCCAATGTCAAATGCAGGTTACTGAGCTGGGATACCATTGGTACAAGCCCTGGTTTTCTCATAGGAACCTCAGTAATTCTTCAGTGCTCACTGTGCCCATACCCTGCAAACGAGACAGTAATTATGATGTGCTTGGGCTCTGTGAATCCTACCACTGTGAATAATACTTCTGGCTCACCAAGGCAGGCAAAGAGGAGATTCCCTTCCAAAAAAGCAAATCCAGTCTCTGGCTACTGCTCTGCTGGAATCACAGGTCCCTTTCCAGTGGGTAAGGCCTCTGGCTGGCAGCAGTGTCTGAGAGAAACATACAGTTTCTAATGTGTCCAGGTGTAGGTATAGAAATAAAATGATCCAAATGCTTTTCCTTCATTTACACATTTCTGTTTCAGTTCAGCATTGTCTCTGCTCAATACCAAGACAGTGATTTTGCAGATTTTAAAACTCTAATCATAGGCAATTATTTCTCAAAAGATTTGCTTGCAGCAGGCAGACTTTTAAATTGAAAGCTTTGCTGTTACATTCTTTCTTCTGTATAAAGTTGTAATAACTTTCTGCCTTGTGTTCTCTACCAGATGAAATGCCTCATCTTCTGGCATAGTTTGCATCTAACTAATTTTGAATTGGAAGATTTTTTTTTAAAAAATAATCTCTAGCAACAAAAGGGTTGCCAGCAAACACACAGCAAAACAAGCAGCTGAAGCTGTTTGTGTATATATCTTAAAATGCTATTTTGATTTTCACAAGGCATCAATCTGTATTATCTAAGGTGGTCCTACAAATGAAACATTTTTCACACTTAGAATTTCAGAACAAAGCAGAGAATGTAGATTTTTTGGCACAGACGCAAGGAACAAAATTATGTTGCTTTCCCACAGCTGTTTATGATTGGAAGAAAAACCAGAAATCCTGAAATATATTTAAATCAACAGTTTACTTGCAACATTTCTAAATGAAATAGTCCAAAATTTTGATACATATCTTGTTTATTTTCATAATTTTATTTACATTATCAACACTGAAATGAAATATTTATTGGCTCTGGTTGAAGACTTTAATTAATCCTGAAATAAAACTCTTATAGGTCTTGCAATATTTTTCAGAGATTTAAAAATTAATTCTTGGTCCATTTCTAAATAGAATATCCAGGCCCAATTTCCACTCTACCAATATTTTTCCTGTGACCCCAGAATCCAGTTTCTGTGTGTTCCACCTACTTTCTGTTCATTGCTGTCCTAGAAAATGTTATCTACTTTTCTTTCTAAACATTCGATTCACATTCGTATTGTCAATCGAGTTTATAAAGTTTTTGGAGACTGGTGCTGACTTCTGCTGTGGGCATGGACAACATCCTTTTTGGAGGATCACATGATCCAGCCCAGATGGTTCATAAGCATATCATGATAACATCAATATCCTATGACATATCCTATGTTACCGATGAAGTGATATGACCAGGATACACCTCATTCTGCAAATTGAGTGATCAGAGACACATTTATTGTTGTGATGATTCAGGTAGCCATTGCAATGGGTGAAAACCAGGGCTTCAACATACATTTTTGGGTCCAAACTTAGAAATCTTAGCAGTTCCTCAGCTCTCACATTATTCTCAGCTGAGAATAATAAACATAGTAATTATTTTAAAAATGTATGAATATCCTAATGTACCATCTGAACGTTCACTGGCAAATGTATTGATCATTGTGATTTAGTATATTTATACTTACTATTTAATTTGTACCAGTTTCCAGCAGAAAGGCATATCTCAGATATCCAGTGTTACTTGAGAAGCCTTTGGGTATTTTGCTTAGCCCAAAAATATCTGGGTGTCTTTTAGGCTTGTGTAACTTCCTGACCTTTCCCCACATCTTGCAAATCTTGGGGAGAGCATATCAGCATCTTTGAGAGGACTGTCCTGGAATTTTTGCAGATTTCTGGCAAAGCAGCCAACATCAGACCTTGCTTTCCTTCTCTGTGCTGAAGCTACAGGACTGATGGACTCTCTGCCATGTTCCTAGTAGCTGGCTCTGAGGATGTGCTGAAATGCCCCAGATCCCCCCAGGTGAAAGGCAGGCCTGGTGCCCCTTGGTCCAGGATCACACCCCACTGTCCAGATGACCCCACTTCTAATCCATTACTTTTCGTCAGAAATTCCAGATCTAAATGCAGAATTGCAATTGAATTGAAATGGTTGTGGGGCACCTTCCATGCTTTGCTTCTTGGGCATCTACCAGGACTCAGCTGTGTCAAAAAGGGGAACTTTGTTAACCAGCCTGGCTTTTCATTGCTAACTTTTTCTCTGTCATTACAGAATGGACCACTCTGAAGCAGTTGCAGGTCAGAGGAGAAAATGAAGGAGAGGTCTGCTGCTTCTCTTAACAGGGGATTTCAATAGAGATGAGGTACATTCTACACATATGTAAAAAGGGTCCCTTTTTAGCGCTTTTTAAATATACTTTCATTAGCAGCACATTCCCTTTTTCTGAGTGTGGAATAAAGTCCCATCTTCTGCATATATTAAATTGCAGCTTTTGCTTTCAACATGATTGCTCTCTCTCTGGACCCAGATTCATAATGAGGCTTGCTTCTTGCTTTTTTTTTTCCCCAATAAGCTCCTGGTGAAACAATTTGTGCTGTCATGAACAGAAAATTCGTCTCTAGAATCTGCTTCTGGGGATGCTTTTGGGGGAACTTTTTCCTCCAAACTTCTCAGCTTTCCAATGAAGATAAATAACCACATCTTGCAGCTACAGTTTTTGACTGAGTGACAGGTTAAAAGAAGTTCCCTGTCAGCTTTCATAACAGAAGAAGAAATTGTTCCAATAATTCTTAGCAAAATGAACAAGCCCTTTTTCTACAAAACTATTTTGCTGCCCTATTGCTAAATTGCAGCTCACACTCAGGCACTTCAGGTTGGTTTCTTATCTCAAAACAAAGAGAATGACCTGGAGTCAGGGTATTTTGATAGCTTCCCTTGTTTTATCTGGATGAATTTTTAAGTCCCAAATGCAAGGTGAATACGTTAAGCAGGCAGGTGTAATCCATTTTTTCAGGGATCCCAGTTCCTCCATTTCTGTATACAAGGAGGAATCTTTGTACCGTGAATTAGCTGCAGTTAGAGAAAGGAAGTTAAAGGAGCTAATGTTTACTGCTTATAACAACCACCATCCAAATGTGTGCATCATAGAAAGCATTGACACTGCAAGCACTTCTTTGGAGACTGCTGATATGAAAAGCAAAGGTGGACTGCTGAGTGTTCAGCTGTTTCTGTGGTGAGCTGCATCTCACCTGATGCTCAAGAAAGGCTCAAAAGGCTTCAGTATCAGCTAGGAAGCTCTGGCACCATTTTACAGCAATGCAGGTGAGATGATAATATACTTTTCATATACTTTTCAGCAGTTGTTAGTAAAATCTTCCTGTGAGTTGGATCCTTGCACTGAAGTTAATTAGGACACAGCATCTGGAGGGCAGCACAGACAAAATGGTGAGCATTGACCCCAGAGGTTGTAGAGGTGTTGAGAAAGAGGGATTGATTCAAACCAACCTCACTTTACATTAGCCTTTCTCAAGGGCTAACGCTGGACTACATCAAAAACAGGATGGTGAATTGTACCCCCCTGACTGCATTGAATGGTAATCATGTCCTGTGATACTACTGTGTTACCAAGCACTGCAGGAAATAGAGGAGCATATCATGTGGAACTGATAATAGAGCACAGTGTGGCTCTGCATGAGTGAAGACAAGCAGAACTGGGGCACGAATGAGGAGTTTGGGTTTTATTTCCCTGAACAATTCTGATTAATGCTGCTTCTGTAAGTATCAGCAACTTAGATCAAAAGGCAACTGTTCAACAAAATGTTTGTCCTGGAATTTTCACTGTTCAGGCTTGATTTTCTTCCATGAAGATATCAGATTGCCAGGGAAAAAAAATGACAACAGGAAGTGTGTTTTGCATGTGATACAAGAAACATCAACAACAAAACATGCTGATATAGGTTTGGTTTTTTTTTTGCTGGGCCTAATGACACTGATCACATTTCTTCTTGCAGCTGCTTAAGCTCCAAAAACTCAGGATGTGGCCAGAATAAAAGATGACATTGGTGATCACAAGAGAAAAAGACTTGGCATGGGTTTGTTTGGTTTTTTTTTTCCTATATAAAACCTTTAATCTGGTTTAGCTACAAAGCCTTCTCTCAAGTGTGGCCTGTTGCTTCAAGGGCAATCCGGATCAAATTCTCCGCTCTGCTAGCACTGCCCTGCTTGACAAGGGAAGTTCAACACCTGAGGGGAAGGCAGCTTGACAATGTGACAGTAGCTAGAAAGGAGGTCATGGAGATCCTTTCTTTAGGGATCTAGAAATCTTGTAGACATGGAGGTGCCTCAGGCCTATCATCTGTAAGAGACTCCTTGGAGGAAAACTGAATAGGTGAGTAGTTGTATAGATCAGCGAAAATACTGAAGTGATAGGAGAGGTAGTGGCTGCTAAAGTCTAGTTATAAATGGTCTGGAAATTGGATTCCAGGTCCTTGAAAAGGTAACATGGTCAGAAAATGGGAGATGGAGCAAGTTAGGTCTGAATGATTCCATCGATCCAGCTTCCCTGTTTCAATCCCAGAAATACCAGAGAAGCCAGTTGTAGAGCCAGAACTGACCACCAGGGGACAAAGAGAGGGGACAGCATGAGAGAGCATAAGCAGAGGAAACCAAGGCAGGTTCATAGAAGAAAAAAATAGGCACTACTGCTTTTTCTTGGGATCTTTGAGAGGATCCCACGCTGATTATTTGCTTGCTGTGGTGATGTCTTATGGGTGTGATCAGTTTTGGGAAGACAAGTGCCATCTTTCAGAGTGAAGATGTCAGTCCATGTTGAGATATGTTCTTGTATTTCTTATTGAATGCTTGGATTTATATCTTTCATGCAATGTTACAACAGAGCTTTTTTTCCCCGTAAGCCAGTAGATTTTTTTTTCTTCCTGAAATTTGTGAACATTTAAGTGCATACTTACAAGTAAATCACTAACACCACTTCAGCCTCCATAGATCCAGACATGTGCATCCTGGCATCCACTCGTAGTCTCCAAAAAGTACTCAAAAGTGTGTCCAATTAAAAGAACTCAGTAAAAAACAAAAACCAAACCAAACCAAACCACACAAAAAAAAAAAAAAAAAAAAAAAAAAAACCAGAAGAAATGAAGAAACTACATACTGCTGCTCTCACTGAATGGTTGCATGGTAAATTTTCCAAATGAGTTACCTGCCCTTCACTCTCCTGCTGAGTACCAACCACAGTGCTAAGAGAAAGCTGTATTCATTCCAGCAGGCATGAAGATAACACAGATTGGAATTGGTAATGCAGCTCATTTTGGTGGTACTCTGAATTTTGTTGTCCCTCCCAAAATGAGGCTGTCCAGCTTTTACCAGCCACAAAGAGACTGAAAACAAGAGCCAAGAGCTGAAGTGGCACAGATCCATGCTGAAGTTCCATGCCCTTTGCTTTGTTGTTGCTCACAATCCTGTTTCTATACATGTAGTCAGAGCAGGGAGAGAAATGCCCAGCCAATTTCACGCTACTTCAGGAACATCTTTATGCTGAGAAGACATGCCTTGGGATAAACTAGAGAAGATTTCATTTGGCAGTTACAGCAGACCTAAGACACGTGTTTCTTGAAGAATATGTGTCACCAGATTTTAGAAATTACCTGGTTCAGATCTGTATTATTTGTAGAGCTAAGAGCCAAGATCTTGTGATACTAAAAACCAGGAAATACAGTGGGAAAGATTTCAAAGTAAGGGTTGTATCTTTATTGGAAGATGTTACCCAACCTGGATTGGGTATGCCCTCTTTGAAGAACAAACCAGCAGGAGCAGAAGCTGTCTGTTTTCCCTTACAAGACCTGGAAATTTCAATTTCAGAAGTTAAGATTCATCCACGCTACTGAGGAGGACAACTCAGGTGGACAAATCCAGTGTGATAGGATTCAAGACAGCAGACAGCCTCTGTTGCATCAGAGGCTGTAACAGTTTCTGACATCTTAGAAGCAAAATTTAAACCTAGTATAAACAGTAGTCACAAACAGTCAGTTCAACTTCCTTGACTCTTTGAGGTCTGTGTTTACACAGATAACTAAATCTCATCTCGAGCTATAGGGAGTTGCATGAGAACAATTTCATCAACGCTGTTTATCATGGAGGGGCTGTGAGTGTTCTCAGTTTGGGTGGACCTAATGCAAAACCTTGGTTCAGAGAGGATCTCCTTTTTCAGAGCCCCAGACAAGTCCATGCAGGACATCTCCCAGCCGATGCCAGAGACAAATTGCCTTCTAAAACACAGAGATCTGTATGCCTGGAATGGACCTGTCATGTCTCCTCAAAGACAGGGTATATTCTTTATTTCCATATTGTAGCTGAATGGAGCATCAAAATTGCTTTGCAACAGGCTTATTTAGCATGGGTTTTTTTGTGATTCCAGTCTAAGTTTCTTTCGTACTGGTTTGTTTCTGATCTGAGCAAGTTTTATCAAAGACTCAGAAGGTGATAGTTGTCCACCCTTTGTGTTGGTAGGTGGGTGTTCCCCTTGGCCTTTAGCACGAGTTGTTGCAGAAAGGTAATATTCAATGCAGGAAATAAGGGAACTTACTGACTGTGAAATAGACCAAGATATCCCTAAATCCAATTCATATAAAGAGTAGTCATTGATGTTTAGATACATAACTGGAGGATAGTTGCTGTCATGAATGTTCTAACAGCAATGGCTCAAATCTCAAACAAATAAATAAAAAGGCAAACTCCCAAATTCCCAGTCTTCCACACCCTCAGATGTTTATACATAATTGCTTAACTTTTCTTTAAAGAAATTATCATAATATAGAATACATCTTTATTCTTCAGGTAGTTCTTATAGCAGTTCTAGAGTGGAGCAAGTTGGTGTTATGCATGATGTATGGGTTTTGTGGAAGGTTATGTAAACAGATTATGTTTTTTTTAAATCACCAAAGTCACCTGGAAATATTTAGGCTTCAGGCTTCCTTCTAAACACCAGTTTATTGATTTTTTGCTGTAGTGTGAAACAGTAGAGCAAAATTTTCATGTTATCTGTCTCCAACAGATTTAGAATATTGCAAGATTAATTATATTAGTTGCATTTCACGACTCAGTGCATTTGTATTACCATTTCAGAAGCTGAATCATTTATCAACAGCAAACTTCAGGGCATTTACTTTTCATGCCTTGGCATTGTGAACTTCAAATATGAGCTGCATGTGAGTATGTGCTCCCTTTCCCAAAGAAAATTTGATGGTTTCAATCTCCTTCAAGGGTCGGGCAATGTTTTCCTAATTATGATGTGAATATGAGGGTCAGATTCTGATACCCTTTTTCCACTCAGCTGTTGTTGCTGTAAATGATCCATTTTAAGTAATTGGTTCATCAATGGAGGAAGTGAATAACCCAGTGGACACATCAAAGGAAACTGGCTAGAGATGGTCTCCAGCTCGACGAGGAAGATGTCTTGAGTCACTTCATCCGTCCCTCAGTCATTACAACATTTTTCTTCGTACTCTGTCCTCTACATCTCAGCTCTTATCAGTTCCCAAATAACTCTTTCTTCAATGACCATCGCCTGAACTTTGGTCTGCCTGAAATGTATTACCTACACTTCAGCAGATTGCATCTTTCTTTCAGACTTAGATCTTTTTCTCCTTGAGACTTAATCTTTCTGCGCTCACTCTGGGCGTACTAGCATTAGTTTTCAAGGTGCTAGTAGAACCTACATAGATACTGCTCTGATTTTATGAAAGGCTTCATAGCCCTTGCTGAGTTCTAGACTGTCACAGTTACAAATGCCTAGTAATTTAAAGCTACCATCTCATGTATGTCTATATTACAATGATTATCGTCGTGTCTGCAGCATAATCATGCCCTGCAATTTATCCACTTTTTTCTTCACCTACTCCCATTTAAAATAACTTAAAAATTTCTACACTACTTTCTTTGCAGCAGAGAGATGAGGGGGAATGTGTGCAATGCAGCGGTATTATCCGATCACTGAGAATGCTACCTGGTAGGGGGCTGACAAATTGCACTGATGTTTTTATGTGACTGGGTCTGGCAGAGTTTGTTATGTCAATGGTAGTGCTGTGTAAATAGCAACCTGACTCTTGAACACCTGAGTGGGAATAACGAGCCTCAAAATGGAGATGTGCTGTGGGAAGTGTCAGAAACATCATTTCTCTTCTCCAGTTCCTCTGATCTGAGTCCTGTGGGAGTCAAAGTCACTCTACGACTCTTTTCAAAAAGTCATATTTTCCTTTAAATTGTCACCTTTTTTTCTGAAGAAGGACATATTTGAAGAGTAGACAGACATACAATGCCTACCTTCAGATACAAACACACAGATTGCCCATCTCGGCCACATACTTAGCAATTTAAATAAAAAACAACTGGTACTGGATAAAGTGACAATCCTACTGAAGTGATAATTGGCATAAAACGTACTGCCTTCCGCCCTATATTCTGCTACACCATGGCTTGCAAATTCCCATAATTATCAACAATCCCACCAAAAAAAAAAAAGACAAAACTGAAGTGAGCTGAACACCTGGAGGTGTTTAAGGGGAGACTGGATGAGGCACTGAGTGCCATAGTTTAGATGATGGGTTGGTGTCAGTGTCGGTGTTAGTGTTGGGTTACAGGTTGGACTCGATGATCTCGGAGGTCCTTTCCAACCTTATAATACTGTGAAAATGTGAAAATCTATGTGAATTAGTCCCTGTTTTTTTTCACAAAGAAATTGATTTGAAATTGCAGAGAGAGACTAATTTCTGTTCATGCAATTAGCATACAAGTTATCTCAGGCAGCTCATTTTATCTTATAGAGCCTCAGATTTTGATGTAAATAATGACAATTAAATAGCACTTCACTCCAGCAGATAATGATACTAATTCCATGGTAAAACATATCAAAAGCTACGGAGAGACATTTACTCTATATATATAGCAAAGGAAAAAGAACGCTCAGGCCTGATCTCCTTTAAAAGGCTTGACATCACAGTTTCTATTTGTCTCCCATTTGCATAGATGCTGCTTATGAATTTGAATGCAGTTTTCCCACATAAAGATAAAGATTTTGGCTGTGAATGCCATCTTGGTGTCCCTGGGACAAAAACTATAAGAGCATCACAGGCGCAAGTGGAGCTACATCACTTAAGACCAGACTCACTACAGACTACAAATGTTTACTTGCAGCAAATCATTGGGATGTGGTGGTGAAGAAAGGTTCTGACCTTCACTTTGGTGTGCTCTGTGTCTCATATATAAAATCAGTTCAGATTCTGGGAAGACCAGCAAAATGTTGATAAATGTTATCATCATGCATAGTCCAAGGAGCAATAAATATCAGATTCCAACCCTTCACCACCCTTGTTATTGTTGGATGAAAAGCAGTTTGGATGACACAATTGAAGTGATCAACATCACACATCCAAAAAAAAAGGGTATGCGAATCTAACAAATTTCTGAGTTCATTAAGTCATTCCTTGGATAGTGGATCTTCATATAAAGGAGGCATTTGAAAGACTAATGAAATGTTTCACTTCTTAGTCTAGTATTCTTTTCTCACTAATATCTTAATATTTTCTTTTTTTTTTTCCTATGATATGTTAGAGCCAATATAAGGGTGCATTATAAATCACTGTAAGAAATAAACAGTCTCATTTAATCTTGCAGTGGGATATTAAATCTTCACTACTCCTAATTTTGTATTATCTTTCCATTGACTTGTTGAATACTTCAGTGGCTTAATGCTATGCAGCACTATAATTTGGATTAAATTTTTAGTACTCTGTTTAGAAAAGCAGACCCCAATGCCTATTTTCTACATGCTCACTTCCAGTCACTCTCATATCTGATTTTTACCAGGTCTTTCTCACACTACCGAAAACCAGGTGACAGTTCAAATGTGAAGTGTTTTGCTTCTGGGATCATCTGATAAAGCAACATATGTGCCACTGTAATTGAAAGGACCTTCATGCCCATCAGGTGAGTTTGGACACAGCATACAGCAGCCTGTACCATGTGCTGAGTAAGATCAATCACAGGAGTCTTCAAATGTACCTGCCACTCTCTACTGTCTCACAGACATTTTCAGTTCTCCTTCTTTAGTACTGCATTTCCCTCTGGGCAGAGATTAAAACTGGAGGCAGTCTCCATGCTTTCAAGAAACTCAATGCAAGAATTATTTTGGCACAGTGTAAAGGCAGGAGACACCACCCCAGGCTTCTTGAGCAAATCTCCTCCCCAAGGTCAGCAGGAAGAGCATGCTGCATCCTTCAGGCTTCCTTTTAAGGGTTTGGACTGTGGACATGAGGAAAAGAGACGAATAAAAATCCTTTTACCTTCCTCTCCTTAGTTACAATGTCTAAAAGAAGGACTTCAGGGCCACAGCCTTTACAACAGCAAGTGGGAAGCTGTAGCTGGGGAACAGTACACTAGTCCAAGTATTGTTGTTCATGTCCGTTCCCTCAGAAATAATTATTCAGATGGGCTCAAATTTATCACTGGCACAATGAATATCTGATGTCCTAGATTGTCTTTTTCTACTTGAGTGGTGGTAAAAATAAAGCATTCCCAAATTATCAAGCTTGCATTTTCCTCTCATTCATATCTGGGTGTCCCCAGACATTATCTTAATCTCCTTTAGCAAGGGGCTTAGGCCACTTGCATCATTAAACTAAGCTACTTCATAGGAAAAAAACAAGATGGTAACAGCAAACAGGCAGAAGCATACTGAGCTAAACAGTCAATCAGCAAACACTTCCATATTCCAAATAGCCTCTTCCGGGTGAGGAATATCCCCTTGACCTTCTCCTGAAGGACATGAGCTAATCAAGCCTACTGAGGAGATGTTAATGTCGATGGTGTGTCTCACAGTGGGAAGGAAAAACCAGCAAAGCTCTTTAAGGTGGAGCATTGCTAAACCTATCTGGGAAGGGAATCCCAGCACAATCATTCATGAATCGTTGTCTGTGCTTACACAAAGAGGGAAAACATTCAGATTTAAAAAGCGACCTTATAAAAAATAGACCATAAAACAAATACAAATACATGAGCTTACTAATATGCTTTGTGGATGTCTTAAGCTGTTAAAAGCAGTCTGCCATGTTCTTTGTTTTCTTCAACACAAAGGTAGCTGTGAGCTGCAATTCAGTAAAAAAAAACAGGTGTCAGCTGGCATAGTAAAAAAAAACAAGTGTCAGCTTCTCCAACAAAGGAGAAGGAGGCAATTCAGAACTGCAGTTTGGATGTTTTGGTACAAATTCCAACTCTTCCACTGGAAATTATTGGGAGAGGAGGTTAGCTTTCTAACTCCAGGAAGTTAGAGAAAAGAACAGAAGAATACCAGGTGTAGAAGTTGACATGATTTATTTCATCTTTAGGCCAGGAAGAACATTATTTTGGACAGATAAACCAGGTATTAAATCCCAGTCCTGACAAAGCCTGCTGGATTTGCTGTGGAAACAGTGCACACCCTACAGCAAATCAAAGGTGAGTGCAGTGCTCTCTCCGTGCTGGTTGCCAACACAGTCCAGAAGAAGACACTAATACAATTCTCCCTGCTGCACTGTGGGGACACATCCCATCCCCCTGCAGATACTGGTCAGCTCAACATCCAAAGCACAAGGGTTGTTATTGCTGGATTTCACAAAACCAGAACACCTTCATGAAGTATATCTGAATTTGGACACACGAACATACCATGTGCCTATGAAGCTGTGTTGAAACAAGTCAGGCTTTAGAAAAAGTCAGATTATTTTTCACAGTATTTATTCTCCCGCAGGAGCCACTACTGTGAATGATTAATAAACTGTTGTTTATAAACAATAGATAACAAAGGGGTTCTCTCATGTCCTTGCTGTTTTCTTTAGATAATATCTAAGAAAACACAGTGAGAAATTAGCCAGTTAATGTGCTGTGTGTCAGTACTGCAGATGGATGGTTGATTTTGCTCTTCCCTGCCCTGAATCACACTGGAGCTGTTTTGCTTATCCAGAGAGCAGAATTACTTCCAGGGAACAACATCGTCATTCATTGTGTATGAAGGTCTTTTTTTACAGCAGATCTGTCTGGATCTATTGGGAGGTCAGCATGTGTTGTGGTACCATCTCCTTGTTTGGAGGACATAGCAGGGACTTCATCAGCTTTGATAGACAGGGAAGCCACCTCATGGTAGTTTTGGCAGCTCCAGGAGCAGTGAGGACATTAAGGAATGTCAAACATTATGAAGAGAGTGCTTTTTGTCCCCTCACAAATATAAACTCAGAAAAATAGAGGAGTTGTATTAGGTACAGAAATAAAACTCCCCGCATGTTTCAGTTGGGAATTGGAAGTAGAGAGTAAGGCTTTGGAGGGGGAGGGAGGTGAGAGGAGGCACCCAGTGAAGCTCATTAAGCACTGTCCCCTTCTTGCCTCCCGGCCTTCCCCAGAAAGCCAGGCACTTGGGCTATCACAATCCCCTCCTTTCATGCTTTGGCCTGTTCCTTTTACAGCATTCCCCATAACATGTCAGAGGCAGCCACAAAGGGCAGCATTATGTCTCAGAACTGAATGGTTTGTAGAGGGTTCCAGCTGAAAGACAAAGACAAGCAAAAGCACTTCCCAGGACAATGAGAGGGCTTGTAGCTCAGGAAGCTTCCCAGTCCATTAGCATCTGCGGAGGACAATGGCTGTGTGTGGTGGAGAGGAGGAGAATGTGGCCGTGCTGGTGGCCCCTGTCTATCACCAGCAGAATGACACTGCTACTGAAAGGACACAGTCTGAAAGGGTTGATTCCTCATGGAGAAGCAGCTTCGATATCCCATTGGCAAGAAGAGACCATGGCAGGGCTGTAACCACTGGGGTGATCTGGGTTATCAAGTACATTTCTGACTTCCAGCTGTGCAGCAGCCCAGTCCAAAGTATGTCCTTCCTGCTGGCAGGTAAATGAGGAAAGGCTTGTCTAGAGGGAAACCCAGTGAGAAATGGCACAAATTCCCTCTGCACGATCAACCTTGGCTGCTCCTGTCCCCAGGTTTCAGCTGGTCAGGATGGACATAATGCTGGAATTGAGGGAGCCTGGATTACCTTCATTGGGAGTTACTGCTAATGGTGAACAGTTGGTTCTCTGCTGTCACAACTTTATACACAGCTTCCAAATCATCCTGAGTGAAAATATATTTTGAGGAAAAGGAAGTGCCAGTGTTTCCTGAATAGGAGTGAAATACCATTCAAAAGTATTATTCTTGTCCATTTATGACATTTTCAGTTAATTTGCTCATTCTGAAAGACATTAGAAAGTTTGTGTTTTTAACAAGGTAGATGTTTCAAGACACATTGGAGTTCTCTTTTATGAAAAGCTTTAATTAACTTTAACGTAAAATCATTCCCAAATTTCTCAAAATTCTCTATAAAAATCCAACATAAATTTTGTTTTTTCATCCAGTAAAACAGTTCCACTGCTGCAGAAATTTGTTTCCCCTTTTTGAATAACCACCACTCCCAATACCAAAAGCTTTTGGCTTCTGTCAGAAGAGTTCTTTCTTTTATGGTTCCTGTTTTCTGTGGCTTTGTCTAAGCAGAACCAATGAAGTACTGCTATGGTGTTGGGGAGGTTTTGTGGAGAAATACAAATTCCTTGTCAGAAATATGAAACAGACATACCTAGGACATGGTACAGATGGTTTGTCTTTAGTTCTTGTTTGCAAGCACTTAAAAATGGGATGAACTTCAATTTTATCAGGAAAATCTCCTTGCAAGAGACAAATGGGTTTGTGAACCCAAATGGCCTTTATCATTTACAAGAGAAAGAAAAGGCACTCTGTTAAGAAAACATTAAGCCATGTTTACATTGCATTAGGAAGGGATCCACCAAACCTTTGATGCTAAGGAATGGAAATTCATGCTAGTCCTGCTTCAGGTTCCACTCAGGGAGAGCTCATTTGGGACTGGGTGCAGTAAGTACACTCTCCAGTTTTGTTTTTCCTGGAAGAATTCTAGAGAAGCAGAAGAAATACAATTAGTTTGCCTTCAAACATCAGTCCTGATCTGGCCAAAACCACAAATTTAGTTGCGCCTGACCAGCAAATGTACCCACCCACATATGCAGACTGTCTTTGATTTTAAGGTGTCTCTGGGGAAAATAAAAATATTTTATTCTTGGAGCCAGAGGCAAAAAAACATCTAGTCTCACCATCAACATGTTTTCTTAACTTTAAATAAGGTTAAGAAAGAGAATAATTCAACCATGGCAACTCTAATTGGCTACAAGTATAATCCAATAACCTCATTTCACCCATATTGTTAGTTGAGTTAATTGGACCTGCACAGCCACCAGCTAAAGATATTGGTGTATGCAAATAGTGAAACTAATTTCCTTCATAAACCTTCCTTCTGCCAAAGTAGGAATTGGGCAGAAAGGGTGGGGGAGAAATAAGACTGTGCTGATGTTGTTACTTCAAAAGATCAATTCTCTTCCAATTATTTCGTTCGTCTCTATAGATACGCACCACAGAAAATATCATTAATTCCTTTAAACAGAGAGGGGGAGGGAAGTAATTTCATTCCCACTTGAAGAGACTGCAGAGCAAAAGTGATTGAGCCTTTAGCTTTTAGGTGCCTCAAATCCAGACTGGGCTTCACTGCCCCTGGGTCAGGCAGCTCTGTTTTGTCTGCAACGTGTGGAGTGAGGGAACTTGCACCAAAACAATTCCTGGGTGTTACAAGGGCTTGCATCGCCTGAAGAGAGAAGGGTAAGCTGATCTTCACACTGACATTGATTTCAGCAGGGGCTTTTGCAACAGAGGCTTTGTAATTTGTACCATGCTCTGTATCAGCCAAATCCATTTCCACTGTTAACTAAAAGGCTTTTTAAGAACACGTCTCCTGACAGGCCATGTATCCAGCTCTTCATACCCATATTAATGATCAACCTGATCTAGTTGAAGATGACCCTGCTTGTTGCAGGGTGATTGGACTAGTTGACATTTAAAGGTCCCTTCCAACACAAATATTCTATGATTCTATGATTTTATGATAACTGCTTTTTCTACTATCATGAGGGGATGGTCTTAGGAAGTGAAGGTCTTACCTGAAGCCCAGCTACTCCAGCAAGTGAGGTTTTGATGGCAGAAAGGCTCAGTAGCTGTAGGGGAAAGAGTGCAGAGTTGACATTGTGGAGGTTAGGAGTAGCATCCACATAGCTAAGTTTCAACTTAAAAATGTTGGGTTAAGACATCAGGTTTCCCTATTATTATTCTGCTGAGGTTTTGCACTTTCTTTTTGCTACTTTCAAGCAGTAAGAATCATAACTGTTTCCTTACATCATACCAGCTCGGTGTACTGTCTCTTCCATCTTTTCATTAGGTTTTGGCTCTTGCAGATTGGAAGAGTTGTGGGACAGGGACAATCTCTGATGCTTTCTGTGCTCTGCACTCGTGTCATCCCTCCCTCTAAAAGCAGCTGCAACCATCTCTCCTTTGAGAATGATAGCAACAGAAACACAAACTCACCTCAGTTTCCATCTTTCATAGGTAATCCCAAACAAGAGGATATGCACATCCTTGGGTGTCTTTCAACTGACTTTGGAGCAGACCCGCAGTGAATTGGGACGTAGCACAGTGTGGAGGAAGGAAGAGATGCTGCCTGTGATTACTGTTTGAGTTTGATGGGGGGATGGGAAGGAAAAAGGAGAAAGAAGTTCTGAGGCAGGGTTGAATCATTAATGCTTTCTGCAGTTACAATGGAATTTCAGTCTGTGCTAATATTTCCAGAGAAACACCTCACACGCATAGAAGCACATACAGGTTTAATTCCAGCAGCAAATGAAGTCATAATGCAAACAGAAAGCTAACAGCAGGGATGGCTATGCTTGGCCAGGTCTGCTCGTGCTGCAAGCAATACATACGCACCAGTGCAAAAAACTGCCCCCAGAGAGCATCTAAGTCTTTCTAGCAGAAACACACACAGAGAAGACAACTGTAATCTTAAACTACAGCTTCCTACAAAAGAAAGTGCTGTGGTCGTCTGTAATATCAAGAATGGAAGAGATGAGAGAGTGCAAAACAGTACAAAAATCAGATGCAAGACAGGTTGGAAACCTGTGTACTTTTAGTGAGCAGAGGCACAGGGGCAAGAAAATATTAACAATGAAAATGCGAGGCCTGCCTGGTTTTGGGAGGGGAGAGGGAGAGGGAGAGGGGAGGGAGGGGGAGAGGGAGGGGGAGGGGGAGAGGGAGAGGGAAGGGAGAGGAGGGGAGGGGAGAGGAGGGGGAGGGGGACAGGGACTGGGAGGGGGAGAGGGAGAGGGAAGGGAGAGGGGAAAGGGGAAAGGGGAAAGGGGAAAGGGGAAAGGACCACGCGGGCCGACCGCGTGGTAAGGGGCCGGTCCCGGAAGAAGTCGCGGGGCATTTAAACAAGACCTAATCTGCTCCAAAACCAGATTCGGCGTGATCGGCGGCAGGAACCGTAAGTACTGCAGCCGGGTGCTCAATCTGGGCGGGTGGAGAGTTCCTGGTGAAAGGCAAAAGCTCAGCAGAGGACCCCGGCAGGGCGACTCTCTCTGAACTTCAGAAGCGGCAACTGTCACGTGGGCCGACCGCGTCGTAGGGGGGCGGTCCCGGGAGAAGCCGCGGGGTATTTAAACATCTCCCTGGGAGCGCCAGCGACCGGAGCGCGGCGACCAGGGTCACGGTGTACAGGGTCACAGGCTAGGCAGTTCGCGCAGGCAGGGCAAGCAGGCACTCTCTGACAGGTGGTTGACTTCCCACTCCCCTGCAGCAATGGTGACCAGGCGTGGTAAAGCCTCTGCTACCAGCAGTGGAGGCACCCAAACGGAAGCAGTATTACGAGACACAGCTACCCAGACTCGAGACTGCAGGGAGTGTCTGAGCCTACTTGTGGCTCCTGAGGACCATAACAAAAATACAAAAAATGCTTGTCTGAGGTGTGAACAGATTCAGGATCTGCTCCTTATGGTTGCAGATCTGAAGGATCAGGTGGAGAGGTTGAGAAGTATTCGCGAAAGTGAAAGGGAGATTGACTGGTGGAGTAGAACCCTCTCTCCTCCCAGTAATCCTCCCCAGGAGGCTGAGGAATGCCATATTCCTCATCAACAGGGTAAGGAGAGTGACCTGACTGGTGAGGAGGACTGGGAGCAGGTCTGCTCTCGTGGGGGTTATAGACCTCCCTTTCAAATGCCACCTTTCCAGCTGCCCCTACAAAACAGGTTTGGGGTATTGGAATTTGATGCTCAGGTGGAAGATAGTCTGACAGAGAGCTCACCTGAGGAGGCTGTTAACCTCACATTGCCCATCATACAGGTCAGTACCTCAAGTAAGAAAAAGAAAAGGAGGGTCATTGTAGTGGGAGACTCCCTTCTGAAAGGGACGGAGGGCCCTATTTGTAGGATGGACCCAACTCATAGGGAAGTCTGCTGCCTTCCCCAAGCCCGGGTACACGACATTGCCAAGAGACTCCCGGACCTAATTAAACCCTCCTATTATTACCCGCTTCTGGTGGTCCAGGCTGGTGGTGATGAGCTAGCGAAAAGAGGGTCAAGGGTAGTTAAGAAGGAATTCCAAGAGCTGGGACGGTCGATAGATAGGGCAGGAGCACAGGTGGTGTTCTGCTCGGTTCCTCCAGTGGCAGGGATGGATACAGATAGGAACAAGAGAGTATATGCACTTAAAAAATGGCTTAGGAGCTGGTGCCGGCAGAGGAATTTTGGGTTCTTTGATCATGGGGAAACCTTTACAGCACCTGGCCTGCTTGACCCAGATGGGTCTCGTCTAACTCCAAAGGGTAAGAGCATCCTAGCCCAGGAGCTGGCAGGGCTTGTTGAGAGGGCTTTAAACTAGGCATGACGGGGGAGGGGGGGGTTACTAGGCTCACCAATGATGTTCCTGTGAAGGATGAGCCATCTCATAGGGTGTTGTCAGTAACCCAACTGAAGTGCATGTACACAAACGCACGCAGTATAGGGAAACAAACAGGAGGAGCTAGAAGTCCTGGTCCAGCGGGAGAGCTATGATATAGTTGCTATCACGGAAACGTGATGGAACTGACTGTCATAACTGGAGTGCTGCCATGGAAGGCTACAGGCTCTTCAGGAGAGACAGGCGTGAGAAGAGGGGTGGAGGGGTGGCCCTCTACACTAGGGAAACCCTGGACGCTGTTGAAGTCGAGATCGGTGATGACCAGGTTGAGTGTCTATGGGTAAAGGTCAGAGGGGCAGTCAGGTCTGACCTGCTGGTTGGAGTGTGTTACAGACCGCCTCACCAGGAGGAGGACTTGGATCTTCTATTGTTTAAGCAGCTGGAGGCTGCCTTTAGATTGGCTGCCCTTGTTCTTTTAGGAGACTTTAACCTTCCGGATATCTGCTGGGAATTTAACACTGCAGAGAGGAGGCAGTCCAGGAGGTTCTTGGAGTGTATTGAGGACTGTTTTCTGTCACAGCTGGTGAGTGAGCCCACCAGGGGTGAGGCTCTTCTTGACCTGCTGTTTACAAACAAAGAAGGGCTGGTGGGTGATGTTGTTGTCGGAGGCTGTCTGGGGTGTAGTGATCATGAGATAATTGAGTTCTCTCTAAACAATGTAACAAGAAAAGCCAGGAACAGGACATCGATGCTGAACTTTCGGCGGGCAGATTTTGGATTATTTAAGGAACTGGTCAGGAAAGTGTCCTGGGAAATAGCTCTTAGTGGCAAGGGGGTCCAGGAAGGCTGGATGCACTTCAAGAATGAAATCTTGAAGGCGCAGGAGCGGGCTGTCCCCATGTGTTGTAAGAAAAGTCGTAGGGGCAGACGGCCGGCCTGGATGAGTAGGGAGCTTCTGAAGGAACTAAGTAAGAAAAAGAGGATGTATCGTCGATGGAAAGAAGGGGATGTAAGCCACGTCGTGTTCAAAGGTGTTGTTAAGTCGTGTAGGAGGAAAATCAGGGAAGCAAAAGCCCAGCTGGAGCTCAAATTGGCCACTTCTGTTAAGGATAATAAGAGTTTTTATAAGAATATCAATGGTAGAAAGAAGGGCGGCAGCGACCTCCACTCCTTGTTGGATGTGGGGGGAAATATAGTAACCAAAGATGCAGAGAAGGCTGAGGTACTTAATGCCTTCTTTGCCTCAGTTTTTAACAGCAAGGATGTCAGCTTGCTTGACAGTTGGCCCTCTGAAGTGGTTGATGGGGGCAGGGTGAAATATGGCTCTCCTGCAATCCATGAGGAGGAAGTTAGAGACCTGCTGAGCCACTTGGACCCTCATAAGTCTATGGGGCCGGATGGGATCCATCCTAGGGTGATGAAAGAGCTGGCGGATGAGCTTGCTAAGCCGCTCTCCATCATCTTTCAGCAGTTCTAGCTCACTGGAGAGGTCCCGGAAGATTGGAAGTTGGCCAATGTGACGCCCATCCATAAGAAGGGCTGTAAGGATGATCCAGGTAATTACAGACCTGTCAGCCTGACCTCGGTCCCAGGTAAAATCATGGAACAGATAATCCTGGGTGCAATCATGCGGCACTTGCAGAACAGCCAAGAGATCAGGCCCAGCCAGCATGGGTTTAGGAGGGGTAGGTCCTGCCTGACCAACCTGATATCCTTTTATGACAATGTGACTCGCCTGGTGGATGAGAGGAAGGCTGTGGATGTGGTATACCTGGACTTCAGCAAGGCCTTTGATACTGTCTCCCACAGAAGACTCCTAGGGAAGCTGGCAGCCCGTAGCTTAGATGGGAGCACTCTGTGCTGGGTTAGGAATTGGCTGAATGGTCGAGCCCAGAGAGTGGTGGTGAATGGTGTCTCATCCAGTTGGCGGCCGGTCACCAGTGGTGTCCCCCAGGGATCGGTGTTAGGTCCCGTCCTGTTTAATATCTTTATTGATGATGTGGATGAGGAGATTGAGTCCATCATCAGCAAGTTTACAGATGATACCAAGCTGGGAAGAAGGGTTGATCTGTTAGATGGTAGGATGACCCTTCAGAGGGACCTGAACAGACTGGAGAGATGGGCTGATTCTAATGGGATGATGTTTAATAAGTCCAAATGTCGGGTACTTCATTTTGGAAACAACAATCCCATGCAGAGCTACAGACTGGGGACAGAGTGGCTAGAGAGTAGTCAGGCAGAAAAGGACCTGGGAGTGCTGGTTGACAGGAAGCTCAACATGAGCCAGCAGTGTGCCCAGGTGGCCAAGAAGGCCAATGGCATTCTGGCCTGCATCAGAAATAGTGTAGTAAGCAGGACCAGAGATGTTATTGTCCCCCTGTACTCGGCACTGGTCAGGCCTCATCTTGAATATTGTGTCCAGTTCTGGGCCCCCCAGTTTGGGAAGGATGTTAGGATACTGGAATGTGTTCAGAGGAGGGCAACAAAGATGGTGAGGGGGCTGGAGCACAAGCCCTATGAGGAGCGACTGAGGGAGTTGGGGCTTTTTAATCTAGAGAAGAGGAGGTTCAGGGGAGACCTCATTGCTCTCTACAACTACCTAAAAGGAGGTTGTAGTCGGGCAGGGCTTGGTCTCTTCTCTCGGGTGGCCAGTGACAGAACTAGAGGGCATGGACTCAAGCTTTGTCAGGGAAAGTTTAGGCTTGATGTGAGGAAAAAGTTCTTCACTGAAAGGGTGATTGGCCATTGGAATGGGCTGCCCAGGGAGGTGGTGGAGTCGCTGACCCTGGAGGTGTTTAAGGGGAGACTGGATGAGGCACTGAGTGCCATGGTTTAGATGATGGGTTGGTGTTAGTGTAGGGCTATAGGTTGGACTTGATGATCTCAGAGGTCCTTTCCAACCTTGTAATACTGTGATACTGTGATACAGTAACTGTTCTTACAGGTGGTGTAAATATCAACCCTGGTTAAATCTTTGTGGTAAAGTGGAAGAAGAAAGGTAATGCCATCACTAAACAGAAGCCAAAGTAAAATTTTGAAATACTGTAACAATCTTTAATTTTGGCATATGTTAGTCCCTTTACAATAATCATTTGCTAATGAAACATCATACTGTGGCAGAGAAATAATGCAGTATAAGTAATGTGAAAGTGGATGTTCTGTGTTTAGAAAAAAGTAATGAGGGAAAAAATGTAGCATTTGAATTTTACTTATTTACTTCTGTCACTAGAGGGCATCCCTTGTATTGTAATAATCATAGTATCTTTGTGTAGAGACTTACAAAATAATCGAATGCTACACTTTACTGCGCTCTGCTACTGCTAGCTTTCAGTTGCAGAAAGACTTTCCATTGTTCAAATAGACTGGTCAGTGTTCTGCCTTTTTTTTTTTCTCTTTCCCTATCTCCCTTCACCTACCAAGATTAAAATGCTGATATGACAATTTTTACATTGTTTGGCACTGTTAAACTCTTATACATGCATTTATATGTACTTGAAGACTTGCTATATTTTAATTACATTGTCTTCTACTACAGTGTCATGCTAGCTTTGAATATATGCTGTTGATAACTGTTGATTACTGCACGTAACAGCATGGTACTTTCTGTGTGGTTCTTGTGACCTGACAATGAGCCCCACTGTTTCTTTTTATACCAGTGGTTATACATGCAGCCGTGCTTCAGTTTGTTTACATATGGGTACAAAGGTGAAGTGTTCATGATAGTCTTTGTTCTGCTTTCATAGAAATGAGTAAATAAATTAAACTTGGCTAATGTCTTACCTGTTTCTCTGTTACCAATTTATGTCAGATGTGGGGGTTTGTGTGCCCTGACCCCAACCTCCACACAAGTAGGATGAGTTCAGGTTTCTCTTCCTGTAGAATTTGTGTGTTTCTTTTTCAGCAAAGTGAAGAACTCTGTGCCAGTCTTATACAGTGGCAGAAACAAACTTGTTAGTGTTCAGACTGTTACTGTCCTGTGATAACCCAATTGCTCTAGCAGGTAGATGTAGTTGATGTTCTCTACAACCATGGCAAACTATTAGATCATTGGCTTGGGCCGGATCACCTTGTAATACTTGTAGGGCTCCTTCTAGCACAGAGAAAACAAATCTCTCCCTAGTATGACTACCTCTGTTGCTATGAATTAGTGTTCTGTTGAGCAAGAAGAAATGCCAAGTATAAAATCCCTCCTTCCAAAACTTCTGAGGATTTTTTTTTATAGCAGGTGTCTTCTGTTGAACTTAATGAGAAAACCTTCTCAAAACTATGGGGGTGAGAGGGATAGAAGGGTCAGTCTCAGCAATAAATTAGATAGTGTTGATTTACTGTGTTGTCTGTCTGCTTTTGCGTTCTTAGAACAGAACACTTTTCTGTCTTTAAATGGTAGAAAGGGAATTAGTTAAGTATTTTAACTAACTACAGCATTTAAGTAAATCTTAATATTGTAGGACTCCAGGAATACTATTGGTAGTTGAATGTGAGGTAGATATGGATCTGGGAATATATGAAGCACAATAATATACTAATTAACAGAGATACTTCTTGTATGAGACGAACACTTCTATATATGAAGGATTTCTGAAATTCTGCTGTTCTTTGAAACTTGGAATTTCTGTTATCTTTTTTTTTTTTTCTTTAGGTGCATGTGAAGGAACTCTAGCCTGTTCAACTTGCCATTTAATCTTTGAAGACCACATATTTGAGAAACTAGATGCAATTACTGATGAAGAGATGGACATGTTAGACCTGGCTTATGGCCTCACAGAAACGTAAGGCAATGTAACACTTCAGTACATCAAAGAAGAGAAAGAATGGTTTGCAGATGAGGCAGTCCAGTATTTGTATTAAAAGCTGATTAAGGCATTCGGAATAGCTGGGTTTGGTTAAAAAAAAAAAAGGGACTGCCAAGTTTAAATGTTGTTGATCTAAATTAATATTAAAAAGATGTCAGTACTGGTTTTGTAATCTGAAGTGTGACACTTGCCAGTATTTGCTCTTCAGAGGTGTCTGATGCAGAAGTCAGATACTGAAGCACAACCAAAACCCCAGTTCCTTCAACAAAAACTTTGCCACTGCTGTCTCCTGTTCTTATTTCCCTTTACTTCCCTTCTGTTTTCTGTCTCCATTATTCTGGAGCTAGTTAATGTATTTTATGAATGTATTTATGTTACTGTTTTAGTTTTGGACAGAACTTCTTTTCACAGAACCATGGAAGGGTTGAGGTTGGAAGGGACCTCTTGAGGTCATCTGGTCCAACACCCTGCTCAAGCAGGGGCACCTAGAGCTGATGCCTAGGACCATGTCCAGATGGCTTTTGAATATCTCCAAGGATGGAGGCTCCACAACCTCTCTGGTATTTACCTACATTAATAAGATCCTTTTCCTGAGCCTTTTCTAGCATAAACAGTGTCCCATATGGTAGTATCTGTATTTGACACGCTTTGACTCACATCAGAGTGCTCTTGGAGCATGCAGACAGATTGGCTTTTGAGTGAAGCGAATCCCAAATTGTGCTCTAGTGCTAATGGCATTTTGGTGCATAGGATTTAGACTGGTGGTAGTCTCTGGTAACCCTTTGTTCTACATCTCCCCTACCATCACAGGTCATGTAATTAGTGTCACATTCTTGTCACAGACCCATTCCTAGTAGGCTGCACTGCTGTGATGCCGGTGTATATGTAGCCTGAAAGAACATAACCACATGAATTGTAGGCAGCTGTGCCTTATAAGGTTTCCTGAGGCTTTTCCTTCATGCTTCTATAGAACTGCTTGTTGAAGTTTTTGAGTCTTTCCAATGATGTCAGAGGCCTTTACACCTGGCCGGCATAGCACAGAGGTTTTTATTTCTCTATTAAGAAGTGCTCTTAATTAACTCATTTATCTCCTTATACCAGTAATGGGAACACTATGCTCATCATTTCTGCATGACAGTACACTTTTTTTATCACTTCAAACAAATAACTTTTCTGGGAGATTGTGAAGGCAAAGAAGTCAAGCTATGAGAAACTTGTTTAAGCTTCTTTGGTTTTATCCTTTTTCCTGTCTTTCAAAAAAAATCATAAGCCTATTTAAGAGTGAAGTAAATAAGTAAATTTACTTTTCCATCTACTGTAGTTGTCTTAAGCATATCTTTTAGGTTCTGGGCCAAACCAATTCCTAAATAGCTCTGGAGGTCAATGATCTAATTAAAACTCTTTTCTTTGGCCACCTTTAATTAAAGGTTTAAAACAAGGGGGGAGTTACTGAAGAATTGAAAAACAGTAGAAAGCCAGAGCTCTCTGTTTAAATATTTCAATTATTTTCTCAAAGTTTTTCAGACTAACTTCAGTTTTAGAATCTCTGAAGGTTCTTGTTGCTTCTGTCAGGTTTTCCTAACACCATGTGTTCTTCCTGTGGCCAGGGATCTTTCATATGTGGATGGCTTTTCCAGAAAACAGAGCTGTAAGTGACCGGTATTTGTTATAGGCTACCTGATCTCCTGTGATAATACAAACTTGTGTAATGGAGATGCACTGCTATGCTGTCATCGCTGTGAGGATAACAGCTTTTTCTCATCAGTGACTATGAATTTGGGAAAGCATCTGCCAGCTGCCATGAAAGCTATAATATTTTTTAAATAAGAGACTAATGAGAGAGGTTAAAATGGGGTTGTTTTGAATAACTGCGGAAGAATATATTATTAAAAGCAGTAAGATAGAGGGGCTGTAAACCAGGGCAAGTTAAATGGTTAGAAAGAATACTGAAGAAAAAAATAAGTGTGAAACAGCTTGCTAAAAAGTAGAAAGATACTGATTTCTAACCTGTCAGGAGCAGGAAACTTGTCTGCACAAAGAGCCAATAGGTGGCATAGAAGGTGCACTTAAAATATAAAAAGTTTGCTTAAAAGCAGAGTTTCGTTTGCATTGTTGTGTGTAGAGATGTTACTGCATGTCCATACACTGGGAAGGTTTCTTTCCAGGGGGCTTTGTGGAGTATCTGTCTCACTAATGCATCCATAGAAGTAGTATTACAGCAAATAAATAAAATGAGTTGTAACAAGTTGTAATGACTGTAGCATTCACCCAGATGTTATACAGGAATTCAGTATGAAACATCTAAACTACTGTCTGTAAGGCTTAACTAGTTGGTTTAAAACTGCTTCCACATCAAAGGAATGGAAGGTAACAACCCAACTTTTAAAATGAGATCATCAGAACTGGAGAACAGCAAGTCCGATTCCATACTGGACACATTAATCATGTGTCTATGGGCTGTTGCTTTTTTGATGGCTTCTGATAAATAACGGTAAGGAAAGAATTCAATAGAGCTTTTGTAGAGAGAAGTAACAGATATGGGTGTTCTTGAGATGAGTCAGTGAGCATGAAGAAAGATCTTACAGTTGCTACAGTTTACTTAGGTCCAGACAGCCTTTATTAAGTTTTGAGTTTCAAGGGGATAGGAGCAAAGGCCTTGTAAAGAGTAAGTAGTTGGTTAAAAAAACCCTCACGTTTGCCTTTTTTAAAAGAGTAGAAGTATTTATCTCTCTGGTAAGTGCATGTGATTGACAGTGTGATATGAAAGGGATCTGTGCTAGATACAATGTAGTGAGCATATTGTGAAAGACCTGGGAAAAGAGATGAAGAGTAAAATTTGTTTGTAGTGCTATGTTACTCTGTGTAGTAATATCAAACTGTCAGTGAAGAGGTGCAGAAGAACCCTGTGACGTTAAGTCATGGG